>JAKGUB010000346.1:5300000-5900000 GCA_026261675.1 Hippocampus mohnikei | reverse complement strand
ATTTGAAATGCCTCTGACCATTACTGTATAATCATTTAACTGAAAAGCACATTCTCTCTCACCTCTCTCTCTCTCTCTCTCTCTCTCTCTCTCTCTCTCTCTCTCTCTATATATATATATATATATATATATATTAGAGCTGTCAAACGATTAAAATATTTAATCTAATTAAAAACTCAACTGTCATAATTAACTCAAATTAACTAAAAATTAATCATGATTACTCACGCATTTTTTATCATTTCTGAATTTCCTTTTATATTTTTTGTCCTATTTTCCCCCATTTTAATGCTCTCATCAACATGGAATCATGAATCAGCTTTCTATGTGCAAAATGCAAATATTTACTGAAATAATTTCGATTTTCAATTTTACATGAACATTTTTCACTTGGAGCAGTTATTCACACATTATCTCTCACACAATATTACTGTCCATCAACAACAGTGAAAAAAATATTTTGTCACACAACAGCTGCTTGAACAGCTCTTTTTATGGAATCAAAACAGCGCAATATAAAGTGCACATCTAAGGTAAACTAGTACTTACCCTATAATTTTTCACGACCCCCTGAATAGGGATTGTCGGTCAGCATGGAAGGATCTCTCGTTCTGTACTTTTTTGATCATTTATTGGAGCACTTTGCAGCAGAAGTAGCAGTAGTAGTACTGTAGTTGTAACAGAAGTATCAGAAGCAGGTAATAACCTAAACTACACATAATTGCAGTAAAAAATTAATATATCTATCTTTCTGCATCACAATGTAAATATGTATATAATTGACATTAATTAATACCTTTATTTAACAATACGTTTAATAAATAATGTAATCAACCCTGATTTCACTATGTATCATTATCGTCATCATTATTCATTGTTTTAAACGTAAGAAACCATACAACACAAACATAAAGTCGAATCGAACAAAAGAACTACAAGTCCCAATACTCAATCCCGGAAGTGGAGCGCCGGCTTGATTATCCCAAGCTGAAGCGCAATTTACTTCGTTTAAACGTCAGATTGCAGACGGACAAACATGACAACTATGCAAAAATGAGCTAAATAAAGACACCCCTGTTCTAGCAACATTTTAGCCCACGCTGTTTGCTTTGAAATGATCCATAGCTGTCGGTCTGAGAGAGGGGGCGGAGTACGGACGTCAGCTGTGTGCTTGGCCATTAAGTGGTATTTCAGACTCGACGTGCTATGATGATAGCTCAGTTTACGACTGCAAAACATACAGGTAACTTTGGTCTTGTCATTGGAACAATCTGGCAACTTTTTAAAAGTAAACTTTCCATTCATAAACTATTTAAGTATCCGTTTTCGGTGTCTCGCGCTGCCGTGGCTGGCAAAACAAACGTGCGTGGACCTGTGCAGAGCGATTGATGTTTTGTTTCTGGTTTATTTATAGAGCAACGTAACATCCGCTGTGACGTCTGCCGCGTTAATCTCGCGAGAAAATTTTTGATCCCGATAAAATTCATTTAAATTAATGCCAATAAAAACGCGCTAAACTGACAGCTCTAATATAAATATATATGTATATACATATAAATATATACCTGTATGTATATAACACACACACACACACACACACACATACACACACTGTATATTTGGGATTTTTTTTGGGGGGGGTCACATTTGGAATTTGGCGAATATTTATTTTAAAATTTAAGTTGATTTAATTTGAACTGATATTGTATGCTGTCTATTTCAAATAGCAATTGGTAATTTTTTTTTTTTTTAATCCCGTTCGGCCTACGATCAAATGTAGCCTCAGAGGTTTGGCCGCATGTGTGATTCAATTTGAGACTTCGACAAGCCTAAATTGTGCATAGTGATGAATGTGAGGATAAAGTGTTTGTCTCCATGTGCCTTGTGAGTGGTTGTTGACCAGTCCAGGTTGTACCCCTCAAATGCGTTAAAGGAGCATTCACATAACAAATGGAAATCTCTCCCTTATGTTGGAGTTACTTTGTAGATGCTTGTCATCTATATGTGCTATTCCATAGTCCCTCAAGATAAAACACCAAGGCTTTAAATTGGCTAAGAAAATTATGCGACTCATTATGCCCGATAATAAAGCTCAACGGCAGATGCTTTATTAATGCACCACATGAATAGATGAACCCTGGAAGAGATGCCAGTATCCTTGATTCTGTTTGTGTGTCACATCGGGAATCAGAGCGCAGCTTACAGTATTTAAAAGACTAATAAGCCCTTCTGCTGTTGCTCTTTTTATGCATCAGTATTTTGCCAATGAAACAAAGTAATAATATAATATATCTTTGTTGGTGATGTAGTCGGACCACTTGATACCAAGGATTCGCCTGAGGTTTCGTGATATGGAAGATGTTGAGCCTCATTTCTTGGCGTGCATACAGGGTCCAGGACTCGCTGCCATACAGTAGGGTGCTGAGAACACAGGCCCTGTAGACTGCCATCCTAGTGTTGGTCGTCAACTTGCTGTTCTCCCACACACGTTTGGTGAGCCGGGCAAGAGTTGTGGTGGCTCGGCCGATCCTTCTGTTCAGTTCAGGGTCCAAGTCAAGCGAGTCTGTCACCGTGGAGCCAAGGTAAGTAAACTCCTTGACCACATCCAGCTGGTAGTTGTTAATGGAGATGGTGGGTTGGCTCTCCGTGTCCTGACTCAAGATGTTGGTCTTCTTGAGACTGATGGTCAGCTGAAAGTCGCTGCACGCCCTCGAGAAACGATCCATGAGATGCTGAAGATGTTCTTCCTTGTGGGCAGTGACAGCAGCATCGTCCGCAAATAGCATGTCTCTGATCAGGACTTTGCGGATCCTGGTCTTGGCCCTCAGCCTCGCCATGTTGTAAAGACCGCCGTCAGAGCGGGTATGGAGGTAGACACCCTCAGTGGAGTTCCCGAAAGCGTGCTTGAGCATGACAGCGAAGTAGATGCCGAAGAGGGTCGGAGCAAGTACACATCCCTGCTTAACACCGCTTTTCACTTCGAAAGAGGAAGATGTTACACCATCAAATTGGACGACACCCTTCATTCCGGAGTGGAAGGAACGAATGATGCTCAACAGCCTCCCCGGGCAACCAATCGTGTCAAGGACTTTGAAGAGGCCATCACGGCTCACAAGGTCGAAGGCCTTGGTCAGGTCAATGAAGGCAACATACAATGATTGGTTCTGCTCTCTGCATTTCTCCTGGAGCTGGCGGAGCGAGAAAATCATGTCGATGGTGGATCGTTCCGACCTGAAGCCACACTGTGATTCGGGGTACACCCTGTCAGCGAGCTTCTGGAGTCTGTTCAGGACCATATAATATAATATAATATAATATAATATAATATAATATAATATAATATAATATAATATAATATAATATAATATAATATAATATAATATAATATAATATGTGTTCTAAATGTAGAAGTAATCACACTTTTAACTTGCAGCAAATTAATGATGGCGATTGCTGTTTGGCTGAGTGCGATCGTGAAATGTGCTGTTGTTATTTATTGTGGTGTAATGATGCTGGAAGAAGGCCCTTTACTCCCGTTGTGCGGTGCTGCGGGCCAAATAGAGACCTCAAAAGACTTCACGTCAGCCAGCTTCTGTCTAGACTTTTTGAAAGGCTGCTTAGAGAAAAAACGCCACTGGAATGTCTCGCAAGACTTTGGGGGCAATCAGGTAATTTTGTTCGGTGGTTCAAGGTTGTGAAAGTTGGAGGTGAGTGCTTCTGTTAAAGGTCAACTGTAAAGTAAATTTAGAAAATCCCAAACAAAATATTTTTATGTCACAAGTCATGTCATTTCAATCAAAACTTGTACTTTTGTAAACAAATTGTTTGTCAAGTGATACCGTAGTTCTGTCAAGTGTTGACTGCCCAAATTTTAGTCAGCCAAGTACTTGATTCGTTACGCCTTTGGACTGTTTAGTGTTTTTCAGCGTTGTTACCGTTATAATTTGGGTAGGTTTGTACTTCCAGTTTTTGTTCAATTCTTGGCTTGAAAGGACTCTCAGACTGATCTTTTTGGAAAAAAATATTTTGGATCATCTGTGATGGGTGTGGTGCATGTTCGGCCATCTCTTTGTGCCGTCAGTCAGGAAGTGGCGCTCAGGGAAAGCTGTTGACTGCTATATTAGCTTTGTGTGCAAGCTTTTCCCTGTGAAGCTGACTGGTTAGCTACCATATGCTTGTCACTTTTGACCAAAGGGTATTGGTTGTCTCAGTTTATGAGAGTTCGGTTCCTAAGGCGATGTCATAACCTGAATTTGTACGCAAGTCAAAACATATCGTGGTCCAACACTAACCTGCGCTAATGCAGTAGCAATGTTATAATTCCACAAATATTTGGAAGTAAAACTAGGCCATGAATATAAAACAATCAAACAAAAAATCAGCAAGTACAATAGTCAGTGAGCATTTCTTCTTCTGCCACGTGACAACATATACTTGAGCGGTTGAGCAAAGTAGCTAGTTCCCAGCAGATTGTCAACCTCCAAATGTTTCGTGTCCATCGCCCTCGATATGTCATTCAGCTCATTTAGTTAAGAATGGTTATAGCCATGATCTCCAATCTGAATTCTGGAATGAACTATTCCAAAAACGTTCATGTCAATGCGGAATGTTGTTTTGAAACCATGGCGATGGCCGGTAGCACCACAGTTCGCTTAATTATTGGATCTACTTAGATTTGTCACACAACACATGTCTCGATCGTCCTTCGACTAACCTGTACACCAGTGTGTCGTCAACGGTGGTGTTGTACTGGACCTGGTACATTCTGGTGCCGGGGATGTGACGCTCGGATGGCCATCGGATTACGGCCGACAGCGAAGTCACCTCGGTGACCAGGACCCTCCTGCCCTGCTTGTGCTTTGTGTCATTGCCCGACTTGGACGAGGTTGTGATGTCAGACAGGCCTGGGTCTTCGCGCATGTGGCCCGTGTTGTTAACGAACAGCGGCAGGGGGATCATGTTGACCTCCACGGCGGCAGTGGCGATGCCCGCCGCGTTGGAGGCCACGCAGTTGAACGCCCCGCTGTCCTTCAGGGTGGTGATGAGAATATCAAGGGTGCCGTTTTCATACAGGATGGTGCGGGAGTTGTTGTGCACCAGCTTGCCATCGGGCGAACGCCAGTGGATCTCTGGGTCGGGATCACCAACCGCTTTGCACTTAAGGGTGAGTCCCTGCCCTTCCATCACGTGGGGCTTGGTGGCAAGGTGTTTGGTAATCAGTGGTGGTTCGCAGATGAACTCTTCCTCTTGTATGGACCAGAAATACTTGTCCATGAGGTGTTCGCGGCGCAAGTTTCCAAATCATCCTCGCGGTCAGCGGCGGAGCCACAGCAGCTCGCAATTGCAGTGAAGCGGGTTGCCCCGAGCTGACGGCCAGAGTGGATGAGCTGGCACCCTTTGCGTCTGACAGGACCTGGGCGTGCCCATGCGCTAGATCCTCCCTCTCCATGACGTTGATGTTGTCCAAGGGAAGGGCGGGGCCCAAGCAGCTTGGCATCAACGTCGTCGCAGGAGTTGCCGGGACGCTGAGAGAGTTTCACAACGCACCGCCTTCGGGACTCCAACTCCGAATTTGGCCTCTGGGTTTACTCCCGAAGGAAGATTGCCGACCAAGGCTAAGGAGCTCCTCCTACCCCACGGGTCGCAGCTCGCGCCAAAACGACTCGCCAAAACGACTCGCCCCATTTGTCGCCTCTTACGAACAGCAAGGGGGTGCTAGGGACCTATTCTACCCCCGGGTCCCCACGGGAATAATATAATATAATATAATATAATATAATATATATATATATATATATTTTTTTATTTATTTATTTTTTTTTCCCAAGATGGCGCCCGAGTAGGCAGCCGTCGGCAAGTGCTCTTCAAGAGCCTTGCTTTTTTTGTTCTTTTTTGTAGTTTTTGTCTTATTGTTTTGTCACATGTTTGTTGTTTCGTCGTGTGGACCTGGTGTGGATGTTTTTCAGCGTTTTTTGGCCACGACATTCGTCAAAGGAGAAGAATCTGTGCTTGGTGGTTGCGCCTTCTCGGCAGCACGCCTGTACCAGCACAGATTTTGATTTGGAGGAATGTCGGCGCCATTGACTGTCGGTGCTGGACAGCCTCGGGGCGCTTGTGTTTTTTGCGCCTGTAATGGGCAGCATTTTTCACAGCCCCGTTTTGTTCAGTGGAGACGTCGGCGCTGTTGGACAGTCTGCGTTGGTGCGGCTGGATGGATAACTGCCGGAGTTGAGGATGAGGAGAGAGGAGTGTCGGCTTCTGCGCCGATGCGTATTTGGAACTGAGAGTCACCGCTTGAATTGGAATGGATTTACATGGGACAGGAGAAGTGAACCAATCTCTTTTTCGTCAATGGATGCTACAGCTTCTTGTTGACTTTGAAACTTAGCTTGTAGCCGACGTGTGCACATTTTGAGTATGACGTCTCTGATCCACTGGTGAAAGGACACTTTGATTCTCTCCTCTTTCATCTCAAACTGCTTTAACAACAAAGCGTATGAGGGGAAAAGTGGTTAGGACTACACGACTGTCCGTGTTTTATGTCATGTGTTGTGTTCATTATTTTACTTTTTGTTCGTGTTTTATGTTGTGTGTTGTGTTTATTATTTTACATTATGTTAACTGCTTTGTTAAGCGCTTTGTTACAGCTGCCGCTGTTGTGAAAGCGCTATATAAATCAGCATGTATTGTATTGTATTGTATTGTATAATATAATATAATAGTAGGCGTTTAATAATACAGTACATAAATGGAAATGTATATCCAATATGGAAATGTATGCAAATATATGCACATTCATGTATTCCAGGCATCAGAAAAGCACATTTATCCGAGTTAAATGAACTACGTTATTGGAGTGTTTCCTTTTATTGACTGCTATTTTCATGTTTTCAAAATTCCCTTATTCAGTGAACACTTTAATTATTCATAAGGGACGTCATTAGCATTACAAAAGACCCAAAAGGATCCATTACACATTAAACTATGAACAACCCCTAAAAAAGACCTGCACCACTTTATAAAGTTGACCCACTTTATAAACTGGCGGCTTGCATACACAACAGTGATAATAATCAAATAACATCATGACAAAATCCGATTTTACTTCCTAAACTTGAAAAACTTTTAGTAGTAAAGAAGTCTTTGCTTATTTGCCCACCCCCAATCAGTGAACGGCACGCCGCTGCAACCAAGCCTTTAATTAGCCGACCGCAAGTAATCACACTTTTAACTTGCAGCAAATTAATGATGGCGATTGCTGTTTGGCTGAGTGCGCATCGTGAAATGTGCTGTTGTTATTTATTGTGGTGTAATGATGCTGGAAGAAGGCCCTTTACTCCCGTTGTGCGGTGCTGCGGGCCAAATAGAGACCTCAAAAGACTTCACGTCAGCCAGCTTCTGTCTAGACTTTTTGAAAGGCTGCTTAGAGAAAAAACGCCACTGGAATGTCTCGCAAGACTTTGGGGGCAATCAGGTAATTTTGTTCGGTGGTTCAAGGTTGTGAAAGTTGGAGGTGAGTGCTTCTGTTAAAGGTCAACTGTAAAGTAAATTTAGAAAATCCCAAACAAAATATTTTTATGTCACAAGTCATGTCATTTCAATCAAAACTTGTACTTTTGTAAACAAATTGTTTGTCAAGTGATACCGTAGTTCTGTCAAGTGTTGACTGCCCAAATTTTAGTCAGCCAAGTACTTGATTCGTTACGCCTTTGGACTGTTTAGTGTTTTTCAGCGTTGTTACCGTTATAATTTGGGTAGGTTTGTACTTCCAGTTTTTGTTCAATTCTTGGCTTGAAAGGACTCTCAGACTGATCTTTTTTGGAAAAAAAAAATATTTTGGATCATCTGTGATGGGTGTGGTGCATGTTCGGCCATCTCTTTGTGCCGTCAGTCAGGAAGTGGCGCTCAGGGAAAGCTGTTGACTGCTATATTAGCTTTGTGTGCAAGCTTTTCCCTGTGAAGCTGACTGGTTAGCTACCATATGCTTGTCACTTTTGACCAAAGGGTATTGGTTGTCTCAGTTTATGAGAGTTCGGTTCCTAAGGCGATGTCATAACCTGAATTTGTACGCAAGTCAAAACATATCGTGGTCCAACACTAACCTGCGCTAATGCAGTAGCAATGTTATAATTCCACAAATATTTGGAAGTAAAACTAGGCCATGAATATAAAACAATCAAACAAAAAATCAGCAAGTACAATAGTCAGTGAGCATTTCTTCTTCTGCCACGTGACAACATATACTTGAGCGGTTGAGCAAAGTAGCTAGTTCCCAGCAGATTGTCAACCTCCAAATGTTTCGTGTCCATCGCCCTCGATATGTCATTCAGCTCATTTAGTTAAGAATGGTTATAGCCATGATCTCCAATCTGAATTCTGGAATGAACTATTCCAAAAACGTTCATGTCAATGCGGAATGTTGTTTTGAAACCATGGCGATGGCCGGTAGCACCACAGTTCGCTTAATTATTGGATCTACTTAGATTTGTCACACAACACATGTCTCGATCGTCCTTCGACTAACCTGTACACCAGTGTGTCGTCAACGGTGGTGTTGTACTGGACCTGGTACATTCTGGTGCCGGGGATGTGACGCTCGGATGGCCATCGGATTACGGCCGACGACGAAGTCACCTCGGTGACCAGGACCCTCCTGCCCTGCTTGTGCTTTGTGTCATTGCCCGACTTGGACGAGGTTGTGATGTCAGACAGGCCTGGGTCTTCGCGCATGTGGCCCGTGTTGTTAACGAACAGCGGCAGGGGGATCATGTTGACCTCCACGGCGGCAGTGGCGATGCCCGCCGCGTTGGAGGCCACGCAGTTGAACGCCCCGCTGTCCTTCAGGGTGGTGATGAGAATATCAAGGGTGCCGTTTTCATACAGGATGGTGCGGGAGTTGTTGTGCACCAGCTTGCCATCGGGCGAACGCCAGTGGATCTCTGGGTCGGGATCACCAACCGCTTTGCACTTAAGGGTGAGTCCCTGCCCTTCCATCACGTGGGGCTTGGTGGCAAGGTGTTTGGTAATCAGTGGTGGTTCGCAGATGAACTCTTCCTCTTGTATGGACCAGAAATACTTGTCCATGAGGTGTTCCGGCGAAGCGCAAGTTTCCAAATCATCCTCGCGGGTCAGCCGGCGGAGCCACAGCAGCTCGCAATTGCAGTGAAGCGGGTTGCCCCCGAAGCTGACGGCCAGAGTGGATGAGCTGGCACCCTTTGCGTCTGACAGGACCTGGGCGTGCTGGAACAGGCTGTCGGGCGGCAGCTTCTGCAGCCGGTTGGATGTCATATCCAGGCGAACCAGCTTGGCGAGCAGGGTAAAGGTGCCCGCTTCGATGTGGTCGATCAGGTTGTGGTCCAGGGTGAGCGTGTTGATGTTAGTCATCCGGGCTATGGCTTCCCAAGGCAGGGTGCGCAGGTTGTTGTTGGACAGATCCAGGTCCTCGATGGTGGAAACAAACTCGTCAAAGGACGTGGCCGCTACTTGGTGGATCTGGTTGTTCCCGAGGATGAGGTGTCGCAGGTTGTTCAGGCCTTTGAAATGGTCGCTTCTGATTGCGCTCAGACGGTTTCCGTCCATGTGCAGCGCGCGTAGCGAGCGGAGGCCTAAGAAGGCCTGGGGAGTAATCTGGCTAATGGTGTTGCGGGACAAGGTGAGGTGCACCAGGCTGGTCATGTTGAAGAAGTCCTTCCTGCGGATGACGGTGATGAAGTTGTCGGTGAGCCGCAGCTCGACTGTCTTGCGGTCGATGGTGGGCGGCACGAAAAGGAGGCCCGTCTTGGCGCAGAGGAGCGTCAGTGTGGGCGACAGGTGCTGGCAGATGCAGCGGCCAGGACAACTGTTGCCCTTCACCAGGGCACCACACAGCAGCACACACAGGATCAGCCGCTCCATTCTCAATCGCGTTCCTGTTCCTGAACACACAGAAAGAGGCAATCAAAATGGGATGAATAAACAGCGTGAATACCTTTTATGAGAGCCTGCTGCTGCAAAACCCCAATGCCTATCCAAGGTAGAAGCAAGTTAGCAATGCGAGATGGAATGGGCTTGTCTGAAATAATGACACCTACTAAGATGAAAGACCGCGGCGGCACCATCAGAAGCCATATCTGTGGAGACCTTTCAGGCAAATAAGCATGCTTTTGTGCTTGAAGCATATGATTGACAAAATGATCACAAAGCACATGTCCCTCAGTCAGCATATACATTTTCTTCATAAAACATTTTTTTCCCTTTTCAGGCCACAGCAGCGTGAAGAAATAAAGGTTGCTAGATAAGAAATCTGGATGACCTTTTCAAACACTAAAGCACTGGAGAAAACCCACAAAATGGGATCGCAATATGACATAGATTAGGTGTCGATGTTTAGGGTTTGGACAATCTAGTCAGTTTTGTGTTTTGGTTCGCACAATTGTGCAGATCTGATTCGCCAAGACTTACGGTTAGGGAATAGGGTTGGGGTTAGAACAATTGTGCAAATGCGGAGAGCAAAAAGCCTTGTAATGTTTTGGACTGCCTCTGATGGATGCTTTTACTCTTGACTTTAACTCTTTTTGGTTTTTGTATTTTGAGGAAGCTGGAGATGCTCCGATTTCTATTTAGAGCTATTGATTTTCGTCTCAGAGAGAACCCGCCTGTGGTGACAGGTGGAAAATGTGATCTAAGGCGGGAGCGAAGACAAGAGGCCCCGGTGGCAAACGGATGTTGTTTCCAGCCGCTCTCGGCCGGTCTTGGCATCGGTCTTGCCGGCAAACGCCTAAAGCTTCATTGGGAATGAGGAGCGCGTGTTCGCTTCAATCAGACGAAGCAATGAAAAGTGACTTTCCATTTGCGGAACAAGGAGGGGACCTTAACTTGTTCCCAGCTGCCCCCTTTTTCACTACCTGTAAGTGAAAATCTAACATGTCAATTAAAAAGCAAGATGCTAAAAGCCATTGACAATCTGTCATGACTAATTTACCGGCGCATTGGAATAAAAGGCGTAGTGTCAGTTACGGGTGCTATTTCTGTATTCAAAACATACACAAGTCGCATTGTATTATTTGACGCAGGCATAGTAAAAATACACTAGCACGATGCATGCTAACATATTTTTTTTTTAAAAGGCAGCGGGAGAAAAACGGAATTTGGTTGTATTTTCGTCAAGTCCCTTTCTTCTCCATGGTGTGGTTCACTGGGATGTTGAAAGTGAGCGGCACCTCGTCCATGTTGGCAATATGGTTGGGCTGGATGTGTTTGTCGGCAATCTTTTTTGTATACCTGCAAAGTGTGCTTGTACCTCATCGTTTGCGGTAGCTCAAGCGGGTATGTTGGAATGTGGGGATTGGTTCAGAGAACAGTCAAGTAATGGAAGCCAAATGAGTCTGGCAGAGTGGCAGAAAAAAGGATTACAATCTCCAAGAAAGCATCATTATTTAATGTAACATTTTACTGCAGCTGGCCAGCTTTTCCTTGTAATCCGCCGGATGTTGCTGAGTCACGGTTATCTTTACCCAGATGGATAGATGGTGCTGTTTCATAAAACGTCCCCAGCGTAACTGATTGTTTGCAGTGTAAACGGAGCTTCATGAGCATCTCTCTTCATCAGTGTCATTTTCGGGATGTTGTTTTGCACAATGCAACTACAGGGGCCGCGCATTTAGCCTCCTCTTTCACGCCCACCCTTTCCACTTTACCGTACGCAGGCTGTCCTCGATTACGTACACCTTTCCTCAATATAAACAGCGTGCCAGCACATCAGTCGGCCAAGCGGGACTCCTCATCAAAGTCACACAACAGCATTCACAGATTTCGGAACATGATGCATACACAGGGTGACCCGCATTATTACGCGCCCCGTTCATTTTGGAGAAAACTTAAGACTTTTAAGTGCGCCTTAAGGTCGTGAAAATACGGTACGCTCACATTAGGACTCAAACATTAGGACATACTTTTAAGGGTAAGATTCAGTATTTTATTATTTGTTTGACTACAACAGTGGTTAGTATCTTTCTTGTTTTTGGTCATATTTTTCCAATTGTATGGCAGTTAAGAAAGGTACCTTAAACATAGCCTGTACAATTAAAAGAGGTTTGATGATAGCCTATATTAGACCCAATAGCAGACACATTTTATGGCTTTTGACTTCCAGTGAAAAACATTGAGAATGTAATTTCAATTCATCATTATTTGGCACTGTTTCCGTTATTTCCATTGGGAAAAAGGAGGACGTGATTTCACATTAAGTTTTTACGTGTCGATAATTACAGGGGTTGACTTAGTCTGACACTCACAGATGAAATTTTCACTTCAAACATTGCTTGTACAGATACAGTTTGATCCTAGAACAGACTAATCCAATTAAAATATTGAGAATGCAGTTTTTGTCACACTGTGCAATCTTCAAGCGAAACGATATTGCTAGGAAAAAGCATCTATTGCTTGGAAAACGTACTCACATTAATTGATTCACTGCTGCATCTACTTTCTATTGTCAGTCAAACTGTTTCAGAGGTCATATCAATTGTGCATGCAAAAACACACACACACACGCACGCACACACGGCGTGAGGACATTCCCAATCCCCAAGAGAGCTTATTAATGAAGCAAAGCGCTGCTGTTGTCGGAAATGATTTTTCCAAATTCCCTAAATTAGTAATGAAGGCTAGACTTTGTTGGTATGAAAATTCCCGCAGACTCTTGTTCATGCGCGGCGCCGGGCCTGACCTAGCAGAGCCGCGTTAGCATTCACACGGTAACTATGTCACGAAGCTTGCACTTTCTCCTGAGCAGCATCTGTGCCTGAGTGTTTTCTGCCACACTGCTGAGGATATTCTATTGATCTTTCACAATTTATTTAGGAGGTGGTGACTGGGAGGTTGGGGAGTTGTGGGGTGGGGCGGGGGGGCATTTGTTGCCAAGACAACTCATGGTGTCGAATGTAGGTCTTTGAATTCAATTAGGATGATGCTGAGCTTACATCTTAATGTCAAGGTGGTAAAGTGAAGCAGATGGGAGACTTTGCTGGTACAGTATAGCAATGTTTTTCTACAGGGATAGGAGCAAAAACAAAATGTAAAAACCTACTAAACTAACAATGTGGAATATTGCCTAAGTCATTCATAGGTAACAACCAGTGCGAGAAGCTAACATACCTGTCTATGTCTTCACTTCTTCTTGTGAATCAGACTCGTATGCACAAAAGATCCAAAATATAGTCTTGTTGACAAAAACAGATATAATAGTCTGAGCAAGCCAATGGAAAGTAACAACAATTCAAATAAGAGCATCAAACTGTTTTTTAACAGAAGCACCACCCAATCCCCCACAGGTAAAATCTAACTCGACGTCTCCACTTGGGGTTCCACAGAAGATTCCAAACTGTGTGTTTTGTTCGGTAAAAGTTAGTCATAGTGCCCAAGAGGTTTATCGAGCAAAGAGGTAGTAGTAACCTACACAAATAAAAGTACAGTTTAATAGAAATATGAACTCTACTCAGTTGTCCCCCGATAGGCTAGACTAGAGTGAGACGCTAAACTAATGCATTGTTCTAGACACAGGACATCCAAATCTTCATTCACAAAAAGTGATCTGAGGCACCTCTCAAGCCAAGTGGAAATAGACACCTACTCAAATAATATCAGTCGGAATATCAAACATTGCTTAAAAGATGCAACACTTCTGCTTTGACATTCACAAGTAGCTGCTAGCATGAGAAGCTAATGCAGCAGTCGACTCCTTCACACCATACTTTTTTTAATTTTTTGGTCAAACAGATGGACTCTAGTAAGACACACCAGTCCCAGAAGGTCTTCATCTTTTATTCAGTAAGTTATTTTAAGCAAAAACCTACAGAAATAAAACAGAAACAGTGCTAAACATGGTTAAATAGAAGCAATGCTTCTGTTCAGTCATCCACAGGTAGCTGCCAACATAAGAAGCTAATGCAGCGGTTTACATTTCCATTCTGTGCCACATGTTGTAATATTACAAAAGATGGAATTTTGCCACAAAAAGCGTTGTTCACTATCTGCCAAAGTGCTGCTTATTGTTATATCAGTAGAGTTGAGTTCACCGCCATCATACAATACTTCTCAAGGTGCTTCTGCAGGATGAAACTAACCAAGAATGTAGAAGTGTAAAACACAGATAAAAGGTAGAGTGATACCTCCCTTTTGTTTGCAGGTAACCAGGATATGGCAGTTAAACACAAGCTAATGTAGCTTTAATCCGTGCTTCTTCTTGTCAGACAGCACAGATGGACTCAAATGCATGGCATCAAATAAAGAAGATCCAAATTATAGTCTTCTGTTCATGAAAAGCTCCTTGATAAACTGGCCGAGAAAACTCCAAAACTCCACCTGGTACAACTTTGGGGGAGTTCAAACTTTAAGGTGCCATTGTACAAATAGATTTGCCTTCGGCCACATCTGCACCTTCTGCTGAATGCGTTTTCCAACCAAGCTGGCGTGTAAACATGCTCCAAAATATGCGTGAAAGCCTTAAAGGTGTGCGTGATCTTCTCACAGAAGTGTAAAGATGTGCACCCCAAAGCCAACAAACACGCACACCAAATCCACAGAGCCTCCGCCGACATCTGCTGCTGCTGCTGCTGCTGTTTGCTCACAGATTACTTGGAGCGACGCCACTTTGAGCCATCGTTACTTTAATGAAGCATGTTTACACACGACATTATTAATGCAAGGTGCTCATTTTAGGATTCTGGCTACTACTTTTATTTTTAAAAAGGACTTTGCTATATCAGTAATTGCAAAGGAGGAAATTGAGACTTCATCGCGTGATTTGAAGTCACCATTGTCCTTAAATATGTATTCATTGTGCCAGGGAGATGAGCTATGAGGATGAGGTATGTGCAGCCAGCGATGCAACACCAGCAAGTGACTTATTGTCTGTGACATGTCTAGAGAATATCAGTTTTAGTTTGCGCAAAACCAATATAAGTAAGAGTCATTCACTAAAATGGCTTATCATGTTAGCGACTGGTGTAGTTATTACTTTTGTGTCATGGCACGCCTCTTTATAATGTCTTGCTAATTATTATAGGTGAGAATATGAAGACACTTTAAACTTAAGTCACCAAGCGCATACCAAATGCTAACTGATTGAGTGTTTTCACTTTTCTGTTTTACATCAACAGTTGTTTTATGGTATGCATGTTCTGTATAAATGGTACATTGCCTCGCCTGTAACGTTTTATGCTGGTGGCAGTTTGACAGTAATAGATTTGTTCTATTTCCATTACATCCTATGGGAGTAATTGATTGTACTGCACATTCTAGAGCAGGGGTGTCAAACTCATTTTTGTCGCTGGCCACATTGTAGTTACGGTCTCCCTTGGAGGGTTGTTATGAATTTTGGGAAACCATATAAATGTTTAATCACCTCCACAGATTACATACACAGCGCACAACAAAGTGATGGATAACTAGTTTTGAAATCAGAGGTCAAACATAATGACTGTTATTGTGGATTACATATGACAATTTGAAATTTTGGTGCAGACTTCAGCAAGCATCATGGGAGTTGATATGCTTGATTTGCTTTTGTGGGCCACATAAAATGGTGTGGCGGGCCAGATCTGGCCCCCGGGCCTTGACTTTGACACCTGTGCTCTAGAGTGCATTCATTATGCATGCATGCAGCTAGAATTCTGCACCACGTCTGATCCCTCTCCAACGTGGCCACCCACACATGCATGCAATGCAAACATGCCTTTTCCTAGGGAGGCACTAAGTGCACAGAAAGTGGGAATAAAGAAGATAAAATAACTGTACCTGCGTGTGTATATCTGTTGTTTTTATCAACCCGCTTGGCTGAGATGCCGCTTGGAAGTGTTTGTGCTCTTAAAAGACGTGTGTGTGCTCTGTGTCAGATAACACACGCCTAGGCGTCTTGTGATCAGTGTTTTTTGTGCTTAACACACTCATTAAAAAAAAAAAAAGCGAGGAAGAAGAAACATAGAGGTGCGGGTAGCAGACGAGTCATCAATTTGAACAGCACTTCAAAAGCTAGCAGTTCAGAGAATGCCAAAAAACGGGAGGACATCATTCAGGGTGTCCAATAAGGCTGACAAGGTTTCCTCTGGAATGCAAAAATAAATAAATAAATAAATAAATAAATACAACCAAACAGCTGGGCCTAGTTCGGTCACAAATGTGTACTGCTGTATTATTAAACATATGACACAGGGTAAGAGTGGAAATGCATCTTCACAATGCCACGGAATCAACAGTGAATCTTTCTCCAAGAAGGTGTTTGCCCAGCTATGCACATGCATCTAATGCTGCGGATTTCATCTTCAATATCGCCTGAGATATTCAATAATGAAGGGATGCAACAGCTTTAAAATCCTTCACAGACAGTGGCATCATTTGCACAGCGCAACAACATAAACAACTGAAATACAATACGTGACATGCCATCAAAATCAAAAGTCCAGGGCCTGCATGGGCACATTATATAACAAACATGAAATACAATAAAGATAACTAAGGCCCAGCTCATATAATCAGCTGATATAAGCTCTATTAAAATCCACAAAAGTCAGCCTTGGGGTTTGTAAATATTACAACACAAGACAAAGATAATGACATTCAAAACACTCACCCCTGCACCTCCCCCAAAATCATCTGAATTGTACCTATTTTTCTCTCTGTTGTAAAATAGAAACATATACGAAAGAACAAGGTATTGAAAAGCAGTCAAATATCCTGCCTGTAATGCATATCTATTTTTGTAAGTGTTACACGCATCAAAAAAGTTTTTTTTCATTCATTCAGTCATTTTCTGAACCGCTTGATCCTCACTAGGGTCGCGGGGGGTGCTGGAGCCTATCACAGCCGTCTTCAGGCAGTAGGTGGGGTACACCCTGAAACGGTTGCCATCCAATCGCAGGGCACACACAGATGAACAACCATCCATGCTCACACTCACGCCTAGGGACAATTTAGAACGTTCAATCAGCATGCCACACATGTTTTGGGAATGTGGGAGGAAACCGGAGGACCCGGAGAAAACCCACGCAAGCACGGGGAGAACATGCAAACTTCTCACAGGGAGGCCGGAGCTGGCGCTTGACCATGTTTCACGCTGTTAATGTTTTTGCTCTTCTCGGCAGTTATTAATGATAACCGCAACTAAGCCTAACGAAAATAGGCAAAATCATCCGGTCACGAAGTCGGAAAATTTCAGTAACTCAGAGTTAAACTGATTCATGGCTGCCTACTATTACGGACTTGTGCAACATGAACATTTTCAATATTGCCGAGTACTTCAAGATCACCCACAGTTGGAAATGTGACATTGAGAACTTTAGAGAGGAATAATACAGCTTCCTGCAGACAAACAGTAAGGATCCTCGCTGGGACGTGACATTGTCAGCATAAACAGCAATTAGACGGCGCGGATATTGAACTGTGCTCCGGCCTGGTGTGACCCCCTGTCAGGATAGAGGCCTAATTATTGACAGCTTCGCTTCGTCCTCTTCAGCGGACCCCCAGGCATGGGAACAATGCCAGCAGAGCCATTTCTCCTTAAAAGGTGGAGGGGGAGAGACGGGATAACGTAAACTGGGTGGTGCATTTGCATTTTATAATTACACCGATATGAAAGACGCGCCCCTCATTTGCATTGAAATCTATCAATGAGACACTTAAACCTTGGTGACTTTGGTAATTACATCTTTTTTCAGACACAAGGTAGGGAAGTTATTTAATAAACATACGCCTAATTAATTGCCAGCCTGTTCGTTTCCATTTGAATGCCCGACTCTCAGAATTAAGGAACCCAGAGTTGACAGTATTAATCATTTCGATGCAAGAAAGCGGAAAGTAGTGACTCTTATGGCAAAACGTTTAACAGCAGAATAATATTCAAGCTGCTATGTATGCACAGGTATGTATGTACCTTATTTTCCGCACTATAAGGCGCACCTAAAAGCATTCGATTTTCTCAAAAGCTGACAGTGCGCCCCATAATCCGATGCACCTTATATATGGATAAATATTCTGATATCTTGGAAATAGTATTTTACATGTTCTGTAAAGCGCGTTGTTACAGCTGTAGCGGTTGTCAAAGCTCTAGTGCAGGGGTGGGCAAACTTTTGGCTCGGGGGCCACATTGATTTCTAAATTTGACAGGTGGGCCGTGTCAGGACAAGATACGGTACATATAAAAAAATTTATATGTTGACAGTCCATACCAAACATCAACAGAACAAAAGCATTAAAGTATTCCCATACCTTTTTTTTTTTTTAATGAGAACAGTGAAACAACTATGGTATATGTCCTGTATGAAGGTTCAAGTATGTGAGCAACATATATGTGAGAACACAAGCAATAAAGTGCAACAATATGTTGGCCAAAAACTGCAGCAAGCAGTACAGGTATATGACAAAATATAACAAAGTTAGGACTATTTGCTACAAAATGAGACGTGTAAGACTGAGCACAAATCACTTTCTCGTTTTTCAAAGTCTTGTAAATTTGAGTCTTTCAGACTCCAAGCGTCTCCTGAATGTTTCGTATTTTGTAATTCGCTTCATTTAATCTGATACACTTCACTTTCTCTTCCGTGGCCATTTCTGTTCCTTTTCATTGATCATGCCATGATCGACAGGACGTGAAAATGTCGCAATTGCAGTAAAACTAACTGCAACAAAGAGTCACTTGCATGTCGCTGTTTTGGATCCAATGATAGAAAATAGCGGCGCGGACACACTTATTCGTTCGTATCGAGCGGGAGTTGCTTGAGTTGGCGCTACTGCTGGCTTCCGTATCGTCTCCCCCTTCCTCCCTGTGCTCTGCAACTTCAAGTAACTGCACCACCTGGCGTTGAAATGCCTGTCATTACAAGTCCAAATGAAATGAATGCAATCATTTATATCGAACCTTAATTGTGTTGTGTACCAACCTTCGGCGGGCCGGATTAAAAAGCCCAATGGGCTGGATCCGGCCCGCGGGCCGTAGTTTGCCCACCTCTGCTCTAGTATATTGTATTACCTTTAGCGTAGTTCCATCTAGTGGATGCATAACGCAACTGCAGCCACGATTAAAGCTTCTATTGAATGCGTCTGATAATGCGCTGCACCCTATATATGAAAACAGTTTTCAATTAGGCCATTTATTGAAGGTGCGCCTTATACTCCGAAGTGCCTTATAGTGCGGAAAATACGGTATATACATGATAGTAAGACCCAATCCATTGTGGATTCCAGGTTCGCGTTCCCACAATTTCATGGAATTTCTTTTGTAAGTTAATAACAGTTTTCTTCTAACTCTCATTTATATTAGGCACGGGCTGTTTACTGCGTTGATGGTTCTTTCTTTCTTGTGGGCACTTTGAAGCAGGGCACATCCCGCTGCATTGTCATTTGCTGCTTGCAGAGATGAAGACCGTCACGAAATCAATGAGCTGCATCTGTGACGTTAATGACAGGAGGCCAACCGCTAAATTTTTCTCCTTCTTCGCTGAGTAGAGAGTGGAGGGATGAGCAGTTACACACACCCCGCACAGACGAGAGGAATGATATTTTGCCACTGTGCTCACTCCAGTATGGATGCCTTTTTGCTATGTTTATTAATAAGCATTGTCCTAAAATAAATGCAGAAATTAAATGTAGCCTACCAGTTAGAGGATCCTATGACTGACTAAGAACAATTAAAATACAAGTTGGATGTTTCTTCATATATCACATCTAAATGTTGTTTTTAAATGAAATAGATTGTGCTCAATGGGAAAGCGTTTTTATTTGCCCAAATATTTCCCAAAAACTAAATTTCTGAGTTGTAAAGTTAATACCATCACGCCGCAATATTTTTGCTTACATTCTGCCAGTTGTTTGTTGTTAGGTGAAATTCCATTGGAAATCATAAGATGGCGGCACACTTTTTAGTTTGAGATGGTGGAACAGAAGATTGAAAACATTCTGCATTTCAGACAGCACAGCATACTTTTTGCAGGAATCCTCTGTAATCCTGCTTTTTATGTCTACAAAAAGCAACGGCTGCAGGCTCACTTTATAATGTACATCTTTGGGCACAATTATTAATGCATGTTGTGAGATAATTTAAGTGTGTGTGTTTGGAAAAAATGTGATTTGCTGACTGCAAACACAGACAGATGGGTACGCTGCCACACTAATATTTTTGTGATACCCATTCCTCTTGCGCTCTGTTTCA
Source organism: Hippocampus mohnikei (assembly GCA_026261675.1). Classification (NCBI taxonomy): domain Eukaryota; kingdom Metazoa; phylum Chordata; class Actinopteri; order Syngnathiformes; family Syngnathidae; genus Hippocampus; species Hippocampus mohnikei. Next base: position 5,879,821 of record JAKGUB010000346.1, on the reverse strand, counting down.
ATGTGATTGTATTGTCTTAAAAGTGCATTTGAATACCTTAAATGCCAGAACAAACATGCCTACAGAGTATTTAAATAGGGTATTTCTATATTGCGGATTTCAATTATTGCAGGGGTGTTCTGGAAATGGACCAAACCTCTCGGCCCAAAGGTTGCACTCAAACTGACTCACAACCCTAATGAGGACAAGAAATAGAGAAAAGAAAAAAAAATAAAGTAGCGACCACAGCTTGAAAGCAGCAAATGGGAAATAAACGAATTAGAATGATCGCAGCTCATTTTACACAGTTAGATGATTCGAGTAAGTCACCTGTCTACTCAGTCATTTCCGAATATCTATCTCGGCGGCATAGTGTTCCTACATAATCAAGCTTGAATAATGTCGATGTGCATGCTGATGAGCTCGTTCTGGCATCTGAACCTGATTTAAAGGAGTCTCATAGCAACAGGCGCAGATACCGATTCTGCTCTCACAGCCCCCGCGAGTCATGAGGACGATACAAGGCGAAATGAATGATTGGATATGGTGTTGTTCCAGACGGGCTGCGTCACTTTTGTGCGCAAATTGCCTTCCCGGCCGAGCCAAAATAATAATTTAATGAATTGGTAGCCTTTTCCATCATGACGCATGGATAAGTGGACCTGTTATACACTGTTGAATTTTTTACAGTGAGAGAGCATTTCTCATTTAAAGTTGTGCAATAATCATGAATACAGAGACTGTCGTTTACTGTCAAAAGTTAGATAATGCAAATTGACTTAATATAAGATAAATGCATGTTCACGACGAACACTTAACATAAAATGGAGTCTTGAAGGTTGATCATTAGCCATGTTTTGGGTTCAATAGAATTCAGCCATAGTATATCATGGCAATAAGGACAATACGTTAATTTTGAAAACTGGGACATTTTTAGAATAGGATTATGTGGGTGTATTGATGGAAACAAATGGAAAATATTACAAACAAAAAAAGGACCTGACAAGTGTAAAGTTTTCAAATCAAAGTAAAAAGCAGCATCATATCCTGACATTTCATTCCTGCAACGTGCACAATGCAGCAAAATTTCACTGGCACCTCCAGAGTAATTGCTGAATAATTTCATACTCTTAAAACAGGGTGGGCGTGGGGCAGTGTTTAAAAAAAAAAAAAAAAAAAAGAGAGAGAGAGAGAGAGAGAGAGAGAGAGAGAGAGATAACAGCAGGAGCGGCTATCAAGGACACAGAGGCATGCTGAATGACACGCGGCTTAGCGCAGTTCCCATCTTTATTTCTGGACAAAAGCAGCGTGGAATTTTTTTTTTTTTCCAAATCGTGTTCCAATATGTTTGTCATTTCTGCATATTTCATTGCTGCTTGCTTTCTTTCAAGCTGGCTTGTTAAAGCCTCTCTTTGTCCATAGTGGCCTCCCACAGCCTTGCTGGCTGCAGATCCTCTCATGCCAGCGTTCCTTCAATTTTCTTGGTATATGTCAGTGAGCCAAGCAGAGACGAAAAGGTGCTTCCTTTCCAACACACACACACACACACCACACCACACATTTATATATTATATATTATATATATATATATATATATATATATATATATATATATATATATATATATATATATATATATATATATATATATATATATATATATATATATATATATATATATATATATATATATATATATATTGTATATATATATATATATATACAATGCATATATGTATGCATTGTATATTGTATATATATACTCTAATTATATATATATATATATATATATATATATATATATATATATATATATATATATATATATATAGGTGTATCGGATTACAAAGGTGCACTGTCAACTTTTGAGAAAATTGGATGCTTTTAGGTGCGCCTTATAGTGCGGAAAATAAGGTGTGTGTGTGTGGGGGGGGATGTATGTGTGTGTGTGCATGTACAGGTATGTGTGTACATGTATGTGTGTGTATATACAATACATACATACAATACAATACAATACAATGCATGCTGATTTATATAGCGCTTTCACAACAGCGGCAGCTGTAACGTACATATATATAGTACTCTTACACGGCACGATTTTTAAGAATGCTAACTACACATAATCACATTTTTTTACCAACCTCGAAAGTTCTGATTCTACGAGAGCCGCCACACATCTTTGCACATTAGCTGCTAAATGTGCTTACAAGTTGAAAGAAAAACTGTTCTATTTGCACGCTAGCGCGCCATGTTCAATGAAGCATAAGGAGATGCTAATGAGCTATTTCTGCTGTGTACATACAAATGACGTTGAACGCGTGCTCAAGTCAGGACTCCTCAGTCTGATGCTGACATGGTGTGATAAAGCACTATGGGGAAGGACACTTTCACACTGCTGGATTGGACAAAGCACTCAGCCCCCTGTTATTTTGACACCCTGCTATATTTAGCGCTGATGCTTTTTCATTGTTAGGCATCATCTCTGTGCACTAACCTAATGAGGCTTGTCATTAGCACGTAATGGATTCACATGAGTTTTATTTCAAATGAAATTAATTTTACATAAAGTTGTTGCATTCTCAGCATAAAAAAAAATCTGAGGCATGGGGAGAAATAAAAGCGGTCATATAATGACAAAATATATGTTGTCTCGTTTTAAGTAGTGGTAAAGAATAATTGTTTCATTATTGTTTTGTGCTCAAGGGCTTTTTTCCAAAGTCTCAGGAAGAAATAATGTGTGTGTGTGTGTGTTCTGCTATAGGATTCACCCCAATGCAACGATGGCCAATATTTTCACAAAGTAGTAGTAAGGATGACAGTAAGTGTTTTTCTTCTTTACTCCCCGGGGGAAATCTATTTCAATAATGTACAATAAAAAAGCAGAAGGAACTTTTGTTTTCCCCTCTTTAGTATTCCTTCTACCATTTTAATGAGTACATTTCTTAAAAGTAGAAGTAAGGAATTCCCCGGGGCTTTCCCTTATATGGAATTAACTGTTCACGGAGTGAAAGTATTACTCAGAGTAATATATCATTTGTTGTTCTTTATTTATTTATTTTTAATTTTAATCCAGGTGCTCACACTACTGCTATGATATGAAGTTAAGCTATTCTTAGAGCAGAGTTAAAAAAAAAAGGTAATTTCATGGATTTGCGTCATTGTTCCCCCAAAAGTGTAATGTAGTTATCACAAAGTACAAATAAGGAACTTTAGGTTATTATTATTACTGTCATTGTTGATAAATTTGGGCCAGGACATCCCCTACTTTTGATGAGTAAATTCCTTTTCATGAAGTAGTAAGAGATAATTGGGAACTGCTGCTATGCAATTATTATTCTTATTTTTTAAACTTCCTACAACTCCCCCGACTATGATGTGTGAGTTATATTTAAAGTACTGAAGTAGTAAAAAATTTGTGATGAACTTTTCATAAAGTAGAACTAAATAATAAATTCTAGTTTTCTCGAGGGATCCCCCTTTCTTGGTGCGACATTTCATGAAGTCGTCGAAATAAGGAATAGTTTTTACTTTCTTAAAGTACGTTTCATAAAGTAGTTGCAAAGAATATATATCGAGAGATTTTTTTTTGCTTGTGGGCTAATAATCCTACTTCGGCAGTGTTTAGTTGTCTTTTCATAAAGTAGCAATAAGAAAAGCTTTTTTTGTTGTTGTTTTGTTTTTTTGACATACTCAAGGGATCCCGTGATGTGTAGTTCACATGCCATGTAGATATAAAAACAAAACATTTGCTTTTGTCGTCGTTTTTTCCTCAATTGACCCTATGTGGATTTTATCTTTCATAAAGTAGAATCAAGCAATGCATTTATTTGTTCATTTGTTCTCTCACTACATACTATTCTCTGTTACATACGGATGTAACAGAGAATCCGGTAATTTTTCCCTTGACGCAGGTCAAGGCGCACTTCTCGGTCACGTGATAGGTTACCATTAAAATGAAACCCAGGAGCTAGCAAAATTAGTACGAAAAACAAACAAACATCTTTGGAAAGTTTCTTTGGGGAGGGGAAAAGGCCCGGGCAGGAGACAGAAAAGCAGTTTCAAGAAAAAGAAGGCTACATTTAATAGTAGTATCAGGAGTCTACTTAAAATACAGATTTATCTCAATGGGAGATTCCCACGCACCAAGCACATGCGACGATGGTGAGTCGTAATTTTTCATGCACTTTGGATGTGCGGTGTGTCTTATTTTGAAACACATTCAAACATTACCATAGCGACCAGAGAGTGCTGCGGCCGGGGAGGACGTTCCTCGTGTCATGATTTGTTTTTATTATTATATTTCGAAAATGCCAGTTTTCATGCAGGTCATATCATATTATTTTGTCGTATTTATCCGCCACCCCTTAAAGGGCGGTCCCTGAAAATATGGTCTGACATTAAACCGGTCCGTGGGCCAAAATGTTGGGGACAGCTACTCTATACAATAGACCACCAGAATAAGGGATCAGAGTCACCATGGTGAATGCTGCGTTCGCACACATCAGCCCATTTATTTGGTCGAGGATGAAGCAGAGCAAGTTCATTGGGAAGTTATCATTGCGCTGCTGGCGAGCCTACAAAAGAATTGGATCACAAGCCATTTGAAGGAAGCGACATTATCAGACATTTCTTTTGCATGTCTGTCTCTAGTTAATTAGCGCTTTTGATGGATTGCCAACTAAATCCAAAATGCGGTCCAAAATGCCACGCAGTTAGAACAAATTCATGACAAAACATTAGCATGTCATATCCAATTCCCTTGGAGTGCCATTTTGTTGCTCCTTCTGAAGACAACATATTTTGATGGCTGTTTTTTGAAATCCAAAAATGTGTCTCTTTTTTTTTTTTTATTTACAAATTAGTGACATCATATAACTGCTAGAGAATTACCCTGCCACCCAAACCAGGGGTGCTTAAGCCTTGCGAGCCCGAATACAGCCTCCTCCAACACACATTCAAACGTAGTAAAAGTACAATTCTTCTTCTCTCGTGTTCACAGGACTGCATTATACTTTCTCCCAGTGGCCAAAGGGGGCACCCTAGAAGGAGCAGCGAAATTTGTTTCCATCCATCCATTTTCAACACTACTTATCCTCGTTGGGGTCAAAGGTGTGGTGAAGCCAGTGCCGGCTGACTTTGAGCGAGAAATGGGATACACCCTGGACTGGTCACGAGTCAATTGCAGGGCAAACCCCCCCCAAACAAGCAATGACACTCACATTAACACCTATGAACAATTTCCAGTCTGACTAAACTCCACACAGGAGATTTTGAGCTGAGATTCGAACCCAGAGCCGCACAACTGTAAGGTAGACGTGCTACCAACTCGTGCAACGTGCTGCCTGAATATTTTATCTCCAATTTGTTCAAATAGGGATCTCAATTAGCGGCCAATCTGGATGCTTCTTCCACACAAACGGCCGCAATAAAATAACCAATTGAAGCAGTTTTCAATTGCAATAAAAGCCTCCCTCCTTAAGTGACAAATTGTAAATTGAGAAGCCAGCCCGGCCCGGCAATTTGATGCGATTCTTTTATTTATTTCGGGTTGCACCAGGTGTGTGATCCGTCCGCTCATTACAAAACAGGGAAATGAAGGCCTCGCCGGCCAATTAGTGGACACCATAACAAAGTCTATGAATAATAGATAAGCTTGATTAGTTTTAGGTATTCCCGCTGATCAAATCCAGTCATAAAACATTAAAATTAAATGAGATGAAAGGGAGCGGGAGGGGTGTGTGGTGGTGGCTATTTTTCTATTTTCTGCCGTCGCGCTAGCACGCTCCGCCACGTCCGTCCCGGCGCCATTGCGCCGCTTTAAGAGCAACGCTGTCCGTTAATGCTTCATACACGGTAGCTCATGGCGCTGCCAGGAGTGCATTACTCCATCCCCTCTTCACGCCCCCTCCTTGCCGTCCCGGTGAGCCAAAGCGAATTACAGCAACAGATTGGGCGCCCGTGTCATCCGGGGCCCGAGTGGACGGGAACACCGTTGCCAAGTCTCTTTCAGATGTGCAACGGAGGAGCTACAGTCCAGCAAGATAAAAGATCCTGACAATTTGGGATGAGAGACAATGCGAGGTGTTAGCTCGGCGCAGGTCGGAGAAGTTTATTCCTTGGAGGAGAAATTGAGAGATAGCCCTTGAAATACAAACCACACTCCATCGGCGATCGGATTGTAATTCGGCATGCCAAGCAAATCTATCCGACTCCCGAGAAAAAACTGAATGAGGAAGATGGTTTCAGACCCTAATTTGAAACCCTAAACAAGTTTTGAAGACTTATCTTTAAACAAAGATTTGAAACCATAAAACAAAACTGAAATCTGATATTTAATCCTAATCCAGTCTTGAAACGCATATCTGAAACAAAAACCCATATTTCAAACAATTAGGAAGCCCAAACACTTTCTTTGAATCCTAATTGAGGCCTGAAACCCTAATTTAAAACCCTAACACAGGCTTGCAACCCTGATTGAAAACCCTAAACCTGGCTCAAAACACGACATTAAAACCCGAACTCAGGCTCGAAATCCTAGTTTGTAACCTTTACCCGAACTTGAGTCCCTGCTTACAAACCCTAACTCTGTCTGGAAAATCCAATTTGAAACCTTAACTCAAATTTAAAACACTGATTTTGGGTTGACGCCCTAATTTGATACCCTAACATTGATTTGAAACCTTGAGATCGTTTGATTGATTGATGAACATTTGACCATGCTTGAAGCCCTATTTTGAAAACGTCAACCTTTCTCGAAACCCAAATATGAAACGCTTCCGCTTATATACACAAGATCCCATCCAGGATTAAGGTCCAACTTTGAAACCTAATCCTGTCTTGAAACCCAAATTTGAAAATCTCAAACCCCAAATCCCAAGTGGGGGCAGTCTGGGAGGCTATTTTCTGATCTCAGTGGACATAGGAAATTGCTCTGATGAGTTTGGTGCTGAAGAAGGCCACCGAACTGCATCACATGCAGAGAGAATCCGTCAGTCTTTTTTTTTTTTTTTTGACGTCTTCCAGGAAGCTCATATTGTTTTGAAGAGCAGCTCTTCTACAATTGCCCCTTAAGTGAAAGCAACTGTACTTGTTATTGACTGAACGCCAGGCGAGACACCCACATGGGAGACTCTCCCTGATTTTTTTGTTCTCTGCTCTGGGAGGCTTGTTTGTATTCAGTCAAGAAGGAGGGGGGAGAGAAGACCTGATTATGCTATTTTTGGAAAATAATGTAAACAGATTCTTAAAGTCAACGGTAATTAACGAGTGTGGGCATGAAGCGAGCTCGTACGTGTTTGTGTGTGCAATGATGGAATCATTTGATGTAAAAACCCCATATTGCCCAAGGGGGGGCATTGAAACAAGGCTCGCTCGCTGCCTTAACACCCTCTCCCGCCCCCCAAAACAGTTTGATGTACAAAAGAATCAATAGAGTGTCAAGATGAATGTGTTGAAGTGACTCAGTTCTCCAATGAGAAGAGATTTGACAGCGCAAGCAGCATGGGCTCGACCGCCTTGGAGCTGCCTGCACGTACGAGAACATTCCTGTTGACTTACGCTTGTGTGCAGATGCCTTTGATTTTTCCACAACATTTACACTACTGTGCAACCGCCCAAGAGAGAAGCGCGCGGCGCGGCTAAACATCTAGGTGCTTCTAATTTCAAAATATGTGAACATTCTTCACTGTCACAAATTGACTCATTTGAAACCCTAACCATACATAACTATGTGTACTCATAAACACTAACACCGAATTGAAACCCAAAAGCCCTAAAAGCCAAATTTTACACCTTAAACTAAAGCTTGATTCAGCTTCGGGGCTTCTACTGAACTTTACCATTTCAAACATATACCGTATACATGAAATGCAAGACGACAACACAAAAAGTGAAATGCAAAGCTCATTTCTCAAGCGGCTCCAGAGATGCTACATTTTCTGAGCATGGCAAGGAGTGCTATTAACCAGGAGCGGAAGCGCTCACATTTGACGTCAGGCGACAAAGATTACCTTAATTTCCAGACTATAAGCCGCTACTTTTTTCACACGCTTTCAACCCCGCAAACAGCAAAACCAAGAACAAACCTGAGTCATGCTGAGTCAAATGCCAACATATATACATGTATAACAAACGTTTGGTCCGTCGCTACTGCAACTGTTTCCGGTTGTCAGCCTCAAAGGTAAGTTAAGCAAAATTCATTTTCACCTATTAAACTGCCATTGAAATGTAGTCCACCCGCCGACTGATGGGAGTCTTCCAGACATTCGCGGTTTGATGGAAACGGCCGAGTGGTTGTGCTCCATGGCGGAGCACCGTTGGCAAGTGGCCAGGGCAGTCGCTCAAATCATTATTGAGCCAAGAGAGCAATTTTATAGGAGTAAAATCTTGCAGCACCAAACAAAAATGTCACCGAAAAGTGCAAAAAGCCCCCAAAAAATGAAAAAATGATGACCTCGTCTCTTTTACTCATACATTGATGGAATTGGGGGCCGTTTCATTGAACACAACGCTGATATATATACTGGCAGGAAGCCATGACATATTCTCTTGTGTGAATGACAAAATTTTAGAAAAAAAAAAACCCAGAATCCTTTTCTTTCTGGTTATGTAGGATGAGTGAAGCCACTTGCTGGGGAAAAAAAAAAAAAACGAACAGGAACAGCCATAATGTCCAACTCACTGTGGGCTAATTAACCTGGTCAAGCCATTTCTTTTGAACCAATACAGTGCAAGCGGGGGCCATCCGAGTTCTTTGTTCCTATCACTGAGTAATTTCCTCTTGGCTGCAGCCAGCACAGAGGTTATGGTCGCAGCGGGTGAGAGGTAGGCCGACAAGCCATCTCCCACAGGGAGGTTACTATTTTTTACTCTCAACAAAAGTGATCTTCTCATGGATGCAGTAGTTGTGTGAAAATCGCATGAGGAGGGAAAAAAACCAAACCAACCACCCCCACCAGAAGACAGATGTTGAGGGGGAGACAGGTGCCCACTGCACTTCAGATGGGCACAATTATTCACGCCTGACTGCTCTCTGAAGACACAGCACAGATCATTAACTCCATCCTCTCATGCACCAGCGTTTAATGAACACTCGCATGCTAAAAGATGTAAGGCCCGAGCGTTAGGTATGGCTGCGCTTAATGGACCATCTCGACTTCAGAGACTCCACCAGCAACCATCCTTAACCCACATGGATCACATATTTCATATTAGTAGCAAGTAGTGGGTCATCTGCAGGTTCAAGGAAGTTTAATGTAAGACTTGTTAGAATCTCACACCTCTCATTCAATGTTTTTCATTAAAATAGTTCTCATAAGTGCAGTCCAAACTGTCCGCATGGGTTGGACTTTTCACTCTTTTGGCATTATCGGAGACGGTCGCAGCTAGAAAGGGCAGTTTGCGCCATTGTGGGAGTGAACGCAGACAATTTGATTCCTGGCCAATTGAAACGGCCCCACTAATTCTTAAGGAGTAGCTGGAATGTGTGCAGGAGATGGGCTTACACAAAGGGTGTTGATTGGGAACCGCCAGAAGCTCTCCACTTGCGGATTTTATTAAATTGGCTGCTGTGAAGTCGGGCCTTCCACTGCCGTGCACCAATCATTGTGCAGACATATATGACCTGGTTTTACCTGGTCTCAAGTCTAGTCTACTTTTTGTCACCAAATTTTCAGGTGCGCCTGTGGCATGTAATCGCGAGGCACAGCGGAGTCAGGTAAACAGAAGCACGTGTGATGGCACCTGTGGCTATAGCCAATCCGTGGCTGAGTTTTTACTATCTGAACCTGGAATTAACAATTCTCTTCTCCATCTACTTAATTCCTGATATTTAAATTGGCATATTATTTTCGACAAATGTTTCCCAATTTCCACAAAGTGGAAAGCAATGTTAATGCCCTTTCAGAATAATTCCCAAATAAATGCCTCTTTTTGTAATACCCTCAAAAAAAGTTACATTTTTATTGCGAGTGCAGTGTAACTGATGTTTATTCCATCTGTGGCATTTTTTTAGACTTTTGAATGTCATAATGAAGGATTTTTTCCCCCCCAAAAGGATAATTAAGGCCTTCACTTCAGAAATCCGGCCAACCTTTTTTAGTACTAGAGTGGATTGCAAGGTAGAGTACTAATTAATCTGTCGAGATGAAAAATTCCCCAACGGTGGTGTGTCAGATTAAAGCAGGATTTTAGAAAAACGACAGGTCTGAAACCTTCTTATCTCCACATGAACACGGGTACAAACTAGAAAAAACTACGACAGTACCTGCACAGTCACAATTAATTTACTCTATCGAGAAGGCCATTGTGCTCTCACGCTGGAGTGATTCACTTTCATCCCAGGTTGGGGAAGAAAAAAAAAACATGCATGAGAAAGTCCCGAATGTTTTCATTCATTCTTCAATTCCAAATCCGGCTAATCCTTCACAGGAAAGTGGAGCCAATCGCAGCTGACCTTGTGGCAGAAGTTGAACTACACCCTGGAATGGTGGCCATTCAATCATAGGGCGGGTATAAAGACAATACTTTTCACACTCTCGCTGACTGGGAATTGAACCCTCACTGCCTATACCAAGAGGGAACCATGACATCATGAGACCCTCTGAACAATTTAGAGTCGTCCTTTAACCAAACATGCATGCGGGAAGGATTTAAACCTTGAATTTTGACTGTGAGGCAGCTGTGTAAAACAAATGCCCCACTGTGCTGCCTGTAAAATCCAGATCAAGAAATGTTTTGTATTTTTCTATAAAATGCTAACCTTTGCATTCAATCCAACCATGCATACATGCACACATTCCTTTCGCTCCCGATTGTGTGCAGTCTGTACTCCTAAACCTCATTTTCTTCATCTTACCAAGACATTCTGGACAATCATGTATTTCCAATTTTTAGTAAATTCAACAAAAAATCCCAGAGAAACTCTCCAACATCTTGCAGAAAGATTCCCAGGAGAGTGGAAATGAATTGTTCTGCCTTCTAGTCTCAAAACTGAAAATGCCTACTAAGGCTTGGATGACCAAGCAGGCTTTAAAAAAACAAAAACAAAAAAAAAGTAATTCTGACCTAATTCTACTCTCCACCTGCGCTTTCATGGCCTTTCCTGTAATAAATGGCCATCTCGGATGTGCATATGCTGCAGGTAGAAAGTGCTGATGCGCCAACTGCTAACGCAACACTTTCCGCGAAAGGGCAGCTGCTATGAGTCGTCGCAATTAACTCACCGCAAGTCAAGCAAGCGCTGGTCTCCATTGCGAGAATCACATCAGTATCCGGTTATCAGCTGGATGTGATGTCCACTCACCACTAGAAGGCACTTGTTGTCGCGGTCGGTGGCTGTTTGGAACAGGGAAGCGCCACCTGAGGAGATGAAAAAATGCTTTGAGTTGAGTAATAACAATAATCAGGTTAAACTGGAGTATTTATTTCACCCCTTCCGATTAAAGGGTCAATTGTCGGATGTCTCGATAAAATTAACTGAAGCGATCGCCCTCGAGTTTTGAAAAAGATTTTTCCTTCGGCATCGATTTGAGAAAGAGTCAGGGGCTGATTATCGTAAGCGTTGAACCTGTTCAGTGTTTACGATGACAAATCCTCATGTGGTCAGCACAGTGTTCAGTCCAGCAATGGACACTGAGATTGTACCATGAAATTAGGAGCGATCGAACTTACACGCTCAAGATTGTCAGTGGAGATAGCGTTATGTGTGCGGTGTGCTGTGTTGATGATCTTGCAAACACCACATACTCTGATATTGTAGCAGTAAGATCACTCACATTTTAAAAATCAGTCAAAACTGGGCAATAACCGAGCATGGCATGATTCAGTGGTAGAGTGGTCATGTCCCAACCCCGAAGTTGGGGATTCAATCCCCGGTCTCTGCGGCCTTGTCAAAGTCTCCTTGAGGAAGATACTGAACTGCTCAGACGTCTCTGAAATATTATACTTTATCTTTTGGTGTCTGGAGTGAGAAAGAATCAGCCGACTATCATAAATGTAAAACCTGTTGGTTATTTATGATAGCAAATCTTGACATACACTGTGCTGGTCATCTCGAGTACACCCCACTCTAAAAGAGCAGAAAGAACACCACCCATCCATTCATCCATCTTCTATCCCGCTAATCCTGTTCTGCGTCGAAGGTGACCTGGAGCCCATCCTAGATGACACACTTGACTGGTTGCTGTACGACACTCACAACTACTCTTCAATGTGGGATACATTTATGGCACCAAATAGGAGATAACTTACTCTCACTACAAAATGGTAAACTCACAATACATGTGACATATCTTTAGATAGGGAAGGATTTTGAACATAGCCCATTTGCGTTAGAGGTCGAATTTGAGGGGAAAACACCTCGGTAGCAGCAGCCGCTCGTGTGACCGATTCACACAAAATCTGGCACACATTTTCTTTGTGACAGGAGGCAGAGAAATCAATGATGAACCCATTCTGTAAAACACACAGGTCGTCCGGCATTTTCTTTTGAAGGTGCCCTTATTTATCTGGGATTCAGCACATTTCCAGAGGTTGGCCTTAGCAAACTCCCCCAAAGGAATTTAAACATTTGCCACCAAATTTTGAACCAGAAATATGATACAGGATGAGCGCTGCAAAATTGTGAAGCTTATGAGTTTGTTTTTTTTGCGTTGTTTTTGTTTTTTTGCTTTTAATCACAAGATGTGAGTGTGGCGGGAAAGTTTCAAGATTTGCCATGAAAACCAGACTGAGAAACACCCCAAACATTGCGCAAAAGTATATCCTAGCAAAATTTATGTATTTTGGCGGTTCTGAATGCAACTCCGACAAATCCGACTTAGTCGCAGCCAACAGCGACTTGGGAAATATTTGCACCTGCCACCAGTGGGTTCAATGTTAATCATGACAAAACATACTTCAATCAATCAAGAACCGATTGCGTGAAATGCATTGGTAGCTGGACATTTCGGTTTGAAGATGCCGTTTTTCAGGCATTTTGGTCATTTCCAAGGCAAACCTAAACAAATATCTTCGAGCAAAGTCACACGAGTGCGACCAAATTTCGACCAGGGACACCGATTTTGACAAGAAAAGGCCAACAATGACAGGTGTTTGGTGATTTCCAGCAGGGGAATTTTTAAATCTCTTCAATTGTCAGACAGGATATAGTCGACAGATGGATTATATTAAATTAGCATTTTATTTTTATTTCAATCTGTACATCACTGAGGTCAACCTCTGTTGCGCTTGAAAATAAACTTGAATTGACTGCATCGTTTGACGGGGAAAAAAAAGAAGCGCTCTCCAAGTGGGATCACTTTCGCATTTATGAACTAGTCCTAGACAGTATTTGTGGGCGAGACGAGCAACATTCCTAAAGACACAAGGGAAGCAGTCAAACATTCATAATCTCATTGACTGAGCTTGCTCCTTCTTCCACATGGCAGCTTTGGCTTGCGATATGAATGTTGATCTGATTACGAAACAACGGGAAGGAAGCGAAACCAGTGGGAGAGACGACAGAAAAGAAAAAAAAATGCTTTGGGGAGACCAAGACTATGAATGTGCGTCCTGTCATTAATATTCACTGCATCATCGTAGCTAAAGGAGAACAAAGCGAAAACGGAGGGGGCGGTAAGAAAGGATGTGATGAAAAATGCATCGTATTTTGAAAAGGCTTTGGAGAGGATCCGAGCAAAACAAAAGAACAGCGCTACCAAAGGCCAGATGAAGCTAGAAGAACACGTGTTGTGTCATTTACTTCTCCCCTGCTATAAAACAGGAACGAGGAGGAACCTGCCAAGGTCACCAAACTATCTCACACGACACCATGTCACCGCTCGGCACACAATCTAAGACAGAGCCATCATGCAAATACCGAATTCCTCCAGCTAGCTTTACTGTATATCAATTTGTATTCCGAAAGAAGAAAGCCGGGGTATGTTACCTTCCACTCTTCATCCAGCCAAGTGAAGAAATTCTGACACACGGACTTGCTTTCTCGTTTGATTTCTTTATTTTATGAAGTCACTGCCATCCTCGTCACTTCACCTCAGGTCTGAACTTGTCACGAACATGTCAGGAAATCAATTGGGGGGAGGTGAAAGTGCAGGCACCCTAAATGTCACACTCATTTCACAGTCTGACATGGTGCCTCTACTTCTATACAGTCTATGTTCTGAAGTATGGTTGGTTGCAGACTCCTCCGAAAGCCACCTGGGCCACAGAAAGCTGCAAAGAGCTTACGCAATCGCACACGTTTCTTCTTTTTCTTTTAAGTATGTGAAGTTATTCATTCATCCACAATGGATGAACAAATAATTCCTTTCTATCTCCATTTCCAAGTCTGAAATTGTCACCCGGCTTAAGCTTAATCACTTAATCTCCAACATGGCCACTAATTCACCCCTTCACTTGCACTTATTTTTCCTACAGGCAAGGATGTCATGAGAAAAAGGTATAAAAATAGGCTCCGCGCCACACAACTTTTGACACAAGTCTGAGTCATTTGCTAGCACTGTCTTCCTGTTGGAGAAGTGTTAAAACTGCCTGATGTAAGTCTTGCACTTATTACGTGCACAAGTGCCGCTCACATTAAAGACATGGATTGGTTATTTTTGATGAAAAAGATCACAGTAACCTAATGAGCTGCCTTCCATAAGGTAGGACCTGTTTCGGTTAAGAAAATGTCTAATCAGCCAATTAGTCATGTGGCAGAAATTCAATGTGTTGAGGCAGTCGGACAATAAGGGTGGTACAGCTCTCCGGATGGACAACGAGATTGATTTCTTTTCCAACTCCCCTTTTTTTTAAATGGTATTATTTTAAGAGAATTTCACAAAATCGTTTGAGTGGAGATGTTGTTTTGGGTTGTCTTTCCCCTAAGATGCACAGAGATGCACAGGCAGAACACAACATACAAGCCAACGGTACCAAGCACTGAATTCACCTTACTTATTCGTAGTTTGTAATAGATGTTGCCTCTCAATGTTTGTTCGATTTTCCACTGATCCTAATCTTTAAAGGTTTTGTTTACCCGTGACAATCGGACTCTTTCAACCACTGACCACGTTTAAACCTGGACTATTTGAAGAAGGTATTGGTTAGCTGGTCAATATGAATTAACCCTGGGTCATGAACAATGAGAACGGGCACCTCCAATGATCCTTACATGGGAAATTTCTGCGGCTTGTGATGGTGACGGGATGAACACCAGCCTCAGGGTTGCTCGGGTTTAACGGATCGGCGCGGTCACGGTGAAGATATTTATCAGTTGATCTACAATCCCATCATCATAAACTTTGGTTAGTGACGGTAAGAACAAGATCGAGCATGTGAAATAAGCATCCGCTGTCTGTTCTCACCCTAAAGGAAAAGGGTGAGAAGCTTGGTGATTTGGCAGATATTCCTCGACATCAAGAGGGGCCAGTGGAGGTGCTGTCTGTTTCAGATGATTTCAAGATGCCTGACTGGTGAGGTGTTGCGGGCATGTGCACCCGGGGGAAAGCCCCAGGGCAAGCCTAGGACCGGCTGAAGAAACGATGTTTCACTGTACTGTAGGCAGGAACGTCGCAATCTCCCACCGGTGGAAGTAAAGATGGTGACGTCAGAGAATTCTTGCTTCGACTGCTGCTCCTGCAACCCGGATGAGCTGATGGATGGTCATGAAATTTGGATTGGAGCACCAACATAATCCAGAAAGGCAGCAGATGAGTCAGTGAGATAAGTATCCGTGTCCTGGTCTTGCTCCAAAATGAGAAAAAAAAAACCCAAACCTATACTCGATTATTGTATTTCTTAAACATCCTGGTCTACGAATTTTGGAACATAAGTGGCATACATATTTAAAGTGATTCTTAGCTTGCAAAATGAATTCTTATCCATCCATCTGTTTGTCCAGCTGCCCAGTCATTCCTTCCTCAGTCATTCTTCTTTACTTCTGTCTGTGGGCTGTCACTGAAGCAGACTCCAAAAGGTAACTCAGATGTCCTTCAAACCCCGAGGGACCAAAACGAGTTTTGGAGAGTCAATCATTTATGGATTTGACTGAAAGCATGCGTATTGGAGGAAGTCCCCTTTCTTTGCGCTTCATTTCCCAGATATTGACACTTGTAGCAGCAATCTTTCAGCCTCAACCCCGAGCAGACGAAGAAAATGTTAAGCCACAGTGGAGTAGGGGCAGGAAAATGTTCCAACTAACTTTATGTGAAGTTTTGCTTTTATTTCTGAGCAGCTTGAATTTGCAACTCAGCAGAATTGATTATTTAAATGTGGGTTTTACTGGCCAGCAAGAACATCCTCCCCCTCCGCTCACTCGCTGGATAGCGACAGAGTCAGAGATGAGAAGTAACATGCTCACGCAAGGTCATTTCACAGGCGAGATGACTCGACAGCGCAACAACAGAAACGGCTTGCTCAGGAAACAGCAGAGGGGTCCTCGTCTACAGGGAGGTCAGCGGTTGCCACAAAAGTAAATGGAAACGGGCCATTCCTCACTGATTTATGGTCCTTCTCAACATGATAATTCATGACTTGGTTCGCATACTGAATCGCACGCAAAAAATGCATGGCAAGATATCCACGGATTGGGGCTCTGTCGAAACGGCCGAAGCCTGATTGCAGCGCATCTTGCAATGCAAACACAGAAACTGTGGCCAATATCGAAGATATATGACTCAAAGTAAGTCTTGGTGTAGTGAAATGGGATTTTGATAGAGTTTTGGAGTAAGCTTTTATCTCATTTAAAACAGGATCACACTCGAATGCGCAATCATAGCAGACACCGGCAGACCGAAGTTCTGTACTTTAAATGAGACGAGATGGCTCCAGTGAAATCACGCTGCCTTCATTCTCATGACCTTTGGCGCTGGAGGTGCAGAAAAGATTAATGGTTTTTGTGTGCATCTCGGGCCGATCGATACTCATGAATCCTGTATGACTGCGGGGCAGGGTCATCAGTGGCAGGCCTGGACCTTGCGGAACGGTTCACGAGCAAGTAAGCTTGATAGTAGTGGGAGATTTAAAACGTGTTCAGGGTCCTCTGGGCTTTGAAAGAGGAAACCTTTCAATGGGATTTCATTCAATCTTTCCGGTAATAGATGTATTTAACTGTTAACTACATGATAAGTGAAGGAAATTGTCATCCGTTGGTCGGGATGATACTGCAGGGTTCTGCAAAATCATTTAGGAACGGGCTGTCTAGACGGCATTTGAGTCATCCAGGTCGTGGTGATCTGCCAAAGTTGAATGGAGGCAACGGGACTCTTCTTGGTTTTGGAAATGGTCCAGTTGCCTCAAGTTAACTGATGTCAATGACATATCGGTTGGAAATGAGACTTCTGCGTCTTTCTCAAGGACTCCGACAGGGTTGCGGAATGGCTCGGCATCAAACGTACCATCTTCGAGTTCAGCCTTTCTATCCGATAGAAAAGGATGTTTTGCAGAAGCCGTTTTACTCCTAACAGCCACAACGAGCTCATTTGTTGTTTCTATATCTAGAGAGGAGAGTTGTAAAGTTTAATTAGCTATGAAACGTTGCTGGTCAGCTCAACAGTGTTCCTAAGATGGGAGATTTTTTTTTTTTTAACACCCAGTTGAGACTGACTGACTTTTTGGTCAGAAGTTATTCAACATAAAATTTTATTTTCAATCTTTTTCTGTTTTTTCCAGAGGGCCAGCATTGCTTATTAGTTTTTCAATTCAAAGTCACCAATATAAAGTAATGTTGCCTTGCAGCGTGAAAATTGCATTAACATTGTATCCATTTTCATATTTCTCCTTCTCTGGCTTGCGGGTAACTGGAATCACCGCTGTCTCTGCGAGCAACGGGGTGCACTCTCAGGTGCCACCCTGGACTGTTGCCAGTCAATCACAGGGGAGCATTTGGACAAAAAACTACTCACACTCACGTTCGCACATGTGGACCAACGTGCGTGGTTTTGGGAATAAGGTTGGAAAACGGAGCAGCTGGAGAGTGTCCACAAAGGAGATGTGAGTCCTCCTGCCTTTCTGACAGATGCTGTAATCGCTACTTCTTTTTTTGCATGAGTCGTTCATTCACTGTGATGGAACGCTAAAGCTAAAAATTGTTGCTAGAAAAACAAGACATTTCATCAAGTTTCCCTTCATTGCTTCCTTAATCTCTGCCCTAAACGTAAAGAAATAAAGGCGTTTGGATGCATGTCCAGACAGACTGGCGGAAAAAGGGCTCACAGTATGCGGAACCCGTAATCCGAACTACTTCACAATCACAGCTAAAATGCGATGGTCCCGTGACCGGTCGGGAGCTTCGAGTTGTTCCACTGCCCAACACAGAATAACTTAAAATTTCGTGTTGTGAAAATGGTTCCGTTGACTCTGAATGGATTGAAACAGGCATCTTTTGCACAGCGTACCCCCTTCGTTACCCATCTGCAAGACTGGTAGGCCTCCCATGCTTAGCTGTGATACTTCAACAAAGATCTGTCTGCATGTTGGTCCTGACCGATTCAACGTATCAATGAAGTCTTGTCAAAATCTGAGCAGGTCAAAGCACTGCAAACATCAAACATCCTCATGTGGTTTTAATCAGAAGCAAATGGCAAGCGATAATTCAGGAAAATATACAACCGAAGTCAGCAAATTTAATGATAAACCGACTTCCGAGCACTGTGACTTTAACCCGTTCAGGGACAGCGGTTCCTACAGTGGACAGCCTATCATGTTATCAGGTTATCATTGTTGGTGCATGAAAGGGTTAAGGTAACCCCCCCAGTTTACGGCTTTCATGTATAGGTTAATTGTTATCTTGTGTATTCATTTTTGGCTTTGCAAGTAGCTTCCTTTTTGTAGTGTATCCACTAGGTCCTCATTTGCAACTTTCTCATGACCAAAAAAAAAAAAAGCCTCGTTAACATTGGAGCTGAGTGAGAGCTTCAACTACCTCCACAACACATAAAAACCAGCATCAACTTTACCCAAAACGAGGTAGACGACATTAAAAAAACATTTTCTGTCAAACTGGCAGTTCCAAAGACATGCAAACAGAAATCTACAAAATATGTGACAGCATGCTAGTATTAACAGACAAGATGGACTACTTGGAAGGACAGTCAAGAAGAAACAACTTGGTAATTGATGGAATTGAGGAAACACCGGAGAAACGTGGACTGAAACAGAGGAAAAAGTTCAAAAATCCTCAAGGAGAAGCTGCTGTTACAGGGGCAAATCGAGGTGGAGAGAGCTCACCGCACAGGTAGACATGAACCTGGAAGACCTCGACCGAGGCCAGTTGTGGTGAAATTTCAAAGATACAAGGACAGAACAAGGATCCTACAAAAAGCAAAATACTTAAAAGGTTCCAACATCTACATCAACGAAGACTTTACAGATGCCGTACGACAAAAAAGAAAAGAACTCCTCCCAAAATTAAAAGCTGCACGTGACAGAGGGAAACTGCCTACTTAAGACATGACAAACTTATCATCCACCCCGCACCAGTACTCCAACACAACAGGCTCGAGTTCAACACCATCATGCGGCATACTGAGAACTGTTCACCACTCGATGACAAAAACTCTGACCCGATTGAAGCAGGAAATTCACATACCAAAAAACATGGACTTCCAATCCCTTTGACGACCCTTCCAACCCTTTGATGACTTCCAACCCTACTGACTACAAGACATTTGACCCTGAGAACAACTTGGACCCGGACAACAACTTTTTCAAGACCGACCGACGCGAGGAAGCCAGCGACGACCGATCATGAGGGAACCAGTGACGACCGCGAAGAAGCCTGAAACGACCGCAGGGGAGCCAGCGACCGCGAGGAAGCCGGGAGACAACCAGCCAGCGACGACAGCAAGGGAGCCAGAGATGACCGAGAACAAGCCAGCGACGACTGCAAGGGAGCCAGCGACCGCTAGGGAGCTGGGAGACAACAGCGAGGAGCCAACGATGACAGCCAGAGAGCCAGCGAAGACAGCGAGGAACCATCGGCGACCGCGAGGGAGCCAGCGATGACCGCGTGGGAGCCAGCGACGACCGCGAGGGAGCCAACGGCGACCGCGAGGGAGCCGACGACGACGCGAGGGAGCCGGCGACGACCGCGAGGGAGCCGACGACGACCGCGAGGGGGCCAGCGAGGACCGCGAGGGAGCCGGCGGCGACCGCGAGGGAGCCGACGACGACGCGAGGGGCCAGCGAGGACCGCGAGGGAGCCAGCGGCGACCGCGAGGGAGCAAGCGGCGACCGCGAGGCAGCCAGTGACGACAGCGAGGCAGCCAGCGACGACCGCGAGGAGCCAGCGGCGACCGCGTGGGAGCAGGAAATTCACATCCCAAAACATGGACTTCCAACCCTTTGAAGATACTGACTATAAGCCATTCGACCCGAGAACAATTTGGACCGGACAATAACTTCAAGAACAAACAAAGGGTAACAAACTCCGATTATTACCTGGATGAACAATTCAATACTAATATTAAATTGGAAAATGCACTTTCAGTAATACACTTAAACAGTAGAAGTCTCTATAAAAACTTCACAAAAATCAAAGAATACCTGGCTAAATTCAATAAATTTAAAATAATTGCCATATCAGAAACTTGGCTTGACGATGATAAAATAAGTGAAATGGAAATAGAAGGTTATGAAATGTTTGCAATTAACAGGAAAACAAAAAGGAGGGGGTTGCAATATATGTAGACAAAGCACTTAAATGCAGTAAAATCGAGAGATTGACAAAGACAATAGAAAACCTAATGGAATGTCTAACTATTGAAATAGATAATAAAAGGCATCAAATATCATCATAAGCTGCATCTATAGGACACCAGGATCATGTATTGATACATTCAATAAAATACTAACAGATATGCTCAGCTACAACAACGATAAGAAAACACGAATAATGTGTGGTGACTTTAACATTGACTTATTAAACCCAAATGGACATAAAAACATCTGACTTTATAAATACTATGTACAGCAACAGCCTTTTCCCAGTAATCCTGAAACCTAGCAGAATAACAGTTGAAACGGCCACATTAATAGATAACATTTTTATAAATAAGATTAATCAAAAAATGGAAAGTGGACTACTCATTAATGATATAAGTGACCATCTACCTGTCTTTGCAGTTTTACATAACTATTTTGATAGAAAAACAGAGTCAACAACTCACATATCAGAAATAAGACTAAGAACCCAACGCTCCATCGATGCTTTTAAACAAGACCTAGAAAAACAAAACTGGACCGAGGTCTACTCAAACGAAGACCCAAATACAGCGTTTGAAGTATTTCAGTCGACCATAATCTCCTTAAATGATAAACATTTTCCATTAACTAAAGTCTCCAAAAAGTATAAAGACCCAAGCAAGCCGTGGATAACGAAAGGCATAGAAAACGCATGTAAAAAGAAAAACAATTTATATAAACTGTTTTTAAAATTGAGAACTGAAGAAGCAGAAAAGAAATATAAGACCTATAAAAATAAACTAGTAAATATAATAAGAACCAGTAAAAGAGATCATTATCATGCACTATTAGAGCAGAATAAAAGTAATACACAAGAAATATGGAAAATACTTAATCAAGTAATCAGAAATAGTCCTAAAAAAGTGGATTATCCAGAGTATTTTATCAAAGGCAAAAACACAATTCTGGAAAAAACTGCAGAAATAGCAACTGAATTTAATGAGTACTTTGTCAACATCGGCAGTAACCTAGCAAAACAAATTCCTGACCCAACAAACTTGTTTGAAATAGATAGATACGTAGAAAAGAACTCCTCCACGATGTTCCTTACTGCTGTAAAACAAGAAGAAGTATTAAATATTGTAAAACCTTTAAAAATAAAAGTCAACTGATTGCTTTAATATTGATATGACAATAATAAAACAGATTATAGAATATGTAGTGCGACCTTTCACGCACATATGCAACCTGTCATTCAAAGCTGGTATCTTTCCATCAAAATGAAAATTGCTAAAGTTATTCCAATTTATAAAAGTGGAGAAAGACATCTGTTTACAAACTATAGACCAATATCACTACTACCACAATTTTCAAAAATATTAGAAAAACTATTTTCTCGCAGACTTGATAGCTTTATACAAAAACATGCGCTGTTAAGTGAGAATCAATATGGCTTCAGGAAAACCGTACCACCTCAATGGCAGTTATAGAGTTGGTGGAAGCAATAGCCACTAATATAGACAACAAAGAATTTACTGTTGGGGTTTTCCTAGACCTAAAAAAGCTTTCGACACAATAGATCACAGTATATTATTGAAAAACTAGAAAGATATGGCATTAGAGGTATAGCGTATAAATGGATAAAAAGTTATTTAGAAAACAGAAATCAGTATGTGCAGCTCAATAATAAAAAAACGAATCAACTGAAAATCACTCATGGAGTTCCTCAAGGGTCAGTGCTTGGTCCAAAACTATAATAGGACTTCTGCTTCCTTATTGTCTTAAAGTTAAGCACTAGCTTACAAACTAAGACAGAACCATCCATCTCCATGGCGACTATGCATACTCCATCTGGAAAGTGGGTGAAATGGATTAAAGCGCAGAGAGAGAGAGAAAAAAAAAGGAAGAAACACACAAACAGAAAAAAAATGGGCAGGATGGTTTTAATCGGGCAAATAGGCAGAAGATTGATGACTTTCAGACTGTGCGGCTGATGAAACACTGCCTCATTTCATTACAGGGAAATGAATGAATCACACAGGAGGATTAGACTTTGCGTTCACCTCATTCTTGAGTAGATTTTCAATATAGCTTTGCTAATTACAAGCGTAATCGCTCCACAGGTTGTCTCTGAGACGTATGAATACATTGTCGACAGGATTTGGCAGTGCCGCATGGCGCAATTCATTGAAATAGGAAATGCGGTTATCTGGCAGCAGAACAGTAGAATGATAAGCTGCGCACAGTACACGTTAGCGGGTGGAAGACAGCCCAACAATACCATAAATCAGGTGGCCAACGCGCGGCTCGCGAGCCGCATGCGGCTCTTTGGCTGGTTGAATGCGGCTCCCTGGCTTTCACATGACAAGCGTCGAAAACGCCTCGGCAGCGGCGCTGCCATTCAAACAACGGTGTGAAGTATAGCAGAACTTACGATGTCAGCCCATTATCGCTCCCGTTACTTGAGTGTGACATACAGGGCTACAAGTCAGATGACAACTGAATTTTGACCTTTACGTCACCGCTCATGCGCAAACAACTGCGTTAAGCTCGTCAGCATATTCCTTCTGATTTTAAGGCAGGTTGCAGCCATTTTGTTTTCTTGGTCTACACGCAGCCCTTCAGTCTGTGTATGTTTTAGTGATTCTCAGGCGCTTCAGAGCATCATCAGAAGGTCGCAAAAGACATACAGGAAGAGTTAACAGAAAGGAACAGAAATGGACAATTTAGGAAATGATCATGGATGAAGCAGCAATTGTAAATGTTGCCATTCGGTGCTTGTCAGACAGCAAGTACTGAAATGCTCAAGGTCAGATGTGTCAGACATCTAAAGACATCCACTGTGGAGACCTTAGCTGTTTCCAAATGATCTTTGCTTTTTTTTTGTATTTGTAAAAAGACAAGTCTGTTGCTCTGAAAGATTTTACAATGTCCTCCCACTACCCCATTGAGCTTTAACGGGAGACTGCAAACGAGCATCGTGAACACCGAGAGATTCCACAGCTCACCGGCTGCTACATAAGTCCAAATTCCACAGCCTGCCACCAAGTACGTCTACATTTAGAGGTGAGGAGCATGATTACTTTGTAGCATAACTGTACAATATGGTTGTTAGTTAACTCACTCGCCTTACCCTGGCTTTATGGCGCGTTACAAAAACAACAAAGTCAAGTTACTTCTGGCAACATGATGTCAAAAAAATGCTTCCAGAGAATGTGGAGTGGGGACATTATGCTGAATTCTGGCATCCAGACAAACGTTTAGTCTGACGAGTATTAGCATATTTTGCTACACATAGGCCATTAAAGAGGATTACGGAAGGCTGGAAATTTGCACAATAAATTAAGCAGGCAGAACACACACAAAAAAAGGGTGCTTGTGTGGCATAAGCCCCTGGTAGATACGACATCAATGACTATGAGACACTGCGACAACACCTTTTGGAGGAGAGAAAACAGCTTAATCATTTTTTACTGCGCCATACCCTGCCAAAAAACATTTTAGCAAGCACAGAGCAAAAGCATAATTTGTGAAATGAATGTGACAACTTGTGTAAATCCTCTCCTTTTACTTTAGGATTGTGAATTGCATTAGCATAAAGGATATTCTCTGTTAACCCATTACAGAGATTATCATTCCTGTAAGGCTCGTGTTGTTGCTGCAAGCTTTAAATGCGGGGGTGAGTAGCACTATATGGTGGACAAATCTAGAAATTACCAGGGGTGTCTAATTATCGCGTTAATTGCGAATAATTAATTACAGTCATATTAAGCGTGTTATGTTTTTTAATCGCGTTAATCAAAATTTTAATCTCTAACTATTGTTTCTGTAGGTGGGTTGACTTTTTGCAATATCTCTTTTTATGTGTTGGCTTTCTGTGTTTGAGTTGTTGAGGGTGGGTAAACAAGAGTCATTTTCAAACAAAAATAGCAGTTTTTAGATGAGATTAAAATAGATTAATTATTTACAGATCAGAATTAATTAATCTAATCTTTTTTATCTCTTGACAGCACAAGTATGTTAACAAATTTACAAATTAAAATCTTGACATAATGGAGTGAATTAGTTTAGGTTCAGGTAGTAAATGCCATTTTTATTGGTTTTCAATGGGAGATTTTTTTTTGTCACCAAGAAAAAAAGAAATGTCAGATTTGCCAGTAGGTGGCAATTCAACGCGTGTTTACAAAAGACAGGAAAATCAACCTACAATATAATCATCAAACTCAGCTAAAATGGCTTCATAAAAAACCCAAAAATCTCTCTCTCTCTCTCTCTCTCTCTCTCTCTCTCTCTCTCTCTCTATATATATATATATATATATATATACTGAAAATGATGTCTGAGATCACATTCAATGAGCATGTGTACAAAGAGAGCCAATGACTCTCTTTGTGCTCATTTCCTCGTGAATTTGTGCTCATAAATCGAATGTAGACAACCTTGGATTGAAAAAAAGCAATAAAAAGCGGTTACCTGTGCAAGATAAGCCCCTGGCTGTAAGAGACACTGCGTCAACACACTTTGTAAACTTGCAGCTTTTATCTTTTTGGGTTTTACTGCCCCCTTTATCCCAATAAAGACAGAAAAAGACAAAAAATAAAACAAGAGATTTGAGGCAGCCCTAAGCACAAACATGATTTGCTAAATGAATGTGACAGGTTTTGTGTAAACAAGAGCTGGTGACCGACGATGAATCACAGCAGCAAGTCAGCCATTTTTCTTTATTTGCGGTCCCTAAATGTTTTCATCATGGTGCTGCAACTACCACCACACAATAAACAACACTAGAACGCAGGTTAAAGAGTAAACACACTTCATTTCTGGTCTGTCATGGAAACATTCAACCCGGACGTGGAAATGCCGTGTAATCTGTTGACGGGCTTGAGAAGGCCATTCGTGGCATGTCCTAGGAGGAACACATGCGGGTTACCTGAACAATCGCCTGGGATTGGTGTATTGATTTTGCCTTATTGCCATGTCTTTTTAGTTCAAATAAGTGGAAATGTGTTACTTTGCAGTCATATCATAAAGTATATATTTGTCACATGTATGCAGTCACAACAATCAAAACTAAAATTTAATAATTTTCCTGTCATGTAATTCATATGCTATCAATGAGCAAAACGGCTGGCCGAGTATGCATATCCATGTCTTTTGAAATAAATATGTGTTCGTGGATCATTTCCAGCAACATCCTTCAGCACCCTGCATATATCATAGTCATAATATTTGTTCCATGCACACGAATGCATTTATCACCTCATGTATTATTGATTTACCTTGGTAAATATGGTCACGGCGCAGCTAAAACAAGAGCTGTGTATTATTTTGTATGGGTTCTTGGTGACACCTCCTGGTGCATTTGACAGCTGTAAACATACGCACACTGCGGGCACGACTGCGCTTGCTATCTATAATGGATATGGAGTCGTGCGGAGTGGAACAAGTCACCTCTTGTGGGATGCTGGGACTCTTGGAAATGTTCACATTCGCTCGCTTCTGCAAATCTAAGATGCCTCTGCAAGGAATGACAAACAGAAAGCAACATGGGGGGAGAAAAAACTTATTTCCTCAAATTGCGGCTGTGAATAGAAGCCGTGTCCCAAATAGGTGCCGGGTGTGTCACCCAATTAAAACAATTAAACTCAAATGGACGCGTTCTTTTCCACATAGGAGCAAGGTCCAAGGCGTTATTTTTTTCCACACACGGACATTAAAGAATAAAATGCTGATCTTATTTAAAACTCAGTTGCTAACCAAAACAGCAAGACAAAGCACGGTCTCTCATTTGTGTGACAAATAGATTCTGCCACATGGTCTTGCCATTGAGTGTGCCCATGTTGATTTTTGGACAAAAGTGGCTAGTTCACATCTGGTACTGTATTGTGTTCGGCAACCCTACAGTTAACTATTTTGGTGGAACTCTCATCTCTTAATGTGTACTTCCACTGTCGACCACGAGGTGGCAGCACACTATTTAGCGAGGGTGTAAATTTCAAAGAACAAAAACAGGAAGTTTTCAACAAGTCAGTCGATTCCAATTTTTAATCGTAATTAAGCGCATGAATTCCAGAGTTAACAAGGTAATTTTGACAGCCGTTTTTGGAAATGACTCATGTCATCCTCTACAATCCTACTTTTTAAGCCCACAGAAAGTGATGGCTTTCATTTATAGTCATAAATGCTATAAGGACACGTTTAGGGAGTATTTAAATCTGGTATTTTGACATCATGGGGGTCTGGAATGTAACCCTGCAATGAAGGGGGTGATTACTGTGTATGTGCTTCCTTTACAGATCTTTGTTTTTGTTTTGATCTCCAGTTTCACTTGACATTAGTTGTACCAAAATGAAAACAACTCACTCCGTTGGCAGATTCAGAGACGCACCGAATGCCACTAGTTGCTTTTCAGGGGATGTTCAACTCGTGATTAAAATAGTC
This sequence comes from Hippocampus mohnikei, assembly GCA_026261675.1. Lineage (NCBI taxonomy): Eukaryota > Metazoa > Chordata > Actinopteri > Syngnathiformes > Syngnathidae > Hippocampus > Hippocampus mohnikei. The sequence goes on along the minus strand of JAKGUB010000346.1, from coordinate 5,852,737 downwards.
ACTCATAAATGTCTTTCAATCGACAGCAAGAAATACGGCAATAACGTTATGACCGTTTTTCTTAGATCAATGTTTGTTTTGATATGAAGAGACGGTCTACTCAAAATGCCCAATGGAATATGAGAAAAATAGCATCACAGAATTTAAAGATACAAAAAATGAAAGTGAACACCTGCCTCTTATTTATTTGACTTGTCCAACACGTCAAACTTTGGGTTCCCGAGCGGCACATTTGAATGTCATCAACAGATGTCAACAAGGAAAAGAACAAATAAAAGAAACATCAGCGAGTGCGACAAACGTGTCGCCCGCCCATTCGCCGCTCACCTCATTAATTGGAGTTAACGGGTGCACCACTTGAGGCTTAAACACACCAGTTTGCAATTTGTGGCTAATGAAAGGTCAGCTTGCTCCAATTGACTTTCCAGAAGGAATGAGAAGAACAGTGGGAATAAAGCACATTGCTGAATCAGAGTCAAGTGTGTTAAACTCAGGTTCTGCTCAGTCAGGAGACGTGCATTATATCTGAATACAGTGATCCCTCGCTACTTCGCGGTTTCAGTGCATCACGGATTTTTCCAAAGTACTGTATTCAGAACAAAAAAAGCTGAATGACTCGGAGGTTTCGTACATGCCTGTACTGTATATGCAGCGGGCATTCATTCAAGGCGCACGATTGGTTCCTGGTGCGACATCAACCAATGACAGCACCGAGTGGATTAATCCCGTGAGCTGATTGGTTGCGCATATTCACAGCCCCGTCCAGCACCTTGAGTCTCATCACGCTGGTGACTCTCTGGCATATTGTCTCTTCTGTTGTTTCTAGGTGCGCGGCGGAGAGGGAGAGCGCGCGAGAGAGTGGGGGCGGGTGTGGGCCTGTCCGAAAGCAGCAAGGACGTCTCTCTTCGCCTCCTTCTCATCAATACCGAATAATTGTCTTATCATTAACACATCGGCTGCGCGGGGATAGCTGGCCGGGAGCTAGCTGTAGGCTAACGGTGGCTACACTGCCACAGAGCGTCAAATGAGGGCCGCCTTCTACGCCACCAGCACAAGTCTCCTCGCTTCTCTCAGAAGGCAATGCTGATGAATGTTTTAAGTAAATACGTGTCCTGTTATAGTCTTTGTCTCAAAGATGTAAAGTATAAATACTGTTTACATATTTTAAACATGCTTGTACCCACAAACCCTGACACAAAAATTCCTGGGGGCACGAGGAAGCTCAGCCGAGACTACGAATTGGCGGCCATTTCGACAATCATCAGTGATGGCAACAAAATCATGGCAGAGATCGAGGCCAACAGATTGAAAGATACACACACACGCACACACACACTTACTTCACTTATTGGTAATTTAAACATGATAGCATACAAGGTAACTGAAAACATATTTGACAAGTCATCGGCGACATTCATTTATTTGTCATCATTCCATTTAGGTGGTACTGGGGAAAGTCCGGCCCGGGTGCCACATCCTGTCCACCCACTGGCTCTGACCGGCCCTCACAGTGACCATGAAGTCAAAATAAAACGTAATATGAGGCGCTTTTGTGTTGAAAGTTATGGTTTTTATGTGCACAAGTGTGGACGCTCGGACAAGCAAGGTAACAAGCAAGAGCTACGACTTATGTCTGCAGTGTTGCCAACTTAGCAGTGTTTTCAAAATACTGCATTTAGTGACTTTTCCAAGCCCTCCAGCAACTTCCCCCCCAAAAAATGACAAAAGTGGTCCTAGCAACAAGCAACAATCCCCTTTGGAAAATGAATCGCCCAGCCCTGGTCTAACCTAACTTGTCAGTTGCATTGTATTGAAGTCCCGTTGATTTCTAATGACAATAGACCCACACCAAGTTCTTGGAGGTCTTGGACCGGTTGGTTTGATCTGCACCAGTGTTTCATTATTGCTTTGTTACCTGACCAAAGGAACCACACCAAGGGAGAAAATGAACTAGAAATCGAATTTTTAAAACAACAGCACAGAGCTTTGCCAAGGAGTGTGATTCCTGGCATAGAACTGTTGAAAACAAATATTGTTACTGGATGACTCTTGGGTGCCGCTCTGATGAAATTGCGATCAAAGTCAAATGATGTGAAGGGGATCTGCCATGTCTCAAAGGCGTTTGTGAATCAACTTAAAGTCAAGGTTAACTTTAATGTGTGCTCAATGGAGCATCGATACTTGACTGTACCAACTTTGAGGCGGGGCGAATAGACATTTAGTGAAAATAAGGATCGGTAAAAGAAATGTGTCTTCATCTTAAAGCGGCTCAATAAATAGTGACGTTAATGGTATTTTAAAAAATGATGTCAAACGGACCAATGAGCCTCCCAACCACACACCAGCCCAATCAACTAAGAAACTCACAACCAAACCAGACTAAGTACCAACCGACCCATGAAATCAACAAACAAACAAATCAGCAACAACTCAAGTAAGTAAAGCAAACATTCCAACCAAGCAACCAACAGACTAAACACCAACCCGATCAACCAATTAAAGAAAAACCCAACCATCAACCCAACCAGCTAACAAGCCAACAACCAACCGACAAAGTAACTACTAATTGAACCACCCAACCAACAAACTGACTGACCGACCAGCCAACAATTAAATACCAACCAACTAAAGGCGAAGCAACCAACGAAACAACTACCGGCAACCAGCAACCAATGAGGCCTTTTTGTATTCGATAGATGGAGGAAATCAAATGAAATGGGTCGTCCATGTCAAAGTGGACCAACTGCCACTCAAAAGGACGCGTGGTCCTCAGTCCGTTCTCTCGCTGGATTTGAGTAACTCTTTAAATTAAAAAAAAAAAGAGTATGCGTATCCCATGTCACTTGGAAGCCTTTTAGAGGGCAGGCCGTACAAGAGGTTATTCTTGACTCAACCTTTCTGGATATAACATGACTGAAAATCCTCACAGACACATTACCATAAATAAACCATAGTCGGTGGATTCACACTTGAATAAATACACACGCGCACACACACACACTCACAGTCCTCAATTTGGATTCATGGAAAATCATCGAGACCGCTATCCAAGTGAGAAAGTCACTTAGGGGCCTCATTGATCCATTTATTTAGCCAACGTTCTTCGTTAAAAGTGAGTCGACGTCATCTCACTTTCTTATCTGCCCCGATGGCCTCTTGCACGCCTTTGGTGATTAAACCAACATGTAAGATGAAAAATATACAGTTACGGTATATATACCCATGTAAAGTTCTGTCTGCCATAAGCTTAGTCACTATAAACGTCAAGGTTATAGATGATACTCATGGATAAATCTGTTATAAATTACATTTATGGCTGCTGGGGACGTTTAGGTTTTGTTTCATTACTCTCAAGACTATTTGTGCACTGGCGTAATATGTAGGTGCCTACATCCACATGAAGAATATAAAGGTGTGTGAGAGAGATAGAGAGATGGGTGAGTGCGAGAAAGAGAGAGAGCGAGAGAGACAGAGAGAGAGATACGCATTTCATCAAAAATATTGAATACGATGCAAGCCTCTCTTTCATGGCAGTACGGCGGTACTAATCGAACAAACACTCCCACACACCACACACACGCACTTACACACATTTGTTGATTAATTGTCGTTAATAAACGGGACATGATGTCAAATTGATTCACAAACATTAATTATGGTTCAATTCGTTTGGTCCGGAACATCTATTCATCCATCCATTCATTTTCTGATCCGCTTTATCCTCACAAGGTTCGCGGGAGTGCTGGAGCCTATCCCAGCCTTCAGTGGGCAGTGGGTAGGGGACACCCTGAACCGGTTGCCAGCCAATCGCAGGGCACACAGAGACGAACCACCATCTACGCTCACACTCACACCTAGGGACAATTTAGAGTGTTTAATCAGCCTGCCATGCATGTTTTTGGAATACGGGAGGAAACCGCAGTACCCGGAGAAAACCCACACAGGCCCGGGGGGAACATGCAAACTCCACACAGGAAGGCTGGAGCTGGAATCAAAACCGGTACCTCTGCACTGTGAGGTCCACGCGCAAACCACTCGCCCACCGGGCCGCCTGGTCCGTAACATGTCAGAATAAATATATAGCCTATGTAAATACCTTTTCAGGACTGAATTAAAGCTTTAATTACTGATGAATTTTAAAGTTATTATCATCACGTCTTTACTTAATGGCATTGCTATTTATTTATATTTTTAAATTTGAGAGTTAGCATTTTTATTATGGCATTTCTATTGCATTTATGGCATTATTTATTTCGAGAGATTTCTTTAACGGCCTTTTTGTCATGTGACAAAAGTCGGACGGAAACCCCGTTAGTCCAACTATGGCCAATTACATATTTTTTTCACAAATCAATACTATTGGTCTATCCTCCGTTACTATTTTGCATTCTTAAATTCAAAGAGTTGAAAATGAAAGTCTCCCGGACACGTTAACGGTCTGAGAGTGTCGTAAAACGCCGCCTCTTCCACAATCCACAGAAGCTGCGGATCACTGTGTTGCCTCAACATTGAAATTTAGATAAGAGAAAGTTGTTAGGTGAAATGCAAGTCTGTTTTGTTCAAAATGGATACGAACCCACCATGTATTGAATTCAGGCCCAAGTGCAAGTCCTTCAAAAGACCACCTGCAAAGTCAGACAGAAAATGGCTACCAGAGACCAGATTCACAGGATGATGGAAAATTCAGTGGACGTCTATGTAAACAGGCATCGGCGCTAGATTGAAACAATTCTCATCACATCACATGTGCATGGCATCAAAAGAGCAGAAAAGAAAAACAAGTCAGGAGACAGCTGTCCTTCATGCGGTCCCATGCAGCAAATGCTGTTATCATCTATGACCGCTACACATTATTTCAATGCCTCTCGCCTTGGGAAGAAATCACGCTTCACCTTGTTATTTACATATACAGCAATCCTCTGCTGCAGCCTCCCCCTTCACGCTCATTTTAATATCCTACACATTTACGATGAAGGGTTCGGCGGCGTCTTACAGCGAGAGGAATACATTCAGCTTTAGTCGTGAGAATGCTACTCAGAAGTCATTTTAAAAGGGGGGCACATCCAAGGAGAGGAAGAATGCTGCCGAGACATACAGAAGCGAGTGCCTTTAAATGAGCGGCCATCAGGGAGTATCTGAATAATTTATAGCTCCTTGTGTTTTGCTGCACAATGAAAGTGGGGAGGGAGGGGGTGTATCAAACAAAAGGGTACATGATGTTTGTCACACATCTGTGCTCATTGCATCTCGACTCCAATTTCCTGAATTCAGTTTCTCTCTCATCCATCAAGATGTTGACATGCCTTGCTGAAGGTGTGCTGAATGGAGCACGCGTCTCGCTGGGCAATTCTCCAGATAAAATGTGGTCACATGGCGCCCCCAAAAAAACAAAAACATTCCCGCTAATATTGGGTGAGAGCTTGTCTACACTCTGGACTGGTCGCCAACCAATCCCTGGGCACATACCGTATTGGCCCGAACATAAGACGGCCCTGATTATAAGACGACCCCCTCTTTTTCAAGACTCAAGTTTGAAAAAATATTTTTTTGAACGCCCAAATTAATTTTTAGACAGAAAATAATTACAGTACATCTGAAATAAATGATTATAACGATATATGTGAGAGAAAAGCATGTTATTTTGCCTCATTCAAATCTAAAGTGCAATCACATTCGGAAATGAATGGCTTCTGGTTTTTGAAATGTAAATTACATCATAACTTCTCCTTAGCTGCCGGTTAACCTGGCCGATCTTCGACCCACTTTTCTCCAGACTGTCACTGCGTTTCTCCATTTTCTGTTATCTCTTCTATTATTTTCTTCTCTTTTCCTTCTTACCGCTATTTTTTAATTTTTCTTCTTCGTGCTACCGCTATTTTTATTTTTATTCTTCGTGGCAGGGGTTCACTTTGGCCTGGGGAGTCAAGTTCAGCATTCGCTTCATTGATATCTGGCGCTATCTAGCGTCGTGAATGGGTACAATGTCTAGACCCCGAATATAAGACGACCCCCACTTTTTCAGTCTTATTTCAATGCAAAAAACATTCGGTCAATACGGTAATTAGGAATGGGCGAGTATCGATACCATGTATCGGTATTGGGACGATACTGACCATATTTTAAGATATCAGATTCTCATGGAGGCTGACAATACCAGACACCAATACGGAAGGCAAAAACAAACAAACAAACAAACAAATGATTTTGACTAAGTCCTTCTCAGGAGTAGTGGGTGATATACTGTGGCAGTTTGACCCATCTGTGAATCATCATCTGTGGCAGAAAGAAAAGTCTTTGATCAACATTTTTTTCGCACTGTTTTTTTTGTTGATCAAATTTTACATATCAAAAGTACTATATGTATCGGTACTCGGTATCGGTGAATACTTATATTGGTATCAGTGACATCAAACATCTGTCCAAACAACAATCCACCACATTGTTTTTCACTGTTCATTAATTCACTGACTCATGTTATTTCTGCGGAACCATTTTTTTGCTCATTTTTTGCTTATTTAAGTTTTAACTATTAATATAGGCAATTCTAAAGTCTTTTGAAGTGGGACATCAATTACTCCACTTTTTTTTTCTAGGTATTGTGTAGATCAGGGATCACAATCGAGGGCCCCTATTCAAGCATGTTTTTGATGTCTCCTTCCTCCAACAAACCTAATTCACATGATCATGATCGTTACCAGGCTTCTGCAGAGCTTGCTGCCGAGCTGATCATGTGAATCCGGTGTGTTGGAGGAGGGAAACATCTGAAATATGCAGAATAGCGGCCCTCGAAGACCGGAGTTGGGAATCCCTGGTATAGACAAACAACCAGTCACACTTACACTGCACCATTTTAGGCTTCAACGTACCGTACCTTATATGCGTGTTTTTGGAATTGGGGAGGAAGCCGCTGTAGCTACCTAGAAAAACAAAAACACACACAAGCACAGGTCAAACACACAAACGCCACACAGGAAGGCCCGAACGCAGAATCGAACATTGAACAGACAAACTGTAAGGCAGATAACTACAAAATAAACACTGACAATAGCGCTCACTGATTCAATGTATGCATCTATAGTCAATTAAAGAATGCCTACAGACAAGTATGAAGAGAGCAAAGCGCGTGAATAAACGCTTGTTAACGCGACAACACCTAACAAGCTGAACTGGAAAAAAAAAAAAGGTGACGGATTTTAACGTCGGCGTACTAACACCATTGTCACCAACAGGTACGTTAGCACACATGAAACTGTTTCCTGCACGTCGCCTCCCGCAGAGTGTGGGTTGCCTGGAGTTATTCGAGATTCTGGTTGTCACGGTAACCCTGTGACATACTTTCGGTGCCATATTTCTCATGTGCCCATTATGTCCTTCCGATCTATGCGATTAACGTGGTGCCTCTGCCGTCTGTGTCACTTATATAGCTTTTAGCTTTGTGCCATTTGTTGTTATTTTGTTGTGTTTGTTGTCAATTCACCAATTTTGTTGCGCGGAATGAATGTGGGTTGAATTTGCTGGATGTTAACGAAGGAAAAAAAGGTTACTAATTGCTACCATGTCTCAACGGTTTTCTTAAAATATATTCTTTGCATTTTGAAAATTATATGAAACCACATTGAGATGTTTATTGGAATTCAATTCATTGTTCAACCCGAAGGTGAATATGTGATTGTCAAAGAGATTGGCTGGCTGACCAGTGAGGATGTACAACCCGCCTCTCACCCACAGTTAGCTGGAATAGGCTACAGATCTCTGGCAACAAGGAGTATAGCTATTAAAAAACAAACAAAAAAAAAATGGTTGGATGGATCTTAAAGTTCTCTTTGTTCCTTAAATTGGCCTCTCACGACAGAATCACACACAACAAAATACACATTTGTTCCAAACACCAAAAAAAGGTCAGTTTAAAAGGATAATGGTTATTAATCCAACATCAATAGATGCGTGTACTGTAAAAAAGTGTCACGTTTTGCTGCAGGCTTTGAATGGTAAATGGCAGCATGCAGGGATTCAAAATGGAAAAAAAAAAGCCACTGGCCCAAACTGTGCGGCTTTTCTCCAAGTACTCCAACTTCCTCCCACTGTTACACACAGACGCACAATCAGGGGTGGAGGACGGTGCCCACTTTGACTATTGTGACCGCTGTGATCTTTTTTTCTTTTTCTGTCAACAGCAATGGGGTACCCGCAATTTTGTCCATGTAAATTCTGCAACAAAATGGACCACGTATTTGACCACATAGTTTGTCGTGATTTCTTTTGCATGTAAATCAGTGGTGAAAGGACTCTGTAAATGAGTTATTATTTAGTTCAAAGAGCCCAATGCCAGAAAAACAATTTGTGATTGTTTTTGTATTGTGTTCCAAACACCAGATAAACGCATCCAATTACCTCCCGCTGACACTTCCATGTAACAATGTTTGTGCTCACTCTGACCTTTCCCGACAAGTACAGCTGTCACTTTTGGGGCTGAATATTTCTGTCCAAACAAGCGCAGTTTTATTAAAAACAAACGCATTGATCAACAACTTCGCTCTGTCTCGCTTGACATTTTCTAAGCGAATAACTTCTCAATTTCTTAATTTTGTGTGATGAAACGCTATGCGTCGTTAACATTAAAAAACAGACACGCAAAGAGTTAATCTATTGATACCGAGGCATCTTATTATACTACCGCCTTGATAGTGTTATTTTTAAAACAAGCAAAATTTTACAGCAGTCTAAAAAAGATCCAAGCGCATTATGACCCCTTTGAAGCTTGTGTCGCGGAGCAGTTAGTAATCGTACTGCGGTGCCAGGTGCCTTGTCTTCCTGTGACAGGGCTGGTTCTCAACTCCCCATCGCAATCAAAGATACTTATTTCCTGCCCAGCACCCACCCTCAATCCACACCCCCACCCCTCGCTGGACTGACATTGCCGTCATATTGTGCGGGGGACTTGCTGCGGGTGCAAACCTGGAGCTTGACACCTCGTGAGTGGATAAATGCAATACGGCATCAAATATTTACTGACGCATGGACTGCTGTGCTCAGAATCTTTCAAGAGTGATGGATAGCCGACTTCCGATGTGATGTGTGTTTCGCGTCAAATCGGGTATGTGAAATAGTTCAACCGAGATTTTGGGCTGGTAACAAAATAAGTGTGGTTAAAGTACATCCCCCTCTAAATAATAAAGCATTCTTTTGGTAGATGTCACCACACCAACTGTACGATGCATTACTCTGTGCAATAAAATTAGCAGTTGGATGCGCCAGCTTGTTAATGCTGTTGCCCCATACTATGTAAAGTTTGAAAACTTTCACATCTATTTTCATGCCGAGCACAAGTCTAGCGTGCCAAGCTATCCAAGACCCCGTGGAGGCGTGTTAAACCCGATTTTCGTAAATGTACTTTACAAATAAGGGCGATCTGCGCCGTTGTGGGCAAGAACACAGCCGATTTGATTCGCCGCCAGCTAAACTGGCTTCTCTTTTCTTTAAACATGGTGCGTAAGAGGTGCACTTATAGCATCGCAGAAGCAGAAACGGATCGGCTCGTGGGTCGAAAGTTTACAAAAACTGCCATTTAAGCATTGAATTATCTTCCACTTTTCAAAGTCAAACGACATAGGGGTCAAAACGTAAACGAGGTACGTTGACTAGAGATTCGACGGGTGCATTCAATCGGCGTGCAACATACTCAATCAGGCGTCATAGTAGTCGGTATAATTCATACATTTGAGTCTATGTTCATCATTCGGGGCGTCGTACGTGGAGTTGTCGCAGGCAAAGTGGATTCGCGTAGCTAGCAACGTGACTTTGTCCGTTTGCACACAAATGTTGAGCACTCTGCATTTTCTTTTGCGACTACGCTGATGAAGATGAATCCTCCGGATGTACCCATGTTGCGCATGAGATGTAGCTGCTCGTTCCTATGACACTGTGTGTTTTGCAGCAGCGACGAATGGTTCAACCCCCAATCTCCCACCCCTCTAGCCGGTTAAATTATAGCATCCTGAGAAATGCGTCCAGTGTGAACAAAAAGGATGAAAAACAGCTATTTGCAAGGGGAGAGTCGCAAAATTTGTTTTGATGTGTGTGACGGCTCTTTCAGAGTGGAAAGAACAGCTCCGCAATTTCCAAAGACATTAGGCTGTCACATTGTTTGCGCAACGACTATTTCACACAATACCGAAATCAGACTGATCAACGCTATCCGAAAAATACTAATCAACTTGTTCTAAATGATGGCTCCAGGCTTTTGCGTTCCTAGTGTGGCTGTCAGGAAGCGGACGAGCGCTTTGACAGCTGAGTTCACAACTCTGATTCTGTGAAAAGAAAGGATGAACACAGACCCCCCAAAAAAATGTTGGCGCTGGATGAAATGAAACTTACTAACCCGTTTTTCTTTCCAAAGAAACTGAGAAAAGAGCTGTTAATCCATATCGTTAGACCTTATTTTTTCCCCCCATATTTACACAAGTGCAAAACTCACAATGATTCACTAAAAGGACTCACAACTGACAAAGTCTTAAATCATGAATTAAAAATAATTTGGACTGGCCTGGACAAATAAATAAATGGCATCCTGCACTTAATATTTTGTTGCACAACCTTTTGAGGAAATCACAGCAGAAACAGCCAGTTTAAATTTGTATTTCTTGTTTTTTGTATTGTTATTATTTTGGTATATTATTTGGTTTTGTTACTAAATAATTTTGTGGTTGTTCTTTGAAGTTATACTTAAAGTTGAAATTTCAAGGATTCAAGGAATTTTTATTTCCAGGCAGGAAATACAATACCCAAGGACCAAGGTTAGTCCAGGAGGTCGCAAAACTTTGGAAAATTAGATAACACAAAATAAGAAAAAGAGAAGGGAGACTGTAGCAAGGGTGCGGATGTGGCAGATTGACAATGCAAGAGAAAATAAAAAGACAGAGTCACAAAAGAAGAACTAATTGTCCAAGATTTTAACGTGTTTAATGTGCGGTGAGGTTATAATAGGGTAGTTTTGAAGGGTTGAGTTTCGGCAGTTCAATTTAAAAAATAAATAAATAAATCAAAGAATATTCATTTGTATTCACTGTGATTTCAAACATCTAATAATGGTGATTATTATTGTTTCCATCATCGCCCAACTCTACCTTGCAAGGAATAAAGTCACCCTGTGCCGGAATACACAGAACCTAACTGGGCCTCCTCAACATTTCAAGCTTTCGGACACCAAGCAGCACATTTTTGACCAGAAGGCTTTGGTGTATAGTGTAACTTTAACAGGACTGAAAGCTATCTGCTGTCCAATCACAGTAACATAACGCTGTCTTAACCAGACGAGGACGCCAGTAACTGAATCCGACGATGGCAAAAGACCAGCCTTGATTTTTAATTTTTTTTGGAGTCGCTGTGTTTTAAATTAGAGAAAGAAATGAATAAGTCTGCCTTGCGATTGGCTGGCAACCAGTTCAGGATGTCCGCCGCCTACTGCCCGAAGACAGCTGGGAGAGGCTCCAGCACCCCCCCGCCACCCTTGTGACGATAAAGTGGATCAGAAAATGGATGGATGGATGGAAATGGAAAGGTCTTCACACTTAATAAAAATAAATCAATCAAAGGTGTCAATCTCATTTCCTTCTCTCCATGCTCCCAAATCTCCTTCCAAAAAACAAGGTGGAAGTTCATTCACCAGTCCCTGTGCTTGTGCCAAACTCCGCAATGAGTTGGAACGACGAGAAAACAATTTTTTCTTCCAAAAGACATTGGACCCTAATTGAAAAACGCTCTGTTGATTTCATTAAGACAATATGTATATGCAGGTGAAAACAACGGCAAGCGCAATGCTTTCTTCATTGCTCGTACTGCGGATCATTAACTTTCTATTTTGAAAAGTTTGTCAGATGAGCTGACGCAGTCCATTTATGCCTCTCGTCCCCCTCTCCGCCCGCGACCCGCGATGCTGCAGGCAGACACTCCCACTATGTGTAAAAGCCTCCTGGAGGCCTCTCAACGCCGCCATCAATTTCTCCTCACGGTCTCTCGCCATATAAACAACAGCGCTCTGAAAACAATCATTTAGCGGCCATGACGTCAAGGCTAGAAGAGATTGGCCATGGGTGGCAAGTCTCACTCTAACGCCAAGTCTCAATCTAACGGCCAGCATTGAAAGTTCACCATTATTCATCAGGAAAGTCCTGAGTTGAGTGAGTCTAGTGGTTGCTAGCAAACGTTCTTGGGCGGACAAAGCATTTCAAGTCGATATTCTCAGTTGATTGGGGAATCAAAGCTCTTTTTCCACCCACAGTAGCGATTCCTAAAGTGTGATACGAGTACGAGTGCTATTCGGGCTCATTTTTGTGGCATGAGAAAGAATCACTGATTATAGTTCGGTTGTGTTGAACGTTTTTCATACAATTTTCCCATGCTTTGGAAAAAGATTTCCTGTTCAAACTGGGCATAATGTTACAGTGACTTGCAATAATATTTTCATGAACGCTTAGACCAGGGGTGTCAAACTCATTTCACATTGTGGGCCACATACGGCCTTGGAAGATGTCAAGAGGGCCGGAACATTAAAATTATACCATACTCTGCTATAAATAACCAAAATGTCATGTCTGTCCCTGTTTTGGGATAGTGAAGCACAAGAACATGAGGAAAATGTTGAAATTTAATGATCATATCTTTTACAAAAACAGTCCATGAAACACCTTACATTTCCTTCAACAAATGTGTAATTTAATTTGACCATTCACATACATCCATTGCAACTAATCCCACTGATTGTACAAATGCACATAACTTTAACACGTAATTGGTATTGAAAAATATAGTAATGCATTTTAAGATTACACAATATTTATAAAGAAAGGAATTTTTACACCATTTATACAGTGCATATAAAATCTAAATTTAATCCCTGCTTACACATAAAGAGAAAACCGTGTGCCCCCGAGTGGATAATCCTTGAACTGCATCATATTAAAAATATTCATTCCGTGTCTTTTATGCATTTTTGAATAAAATGTAATTTAAATTATCCTGCGGGCCTGCCCGAACCTCCTTGTGGGTCGGTTCTGGCCCGCGGGCCGTATGTTTGACACCGATGTCTTAGGCTCACAAGAATGATATCATTATGGTGGTGCTTGGATAATCTTTTTTAGGTGGCACTTTGTTGCGTTGACAGAGTGTTGAAATGTCAATTTTATTCTACACATTTTTACAGCATTACGGTCATGATTTTCTTCCTACACAAACCATATTAAAGCAAAAAATATATTTCCCTCCCCCATCTTTTTTCATTTTCATACACTTTTGAAAAAGCTTTGGGGAGCCACTAGGGCGGCGCTAAAGAGCCGCGGGTTGCCGACCCCCGTGTTAGATTGTCGTTACCTCAATTGCTTCAAAACGTGCTTACTGTAATCAACACTCAGTTCCATTCAATTGACCAAAATTTAACAATCAAATCAATCATTATGCCCTCCATAGTTTAGTTACCTTGAAAAATAACAATATGGGCCATAAATCCAGGTCTCAATATATTCATGACATATGAAGCCTGGATTGTACTTAAAAGAGGACCTTAGTTATTTATATAGATAGAAATATAACATTCAAATGACTTCCCCAAGATCATCTTCACTTTTGATCCTTGGAGTATTTTGACAAAGACATGTTATTAGATCATCGGCGAATCGTTTCAAGTTGGGGAAAAAAAATGCTCGTAAAATGTCTCCTTGAATCACTGTATAGCGTGACGCTGGTCTTGAAAACGTTTGTACAAAAAAAAAAGAAAAGAAAGGGAACATGATGAAACACAGAGTAACCGGCACGCTTTGTGTGTTATTTTCTTACTACAAGAAACATTTTGCTCTCTGAGGGTTTGCGGTGTACACATGTGGCACCGCCGCATACCGAATGGCATAAGAGCACAGCATCGTTTGCACTCGGTTTGATTGCTTCTTTTACTAGCGCCTCAGCTGTGGATTCATATGAAGTATTCTAAGGGGAGAAAATAGTCATTTCAAAGCCAGCAATCAGGTTTCATCTGCTGACATTCACAAGTTTATCAAAAGCATCTCTCATCTGAATCCTCCATCTGTGTTCACAGCACAGCCATGGCTCCTCAGAGGGAGCTTTGCCCTGTTGGGACAAGAAATTAAATCTGCTGCAGCAATAGGAGGATGAGAAAGGAGGGAGGAGGAGGAGGAGGAGGAGGAGGAGGAGAGGATGCTGGCCCGGCTGCCGGGTGGCAAAGCAGCCGCTCTGCTAATGGAGCCCACTCCCACTTGCACAGCCCGCCAGGCCATTTGAGCTCTGCCCATGTGAGCCCAGAGCGATCAGTGTCACACTGAGTGTGTGTGTGTGTGTGTGTGTGTGTGTGTGTGTGCATGCATGCATGTGTCTGAAAGAAAACATGGCGGCTTGGATCTGAATGTGGCTGAGAGGAAGTGAATACGATGCCGTTATTTGCACCATTCCACCTACAGTGGAAGTGCAGGACCAACACAAGATGTGACAAAGTGCGGTGTTCATCGAGAAAATGAGATTTGTGTGTGTGTGTGTGTGTGTGTGTGTGTGTGTGTGTGTGTGTGTGTGTGTGTGCGCGCGCGTGCATAATTGATTCTTTAGTCTGTGTATCACTGAGAGGTGAGGATAAGAATGAGATGCAATGTTGCATAGGTTTTCACAAAGACAGCGAGAGCTGTGTGCTTGTGTGCGTGTGTGTGTGTGTCTATCACCATGAAGGTTAAACATGCATGGAACCGGGAGGTGAGGTAAACAAGATGAAGTGTTTTGCTCCCTTTGATGTGCGAGGCCTGCAAAAGAAGTACAAATCAGTGGCTTTTTACGCATGTGCGTGCATGTGTGTGTGTGTGTGTGTGTGTGTGTGTGAACATTCCACAAAACGCACCAGTATTTGCAAACGTGTGTATCCTTCTGAATATGCACTGGTATATATTTTAGGGGCACCAAACAAGACCCTGATCAGTAGCGCCCCCTGGTAAGTTTGAAAAAAAAAAGGTGTACCAGTTTCACCCATCGAAACGAATTTAAGCGGGCGTGTCTATCATAACAGGACACAAGAAAAAGTCCCATGCCTGAAAACGGCTCGGTAGTCATCTACATGTACAATGGTTGGAATCAGCTATTATGAACGAATTCTAGTCGTCATCCATCCATTTTCTGAACCACTTCACCTGTACTTTGACAAACTCTGATGAAGGAAATCATCTGAATGAGCTCCAATTGGAAACAGGGATCGTAGAAAGCTTATTGGCCATCTAACACAGATGGAGCTTTGCATCGTGCAAAAAATACATCCCTGTAAAAGTTTGAGCAAAAAAAACACCCCTGACACCAGTTATCTTGACAGACATGGAATGTGGTGCATATGTCTGCAATAACTCAACTCAATCGTATTTATAGAGCACTTTAAAACAACCATCACTGTATACAAAGTGCTGTACATGGAGCAAATACATACTGGACACAAAAATTTTAAAAATAAATTAATAACGAAGACAGTAGAAAGCACAAAACAATAAAACCAAGATCAAGTCTGAGTCATGCCGAGTCAAATGCCAAAGAATATAAATAACAGGACGAACTAGAAAATCTCGAGGACCCATTCTCAGAACTGAACAGGAACGCCGAGATTTTGGAACAAACTTGCCATCTTCGTCCAATTCCAGGGCTGGTAGTTTGACAAACAAACTTAACATTCAAACCAAATGAGGCCCAATTGGAAGAAGGTCTCGTAAAACAGATGGACGTTTAATTTCCAAGCATGTTTGCCGACGGCAACTACGGAGGGCAGATCTTGACGTCTCCTGAACACCGGTTTTCCCGATCAACACGGAATCGGGTGGATTGGTGGTGCTTTGCAGTGGAAGTGTCGGGACCAGACAACAGGTTTCAAAACATGGACTTCACAATGACATAAAGGCGTGTTTGTGTGTACGAAATCCAAGCATGGAATCTCAATAAGCGTGCGAGGAGGAGGATGCGATGTTTTTCAATCATTTGACGAGAGAAAATGGATGAGGATTAAAAGGCACCAAGAAAACACGTGCCCGTCATGTCTTAGCCTCTGTTGCTCAGCCACGCTATGACTAATGCGTGTCAGCATTTTATTGAAATGAGATGAAGGTTTTGGGGTCTTTTTGTTGTGGTTTCAATTTGAGAACTCACCCGATTATCGCTCCGCTCCGGGTGCCTCGTCACGAGGCTTCACTTGAAAGCAGCCGGCGTCTGAGGGAAGAAAGAGGAGGTCACAGTTTAGCGTACGTGGCGCAAATACCATCGGCATGAACACTTTTTATAGAGTCACCAATCGTGTAGTTTACAGCAACGTGATGGGCCGCGACTACGGATTTATAATTTATTATTTTTACAGTATAAAATAAAGTAAGGAACAGTCATTATTTTACGTGACGGACGCTTTTGTAGACGATTACCAGCTTTCTGGTGACGTAGAAAGCAGAGACAACATAGTCATTTATAGCGACCTTCTTTAAACGTGAATATTTTTTTTTCTTCGTGTAGTAATATGCACGATTGGATTATGGACTGACTGGTCGGGGCAACTGGGGCACTGACTTGATTTGTCCCTTTTTCCGTTTCGACGGTCACAGTGACATGCTCTCATGATCCTGTCTTGTTTGTGTTTCAGCCTCTGGCAGGACTGGAGGGGGTTCCCTCCAGAGCCGAACCTGTCGTGAATTTCCTTGTTACCATCTGCCTTTAAAAGACTGCCACTTCGTCTACTGGCAACCGGTTTATTCAGCCTTGGATTTCCTTGTCTTTTTGTGACAAGCGATTTACGCTTATATTGGCCCTTGCATTTTGCAAGTGCTTTTGGTTTGTCTCATTTTTCCCTAGTTCTTTGTTAGCAGCATCTTTTATGGTATTTTATGGTTTTATAAACAAACATTTTCTCAACTCTTATCCGTGTCTACGTTTGTTGAATCCGTATCTGACACATATGTGCATGCCACACACGACAGGTTGTCTCTGACAATTCGCATGGAGGGGAAAAAAACCCATCGTATTTTCCGCACTAAAAGGTGCACCTAAAAGCCTTCCATTTTCTTAAAAGCTCACAGCGCGCCTTAAAATCCGATGCTCCTTGTGTATTAAGGTAATATGTCGACCCCAAAATGGCTCCTTGCTAAAGACATTCTTACATCGCAGAGTTCAGACTTAAGTCGATCGGGTTACGCAGTTGAATACGGAAATAGAGCAGCGGCAAGAGAGTTCAATGTTAACGAGTCAATGTTATGACTTGCTGGTGGTTAAGTGAACTGTGTCGCTGCTTTATTAAATCAGTTTGACTGACATTGATCGTTCTGTAGTAACGCCACGCTGTTGTCGTTTGCTCAAAGCTTCTTTGGTCTGTGACGTGGGTTGCGTCGGCGCTGATTGGTTGAACCACGTGCTCACGCGCGCACAGCAGAAATCAGCGGACTATGGATTGCTGAGGCGTGCTTCACTCGAGAAGCGGCATTTCCTTGATCGTAGCTCCATCTAGTGGATGTATTGTAGATTGCGTCTTATAGTGTGGTGCGTCCAATATATGATAAAATTTACAAAATAGGCTATTTATTGAAGGTGCGCCTCATAATCCAGTGCGCCTTTTAGTGTGGAAAATGCGGTATATACAGTATAGCAGGTTTCACAGGTCGGTGAAACGGTAATCGGGCTTCCATGCATACTTTCATTTCGATTAAAGATCACACGTTACATGATGAATTCCGATGTGGCACTACATTTCATCAGAACAGCTATTTTACCGACATGACACCGGTATCAAATTCAAAGAGACTCCAGAGGATCCACTTCTACTAGCCAAGAATCAAGTCGTCTGCGTTCACTCTCACAACTCAACACAACTGTATTTATAGAGCACTTTCAAACAGCCATCGCTGCATCCAAAGTGCTGTACATGGAGCAACTATCATATATACAACAATAAAGCAATAAATCAGGAACATGGATGGTAGAAAGCATCAAACAGTAAAACTAATATCAAGTCAGAGTCATGCCGAGTCAAATGCCAAAGAATACAAGTGAGTTTTGAGGCAAACTACATTCTAACTGTGTCTAGAAAAATCGCAACCAAAAAAAAAAAAAAAGATTACAACGTTGCACACAGGTGTGCTGGCCAATCCCCGCTCAACCTTTTCCTTGATCAAACATGCACGTTTTTGGTATATGTTCGAAAGCTACGGTACCCAGAGCAAACCACATAGTGGGCCTGACAGGAGATTCGAACCCAGAATCTCTTGACATTGAAGCAAGCACGCTAATGAAAGAGCTACATCACTGTGCTTGCATTGTTCATCTTTTTTTTAAATTACAGTCAAACCTCGGTTTTCAAACGTCTGTTCTCGACCAAATCGGTTTTCGACCAAAAATTTCGACTTTTTTATGCCTCGGATGACGACCGAAAATCGGTTCTCGACCAAACTGAGCATATTTGAATGCGCCACTTGACTCCTCTTGCCTTTGTTACACGAAGAAGTGATGCTTCCTCGGGTAGACGAGGAAGTGACACCTCCTCGTGTAGCATTCCATTGTGAGCAGACGTGTTCAATAAAGATTTTTTTGGAAGGTTTCGGGTTTCGAACAAATCGGTTTTTGAGCAGCCTTCTGGAACGGATTATGGTCGAAAACCGAGGTATAACTGTATTTGAATGTTTTGCGTATATTATTTGGTTTATTTGAGATTTGTACATTGCAGAATTGACAGTTTTTGTCCATATACAGAACCGGGTATGAGGTGAAAAGTGCTTCACAAAATTTTGGTTTACCCAGAAAGTCTTTCTCCATTGTGAGACAAATAAAGGTTTTCTTATTTTATCTTATCTTATCTTATCTTAAACCCCTAATGTCTCAGATAAGATGAAGGATTAAGACTAAGGGGTTCTCTTTGTGTATATTTAGGCCAGTTTGCTTATGCATGAATACAATAAAAAAAGTTATTTGAGGTCAATTTAATGTGTGGAAATGCGAGGGGGGGGGCACGAGACAAAACGCTATCTGTTATTCTCTGGGGGGACTAACTCAACTCTGTGGCCTACTTTGGAAAATTTTTTGGCGCAAAGAAAAATCAGCAAAGTTGATAGAAGTGGCTCACTTCAGTGATTTGTGCTCATCTACTGGCTGAAGAGCGCATATATTTACTCACGCCGCCTTTATCTGAATGAGATATTTTGGAGTTATTGTATATCTGGGTCACGATCGTATTAAAACACGCCATGCATCTTATTTAAGCTTCTCCAACACTCTGTACAGACAAATGTATTCCATTTATAGTCCAAGTATTTTTTTTTCATTATGCTCCCTTAAAAGATATACACTGATGTATCATAGTTAAGTTGATGCAGATGACAGGAAGAATGCGTATTTTCCTCCTTGCGGAATAAGAAAAGCTGTCATTTTTGTTCTATTGAGTCCAATTACAAACGTAGCAGCCTTGATATTCACTGTTTTTGTCCAATAAAGAAAGTCAAACTGGGGCTGTAAACAAGTTTCTCTCTCTCTCTCTCTCTCTATTCAAGATTAAGTTTAACACCTTCATTCAGCATGCCTCGCCATAAGCAACCAATCGCCACCTCCTTCTTCACCGTCCGACTATAGGTGTGAGCTGAGGATGACAATTTCACGCGTCGATCCTATGTTCTCTGAGGCAAACCACGCCAAAGGGAATTGATTAATACACGTCCACACAGGGAGACTGTGAAGATCACCAGAGCTACTTGGCTGTAATCTTCCAGAGTGTGACTGCAAGCTAACTGCTCCCGCGTCTGCTCATCAAACGCCCACGCGCGCACATCAAACATGGGTCGTCGTGCACACGCGACGACACGTGATTCCGCAAGGGCCTCGGTGGAATGGTGACTTCCATTTAATCATGCCTTTCTCCCTTACTCATTTGAAGCTCGTTGATCTGCATGTGCAGTCACAGACGACACTTTAATACATAAAAGTGCTAATACATTACCCCAAAACTACATTCGTGTAATTTAAATATTACTACCGTATTGGCCCAAATATAAGACGGTGTTTTTTGCATTGAAATAAGGCTGAAAAAGTGGGAGTAGTCTTATATTCGGGGTCGAAACATTATACCCATTCACGGCGCTAGATGGCGCCAGATATCAATGAAGCAAATGCTGAACTTGACTCCACAGGCCAAAGTGAACCCCTGCCATGAAGAATAAAAATAAAAATAGCGGTAGCACGAAGAAAAAAATTAAAAAATAGCGGTAAGAAGGAAAAGAGAAGAAAATAATAGAAGAGATAACTGAAAATGGAGAAACGTAGCGACAATCTCGAGAAAAGTGGGTCGAAGATCGGCCAGGTTTTTGTAATTCATTTCAAAAACCAGAAGCCATTCATTTACGAATGCGATTGCACTTTAGACTTGAATGAGGCAAAATGACATGCTTTTTTACTCAAATATATTGTTATAATCATTGGTTTCAGATGTACTGTAATTATTTTCTGTATGAAAATTAATTTGGTGTTCAAAAAGTCTTTTTTCAAACCTGAGTCTTGAAAAAGAGGGGGTCGTCTTATAATCAGGGCCGTCTTATATTTGGGCCAATATGGTAATTATAAAAAAACAGTAAGGTATCAATAAGCAATAAAATGTAATGATTGTCACTATGCTTTATTAATAGCAAAAATAAATAAATGAAAAATTGTGCACTATGATGAACATGACACAAACAATCAGATTCTGTAGTAGTGGATTAGTTTCAGATGCAGGTTCAGGTCCGGGCAGACTTAGGTCAGCTATCAATATTATATTGTCCCAGCCATGGCCTGTCAGTGTCCACCCAACAGAAGAGTGATGACATGATTGATGAGTCATGAGAACCTCCCCAACCGCGGCTGTCAGGGTAGCCGTTTGCTTTGTGTGCATTGCCGCGCTTCTCATCCGCAGCCCCCCATCAAGGACAAACAGCACATTTGTCCGGCGCTTCACAGCAGTGGGCCGGCACTTGGAGGGCCCTGAGCTTTTTCCATGAGGTCTCTCGGCGCGGCGACGAAAGGCAGCGTTCTGCGTGTGAGCATTAAACAGACCATCTGTATTTATCATTCAACGCGAGGTCTGGGAGGCTTAAAAGCATTGCCACTCCTGAGTGGAAAACACCCTCGAGAAGTGTCAGGCAAAGTGGGAAACAACCTTGTGCAGCTAGTTAGTTCAGCAAAGTACACCAAAGGATGAATTACTGAACTGGATACAGCCTTTTGCTGAACTGTTGTTCCCACTATTGATGTAAAAAATAAAAAATAAAAATACATCAGTCAGAAATGAACATTTAAGCCAATGCCGAAGTGACTACACATATGTAGCCCGAGTTTGAGCCGGCTGACGTGTCGCAGCTAATCGTCGTGTCTCAGAGAGGATTTTGAGGTGTCTTGATGCGTCGTAGCCCGCGTAGTGCGACATACCTCAACGATTGGTCCAAGGTACTGTATCTATTTGCAGGGAACATAAACTGTACCTTTCCATCGCCAGCCCAGAAATTAGCAATTTTGGCTTTCATGTTCAGTTTCCAATTACGATTTAGCAAAACGTATGGCAAGGCAAACCAAACGATCCCAAAAGCAACTTTCTTTGGCACTCTTTGGAAGTAGAACCTTAAGTTTACCAACTCAGAATAGAGATCGTTCCTCTTCAGCGGGGCTTCCAAAAGATGTCTTAAGATGCAAACTTAAAAACATCCAGTACATCTTTTATGAATCAAATACCCTTGAGCAAAAAAGAGTTTGCATACTTGGCAAACAGATTTACCAGCAACCCAACTGTGCTGGGACACATTTTGGGTCCTAACTCTTAAATTTGGCAAAAGGAACAATGAGGCACTATTTTTCTTCGAGTATATTAAAGCACGACTGTTTGCGACCACTACCCCCAATGCTATTATAAAGCCCTCAGTAAAAAAAAACAAATAAAGCAACACATATTTGATCGCAGGCCGCTGGGATGGAACGCGACTGGTACCAAGAGGCTATGAAGTCTAAGTGTGCCTCGTGCTTCCCTGCTTGTTTTAATCACTCTGGAGGCGAAGACGGTGGACGGAATACAAAACAAAGCGGCGGCGCAGTCTTGGACAAATACTACATCTGCTCATGTCAAGCCGCCGCCTAGCTGCCAGTTTGACGGTTGCATACATGCTGAGGCCCTTTTGTAAACTAGCAAAAAATGAAGAGCAGAGCTTTGTAGAAAACCATGCTAAGTGTGGTTTAACAGACAGCATACGCTTCTCTTAGTCCGCCCACGCACTTGGCATTGCGGCCATCACGGGTACCTCCGGGGCAGGCGAAGCAACCCCAACAGATGAGAGCGCTCCAGACAAAGGCAGCAACTCGAGGTGAAGTAGAAGCCGGTAACGTGGGCCGCACTGTGCAGAGATGATGGCCCGAGCAGAGGAATAAAAAAGAACAAGGAGGAATATGTGCTTTTTAGTGTGATATATATATATATATATATATATATACACACACACACACATATATCAACTTTGTAATATGGCATTTACCGTGTCTATGATGTCAGGATTCCTTTGTTGAGGGCAGAGAGGGCACAAGGCGGCACAGACAGTGACCGTGGTGAGCAATAATACAAGTTGCCCGAGAGAATCACATCAAATCATCTCCGCTCTAATAAACGCCGTGGTGCAGCCATTTTCAAGTAAGGCTTTGCCAAAACCCCGTCCAACAAATACAAGTCAGTGAACCAGGAGAAAGCCGTAAATGAATAAACCACTTGGTCATATGTGGTTTGATGACCAAATCCGGGCACCGTAGGTAATGAAGTTGAGCGAGCCGACGTGCGATGACATGTGACATATGTGAGAGACCATTTCCTCTATCCATGATGAGTCAGAGTGTTATTGTCTTCTCTGCCTCATATGATATCTTACCTCCCAACAGAATGAGCTAAAGATTCTAATGATGTCCATGCTGCTATTTATACACTGAGCACATTTGCCAGCGCCAGATATATAATAACCACAATGGTGGCACTCAGAGCACAGACCACCCCGAAGCGGCGAGTGGCTCGTGGACTACGTACGAGATGGTCCTGTAGATGATAAAATTTGGCATTCCAAAATGGTGGACAACTGCCAAACAGTGCGGACCTCTGCCAAGGCCAATCACCAATGTCTTATCGGATGAAGTAGTAGCCGCTCCTGAAAATGCCCCAACATTTATTCGTCTATTTTCTGGCCCGTGTCCCATCACTCCACAAAGA
The DNA here is from genome assembly GCA_026261675.1 of Hippocampus mohnikei. Lineage (NCBI taxonomy): Eukaryota > Metazoa > Chordata > Actinopteri > Syngnathiformes > Syngnathidae > Hippocampus > Hippocampus mohnikei. The sequence goes on along the minus strand of JAKGUB010000346.1, from coordinate 5,829,489 downwards.
TGAATTAAGAAAAGCCTCGGCGCAGGTAATCAATGCGCAAGAACAGTGAGTTGGCTTTAATGTACAAAGTAGCATCCCTAATCATTCTCCAAGCAGCAAGAGACATTTGTTTACCGACAAATGTACTCATATGCTCCATTAAAGGCTACCTTAATGGAATTATCGATTGGACCGGACAATATTGATAAAGGCCTCGGCGAGCCTTGAGCCTCTATCTCTAAATTTATTTCTCTTCACTTTATTTATTTATTTATTCATGCTCTCACAGGCGTTTTAAGACGCAACGAAATATTTCGGTGGTGGCAGTAAAGATCACAAATGCTCAGATGACCTTTTGGGAATCAATACGAGCGGCATTGCCTTGACTCACGGTATGAACTGAGCGCATCACTGAGACAATACTTTTAAATAGATTGACAAGTCAGCAGTTTGACAAATATCAAGCACAGTGGGATCGTCAACTAATTGATGAATAAAAAGGCAGCGGAGATGACTCACTTAATAGTCGTGCACCAGGAGAGCAAAAGAATAATCCGGAGAAAATTCAGCGCCGCAAAGAGAAAATATGTCACTTTTCAAGGCGGTGTTGTTGGTCTGTAGACTGCAGAGCCGTAGACACATACCAAAATTTAGAGGGGTTCGATTCATCGGAATCAAACAAGATTGTTATTGTCTTTCCTTTTATTCTGACTAGGATTCAGCTGTTGGTTTGGCAAAAATTGTTTTGCAAAGTCAAAGCAGAAGTTTGCAAGCATCTTATTTTGATTCAATGCAAAGATGATCAATTTGCCTTCACGAAGGACTACAGTAATCTGAAAAGAGTCAAAGTGTCGAGAGGTTGGAATTCGGAAGATTCGGACAATTTGAAGGTAAACAAGTTCTCGAAACGATTAATTAATTGGCAAAATGATTGTCATTTAATTAGACAATCTATTAGTTGTCGATTAATCGATTAACTGTTGCACCTTTGACATTTGACGTTTCTTGGCCAGGCCACTTTCCATTCAGACCCGGAAAAAAATCCGTCCTTAACACACACGATACCGCAGGTTGATCGCTCACGATCATCTTTTAGAGACAGCCGATGATAATGAGGCCTTTTGCTGACTTGGATTATAAGAGAGGAAAAATGCAATTGATGGTATGTGTGTACCTTGCTTATCGTCGTTGATTTCTTCAACACATCCCTTATGGTCACCTTGTGAGACATTGTCTGGAGTGGATATTGCATTTTATGATCCCTATGCTAGCATAAAACAAAAAACAAAAAAGAAAGATGGTACAAGTCACTTCGCCTCTCACTGGCAGCGCGATGACAATGATGGAAGGGCTTCATTAACACTTTCCGCTATGATTTAAAGTTAATTTGACATTTCACGCAGAAACAAGCGGCGCCTCCCCTCAAATTAATGGCGACCCAGAACTGTGCGTTACGACAATAATCGGACTCAAGTGCAGCACCTTGGTTAATTTGTGATGTGAATATTGATGTTTTAAAACAGGGGTGTATCCAAACTTTGTTCCACATGGTGATTTAAATATGCACGGGTCCACTTTGATCTTCTGCGGCATTTGTGCCCATGTTAGGGTGAACTCTATACACGCACGCACGCACGCACGCACGCATCAGGGGACGCCGTAGTGTCTCACTCGCATGATTTGTTTGCCACTGTTTTCACACAAGATGCGCTTTCTAATGCAGCCCGCCTTTCTATTTTTGAAATATAACATTTTTAAGTGCCGATCCAATAGAGAAGACCGACTCCGGAGCTTTATGCCCAGAGAGCTTCAATTCATTCCGCGAATAAAAGTCCTGACTTGAATTAAACGTGGGATGTTTTTTTTATTTTTATTTTTTATTTTTGCTTATTTTACTGTCAGATTTAGAAAAGGTCAATTTGGCTGAACCTTTCTTCAATGTTCCATCCTTAAAAAGATTTAAATCGGTGAAGAGGTCTTCAACTATGGAGGCCTCTTTTTTCCCTGCCAATACAACATACTCAACATTTCGCAACGACCCAACAGTTGCAGTCGTAGTGTTCTCCAGCAGCGATGGCACTGAACATGACTTGCGGTCTTGGCTTAGTCACGCTGACAGAGCAGCACTTTAAGGCCTGAAACAAATCTGATATTCTGTTCGGGTCCCATCTGAGCCCTGGTTGTCTTTGTTGAGCCCTCGAGATGAGACATTATTTACTTGCATATTCCACATGCCCCTTTAACACCGCGGCGTTAAGTTGCAAGCAATAAAAGCCGTTCTGGCATCCAACCTTGATCTTTTGTGTGGCCAGATGGCATTTTACGAACAGTTTAAACATGTTTTGTCATCGTTGTGACAGTAGAGGCTTACAAACGCTAACAACAGCTAATAATATCCACCTGTCCGTCACCATCCATTCAGATCCACGCTGACATCTTTTGAAGGAACGCTCGACTTGGATGCGAGGAGATCTCAGTCAGCCGCGTGTTGAATGCACAATTCGACTCCTTCCCACATAATCCTGTGGTGAAAAAGACTCATTATCCTTTACGGAGTGTTGTCAATCCCGAGAAAAATGAATTAGCCACGCACAAGCTATCCCCCCCCCTGATCCACATCACAATTCTTTCCTGACATCACTGAAGATACGCTATGAACATGGATCAGGATCGCGTGGCTGGGGTGAAAAGATAAGACACCGTAGATAAGAGGAATTGTCTGGGTTTATGTTTAAGTAACTTCAATGTCGACATTCTATGAAAGAATAAACAAATAAAATATACCTACAGTAAACACTCTCCATCTCCAGTTTAAGGTTTCGCAGTCCCGCTATTTCGGGGATTTGTAAAATTTTTTTATTTGTAACAATTTTATTGTGGGCCGTGTTCATGTTAGGTGTGATTCCATAGTTGGCCACAAGGTGGTGGCACGCTATTGATTTATACTGTTTAAATATGAAAGAAGAAGACTGACAGCAGGGAGTAGACCAACAGTATTTCGGGATAAGATTCATTCACTCATTCATCTTCCGAACCGCTTTTATCCTCACTAGGGTCGCTGGAGCCTATCCCAGCTGTCTTCGGGTAGTAGGCGGGGGACACCCCGAATTGGTTGCCAGCCAATCGCAGGGCACACAGAGAGGAACAACCATGCACACCCACACTCACACCTAGGGACAATTTAGAGTGATCAATCAGCCTGCCATGCATGTTTTTGGAATGTGGGAGGAAACCGGAGTACCCGGAGAAAACCCACGCAGGCACGGGAGAACATGCAAACTCCACACAGGGAGGCCGGAGCTGGAATTCCTCTGCACTGTAAAGTTGACGTGCTAACCACTGGACTACCGGGCCGCCCAGGATAAGATTATGATTCAATATTAAATCCTCTGTAATCCTTCTTTTTACGTTGACAGAAAGTGAAAACTGTTGATTACTTTTATAATGTACGTCTTTAGGCATGATTATTGATTTATATTGTGAGATGATAATTTTGTGTGTTTGGAAAAAAATGGATGTTTACTGTAAACACAGATGTGCACAATTTAACAATGTGCCATATGTTTGTCTCATCTATTCCTCTCGCACGCTAATATGTTTTTAAACAGGTTTGCATTATTATCAAGGTGGGTCTAAAGACGTTTCCAAAATGAGTGCCATAAAAAATGTTTTATGTGAATATGCGGGTTGTGGACTGTGTTCTAATAAAACCAATCACCACAAGATATATATATATATATATATATATATATATATATATATATATATATATATATATATATATATATATATATATATATATATATATATATATATATATATATATATATATATATATATATATATATATATATATATATATATATATGTCTGTCACCTGGTGTGGCACAATAAACTGATGTGAAAGTTGTGACACAACAAATCAAGCTTCTTCTATTGACCTTGTCACTTGTCACATGCAGTTTGCTGCAGATGACAAATGACGATAGACACGACAGTGCAAAAATGACATGATAAACTCATCTTCATCATCATTCTCTGAATCGTTATAACAGCCAGCGTTAGACACATCGATCAGTTTATCCCCTAGTAGCTGGCCGCTGATAACTTTGCTTGGGGCCCACAATCTTCAAATCATGTGACTGCAGGTTCCGTTTTGATTGGCCTCCGCTCACTTTATTGAAACCTTTTGGGTGTGAGAGTCAATACAGGCCAACTCTTTGTCAAACTTAATTTTGGCATTTCTTATCTTTTTACCTCCCAACGTCTAACCAAGTCACTAAATTGGAATCGCCCCAAATAATATTTTGAATCGTGATCTTTGAAGAAGGTTATGAGAATATATCATTCAATTCACTAACCTTAAAAGTCTTCCATATATGCAAAACAACCATATGGCCAAGTGTCTGTATCAGTAATAAACACAACAGACGAAAAAAGTTGTTTGCAAAGCATGCACTGCTTTTGACTTGGAAATGCAGCAAGAGGCGTCAAGGCTAAATGGATATTGGAACGCAGTCAAAAAGATTTTCTTTTTTTTTCTACGGTTGCAGAGGAAGAGCAAAATGTAAATTAACATACCTTGAGGACAGAGTGCTCAACAAAATAGAAAAAGACTTTTGGGGGGCGCACAATGTAACATTTTAATTACTTCAATACATATAACATACTTGTGATGGGTGGACAGAAAACAGATTTTACGGTTTCAGTTTTTGCAACTAATATAAGTGAGGTTTGAAATGTGGAAATAAGAATTATCCATCTATAAAATTATCAGATTTATTAACTCACCACTCTGTCCGACGTGGGCGTAATAAAGCCTTTTTGAGACCTTCAAGTACTGAAAGACTGAAAATCGATTAAATCATTTCTTTAATCGTGGAGTATATTGGCTGCAACCAGCAGAGGCGCTGTTGATTCAGCCACTGTTAAATTTTTATTGAGAGAAGCGGAATCAGCTACAAGGCCACACTATCGCACACGTTTTCTTCCGAGTCTGCTCAATGAGACGTTGGCGTGGAAACCGGAGTTCGGAATATTCAGAGAATCTTCCGGTGCGAATAACACCGTTTTATTTAACATAGACATTCTATCCGAAAACCCGAATGAAAACAATCTGTATCAATGCGTTGCCGTCTAGCCTCAAAAAGCAGCAAGCGGTTGTCTGGCGTCAGAGGCCTGGCTGCTGCCGGCTCTTTTCTGGCAGAAATCATCAGCGGCCTTGCGCTAGCTGTCAACACGAACGCGACGGGTCTTTTCCTATAGAGCAAGCTGGCGGCAGCATGCTGAAAGATGAACTCACGGAAACAAAAAGAAGACAACTCCCCAAGGCAATGTAATGATAATAGCTAAAGCCTTCTGGCTAATTAACAACCCCCCACCACCCTAAAAAAAAAGGGATAAATGGAACTTTTTTTTTTTCAAACTCATCCATGAATGACATGGACCATCTGTCCATTTTATAAATCACACATATTCAGACAAATGTACGCACACGCACCCGCGCACGCGCACACACACACACACACACACACACACACACACACACACACACACACACACACACACACACACACACACACACACACACACACACACACATTGAGTGCATATAAGACCATATATAATGTAAGACCTAAGCTAACGTTTTCATGTAAATTTTACCAGTTGGCCTATTCATTATGTGAGAATGTGAAGTACAGTTGATTTAACGCGAATGCATACTGTTCTGTTGGAGCCTAATGAGAAGTCCTGCCGGTGTCTGCTTCAACTAATATCCACGTCTTAACAACGCATCTGTTTCCAGCTCTCCACTTTGTAGCATTCCGCCGCAGTTAACGCACGTGTCTGCTTGTTAAATGGCAGTACAGGCACTATTAGCATATAGTTTAGCGGACATATAGCACTCTGCTCTTTGAAAGGCACTCTGCCATGTTTTATTTATGCTAGACCACACCGCAATAAAACACCGACTGAGGCTTGGTGAGGGATTATGATGACATTTAGTGACCCTTTAGGTTATTTTTATCAAATTGTTTACTTGATCAATGTAACTATTCTCGTTAAGACCGCATGCTAACGTAAGGTAATGTTTTAAAAGCCAGGCAGAGTGCACAATTGCATTTGGATAATTCTACCGAACATTAAATATCAGAACTCCCTGTGACACCAAAGCATCTTTGGGAGTTGTGAAAAGAAAGACCGCAGGCGTTTTTCAAATAAATGAAGGTCAAGTGCACTTTGCAACAGTTCACCGCATCCCCGCGAGTGATCATCTACGGGATCATCACGCTTTGTCGCACATTCCGTGGTTGCGGATTCTGACTGCATTGGACCATTTTGACCACAGAGCATCCAAGAGATGATGAATTGAGGAAATGACTGTCAATAAAAAGGTGCCGTTGATTGCTAATGGCTACTGAATATAAAGAGAAGTGCCATGAGGAGGCTTATTAAGTGAGGAACATCAAGGTCAACAATCCTTTTATTATCAAAAATGGCCTGGTAATATGATTCCTTAATTGCAGCACTGTAAACATTAATGGTGGCAATGACATCATAAAATGCATTGTGCTTTCATTTCATCCTTGCCGAGTAAAATAATGCAGGACTACTGTTGTTACACACATCCGATCAGAATATTTTGAACTATTGCATCATTCCACTGTTCACTTAACGATATACAGTACCAAGAATGAACGTTCGCATTGCTATCAGTTATTTCTCAAGGTACAGTATTGCTACACCCACATACATTTTCGCTATTGCAACGTGCCTTCTTGTTAGTTCTCACTGTACCGTATCAATTCATCAACATTAAATCTCAATCTTGTCATATTTTATTTATTTTTCTTACCATCCACTATAGATATTGAAACATTAAATATCAATAGCGCGATGTATTGCATCGCTCTCTCTCATTGTACAGTGTCGACACACTGACATCAAATATCGACATCATGATGCATTGGTCTGTTAATACCCGTGGACAGAATAAAATAATATCAACGAACATTACGGCTGTGATTTGGCCCAAGGTAAGCACACAAGCGCCATGTATTAGTTAACAGAAAAAAAAAACGATTTGTCAGTTTATTTAATTGGTTATTTTATTTTGTTTTATTGGGTAGCCATTAGCACGATATCCTAGCTAGCCAAAGCGTCAACTTTGGCTTATGAAATGAAACAAATGGATCTTGTTGGACTGTTTTACTTTCCTGGAGCAAGTTGGACAATTCGTCCACTAAAAATCAAGTCACATCAAAGGTTTCAGAATAATCTCTGCTCCAAAGTGGGGGTATGTTCCAGACCACCCCTGCAGCGAGTGAAATTCATGAAAAAGCCTATTTAAATATTCCCTGGGCATGTTTTCATAGCATTCGCGCCACTTGATTGTTTTTTTTTCAATATATTCAACACATTTAAACACATAACAGTGATAGCGAGCAAGAGGAATGGATAACACAAAAATATTGTACAAACAGTTGGAAAAGAACAGATTAAAACTGTAAGAACAACAAACAAATCTGCAATACAACAGGACTGACAACACTGTACTATACATCATCCTGGCTATGATTCAGCCCAAGGATAATCCCAGTGTGCAACAGTGCTATGCACAAAGCATTAGTGAACAGAAGTAAGACACAACAAATTATCCGTTTTACTCATCGGTTATTTGTCTCGGCAAACACAAATTGCACCAATCGTTGGTGTTAGCCATGGAGTTTGCCTTTCGCGCGACACGCTAACTAGACAAAGCTTCGACAAATATATTAACATAAAAGAAGCGGCGTATTCATCTCACATTTGGACAAAAAAAAATATTGAATTATCGGGTTAAAAAAAAACGAATCAAAAACAAAAACAAATTCAATATTCAGCACTTAAGCGTCTCTGAATAGCATCCATTATTAAATGACAGGGTCCTTGACATATTCCAATTGACCCGTGAATTAACACTGCGGCGGTTGTCTTTTTTTGTTACTGGAGCCATCGCGAGCAGGAAGGGCGGGCATTCGGCTATTTATCACTCAATTGTCATCATTTGCATATATGCTAGAAAGAGCGAGAGAGAGAGAGAGGAGTGGTGGTGGGGTGGGGGGTCTAATTATGTCACCCAAATCTTGTTTGATCCCTCATGGGAAGAACCAGGAAAGTCTTATCCTGAATTGCTAGATTACAGATTGAGTTAATCCCATTAAAATGAGTGAATGGAAAATCTGAATGTGCGCACCACCAAAATGGGATCACCCAAGTGAACAACGCAGGGCTGAATTTGTTTCATGGATTTAAACAAACACGATGATTGACCTGACCCTCTTTATATGTACAACAGCCGCAGTAGGGATGTTTGTGTGCTCCGTTTGCATCCCAGAAGGTGTGCATCCACACGCCGCTGCTTCATCTGTGCGAGGACTCGTACAATGCTCCGTGACTCACAGATGGAAGGATTTGTCATTTGCCATGCATTTGTGCGTGAGCGAGCATGTACACACGAGCTCGGTGTGGCCGCGATGTCGACCCGCGGCACCCGCCGCGACAAGTGTGTAAAGCATGCTCGTGTGACACCAGCAGAGAAAGAGACTGCTCGAGACCATGAACCAAGAATGGTAGGTTTTCGTCGACACGACACAAGGCATCATCGCAAGTTTAAAATAGGTCTCGTGCAAAAAGCTTGGAAATGTTGATTTGCGGTGTAAGGCTAAATTCATTCATTCATTCATTTTCCAATCTGCTTATCTTCACAAGGGTCCCAGGGGTATCTCAGCTGTCATCAGGGATTAGGCGGGGGACACCCTGAACCGGTTGCCAGCCAATCGCAGGGCACACAGAGACGAAAAACCATCCATGCTAGTATTCACACCTAGGGACTAAATGTAGAGTGTTCAATCAGCCTGTCATGCACATTTTTAGAATGTGGGAGGAAACCGGAGTACCAGGAGAAAACCCACACAGGCCCGGGGGAGAACATGCAAACTCCACACAGGGAGGCCGGAGCTGGAATTGAACCTCCGCACTGTGAGGTCGACGCACTAACCACTGGCCCACCGGGCCGCCCGAGTAAGACTAAATGATTTTGAAAAATTATCCAAAGGCGATTTTGTTTTGATTATATCGCGACTGCCATTGAATATGCAATTCAATCATTCTTAATGAAATTGGAACTGACAAGAAGGAAGTGAGCTGTAGAGGAGCTGTTCAGTTTCAATAGAAACATGAGTCACCATCTTGGAGGCTTCAGCGTGCCTGAAACCTCACCGACTTTTGTAACTGCGTGTATCCTGGTCAAAATCGATGAACTTTAGGAGTCTGAAACATTTAAATTAATCTCGAGAAAGTGACCATAAATTATTTTGGGGGAAAAATCATCCCCTCACACCAGTTTTACTGGTTTAAATGCAATTTGGAAGACATGTTTATCATAACCAAGCGCAAGAAAAATTCTAAAGGACAGTTGCCCGAATTTGAACATCTAAATTGGTCATCACCGAACAGCGGGCGGCCTCGATAAACGGAGAATGGAAGATTTCACTCACCACAACACAAGGCACAACCCTGGCCTCAAAAGCAGGTCAATGTGCACCCGAGTGTATCACTGATCGTGAGACTTTCAATATTGGAAATGACAAGGAGCAACAAAGCAGTTCATTTTCTCAATCAAATGAATCAACTTTTTGGAGGCGTTATAGGGAGGCCTTTTGGGGCCTGAGCCATCTAAATGTCATCAAAGTTTGATCAGTTTGTCAATTCATGCTAGTTTTCTTCGGTGAGATGGGTGCGCTTTTGTGAGACTCTCTTTCTCCAACCTATTTGTGAAATTAGTTAGCCGAAGAAGAGGCGGCCAAGTGAAGTCTTATTTTCAAGTTTTATTTTCCCAATCAGGAATTAACAGATGGACGCTTTGAGTTGCGCAAACACTTTGCATTCGACCGTGACCGCCGATGCTCTTCTGTGAATGAGAATGGACATATGCTAATGCATGCTGGTGTAAGAAGAATATTTTCTACGCTTGCATTTTGTGCCATGTCATAGCTGAATGTTTCATGAGCTTTATGAACTTCAATGTTGAAAAACTGAACAGTTTGAGCTAGCAATCAGTTTCCCTCCCGCTTAGCTTACATTAAAAAGCGAGACCATGCTTCTCTGAAAATAGAAACGCGAGTGCAATAACGACTGTTGCATAAACTCTGGAGAAAGCCTCTTTTTATTGGATCTTTTTCTCAGCCATTTCGCAATCAATGAAGTGGAAAGGGAAAGTGCCTTCTCCGTGAATTGCATTTCCAGAGACAAAGCACACTGCTTTAACAGCATATGGATAAAAGTAGAGATGGTCGAGTATCGATACCAGGTATCGGCATCGGGCAGATAACCCGCCTTATTTCACGGTATCGGTACTTTTGAACTTTTTGTGGCTGTTATATGATTTGGAATAAATGTCTGACAGATGATTATTAAGATGCAAATTATGTCACCCGTATGTATACAAATATAAATCTATATATTTTTAAAAAATGTCTTTAATTTCATGCAATTTTAAGGGAAAAAATGCAGCATTGGGATACATAGGTACTTCTTTCACCCTGGAGAACCCACGGGGTCTAATTTGGCCTCTATAAATTCTGCTCCTCAAATGCTACCTTTAAATCCCAAAGGCTCAAATTTGTCCTTAATCCTAAATTAGGATTAAAGCATTAAATATTTGAAAATACTGTACATATATTTTGGTGTTCGGTGAACACGTAGCAGTCATTTAATGTATAATTCATCATTTTCCAAAGAAGAAAAGGGTTCTTGGGTTCTCCAGGGTTAAAATAGAGTTGAGTATTCATATCGGTCAGAAAAAAAATGGTATCGAAGATCCGTGGGAAAAAGTCTGGCTCACCCTTAATTGATGCAGATTTGGCCAATGATGCTCTGACTTTTGGTTTTTGCATGAATGTTTTAGAATGACTCGAAAATCATTTTCAGTGGCGGTAATGAGTGCAGATCAAAGCTTCCGCTTGAGCTTAACCACTCTGCATATATGCAAGAGATACCTGGGCACCATTTCTTCGGCACACTTGAGCAATCTAATCAAATCCAACGCAAGGTTACTTTTAAAACAGAAAACAATTCTACTGCAATGACAAGGAACATGGTTGCGCAACGCACACACCACAGGCAATATTTCTCAAATCAAGCCACCGCCTCACTCGCATTAAAACGCCCCGAGAGACGAAAAGAACATGACAGACATGGTGACGTGATGGATCGCCTCTCCGCGAGCACATTGGGAAGAAAAAAAAACTTGATGAAACGTAGCAACGAGTGGGGAAAAAGGTTGCACGAGCACACGCCTGCACTAATGCGAAACAAATGTGCTTTGTAGTAAATGGAGCCAAACGTGCAGAAAAGGCAATCTGGCGTTTTTTTTTTTTAAACACTCAGCGTTGAAAAAGGCAATTACAGCATGTGCGTTCGGTGTGTACGTCTCATTAACTACCTGAGCAAGAGCAAGATAATCAACTGGAAGCGGCAATTTACGCGTACTGTATCTTCAGAAGTATTTGTAAAACAAACACACTGAAGTAGAATTAAAACATTTTTTCCCCTCACTCTGGGTTAAAGAATAACGTATCAGTGTTGGAAAAACTGTGTTCAACTTAAAAACACATTTACGGGCTGTCAAGCGCATGCAAAAGCGACCCATAACCGTAAAAGCAGCTCACCGGTCAAACACCCAAAGAAAGCAATTTTAGAAAAAGGCACGACAGCAATCAAGGAGAGAAACGCATCTTCCAAACTTGAACAGTAAGTTCCTATCGAGTCAGATGTCTGTGGAATTTTTAAAGCCATTGTACGAAAAGGCACTTCAACTCGACTTGAAAACCACTTGAGAGATCAGCTCCACATGTGGAATCCAACTAAAATAATTCAAAAAATTCGCAAAAACAGAAAGAAAATTTTTAAAAGGAAAAAAAAAAACGTCCAAGGCTGTAAACCCTAGGACAATTTTAGCCAATGAAATAACCAAAGAAATTTCAGTAAAATGACACTTTGAGTAAATCAAGATGAAGACAAACTCTACAGATGGACTCCTGAAAGTTAAACGTTCCAAAACAGGGCTCGCTAACCTTTTGAAGCTGACAGCTACTTCTTGGGCTCCCGATTAGTGCGAAGGGCTACCAGTTTGCACACACTTCTTAAATGACAAATGCGCTCAAATTACCTTCAAATATATGTTGTTGTTTATTTTTACTATCATCATTACCATTCGCATTATTATATTAAATTATTCGGGCTGTAGAACTGGCAAATGTGGATTTTTGACTCGAGTTTGCATTGCTCCTGAGTATTGAAAGAATCTGTTTCGTTGATCTCCGCAACAAACTGACAAAGAAAAATCCCATCCTGTAGGAGGAAAACTGCCCTTTTACATTCAAGAAAGCAAATGATTACCATGTGTCCTATCTTGACAGACGTGCTTTCTATCCAGAGGGCGAACAGCGTGAGGCGTCTTCCAACATGTTATCAAGTGGTAGGAGCCAGCTCACAGCAGGAGGCCATAATGACTTACTCGCGGGCATCACACGACAGTGGCACATGTACATCTCTGCTAATCTCCCTTAACAGGCTCCACTGGGACTATTGAGCGACACTTTTTTTTTTTTTTAATTTCATCATTACTATTCCTGGATGCTTGACAGTCAACAAACTGACAATTTTTTCCCCTTGTATAACAACGCTGTAGCAGTGCGGCATCAGTGGTCCCAAATGATGCGTTTGACACTTCCATATATACTTGCATTTGCTGGAGCAGCTCTTTATTTACCCATATAGCACACTCGAGCGGAACCTCGATTTAACAGACCCAGAACCAACTGACCCTGGATTCAACGGACAGTAAATGGTCACCGGCCCACTAAAAAGCCACTTCCAAAGTAGCTGGTTAAACCAGATTGTGCTGCTCCAATGTCATAAACAAAAAAGACTTGTAGTAGACTAGAGCAGGCTGAAAAATGCGCCATTGTGGTGACCACGTTGGCAGGGGCAGTTTTGCCATCAAAAGCAATGTTTGGACATATATGGCGGCCATTTTGGCAGGGGCGAGTGTCCCTTCAAAGATTATGTAAATGGACATTAGTGTAGCATCACCGTACGCACCCACACAGCATCAACCCATTCATATCTACGGCTATTGTTTTTACTGGAGTTTTGTGTACACGTCTCTGGAACATTCTATTTTGGGTACACAAGACCGCTGTTTCATGTCAGGCTCTTATTGATGGGATCCAATCGTAACAACGGTGAAAAAAGGAAGTGCGAACATCGTGGCTCGTCAACACAACCAGGTGCACGGCATCAGCATTTCTTTTTTTTTTTTTAAGATTTACTTACAATAATTTTGAATTGTGCTTGGCATTTTTAGGAGAAGAAATTACAAAACACTTTTGGGTGTTTCTACACGACAAAAAAAAGTACAGTATTTCCAATTAATCCATTAAATCGAGGTTCTACTGTACAAAAACACATGCACACACACACACACACACACACACACACAAGTTCTTAGTAAGCTTAAACACCTGGTATGAATAAATTATAATAAAGACTACATGGGTGGTGGCACATACGACCACTGAGTTGACCTGGGCAGCGTGTTGGATTATTTAGTTGGCCCACTGCCTTCTGCACGCTCATCATTTCTTCTGCAATCCTTCGTGCAGCAGTACCGAATCAAACCGTCCCTCATTAAATTGGGGTGGACTTGAGAGCGCTGAAAACATTTTCCTCTAATGTCCTCCAGACATGAGGAGAAAAGGCAGACGAGAGTGTATAGTGTGTTTGCTTGGATGACAGCCATACTCAGCTTGAGGGCAAACATCGACCCACGACACCCCCCCCCCCCCCGCTCCTACATAGACAGCCGCAACACAGCTTCTGTGGCTCATGCTTTGAAATAACACTACAGGACACGGACCATAAACAAGCCTGAATGCGTTGCTCGTAAAAAATTATGTCAATCATGACAAATGAAACGAGTTTAACATTCGTATTCATCCGGTTTTGCTGTGTAGTCTCAGCCATTTTCGTTTCGACTAGATGACCGCCTAAATGCTCACTTAAAGGAAAGCAAAGTCTCGGGCAGAAGTCTTTGGGAGTACTGCAGTTGTCTGCCTAACGCAGGAACTGACGAAAGTGAGCAACGGTGTGAGCTATTTAATTTCACTAGCAACAAATTGTCCGTTTTTGTACCATTGAGAAATACATTGTTAATACTGTACTAAGTAGTTCCACTTAAATGGCACAATAGCAATGTGAAGAGCAGGAAAATTACAAATTATTTAAAAAAAAAAAATTGAAGCAACAAAAATGTCCGCTGTAAGTCAAAACCAATTGGGTTGTGTAAATGAGGTCAAAACTCGCATTTCTGTCTAAATGCAACAATGATCAAAAGAGTCCTCGACAGGATTACCTAAAAGACTTTTTGAAGACCCTCGTAAATATTGTGCTACTTTCTACACCAACCAACATTGAATTTAGGTCCAAACATTTTTTTTTTCCTAGAGTTTGTGTCATGGCGGTCATGCTGTGTAGTCATCTACCTTCAAAGGGTACAATTACATCACTTCCTACTAGTTTTCTGCTGAAATGGGCTGCTGTGCAATTGAAATAGGAAGAAACCAAAGTCAAGGGCAGGAGTAGTCCCCTGGTACAATTTTAGTAGTGCAGAAAAGTCAGTGGAGTAAGATTGCCCAGGTTGAAAAAGGTCGAGCATTTACGTCTGCGTCAATGTGATGAGAGTTTGGGATTTTTCAGGAGAGTTATATTTTATTTTGTTTTGACTTTTTTTTTTAAATTCAGTTAGCTTTAAATTGTTTTTAAGCAGAATTTGTTCATTTTTATTTTTTGGAAAATGCTTTGTTTTAGTTCACGGTGGTTTTTATTAGCCTCAGCCTTTAATATATGGTGTATTTGTTGGGTGAAAGAGAAAAGAAATATTTACATTTTCTTTCAAACAATTGTTGCGAGATGGGGGAAAATTATGTGAAATGTGGAAAAGAATATTTTTATGACCAAGAGGGAATCAATGAACTGTAAATGGCAAATTGAGACATCTTTACTGATTAATAGGTGTTTCTAAAGAAATAAAAAACGTAATTTATCTTAAGTGACTCGAGAAAAAGCCTGTTAGTTCTCGGACCGCGGAGAAAATTGCAAGTGACGCCTCAGTCGGAGGACAAAAATGCAAATTCTGAAATTAATCCATAGTGCTGATCAAGAGGACTGCGCGGATATTCAGCATTTCAAACCCCCCATGGGATTGACTTTGAGGCTCACTTTGAATTCAGATTTGCCAGCCAGAAGTGGCCCTGGCGCACAAACTAACACGAGATGAAAGTTGGCATCTGGCAGCATGGAATTAGGAGTCCTTGCATTGGACTGACGGCGGCGTAAAAAAACCCAAAACAAAGCAAACAAACACCCAGACGTTGAGGAACAACACCGTCAACACATTTGGACTCTTACTGCGTATTTCCACTTCAGCTTTGCCCATAAAAACAGGTGAATGTCTTTGACAGATAGAGAGCAACGTGGGCGCAAGCATTAATGGAAGCCTCTTTTAAAAGATGCGTAGAAGCTACCTGCATTGTTTTAAAGACGCCCACAACAACAAAAAATATAACTTTAACCCCCAAGAATGAACACGGTGTGGTTTAAGATTGCCACCTTAAGTGTCTTTGGCAACTTCTTTGTAGTTTATTTCGAAAAATAGGTCGGAATTGTGCTGTAATTTGTTACATTTGGATTTTGGTGTGATGACACAATCTTCATTTTTGATTTATTTGTTCAAATTCCCTTGTGGGAGTTGAGTGGAAGTGGCAGCATTGTGCCCTAGTGGTTGGCATGGCCGATTCACATTCTTGAGGTTCTGGGTTCAAAATTGAAATTGAAGGGGGAAAAAAACATTTTACCTATTGTACTTGTGCAGAAGAGTATATATAACATATAGAACACAATAAATAACAGTTTCTATGTGTTACCTATCAGTACTGCCATGCTTTTTGGCAAGGTAATTGTAGTGACCATTATGCACACAAGTACCCCCCTATTATGTATTTTTTTCCCAAAATTGTGAATTTATTATGATATTTGGCCATAATCTACCCTAAATTTAAAAACAAACCACAATTGAATAACTCCTGCAGAAGCCATGCAACATAGGGTTAATGACGCATCGGGTCAGAACGGAAAACAGGTAACCTGCATTGCTTTTGGTGAGCATTGGATTTATTTTTGACACATAACGGATGACAGCAGAAAAAGCGGTTGGTGGAGTACAAATAATCAGCATAAATATCTCACAAAGGCTCGGGAAGGCAGCATGTACCACACTATCATCCTGGCCTCTGATTAATGACAACGCTGCAGTGTCGAGGTGCTTTTGTTTCACCGTCTCCCCCCCGAGCGCCTCAAAAAGTACATGACTATCCCCCTTTACAAACTCACTCATTATAAATCAAAGCAGAGACGTTATCTTGGGGAAATAGTGCATAGCCACAAAATCATTTAATAGATTTTCTTTTTTTTTTTTTAACCCCGCGCAGAAGATGTTTAATTGATACGAGAGGCGAAAGAAAAAAAAGAGCAGTGGGAGATAGCTGCATGGTGAGAAAACAAAGCCGATGTCATTCTGTGCACAATGCAACTCAAACACGGAGACAATGGCTTGTACACAATTTGGGCGGAAGGGGTACATTTTTAATCTTCCGTCACAGTTGTCTGTAATTTAATAATCAGCTCGTGTGGATTTTGCTGCCACAGTGATGATATAGAATGGCGCCATTGTGACTCCAGGAACAAAACATAAGCATCACATTGTCCTCACGTTCCAAACAGGCAAGTATGCATGTCAATGTTATCTTTTTTTGTTGTTGTTTTTTGCACAAGTGTCGTTGACACTCGTCCAAACATAAAAATGTGATTTAGTTTATTATTGAATGCTGGTTGGGCAACACCGTGAGCTACTGGTATCGAGCGAGTCTGCTGAAACTTGGTAACAGGCTGCTACTCTGTTGATTATTTAGAACACACTGGGTGTCAAACACCCATCCTCACTTGTGACGGAAAATGTCACAAAAACGTTTGTTTTCAACGTGGCACATTTGTGTTTGTATTTTGAGAAGCTTAGGGAAATGCAGAGGTGTCCCAAGAAATCCTGAACTGTAAAAATGACATTTAAAGACTTTGGCAACCTCAAATTTCCAGGAAATATGCCTAAAAAAGGGTTTAAAAAAAGGCCTTCTTCATTCATCACTAAATCATGATCAACAACCTTTTTTTTTTAAATATTTTTGTTCAGTTATTCTTAAACTTCTATTGCTTTTAAAATCTTCAAACGTGACTGAAAACATTGCTTGGACATGAAATAAGGATTTTGGATGCCCACAGTTTTACTTTAGAAACAGACTAATTGATGCAAATAGCTAGCCACCGAGATGTTCGGCGCCATAAACCAGGCCAGAAAGCAGCCATCACATTGGGGCTAAATGGGAGAAAGTCGAGCCCACACTGCGTGGCAGATGGGAAGAGCTAGCAGGCGTGCTAGCCAGCTAGTGAGCTAGAATGGAGGCAGATGGTCGCAGCCAGTGGAGATTTATGGCAGTTACCAGCGCAAAACCAGCCTGTGTTCTTTTACCTTTGGCCAAGGGACGGCGAAGGATCCTAGTCGAAGTACGCCACTTTAAACTAAAATGCCTAAACCTTTCCCTAAGGAGAAGCTCAATAGACCGTTTTCGAATAATCACATTTTCATATGTTGGAGTAACAATCCCATTCTGATTCCGAGGTGTTTCTTGGAAGTTGTACTTTTCAGTGTGTTGCCAGCAAGCTTTATGTATTTGTTTTGTTTTTTTGTTTTTTTAAAGGTCCTGTTTGGATTTAATTTTTGTGTGGATACACGATTTCCCAGGTAAATTTCAAAAATGCCACCCACATGTTTCCAAATGTCACAGACCCCTCTTATGAAAACATTACTTGGAACATCTGCCTGAATTGTTCCCACTCAACAACAACCAAGCTCTCCGGTATTGTTCTTCTTTTTTCTTCACATTTAAAGCTTCCCCGCTGCTCAGGAATTAAGCAAGCAGTGTCACTGGGCACCTCAATGAAGCCCCCACAGCACCACAAAACAGGCGACTCATTGACGCGCTTTCTGTGACCATAATGACTCCTGGCAAGGGGCAATGAATAGCGCGCACAGCACAGCATTAAACATTTGAATGTGGAGTGGGACACAAAAGCCCAGATTGTTTGCTTTTCTAGAAATGTAAAAAAAAAAACAAAGAAAAGTCAACGGGGTGAAACACATATTTGAATAAAATATGCAACAAATGCTGACGCACTTCCAGGCCTGATCTTAAATTCAACTCTGAGCAACGCTAAGACACAAATCGCATTGGAAAATTAAAGCCAAACACGGTGAATGTTGACACGGCCTCCATTAATCCACTGGCCCAAACACGCTTCCATTAGATAAAACACGTTCACTAGCTAAATGCCTTTAACCTCGTGAGGAGTTTATTTGTGAGATGGCCACTACGACGCTAATACGAGTTGTTCTTTGCATATGTAAAATCGTCATTTGGATCTAAAATGAATTCTAAATTCTACCTTAACCTCCCATTTACGATTAGGTTTCTAGGTTGTACACATGTCCAACCTCTTGGCGGAGGTTGTTGCCCTCTGTGTGCTATGGTTAGAACAGTTGCTTAGCAATTTATAAAATGTTAAAAAAAAAAAAAAAAAAGAAATAAAAATTAAATTTCTATCAACCATAATATAAACCTGCATAAATAGCATTAAGGACATAAAAAAATGTTTTAACCCTATGTTGCATACGGGTTACTTACAGTAACCACAACTTTAACTCATATTGGTTATTCAAGTTACCAGTTTTAGTTTTTAAATCCACCGCGAGATGTCACTAGCGTGCGCAACAGCGGGAGGAAAAGGTGAAAGAGGGTCCACAAAATGTTGAATAATTTCTATCCGTGAGATGAAAAGGTCCAAATACCCTATTGTACTTGTGCAGAAGAGTATATAGAACATATAGAACACAATAAATAACAGTTTCTATGTGTTACCTATCAGTACTGCCATGCTTTTTGGCAAGGTAATTGTAGTGACCATTATGCACACAAGTACCCCCCTATTATGTATTTTTTTCCCAAAATTGTGAATTTATTATGATATTTGGCCATAATCTACCCTAAATTTAAAAACAAACCACAATTGAATAACTCCTGCAGAAGCCATGCAACATAGGGTTAACATTCCACAAGGTCACCTTGTTGTTTTTCCCACTCATTTGTTGCAGAAAAGAATGTGACATGAAAGTTTGCTTACTTCTTGTCAGATCTTTGTGTGTGTGCGGCGGCTTCACTTGTTTGCGTCTCGAGGTAAGGAATTCACCACAGTGTCTTTCTTTCCAGCTGAAAGATTTTGTTTGATGGTGACGGGCGACGCTGCCCCACTTTCAAGCTTTCGGGCCCTTTGGGAACGTTCTCCTCATTCCTTTCCCCTTTCCTCGCCTGGCTGGTCGGGAACACACAGAGATCTCAGGCAGACGCGGTGAAACAACTGCACTCAAATACAGCCCTTGCCTGCAGTTACCATAGAAACTAGCGCCGGCGCATCCGCGACTCGTCCCACTGAATTCCATTTTGCACTTGACCCAGAACCCCCCCTTTGGAGTTTGATATTTAGTCTTGCGGCCAGTGACAGTGCTGGTGGGATAAATGTGCTGGATGAAACAATTGGCATTCACACCAAGAATAAGCAAACTCATTCTCTTATTGCAGTTTTGCAGTTTCATCTGCATTATCACAATAATTATTGTGTCTGAGCTGTGCTCTTTGCTGATGCAACATGCAAATGTCCCCTCACCGGGGCCACGGGTAACGCATTATCTTATCATATTTCATGATAAAAGGGACGCGTTGCATCAAATTAGCAAAGGAAAAAGTGCCATCTCTTTAGAAAGTCTTCTTGGAGAGGGACTTTGTAAAACTTGGGAGAAGTTAATTATTACAAGCATCATGCCTTCATTACGTAGCCAGTACAATACAAGTCTATAGGATCCAACAAGGTCTGGTCATTTTCTGATAGTGTACTCTGGGCGCCGCTGGGACTTCATTAAAGTGTTCAAATAGATCAGCGGCATCCCATTATGCCACAACCGGCCTTTATATTCTGTTCAACAGTGATGGAGCTTCTACATCATTACCACGCACCCTGCCCCACTCTTCTTCCATTTATTTGCTTTGGAACCAGCAACGCCAGCAAAGCTAAAGCAAAGCTAAAGCAAAGCTAAAGCTCTAAATGTGCACTTTGTGACATAATACAGTAGCCCCAATAAGCATTGAGTGGCCAACTGGGGCAACATGGCAGGTAGGATCACTGTCACATGACAGACAGGTGGTTAGTTACTTCGTCAGTTAGTTTGTCAGTTAGTTAGCTGGCTAGCTAGCATTTTAATTAGCTAACGTTTGATGATTATACCGTTTTAGTTAGTAGGTAAACAGTGGTGGAAGGTGGTTTTTTTTTCTAATGACTTCTTTTGTGAACCTTTGTGTTATTTATTTTTAATATGAAAGGTTTACTTTTAGAAATATAGCAAGACCGAAATTGAGTGATCACTTTTAATCATGGTAGCTCTGAGCCAGTCAATGATATAGCTAGATTGCCAGCCTTTGAATTACTCGCTAGGCTTTTGACTAGGCCAGCTAGCTACATGGTTAAATCTTGGCCTCAGGTATGACAGAAGCCACAAGACAGCGGACACATTGGAGTTGGGCGTTTTAAAATTACCTAAGGAACATTGATGAGTAAATACCGTTTTTATACTGCATGTTTTATGGAAGAATGATAACATTTTGAACATTTAGTCATCACGAACACGTTTTCTGTACTGATCAATTGTGATTTAATTTAATTGATTAATTTAATCCAAACGGAATCCAACCAGATGCATATCAGGTGACATGATTGATCCCACCGGGTCACAGAGTATCACATGCTCGTGGCACAGCAGTGTTGAATAAATTGAACACCGGTTCCATTTTAAAAAGCCATATACATGATTTACAATCACTATAATGTAATAACGTGTAATATCTGTGCAAACACACAGTGAGGGTGCAGTGGCAAGAGTTCCCTGGGCTGATGTTACTGCCATAGTTTTATTCATGTCCCATATAACTGTTTCATGTCATACTGTGAGACTGATTACTTGTATTCAATGATTTAAATTACATACATTATGTAAATCAGCTGGTCGGCAACCCAAAATGTCAAAAGAGCCACATTGGACCCAAAAAACAAATATGCCTAGAGCCACAAATAAATTCAAGCCCTTTAATGAAGGCAACACATGCTGTATGCATGCTATATGAGCTGTATTACCCTACTATCAAAATGACGCAAATTGACAGAAATGTTGAAATTTAATACTTATTCAACACATTTTTACAGCATTGGAAAATGTTTAGAATGTTTGTGTCATGTTTGTCCTCCTACAGAAATCATATTAAAACAAAACATATATTTCCCTCCCCCATCTGTTTTTCCATTTTCAAAAATTTTCGTAAAAGCTCCAGGGAGCCACTAGGGCGGCGGTAAAGAATGCATGCGGCTCTAGAGCCGCGGGTTGCCGACCCCCGAGCTAGATTCATGTGTGAAGCCTTTGCTGCTCTGTCAAAATAGTCTGCAACTTTACATACGTTTTTTTTCCTCCCCAGGTTGGATGTGCACAGCCATTTTCAGAACTCCCCAGAGATGTTCATTCAGATTCAAGTCGGGCTCTGGCAGGGCCATAAGTATGTGCCTTTTTAAATTTTATTTAGTCAAATGAACTTCAATTTAGCATTAAAAACGTTCCAAAGATGGTCAGTGGCAACAGCCCAAAAGCAAAATTCTTCAAGAATGTCGAAATGTGATGTGCTGTGAATACTTTCCAGATGCACAGTAAGGAAGACGGTGCATAACCTTTCTTGATGCTGTCATGAAAACAAAGACGAGAGCTACAAAAGCTCCATTGTAAACTAAGTGATACATATTCAGCATCAATAGTACCTCCGCCCGCCCCGCTCGACCCCCGACCCCCAGTTGCGCTGCTCAGCGGCACCTTGTGTGCAGTTGGTGGGGTGCGGGGTGTGACTTTGGCGGTGCTTCACCCCTCGTTCACCCGCGTGTTAACACACTGTGTGGAAATTAGAGCATGGCAGCGGTCTGGTACTCTAACCTTTGGCTTACTTCTACCTTCTTATCTCTCAGCTGGGAAAGAAAAGAGAAAAGAATCACTCCTGGGCAAAACAGAAATGAATCGAGCTCTCGGGCTGTTTTTTGTTTTGTTTTGTTGTTTTTTTCCCTGCATTTACTGTTGTAATAACAAGCAGGACAAAGAAGACCACTACTTATTTGGACATCACAACAATTTAGATCCAAGCCTCTCATGCCACTTGGCCGCAGAGTCAGTCCTCTGCACTCAGCATCAGATTACATGACTGGAAACCTATTCAATGAGAGCAGCATGGCCACGGAAAACCACATGAAACCTGCATCAGACAGACCCGACATCTTGTTAGTGGATCATCATGCGGGCTAAAGTAAACCGCTTCTGCATACACTCAGGGATGTGCGAGAGAGAGAGAGAGAGAGAGAGAGAGAGAGAGAGAGAGAGAGAGAGAGCGAAAACTGCACCAGAAGGTCTGCCTTCACAATAGATTCTTTCACACAGCCTATTAAAAAAAAAAAAAAGACAACCCCCCCCAATATTTTCACTTTGTTTTTCTCTAAATTGTATTCACATGGAATAGGGAGGGGATGAAGGTACAACCACAGTCAAAACGTCACCCGTGTCAAAGGTTGCACACATTAGCGGCAATATCATGGGTTCTGCATAAAAGTCAAAGGTGGACAATTTCTAGATCGCCTGTCATAGCGATGATGTAGCAATTTTGTTGGATCTCTGCATACAACAGGCCAATTTCGAAAAAAGAAATAAATAAAATAGTGCATTGTCACCGAAATTCAGACAATCTGCCGAGAATTTTTCTGTGCTCTGTGTGAAAATGTGGACAAATTTTAGAGCTCCAGTTCTGCCTATGATGCAACAATTTAGCAGGTTTTCTGCATCAACGAGACCAGTTCCAACCAAAAACAACCACATTGCATTCCAGCAGACCTCATCTGAGAATCAAAAACTTCTACTTCTCTGGGTTCTGTATGATAGTCAAGGGCAAAAACAATACTGTAAATATCATAACAGGCAAAATGTCAGAGATGCAATGATTAATCAATCATCAAATTAATCGATAATTAGTTTGGTTGATGGATTAATCATCTACATAAAAAAATAATGTTCCCAATTTCTTGGAATTTCAACTTCTCAAAAATATAGAATTTCTACAATCCTACATGAAAGTTTTGCCTATTTTCCACCAAGTTACGAATCAGTAATTGAATCATATTTCATTTACAGCCATAATTGAACCCTGCAACTCTGCGGTGGATGTGCTAACCAGTTGACCACCGTGCCGCTGAATTATAAACATTGTCATTCAAATGAAATAATTTGATTATTGGCACTATAGTTGCACAAAAGAATAAAATTGGATACTGCTCATTACCGCTATTTAGCTACATTTAAAAAAAAGTACATAATATGTAATATATAAATACATAGAAACATATTTAGTTTATATGTCATTGTAAATTATTTTTTTAAACTCATTTTTGTGGGGGTAAAAAATTGATAAAACTTAGAACTCATCAGATGTTGCAAGTGTACCTGATGTTGTAAACTTTCCTTATCAAGGTCTGACATTTAGAACATTCGGACCGATATGCAATACAGTAATTTGTGTGCGCAATGTTCCAGCCGCCAGCAAAAAAAGAATCAACACTATGATGAATGTTAACATCTATTTGACAAGAAAGAAGTACAGGTTGTTATATAACAAGCGTACTGGCAGGCCTTGAGCGGTAATTCATGGTAATTGCATGACTTGATTAAAGGACTTCAAAAGTCCTTCGTCCAATATGAAACTGGAGGTTAATCCTAATTTTGCAGGGTAGCATCCATGTGGGGTACAAACGAGGGTACAAATCATTTGGAATCAATGTGCCTCCATTATAGCGTGTCAGCAAAAAAAAAAATTCTTAAATTGAGAAGAGTAACGCAATTAAAAAAAAACAAATGTGCTGCTGCTGTGAAATAAGATGGCCAAAGTCAAAGAGATCTCCTGAGAGCATCTTAGAACAACTTCACCCGACGACAACTACCCTGCAACCTTGCGCGGCAGCTTTAAAGATGACAACGGAGCTCCGATATCAGTACAGTGGGAAGAAAATGTACTTAATGGAATAGATTTCACGATGATATCACTCTCAACGGCATGAAATGGACTGAGTGGATTCCGCCTTGATGACCTTCACTTCCTTTTGCGGGCCTAAATGCGCTGCTTTGCATGAAAGCCGGTGCGCTGCCGGCCCCTGACGAGCAGCATGCGGACTCATTAGCATGGGCGATTAGACGGCCAGGTTAAGTAACTCGCCCTCGAGGACCTGCCGCCGCCATCTTCCTCGCTAAGTTAAGTGGTTAGTCATGGGGGGGGGGATGAGAGTCAACGACGCCGGGGGAGTAGATCATGTGACAACGCAGCGATTGTTGACGCATGTTAAAATTGACTGAAGGTATTCAGTTTCAGGCAAATGCACTGATTAATAAACAGAACCCTCAGCAAAGTTGGAACGGCTCTCGGTTGTTTTCTTTTTGAAATAAAACCGCCTCAGATGAACAAACACAAATGAACACCATATCTCGTGACTTGGCACTTTACTTGGCAGTGGCAATAAAGTCACTGGGATCAGAGACATCCCGGTGAGTGCTGAGGCCTCCAAGAGCGAGCACAGAGGCTATTCCCTCGTTCCTCTTTGAGAAACAACAGGCACCTCAAACAAATAGCTCCGGTTAGTACACAGCCTTCACTAAAAATGTTTTTTTTTTTTTTTTTAACATGGTACAAGCAAGATTTTAAACAAATAATCACATTTCTCTCTTCCTACCAATGGAGGAAGGCCAAGTAAAGGACACGTCCCCTCGGCGCAACCATGCACTCAGTGTGATGCATTTACGGGCGAGAGCTCACCTCCTGCCCCCTCTTTTTTTCTCTCTTATCCTCCAAAGGCACGCAAAAGGTTTGTGAGCAAACCCGGGGACAGAGAAAGCTTGCATCACATGATGCTAGTTTTTTTTTTTTTTTTTTTTTAGTGCGGTGCCTTGCTGGTTCACTGCTCCTTTTTAAGTGCCGCAAAAAGAGGTGAAGCGCTGCTGGAAAAGCTTGTGTGGGTGTGCTGACAATTGCCAAACTCCCTCATTGGATGTTGGTCACCGGTGAGCCAGTCGCCACCATGCCGGAGCTCAAGATGGGCAGTCACCAGCCCCAATCTGACAGGTTTATTTGTCAAAGTAAAGCCCCTATTCCAATGAACAGCGAACAACAGCGAGTGGTTTTTGGAAGGCAGCGAATGTCGCGTACGCGTCAAGGTTCGTTCAATGTCGCAAATGTTTGTAAAACTTTATTTCTTCTTCCCATTTTGTTAACATTGATTTTGTGAATGCAAACACTTTGTTTTTCTTCTTTCTTCTTTCTACCCACAATCTTGCTGCTGTAGACTGTAAATGTCCCCAGTGTGGGACAAATAAAGGATATCTCATCTTAAAACGTTTGCCAACGGTTTTACATATTTTTTCGGTTTTCTACCCTACTCCGTCAGGAAATGTTCATCCCTTAGCAGGATAGGGGTTGAAGAATGCCTGATTAACTGATAACCTCGACTTCCATGACTGAATTTGCACTGCTTGGTTCAATATGCGTCATGGTTGGGGAAAGAGGGAGAAAAATATTTTGGAATCATTAAAAATACAGAACACATAGTTTTCTTATATAGCAGCTTTGGGGTGTTCATTTATTCTGTTTTCTCCCAAACAAACAGTTTTAAAGTAATAAACAAGTGTAACCGGAGAGCACCCAATGCACACTTTGTTACTTAAAATGTGGTCTTGGTGCTACTGTTTTGGTTCTCGCCTGGGTGAGTAAAAAATAGTGCCTAGATGGAATTGTGGTTTAGTGTGATTGTAATGGTGTGTGTGTGTGTGTGTGTGTGTGTGTGTGTGTGTGTGTGTGTGTGTGCGTGGTGGGCTATTTATGGACTGTATTTAATGCGATGTATGTATTCACTGTATACAATGTGCCGTTTTTGTACTGTCGTGTTTATGCAATGGATCAAGTACGCACTGGTCGAGTCTCCTCAGACACACTGCAAAGATGGCCACACCCGACGCTCGGAGAACCAGCGGGGACGATAGACACATTAGAGCGTTGCAACTCATTAGCTGAATGTCAGTGGTGCGTGGGGGTGTGTGTGTATCCGTGTGTGCGCGCGCGCGCACGGCTTCTGCCTCGCAAACTCCGGTTTATCCATATGAAAGAAGACCTTTCGCTAGACTCGAGTCATCGGCGGTCATCATTCAATAACTTCTAGTAGCTTTTTCTGTATTTCCGTGAGATAGTTTCCACTCGAAATTCATCGCGGGAGCCTTCTGCCCTCCAGAAAAGTGATTTTTGGACTGCGATAGGAGCTTCATAATTTTCTAGGGGGAATGTGAACTAATGCTACTTGGCTCTCCAGCAATATCGGCGGCAAAGTATGAGCTAATATGTCCACGACTGGCTTTCCGGCTGCACAAATGGTATTAAATGATCTCCAACATGATTTCACTCCATTTGTTTGATCTGACATGGGGAAAATGAAGCGACAATTTGAATGCATCCTCATGGTCTCAATCACAGGCTTCTGTTTTGACGCTAGTGTCGTATTGAGCAGAATAATGCTGTCAAGTTGCAACTAAGTGGGGCACTCAGAAAATTGATCAGCAACGAATTCCCCTTAATCGCCGGAATTCTTATTGATTTTTACCGCCCAGCTCTAATTTGTACAAGTTCTTTTGTGTTAACGTGTCAGGAGGTTTGAAAGAGTTGACATAAACCTCTTGGAAAAGGCAGATGCTTAAAATCTGTTTGAGGGGATTTGGTGAAAATGTTGTCAGTCAAAGCCATAATCCAGAAGAGTAAGCATGCTTGCTTGATTCACTGCATCGAGCCTCCTCAGGGGCTGCCAATGCTGAAAATCTGTCACCTCGGTCGTTTGCAAGCTACCGTAGGTACACACAAGAATTTTGGATTTCTTAACCCAGGGGTTGGCAAACCAAAATGTTGAAAGAGCCATATTGGACCATAGCAAAAAACAAATATGTCTGGATCCGCAAAAAAACGAAAGCCGTATATAAGTATATAAGCCTAATAATGAAGGTGATACACGCTGTATGCATTATATTAGCCTACTATCAAAATGACTACTTTGGCTTCAAATACACAATGAGCCTTCACTATTAGTTTTTCCCCCTGCAGTGCATCATGTAGAGCAGGGGTGCCCAACCTTCTCCTACTTTTCGATCAAACAACCTCCCCGATCGACCCGTTACCGCATATGTGCACTTACGCACGCATGCCATAGTGAGCAACAGCCACAATGGCCCCTAAGATGAACAAAACAGAAAATGAAGAACGCACAAGAGTTTGTGAAAATCGCTGCCTACCTCCTTCGTCGAGACCTGACGCGGAGGCATGGGGCGCACTTTTGCGGCGTGTAACCCTCGTAGCTCACGTGTACCGTCTTCAAATGCTTTTCTAAGCCCTTCAGATTCGCATTCTTTGCAAATATCTTGGATGAATTGTATTTGAAACACCGTTTTTTTTCTGTTTGTTGTTTTTAACAACAGCCACCTGGCTGGCATCCATTATTCTGACAACAACCAGAATTGTCCGATTGAATACCACACCAAGCAATTCACTTCACCATTTTACTGAATGGTGATTTGCCACAGTCCCATCTGTATTGTGTGATTTGTTGGACCAAATGTACAAGATCTACTCAAAGAACAAATATGTACTTGGTAAGGGTAAAGTTTACATTTAAGTCAATGACTCATTTCCGCATCATTTTGTCAAGCCACTTTACTTAGCAGAGGAGAACAATGAAGGACCCTGCAATTAAAACGAGGCCGGAAAAAGTGAGATATGTTGTCAACTTTCCGTATTCGCCCCAAAATAGATTTGCGGGGGTTAAGATTCATAGAAGCAATTATTGGACTGGCTGGTTATGCAGCTCGCTTTTAAAGATGCATGTCTTCATTAGGAGCCGACAAGGCTCACGGTGGAGACTTTTTAATGCGGGGCAAAAACATGGGAACAAGATTAGGTCACTCGATTAGCCAACGTTGTATTTAATGGCGCCAAGTTCTTCAGTCAAGTTAATTGCATTGTGAAGGTAAGGATAAATCCCGCAGCAATACATTTGGGTCCGAGTCCCTACGGCTGCATTGTTGGCTGAAAGATATGACGTCCGTGTAGAAAGAAAGGTCAGAATTCAGTTCCCAGACTTCATTCTGAAGTCAGGTCTGGTAAATGATCGACGCGCTCGCCGCATACTAATTTGCGCAGACGTCGTCCTTGACCAGCCAGTGATTAATAAAAGATACTGCGTAGCTGTCAGGTACTAGCGAGGCTAAGCCGGAGAGCCGCCCTCCCCTCCATCGCCGCGGCTCCACTGTGGAGCGTTCCAATAAAAAGCCAATTCCAGAGGTGGCCAAATGACTCGCACGATATACAGGAGTACTGCATCTTAAAAGTGGAGTGGACGTCCGATTGTGAGATATGAGCCTTTTCTGGTCAATTTTCTCTCAAAAAGAAGCACAGTGCTTGCTTCAAGCTGTATATTGCCTTTTGCAGTTGAACTATAAACATCAACTAAAGAGAATTACGTGGTGTGCATTCAATGAAACTAAATCCCACACCTTAATGCAAACACATACAGCTAAAGCTCCGCACCGTGTCGATGAATAGGAATCTGTAGGTTGGCCGACGCCCACACCTGCGACCCACCCTTGACCAGGGGTCCCCAAACCCCAGGCCGCGGACCGGTATCGGTCCGTGGGTCATTTGGTACCGGGCCGCACAGAAAGAATACATAACTTACATTCCTTCCGTTTTATTCATTTCGGAATTTGAAAGATGTTTTATTTTGAAAAATGAGCAGATCCTCTGTTACATCCGTCTACAATATGTCACTCTTGACGCAGGTGAAGGCGCGCTTCTCAGTCACGTGATAGGTTACCGCTAAAATGAAACCCAGGAGCTGGAAAAATTTGTCAAAAACAAAGGTCTTTGGAAAGTTTCTTTGGGAAGGGGGAAAGGCCCAGCCAGGAGACAGAGGAGGGGCCTATGACTTTCAAGAAAAAGAAGGCTACATTTCATAGACAGTGTCAGGAGTCCTATTCAAAATAAGGATTGATCACAACGGGAGATTCCTTCGCACCAAGTCCAGTCTGCATAATATGCGGCGATGCTGAGTTGTATTTTACATGCACTTTGTATTTATCTTATTTTGAAGGTACGTGTAAACATTACCATAGCGACCAGAGAGTGTTGCGGCCAGATAGGACGTTCCTGGTGTCGTGATTCGTGTTTATTATTTTTGAAAATACCGCAGTTTTCATGCCGGTCATATCATATTATTTTGTTGTATTTATCCGGCCTTTAAAGGCCGGTCCCTGTAAATATTGTCTGACATTAAACCAGTCCGTGAGGCAAAAAAGGTTGGGGACCCCTCCCCTAGACGATTCGTTTAAGTCCTTGGATGGGGAATTTTTTTTGCTGTTTTTGTTCACGCACCCTAATTCATGTTCCTCCTGGTGGCTGCTATCCCTGTTCTTTCCATCATGTAAAACCCTTGTAAAAAAGGAATGAGCCCATTTTCACACAGCCGGGATTATGAATTTAAAAAGTATGTAGACATATTTGTACTTTGTTACTTTCCATTACTGGGCAATTCACACGGTTCTTACATTTAGCCATGTTTTGCTGATCCTCGCGTGGTTTTAGACCACAAAGTCAATGAAGCAGCTCCATGCGTCATTCTGCCAATGGCTCATATTAAACAAAAAAAAAAACATAGCCAGGGACATCCTCCACAAATGAATTACTTTCCCATATGTCGATGATTAACACCATCAAGCACCTGAGTAGCTAGCAGCCTCTCTTTTGCGTCATGCTCTATGACTCATTCCTGTTTTAAATGGTAAAGCGCTGACAGCTAACTCAAATTGAAAGAGTTTGCATTGCGGCACTTCATGATGCTGGATGACACGCAGTTTTATACCGTGATTCATAACCAATTTGCTTAATGTGTCATGAGACATTATGTCTCTTTGTTCATCGATCTTTGCTCCTGACGCATAGTGACAGGCAGAACAATTAAATGCTTTTCCGGATGATGACAGAGCACACACTCCACCTGTTGCCACCACTGAATAATAGGGTTTTTGCTCGACTCAGTAGTCCCCCATCTGACACTGAAAAAGTACATTTGTCAATAAGAGATGAGATCATTGTTGTGGCTTACACTTCGGAAAATGTTTATTTGGTGGCGTGCCGCGACATTTTTCTGTTGTGAAAATATGCGCCTCAGACCAGCAAAGGTTAGGAAACATTGGTGTATTATGTCCTATTTCGGCATTACATACTGTACATTATTTTTGTGACGTTTGGTCTTGGGGAGGAACCAAATGAGTGAGCCAGTCTGGACAGGTCAAGCAGTGTTAGCAATAGCAGTGATGCTTTTGCTTGCACTGACTTTGTCACCCCTAAAGTGATTAAACAATGTTTTGTTTTGTTTCTCCAGACATGACAAGTTCTGTAGGAGTTTCCAGGTAAATCCCCCTTAATCGACTAAATTAACAATCATCCAGTACAATTCTCAAGCGATGTTAGCATTAGCATCAGTGCTAACGCCTGCTTTGGGTGCAGTGCTTGTATCCACTAATGGGATTAGACTCAGATTATATATATTGATTCATGAATCAATTGATTGCTGTTGTTTATTTTTTGTTTTGTAAACTGTATTTTTCAGTGTTGAATGTTCTGATCTTCTGTCCTCCATTCTGAATCGAGCTGGTGTATGAAAAGCAAAGTCAGCCATAGATTTGATTGCGGCATTGTCAGTGCTGAACAAAATTGTCATCATCCATTTCAGAGAGGGAAAAGCCTATTTAGGGTAGAACGGTGGTCCACTGACCAGCTCGTCGGTTTCACAGCGCAGTTGCAGGGTTCGATTCCGGCCTTCCTCTGCGGAGTTTGCATGTTCTCCGTTGATTTTCTGCGGGTACTCCGGTCTCTTCTCACATTCCAAAAACATGCATGGAAGGTAAATGGAAGCCTCAAAATTGTCCTTAGGTGTGATTGTGAGTGCGAATGGTCGTTTGTCTAAGTGAGCCCTGCGACTGGTTGGCAATCAATTCAGGTTGTACTCTGCCTACTGCCTGAAGACAGCTGGGATAGGCTCCAGCATGTCTGTGACCCTCGTGGGGATAAACAGATAAGAAAATGGATGGATGGAAAGACTATTTTTTTGGAGTGTTCTGAACACCCGTCGCATAACAATGGTGCCCAGGAGTTTTGACAGAGCATTGGTATTTATCTTCTCATTCGTCAGCAAATTTGTCGAGTGTCCAATTTTTCCAAGACATGATAACTGCAACAAATTTGACATCGTCGGCAAATGTCTTAATGATCAGTCATTTAATTATAAGGCCAATAATCTAATATCTGTGTCCTTCCGCGTATTGAAATAACTTTAGTGACGGAGACCTCCTTTGGTCTGAGAGAGTTCTGACTCAGTCAATGTGCAGTTTCAGCGCTGCTTTACCAAATGTTGTATATTGTGTGCGCTACGTGGGGAGCAAATAAATTAGCCATCTGCAGGCTCATTAGTTTGAAGCTATTCCCAAGTCAACAGAGTCAGTGGAATAAGAATGTCCGTAATTACGATAATGGAAATGCTTTTTTCGGAAAAGAGTAAACAGTATCTGGGCTGAGGAAGACTGTGCACTCATCCTCAGTAACTTTTGTCAAACTCACTTCACAAATTCAAGCCACCATCAGGAAACGACAACGACCAGCCAAGATAACGAGCCCATTTTCAAGCAATTCCACACAAAAGTTCCGGAAGAACAATCTTCAATGCAAACTCAAATGATTCTGACTCCCAACCAAAAGCGACTGAAGTACCAAATGTTTGGCAACATTGACAGGATCATTTCAATTTCATGGTCGACAAAGGCAACAACTTCATTACGCTGCTTTGTTGGCCCCCCAAACTGAAGATTTGATCCAAAAGTAAAATGTGCAGGTTCAGTTAATGAGCTGTGGCCGCTGCATTTTCTGAGGACAGACGGCCCGGTTTGATGGTGTTTGGTCCAGAAAAACGATGTGCTAACTTCAACGATAAAAGGTTGTTGGTTATTCGCGGCTCCTCGACAACGGTCAAGAGTACTCTGTGTACACGTACTGTTAAATGTATGAAAATCTGTTATGAGTTAGGGTTCTAACGGAACTTGACTTGAGTTTTTTTTTTTTTAGATACAAGCGAGGTTAGCTAAATGTTTATTCATTTATTTATTTATTTATTTATTTTTGCTTGCCGTGGTCAGCCAAAACTTAAATTAGGAGCAAGATATGCGGCCACACGAGGGAAGTGGTGGGAGGGGGGGAAAAAAGATCTGATACATCGTCGATGCACTTTCATTGAGCAGGACGATCAAACAACCCAAAAATGCTAACAATCGCAACGAGCATGGAGCAGCCCTCACAATGAACAAGACGTGTCGTAAATCCGAGCTGTAAATCAAAGCTCCTAACATCATTCACAACGCCACACCTCTACGTACGTACTATATCTATATATGTATATATAGATATATCATTATATAGATATATATACTACTATACTACATACACATCAACACACAAATACAGTGTGTCTGAGTGTTTTTTCTTAGTTTTTTTAACAATGAAAATAACTTTGATATCAACAGTTGGGCTGCGACGATCGAATATTTTTAGAATCGATTATCCTATCAATGATGCCATTGATTAATCAAATGTATACATTTATTTCGCACTAAAAATGCATTTTTCCTGATTATAGAATATTCACGACGACAGCAGCAACATCACGTGAGAGGGATTAATGTTGTCCTCATCAACCTTTTTGAAACAGTTTCAGTTACTTGTTTGGTCAATGTTTTCCAAATTAAAGGCAGATGTTTGTCAATGTCTTATTTTGATTCAACGCAGAAGATAATCAGTCTACTTTCATGAGGGACGAGAGAAATCAGAGATGAACTACTTGAATTACGATTGAGAGTCTGGAAATCATAGTCGGTGATTAATATGAAAAATCGTACGGTTGTCGGTTGATTGATTAATTTTGACATCTCAACTTAAAACCAGGGTACATTTTTGGTATACTCCGCTAGTTAGCACACAATGTCCTATTTATAGTGGCAATTTTCATTTGCCACTCGATCTCTCCTTCAAAACACATTTACACTAATGACCATTCCTCCTCCATTCTCTTTGTATTAAAAAACAAGCAAAGAAAAAAGGCTCGCGACACCAGAGATGCAGAAATGGTGGTGTAAAGCATACAATTTTAGTTTCTGGTACTAAATATGTCACTTTATAGTGTCTTTCAATTAATTCCAATTGTGTTTATCGTTTACATACACGCTTTTCATCCGAGAGCTACGATGTGCTTATTAGGTTGCATTAATTGCAAAATGGGCGCGATTCTCCATCATGTAGGACATGCACTTTGAAATTAAAAAAATAAAATACAAAAATAAAACAAATCATGAAAATGTCAGAAAAAGAAATCGAGGGCTCATTTGTGCTGCTTAAAATATTGACATCACATGACTGATCCGGTAGCATCGCCGTTTTTGTTTGTTTTTTTTTTCTGTAACGCACAAGTGCCTGCCTACAGGAGAAGGACAGACAGATGGAGCTTTTTTGCACGCAATTATGAAAAGTATATATAAACCTCAAGGGGAAATGGCGGATGAAGAAATCTCCATGTGAATCACAAAAAAGGCTACGTTTACTGGCACTTAGCGGGAAGCTAAAAGCTGCACACTGGGGATGAAATGCACCATTTACCTCAACAACAGTAAAGTGTTAATTCTTCCTCTTCTGGAAATAGAAATGCTCCCTATTCTTGTCGGGTTTTAATTAGCCCTGCTATCATGCTCAAAGGAAAAAAATCCTTTGTGGTCATTTGATATCTTTGTAACCACAGCAAAGGCCAGAAAACCCTGCCACCGATGTCTCTGTGCGTTCGTCCTGTGAGTCAGTGGCGGCTCAAACAAGATATTTCGCACTTCACTGCCGCTCATCCCTCAAAGTTAATGGCGTGGAAAATCTGGATGTCTTTAAAAGGTAACGGGTCCGTTATACAAATCTTCTCCTTTGCCGCCAACGCCATCACAGCATCGGCAGGATGACATGAGGGGTCACTAGCTTATTACTTTCTCATAAGCACTATGGCAAAAAGGGAGCACTATCATAAAGGTTCCATTTGGTGAATCTGTCCGGCGCGAGCTGTATACGTCGGCGACTTGATTTGAGTGTCGTCCCCAAAACCACAATCATTCCCAACGTTGACAGAACACTGAATTGGATTCTCCTCTGCAGGAGCGCAGTTCATGTATGGTGACCCATTCCAGGTATCGCATTTGCAGGACAGGGAATGACAGTCACGATATACGAGGCACTCCTGGCTTCCTCTGGCATTTCAAAAACGTGCATGTAATGTACATTTAATACTCCAAGGGACTGATTTAATAAAGATTTGCACTTGATTGTGCATACAGACAGATGTGGAGTTCTGATTCATGCCATGGGCACAAATACGTCACGGGGCCATTGCCAAAATTAACCCGGAAAACAGAGAATCTAAATAGTAAAAACACTATGGGCTCTATTTTGGTGACCACTGCAAGTCTGGAGCAAGGCACGCTCAAAATTCATTCAGGGGTGGGCTACACTTTTTGGGGATTTCTTTTGCAGGCATATGTAGCTTGGTGCAGCTGAAAACGGGCGT
Organism: Hippocampus mohnikei; assembly: GCA_026261675.1. NCBI lineage: Eukaryota > Metazoa > Chordata > Actinopteri > Syngnathiformes > Syngnathidae > Hippocampus > Hippocampus mohnikei. The sequence continues at coordinate 5,794,401 of JAKGUB010000346.1, read as the reverse complement.
TTTGCGCCGTTGTGGGCATGAGCAACTTGATTCGCCACCAAGAGGAATTGGCTCCTCTCATTCCCTTTATAATTTGAGCGTGAACATAGGTGCCGTGTATATGGCCTCAATAAATTCATTTCTGCAATGATTTCGAGGGCTTGTTGCACGCTGATATATTTAAATATGAAAAACAATGACATCCATCCGCAGAGATCAGAATCTCAACTATGCAATACTTTGCTCTCAGTGGTTCCATGTCTTCGGCATTTATCTTCAAACGTATTTAATGTATTTTGAAAAATTACCCAAAAAATCAAATTAGCATATTTTTCTGATTATACGTCGCACCAGCCAAAAAATGCATAATTAAGAATGAAAAAAGATATATAAGTCGCCCTGGAGTATAAGTCGCATTTTTGGGGGAAATTTATTTGATAAAATCCAACACCCAAAAAGGCAATTTAAAATAAAAATAAAATAGAGAACAACAGGCTGAATAAGTGTACGGTATACTAACGTTACATGACCGACATGCCTGGTAATGTCAGTAACGACGTAACATATTAAGAGTTATTCAGATAACTCTAGCATAAAGAACATGCTAACAAGTTTACCAAACTATCAGTTTCACTCCAAATCACAAACTCCGGATGAAATCTTCATCCTCGGTGTCACTTTTAATCAACTCCCCCAACTCGGGAGGTAGACGATGCGCCGTTTCCTATTCTATACAATACAATACAATACATGCTGATTTATATAGCGCTTTCACAACAGCGGCAGCTGTAACAAAGCGCTTAACAAAGCAGTTAACATAAAGTAAAATAATAAACACAACACACAACATAAAACACGAACAAAAAGTAAAATAATGAACACAACACATAACATAAAACCCGGACAGTCGTGCAGTCCTAACCACTTTTCCCCTCATACGCTTTGTTGTTAAAGCAGTTTGAGATGAAAGAGGAGAGAATCAAAGTGTCTTTTCACCAGTGGATCAGAGACGTCATGTTCAAAATGTGCACACGTCGGCTACAAGCTAAGTTTCAAAGTCAACAAGTAGCATCCATTGACGAAAAAAGAGATTGGTTCACTTCTCCTGTCCCATGTAAATCCATTCCAATTCCAAGCGGTGACTCTCAGTTCCAAATACGCATCGGCGCAGAAGCCGACGCTCCTCTCTCCTCATCCTCAACTTCAGCAGTTATCCATCCAGCCGCACCAACGCAGACTGTCCCACAACGCCGACGTCTCCACTTAACAAAACGGGGCTGTGAAAAATGCTGCCCATTACAGGCGCAAAACACACAAGCGCCCCGGGGCTGTCCAGCACCGACAGTCAATGGCGCCGACATTCCTCCAAATCAAAATCTGTGCTGGTACAGGCGTGCTGCCGAGAAGGCGCAACCACCAAGCACAGATTCTTCTCCTTTGACGAATGTCGTGGCCAAAAAACGCTGAAAACCATCCACATCAGGTCCACACGACGAAACAACAAACATGTGACAAAACAAAAAGACAAAAACTACAAAAAAGAACAAAAAAAGCAAGGCTCTTGAAGAGCACTTGCCGACGGCTGCCTACTCGGGCGCCATCTTGAAAAAAAAAAAAAAACGTCGCTTACATCAGACTCATCGTCAATTTATCAACACAGACCGAGAGCGCCCTCTTGTGGTTTAATGTGAAAATAACGTGGAATTACATAATCATGTGTTAATAATTTCACACAGAAGTCGCTCCAGGGTATAAGTCACACCCCCCGGCCAAACTATGAAAAAAACTGCAACTTAAAGTCCGGAAAATACGGTACCAACCCCCCCAAAAAAGGGCCTTCAAACCTTTGCCCCCTTCAAACCTTGGTACACTTAATGAAGGTTTTACAGTGGCAACGGTTCGTAGTCAACTCTGGAAAGAAATCTGACAAATCATTGATGTCAATGAGAAATGTAGTTTGAGCACCGCCGTTGAAAGCATCGCGCTGTAGCACTACCCACCTCTGCGCCTTCAAACTCTGAAGAGCGCAATTGAAGGTGAAAAGTGACCATTTTGGCAAACATCCCTTGTTTGCTGGCGAAGCATGCGGTCAACGGCTGGTGTACATGACTTACCTCACTAAGCTGGCTTATACTTTAGCTCATAGCGCTCCTAAGCTTCTTAAGGAGTAAGCTCCAACTGAGCTAATTATTCACGGACAGTCTCCATCGAAAGGGAAAAAGAGCCGAGCGAGAGCACCTCCGTCGTCAAACGCACTCAAACTCTTTAATTAACCATTTCATAAGCCGTGGAGACAAGTCTATCCACGCTTTTCTCGTGCTATAAATGAAGCTGTTCTCTCTTATATGCTTGTTACTCTGACAGTTTCGTCAGGCATTTGTGTCATTTTGATTCCGCGTTGCCGCCTTGGCTCACTAAGCTTTGATATCCTGATATTTTTAATTAGAGTGGAAGTCAGCCACTGGCTCTGATTTTGTTTCCGTTCTCTTATTCTAGGCCAGACAGCTTTTGTCTCGCACTCATAAAAGCGGACTTTTTCTGTTAATTGCTGTTCATCTTAACGTGGCATTCCCATGCGGCTTTTTTGTCGGTTTCCTTTTGCCTCCGAGGCGAAAGCGGTTTATTTGTGCAACACCTTTTCCGCACAAAAAGGCAATTTGGAAAGCTTTTCACCCAAAAGAAGAGGCATTAAGTTGGGATGCGAAAGGGATTGCTATGAGCGACATCAAATGAATGAATAGTAATGGTCCAAAACAGATAAAACAAGGGAGAAGAACATTTAGAGTGCAGCCGCAATGAGGACCGAAATCTGAATAAATAGTCTCAAATTGGACTTGGTAGAAAGGCAGAGAAATGCAATTTCAAAAGTTATCGCCTCGATTTACTAAAGGCCCTGTCACACCTTGACGATTCAGCCAGCGTATGCCGACGTTCAGATTTTCCCTAAAACGCTGGCATACGCTGAATTATCGATTTTTTTTTTCAATTTTGGGCGTATACATAGCGCATTCATAACGGGCTGGACGTATACATAACGTATCAGTAAATTATATAGAACGTTTCGATAACTTATAGATAACTTATTCCAACGAATGCCTAGCGTGTTGCCGGCGTACACAACTTATGCCCAACGATAGTCTAATTTATGCATAGCGTGCAGCAGCGTATTGCCGGCGATCACGTGGCGTAGTCTATAAAAGGCTGGCGCTCGACGTTTCAAGCCCCTGTCACACCTTGACGATTTAGCCAGCGTATGCCGACGTAGGAAAAATTTGGCAAATACGCTGGCGTACGTCGAATAAGTTATTGGTAAGTTTTGTATACGTAACAGCACGCTGAAGCACGTTGGTATACGTCGAAGTATTTTAAGCATGCTTAAAATTTCTCGACGATGTCAGCGATGGCTATACGTCCGTATACGCAGGCCATAAGTAATAGGTAAGTTATGCGATCGTTGCACACGTTCAAACACGTTAAGTGTAGGTTACTCATAAGTCCAAATACGTCGAGAATACCTACTAGCTGTTCTCCAACATCCGTGCCTTCGAACTTGCGCTTGGACATGCTGACCAGGTTGTCACGCACGTAGTTGGCGAAGGCTGCAGTGGCTGTGATGGGCTGAGGCTGTGCGAGACCTTTGATGAGCTCCCCAGACTTTTCTTTGCCATGACGCTGATGTTGTTTGGTTTATTAATGACACAAGTCATAATGGCGTTTGATTGCTGCTTTAATAGCGTGAATAGCAACTCACAGTAACGATGGCAAGCCGCACCTTGCCTCTTGGGTTATACCATTTTAACTAGACCGGGGATAGTCCCCAAACAGATGTTGGTACTGCAATGTCTAGTGCAGTTATGATTTGAAACGTCGAGCGCCAGCCTTTTATAGACTACGTCACGTGATCGTCGGCAATACGCTGCTGCACGCTATGCAGCAGCGTATTGCAGTTCGAAGGCACGGATGTTGGAGAACAGCTAGTAGGTATTCTCGACGTATTTGGACTTATGAGTAACCTACACTTAACGTGTTTGAACGTGTGCAACGATCGCATAACTTACCTATTACTTATGGCCTGCGTATACGGGACGTATAGCCATACGCTGACATACGACGAGAAATTTTAAGCATGCTTAAAATTTCTCGACGACCTCGACGTACTTCGACGTATACCAACGTGCTTCAGCGTGCTGTTACGTATACAAAACTTACCCATAACTTAATTCGACGTACGCCAGCGTATTTGCCAAATTTTTCCTACGTCGGCATACGCTGGCTAAATCGTCAAGGTGTGACAGGGGCTTAAGTTTGAGCGAGTTTTTTTTCCTTAAAAGTCTTCCCTTCCTGTTATGGAAGAAATACAAGACGCACTAAGATGATTGCTGATGTGTTGGCTCTTGAGAAAACGTGGCAAAGTGGAGTGCAGTATTGCAACCACTTGATTACCGATGTTGATAAAAGCTGATCTAGATTGTAGTCGGAAGGCCTTTTCACACTGCACTTTTTTTAGATTCTTAGCGTTCACAGGACGATGGCACCCAGAAGCAAGCTCTCCCATATTTGGAAGTGCTTGCTCAAGCCCTACCAGGAAGTAGCCAGGAGGCTTTTCTCACTGGATTGGACATTAATTACATCACTCCTGTAGACAATGCAGATTTACATCAAGGTGGGCGAGTCCATCTATCGATGCGCCTCCTTAATTACATCTCAGTATGTCATTTTTATTATGTGCCAAAGCTTCAGACGTAGCATTTATTAGAACTTCCTCCATTTTTTTCTCCATGCCGTTTTGCTATTAGCACTCTGCCAACCCCTTCCTTATTGGATGCTGCGTCCGACGTCACAGCCATGCTGCTCAACAATTTTTCAACGTTGCACACTGACAAGTGTGGTGTAGGGAAAAAAAGACAACGTCAGCAAGAACTCTGGGCAGCATAATTGTTTAAAAAATGGAATTTAGGAAACATAAAGGGAGAGTCTCTCACTACAAAGTATTTCAAGGGTTAAACTCGAGCTGATTCTGCACTTTGGGTGCTTAAAGCCATAAAAAAAAAAGTTCCCTACTCCTTAGAGATGAAGCTATGTCTTATTTTGAATAATTATAAAATCAGCAACGCGGTGCAGTTTATTAACAACCACCCTTTATCTTGAATTTATTTCCCATCTGCAGTCCTAAAAAAGCAAAACACCCCCACACTTCTCCCCGGAGTCACCTGGCCTGTCTTCCACCGTGTTTAGTTGCATGCATATCTTTCTACAATGAAAGCTGTCTTCTTTTACTCAATTTGTTTGCTGAAGACGCTAATTACGGTCGTAACGATAATTGAGAAATTTAATCATGAACACAAAATGTTACGGTTTAGAGGTAAAACTTCTCCTTGTGTCACCATCATCCGTTTAGTACCGTAAACTGGATGTGAAAAGCCAAAAGCCAATTCCCAGAGACAGTTTAGTTTTATTTAAGGTCATTTTAGGAACAGCTTTACTATAAACCTGACAAAAACTGAAAAAGTCAGTTTCATTTGTTCCATGACATTGCTAACACTTAAAAATTATTTGACCCCATTTAAATAAATGGAATTGCCATTAATTAATTCCACAGCCTCCCAGATAACATAACAATGGAGATATATTTTTCATCGGAAAAATAGCACTCAATAATATTGTTCATGACAAAAACAAACGTTAATGATACAATTAAACAAAATGTAAAGAAAAATGTTTTTGACATTTTTTTTGTATTTGTTGTTGAATTCAATGGACATTGTGCTGCTCCTTGTGGTGTGCGTGTCTTGGCCACGGGTTGGGACGCTGGGGGTGGGCATGATAATACAGACATGCAGGTACACTGTACATGAAGCCGGTCTCAGCTCCTCAGCAAGCCGGACTAATATTAGTCACTCTTTGCAGAGGATAAATAATATGCCTGTGAGGATTGTTATATCTGGCAAAGTTACGTGGCTATTTTTAAATACAGAATGTGTCATTTTCTGCGTTTAGTAAACTTCACCTGGGAGCGCTTGAAAACACTTTTTTCAAAAAATTGTTCACTGTCTCCCAAAATTAACGTCTCCTACCTCAAGACACCACTGCATTAGCAAAACTGTGACACACAGTGAAAATACAACTTTCTTTTTCCGATGCTGGTGGTAACACAGCACCCCGTGGGGACGACTAGGACATTCTGTCCAAATTTACTGCGACTGATATTGTTCAGAATCAACCTTCTAAGCTGAATAGTGTCTCAAAGTTGGAAGACCGTTGAGAATTTTAAGTGCCCAAACCTCAGTGGATGTTCCCAGCATTTATTTGATGCATAAATCCAAAGCGGAGGCTATCGCTGGGGGCATTCCAGCAACTGCGCTGCTTTGTTTGTGTCTGCATTGAGTTGCCCACACACTCTTTGTCACATGCAAATTTAATGCACCTGAAGCCAACTCTGATGGAGCCAGTGTAGTGCGCTTGGACCAAAATGACAGTGCTGTGGGCTACCCTGCCATATGTTGGGCCAGTGATTAGACCAGACCCATGCTGGGAGAAACGCTATCCCTCAAGTCAAACACCAACGCGGCATCTGCTTGGGATGAGGAATCTTTTACGTCTTCCCCGGCCGGCATTATCTTGGATCTAGGAAGGCTTGGGAAGTTAATTTGGGGGAAGTAGGGAGAAGAAAGACACGAGTATCACTGCTGGCTGAAAATAAATAAATAAATAAATAAGGAGGATCGCAATTACACACTCGCCACATTCTCCAGCCTAGAGACCACCACGCCACGATTGGGTTCTCGGGCTGTTTTGCCGCCGTGGCACCACATCAAATAACAGTGACTTGTAAAAGCCTGCACGGCGAAGACAAGGACACACAGCCACAAGACCACACGGATGCCTTTTGGATTTAATTCCATCAGACAGACGGACTCTAACACGATCAGAGCGGAAGGAAAATCCACTCAGCCCACATCCTTCCATTAAAAGAGCATTTGTTGTTTCTCTGCGATGTCGCTGCGATTCTGTGCACAAGACAGCACAATATAGCGCACTCCAGGCTTTTGTGCTAATATGATAGCATCAACAACAAGGAGGGAGTAGGTTTGCTCCACTGAGGCTGGACAGACACTACTTGTTTCAGTACCAAATCCTGATGGCGTGCCCGATTTGTCTATTTCTTTTCACATTTCAAGCAATCTGTATCCAATATCCCTGTGTTTACACGTACATAACACCCGATGGTAGAGCAACGCATATAGACCTATAATATAACACTACTCAAAGGAATATATTCTTTATCCTCTGCAAAAAAACGACAAATATCAAAGCATGTTACCAAGTCTCTTTAAGGAATAGTAAAAGCAGAAGTACTATTGGACTTCATTTGTTTCTGCATGACTGCCTCCTGGTAGCCGAAGTGGGCACATCGGAAGGATGAATTGGATTGGCAGCATGGGATCATAATGCACAAAACTGTTCACTTGTTTACAATCTGTTTTAAAAAAATCCTGCAAAAGTGCTGCAAAGAATTACTCGGGATGCAAGACGAACAAATGTGAATCAGAAAATCATTTTTGATTTCAGTGATTTGAGTGCATCGTATTGAACTCAATTGAATCATTCCACTTTAAAATGTAGGGTCCTTGAATCATATCGCACCCACCGTATAGTTCAAATCGATTTGAAGGAAATTTACATGACTGACAAATTCATTCATATTGTAAAATGACAACATGGAATTCATTACATAATACCCACACATTGTAATCCCACCGAATCGAATCGTTCCAATTCAACATGAACCATCCTTAAATTGTATCCCACCCAATGCGTTGAGTTACACGTCAAATTGTCTTATGTTCAAATTACTCAACATTTCAACAACTCTGTCTTGCGCAAAAAACTTGAGAAAAAGCATCTTTCCTTTTTTTTTGTAATACTGTCGGGCAATGACGGTTCATTTCACACCCCTTACTCAAGATTACGGAGCTCATACAAAGGCAGTGACCCACCTCTGTCAGAGTTCCAGACCGTTTTTCATACCAATAATGAAAGCTGCAACAGAATCCCATGTAGGCGCTCGAACTTTCACAGGGTATCGCGCAGTCAGCGCAGTTGCTTTCAACACAATCCGGGCGGGAGAAGTACGGATTTTGAAATTGTTTCCGACGGCGTTTCGCAGCATACCAGCTGACAGCAATGTCATGTCCAGAGGAAACACGACGGAGGGCAGTAACGTGTGAATGCCGACTAAGACGACGCAGACAAGCGACAGCCAGCTGTCTCTTGCTGTCTCATGCACCCCGCCAAAAAGTGAGTGACACCACCACACCTCTGAAGACATCATTCCATCCCATAGTTAAAGTGACAATGTCAACACTCCATATTTCAGACGCGCCGCCAAGTGACAAGACCGCACACCAACACTTGTAATGTAACCGCGCCTCACAGTCGGGAACGACAGGGCCGCGCTAAAAATCCCCCGATTAGGATAAAAACGCCATTAACAGCACCGTGTTGTCAAAATACAGTGAAATCAAGACACAACGGAAGAAAGCGCTTCGCCGCTGAGCGTCTTATCGCAGTCACTCAATCAGCTTGTCCTCCTCCAGCTGCGGATCAAACGGGGGGGAATTCATCTCCTATTAGCGACGCTAATGCCCCGTGCGCTCTCAGCCGCAAGAGATCTCCGACGTTATCTCCGTTTCATCCCTCTGCCGGGCTTTAGTTCCTCAGAGGTGCGCTCGCCAAGCGCCACCAAATCACTCTGCAAAAAAGGGAACTCATTGCAAAAGATGGGAAAGTCGCCGTTTGGTGATGTTGACCTCCATCATTTCAACAATTTGGAGCGATTCTGTACTCTTTGTTAATGGCGTCAAAGTATGTTTTTACTTCACCACTCATTTGTAAAAAAAAAAGAAAAAAAGAGAATCTGTGTTGCCTTTGGCTGGAAGGATGAATAACCAGACAGTCAAATCTCTGCTGAGGCAGCGCCTTTTCCATGTTTTTCCTTCCAACAAGCATTTTTCAGGACTAAACTTGCAACTACTTGCGCTGATAAATGATCCATCATCAGTGCACAAATCAGTGATGGCTAATACTGTCATGTGCAGTAGCCCAGTTACTCAGCTCAACTCATGCTGCCGTCCGTCATTGCCATGCTGGGCTGAATTGTAGCACTTTTCCATACACATAGCCGTAGATGATTTATTATTTGCAACTGACATGATTTCCTGGTGTTCTGCTGTTGGTCAGATTGCGGATAGATATTTGCTCGAGGTAGACACACTGTGAGACAATTTAACAAGGATTTTGACACTGCTTGATAACCGTGGCAGGCGAAATATCTTTTTCTTTGGTTGTACGACGGTTGATTATGTCTTTCAGCTTTGTTCCAAAAGGACTGTTTTTGAGTGTGTGTGTGTGTGTGTGTGTGTGTGTGTGTATATATATATATATATATATATATATATACACACACACACGTAAATACATAGTACAGTATATATATATACATTACATATATATCATTCATGGAGTCTTAATTCGCATCACATTTACTCCGTATTATCCTACATGTTCAAATTTGCATACACGAAGACTTTTAAAACGCTGAAATGAATAGAAGTCAACATTGTATTGCAACATTGCCCGAAGAACGAGTTTCAAGTTTCAGCAGTCACATCACAAAATGAGAATTTCAACAACTTTCCATTTGTTGCCTTGCCTTTCATCGTCTCCAAGTAACCCGCATCACTTTGATTTTGTCAGGCGGAGAGATGAACATTGCTATGGGGATGTAAAACTGAGTGCAAAGCAATGCTTGGATATTTTTCCAACAGGAGCGAGGCGCTAAATTCCTCCTGGAACACCTACTACACAGCACACTCAGCGTGAAATTCTTCCGAATACATCATTCCACCTCCTACAAACAATCCCCTCTGCACTGGGAGTGTTCTTATTTAGGTTTCAGGGATCAAAATCCTTCACGGTTGATATCGGAAACTGTAGGGTGGAATTTGTTATTTAGTGAGTGCAGCAGGGTATCTGGAACTTTATAAGTGTAAATAGAAATAGAAACAAGATTTCTGGAGATCAAACATAGATCATCTACTCCCAAAGATTATGCCGCAAGAATGAAGGAAAAGGAAAATTGGTTGTAGTGCTTCCAGGGAGGCCGCCAGAAACGTTAACCCTTTCATGCATCAATAATGTTAACCTGTAACCGGATAACATGATAGGTTGTCCACTGTAGTGACTGCTGTCCCCGAAAGGGTTCAAGGAGCTACAGAGATTCCTGGCCAGTCGTGACCGTGCCCTCGAGCAATTATCTCCCATCGGTTACATACAGCAAATGACAGAAAAACGGTTTCAAGACATTAGCTCAGTAAATCAAACCAAAAGTTGTCCTCCTGGCTGTTACGAATGATACAAAAACGTTCAAGAAGCTGCAGAGATTTCTGGCAGGTTGTGTCAGGAAGCTCAAACAGTGTAAAAACCGTGCCAAACAAATCATGTGAGTGACTTGCTGTGGAGATGAGCCGAAAGTCCCAACTTCAACAGCTGGCTGCGGACTGACAAACATCTCCCGCATGCCTCTTCGTGTAAATTTTTGACAATAACTCATTACGTCAAACCAGAGATCCTCTGCCAGGCTGCGTCGAGGCCCCGAGCAAAAACAAAGAAGCTGCAGAGATTTTTGGCACGTGTTGAATGGATGCTACATCAGGGCATCTGGGTAAAACCGTGCCAAACAAATGGTGTGCGTGATGAACGGCCATAACCTGAAAAGCCTTTGGTGTGGCTCGGAAGAAGCCAACAGCAACTTTAAAGGAGCTGCAAAGATTGCTGGCACGTGTTCCGTAAGCGGCAAAAAAATCTACTTTGTTCTTCATACTCTCAACGATCTTGATCAATAACACCACAGACAATAAATTGTTACGACAAACTACAGGCCAATACTATAGTTATTTTGTTTACCAAAGCGAACAAAATAACTCCAACCGGAAAAACATTTGGGATTAATTTCAAATGCATTGATTCCGGTATTGCTGTCCAGACGTATGGACAGGCATTAAATCGAGGTGGAAGAGCCGTTTGGAAAGTGCACTTTAATTTATTTCACAATAAGTAGAGCAACTTTTTTCCTTGCATTTGACAACTACCTCGTATTAAAAAAAACAAAAACAAACTAATACTAAAGCTAATTTAAACTACAGTATAATTATTTAAAAAAATAAAAACGGGCAAAACGCTCTAAACAATTGTTGAAACTAACTGAATTTGAAACATAAAAGTCCAAATGAAAGAAAAACACACTGTGATGACAAAACCTATACCAACATTCAAGAAGCTGCAGGAACTTCTGATACGTGCTGGCTGGACAACAATCTCCTGTATTCTTCATACTCTCGATGAGTGGTTCTTAACCTTCTTAGAGGTACCGAACCCAACTACCATATTTTCACGACTATAAGGCGCCATTAAAGTCTTAAATTTTCTCCAAAATGGACAGGACGCCTTATAATGGGAGCATATTGTGTATGAACCGAGTTCCAAAGCCTGACTGAGAGCGCTTCTGGCCGACACGCTGTTTATATAGTGAAAAGTATTGTTTTGTATTGTTTTGTGTTTTTTGTTATTGTAAAGTGTCCTTGGGTGTCTTGAAAGGCGCTTATAAATAAAATGTATTATTATTATTATTAAAAGGCGGGACGTGAGTGACGACAGGCATGCGGAAGTCCGCCAATGAGTGAAGGGTGGGCGTGTAAGAGAACGCTAAAGGCACGTCCCTAGCAGGTACCAGTCGCCATTGAGTGAAGGGTGAGCGTGTAAGAGGTGAAGAGAAAACGTGAGTACATTGTAAAATGGCTAAATAAAGTACAACCGAACTCAGTTTTGCTTCCGTTGCCTTTTTAACAATGTGTTTTTAGCGTGCATGCATGCCGTATGTTTAAGCTGGCGTATGTTTTACCATGCCTGGCTGCGCCCAATAATACAGTGCGTTTTGTGTGTCAAACACAGAAATGGCACCCCTTACTGAGACTGTGCCCAACAATACGGTGCGCCGAATGGTCGTGAAAATACGGTAGTTAATGTCCACATTCACCGAACCCTTCATTCGTGAAAAATATTTTTTTTTTTTCACAAATTCAAGATATTAAAAAAAAACACGTATTAACGTACTATCGCGACAGCTACACGTTGACAACTAAGCGAACTAAATTTCCCACAGCACTGATTGGCCAAGCAATGTCATGTGATCATCTGCAGCCAGTGATGGCCAAGCGGGCGTGTCATAATTAATTGACATGAGTCGGGTGTGTCATACCCTCCATGGCAGAGGCTCCGTCGAACCCCTGAGACCGATTCACTGAACCCGAAGGGTTCGATTGAACCCATGTTAAGAACCACTGCTCTCGATTATTGATTGAAGATCACCAGAGACAACAAGTTATGACAATACTCCAAAAGACGTCTCCCTGGCTATTAAGAGGCGTACAGCGACATTTAAGGAGCAGGTCGTTACAAGAAATCAAATCAAGTGTACTTTTAAGCGTTAAACCCACCATTTTATCCCTGTGTAAATATACTGTAACATAAAGTGAACATGCAGATTACAAAGCAATCACCATTAAACTAATTTACCGCGTGAGCAGTTTATTCCGTATTCCAAGCAGTTCCAATGAAAAGATTGACTTTATATGTTCACCTTTACGGTAACAAGACGGCGGTAACAAGACATGACAACGTGACCGTGAGCTCTCTGAGGCTTTCCGTCACTTTGATGACGTGTGCCGTGGACCTTTCGTTCCGTCCATAAATACAGCGTCGTGTAACTGTGGGCTGACCGACGCCGATTCCGCTGTGGCGAATCGTAAAACGGCACTTAGAGCGCGTCTGCAGTAAATAGTACAGCTGGAAGCACATGTAAAGGTTCAGATGTTCGCACCATTACACTCGACGATGAGTTGAAGCACTAACTTGATTCACAACATATGCGCGACTGGTCCAACAGAAGTAAAAGGCAAGTTATATTATCACCGCCTCAATAAATCCCCTTTAAGGAGTACTTGACGTTTTTTTCCTCCCTATACCTAGAAAGCAATTCCTCTTTTCAAAACTGTCGGTGCTCAGTGAACGGTGACCTGACTGGCTTTTAATAGACATTTTATATGCACAATCAGGTCATGTCGGGCTTTCGTTGCTGTCAGAGTAGACTTTAACATGTCTGGGGCATGATTTTGTCAAATTACCGAGAGGAGCAAGAATTACGGCGCACTGCTGACAGGGTTTTGTCTCATGCAAATGAGCCACTGCTCATCTGACCCGACCTCTACTGCAGGGCCGTGTACAGCTTTCGTTGCCATACCACCGGGTCGTGACAAGGTGACATGTGCCTTTTAAGGTGTACGGGCTCAATATTATATCACGTTTTTAAAATGTTTAAGCTGTATTTGAATACATCAATTTGCTTCCAATTAGCTTTTTTTCCCCTCCTTCTGGCAAACAGCAAGGGGAGGGGTCGGGAGAAAGAGGGAGGGAGCAAGACAAAAGAGCCAATGCAAACACAGATGCCTTTTTGCACTGTAATGTACTCTATTGGCCTAAAATAATGATGATGATGACTATAATGGCACCGGTGTGTACTCATTAGCCCCAAGGACAACATAGCCCTCAGTAGCCCGCGGGCCTGTTTGAAAAATAGCTCACCAGTGATGAGGCACTCTAACTTTCAAATTCCAAAAGAAAAGGAAGGTTAACATTTATTTATTTTGTAATTCAACCCTTTCATGCACCATGTAACCTGATAACATGATAAGCAGTCCACTGTAGTAACCTCTGTCCCTGAAAGGGTTTAACTTCACTTTCCTCTGTACCAAAATTTCGAGATTTTGTTTAACAGATTGTGTTCAAACGGGGCCGGGAGGGACACTTTGTTTACTTAATCAAATAATTTAGAGGTATCATTTTAATACCGTGATATTTTTGGCGCATGGTTATCACACCAACAGAATTTATTATCAGACCACGGCGAATATCAAGCTAAATGTACATGATTGAAATTAAGTAAGGACTTTTCATGCCATGTCAGCCACAAATTTGTCTTTATAAAAACTCTAATTTCTATGCATGATTAAAGACTGAACTTCCAAAACCGGTTTCAGACTTTTCATGGACACCCCCCGCGTTTGACCAAAATGTTTTCTGGACTTTTGGTGAGAGGGCTGCGGTGCATCTTAAAAGATTTTCTTATAGGTCAAAGTCGTGAACTTTGTGGTGGTCAAGGTTTTGTCTCGTGCTTACTGAACTTTCACAATAAACAAGGGTTTGGGGAAGATGATGTCATCACCGTCGATCTGGGAGGGAGGGGCAGGGAGAGGGGCAGTGGGGTGTTGAAGGCTTTTTGTCCGGCCCGTCTAACCGCAGACATGTAGCTGTCACCCCTGAAAAGTTGTGAGTTTGGAGATGTGCTCCCGACAGCGGCGACGTGTACTGTAGATGATCGTTGCTGAATATTTAAGTTTAATGGCTTTCTTAAAGCTGTCGAATGAACCGAAACCAACGAATAAGAGTCACTTTCTCGCGAATTTGCACACTTGGCGAAAGAACAGACCTAAAAACGGCGGTCCCCCTAAGCTAGTACAGAATAAATAAATAAATTCTCATTAGATTTCAGTAAGCAGCCTCTCACCAAGAACATACGAACATCTAAAATCGAGCGGAAAGTTTTGACATCTTGAGTTTAGATTCTGTGTGAAAGTTATTGAGCGCAGAGAAGCAATGCTTCACTCTGGAATGGAGAAAGTGAGATGGACCATTTTCTTTAAAAAAATAAAGTCACGATAAATTAATAAACAGGTCCAAAAATCTATAGTCACAAATAAATAAACAGGTCGAAAAGTCTATAGTGCTCCAGGCATTTTTATGTATTTATTCTGGCTACATTAGAGACAACATCGTAGTTAACATACAGTGGTCGCTTTTAATTGGCACCTGCCACTCAAAGGTCTCCGCATGCCCCTGGGCTCCAGTGTCCACTCTCTGCTAGCAACAAAACGAAAAGCTTGCATTTTCGTTTTGAGGCGACACAATTGTTTTTGCATTGCCCAACCTCTGTTTCCCAAAGCACGTATTTCACATTAGAAAAGGAATTTCAAGGTATACGGCAAACAAAAACATCACACAAAAAATGTTGAATACAGTTTTTCGCCATCCAGTGAAAAAAAAATTCATTGCTCTGACTGACAATGTACAGCAATTGCATTGATCGATGATTAAAGACACATTATCTGTAGTAAAAAAACAATTTATGTGAAATTGGATCATTTCCACTGATTTCTAACTCCAGTTCCAATAAATCCAATTTCACTTACCGTATTTTCCGCACTATAGGGCACACCAAAAAGTCTTCCATTATCCTTAAAATCTGGTGTGACGTGTGTATGGTCCTTACGGTAATATGCCGACCCCAAGATGGCTCCTTGCTGTAGACATGCTTCCAATTTTATAATTTGCTGTTGGTTCAGTGAACTGTGTCGCTGCTTTATTAAATACGTTTTTGTTGCAGCTCCGAAAAAAGGAGTTGAAAATTTACTGACATCTGATCGTTCTGTTGCAGCTCCAGGGCTATAGAATTTATTTTGGGATTTTCTGTTTTGATGCATTACTGTGTTTTCAACTTTCATAGTTTCATTGAAGTAATCGTTAATTTACATTTTTGGGAGGCGGTTATGAACGCCTCTTGAGCCAAACGGAAGAAGAGAAGGCACGGAGATGGACAAAGACGTACATGTAGCTCTATCTAGTGGATGCATTGTAGATTGCGCCTTATAGTCCAGTGCGTGCAATATATGAAAAAAATATAGGCCATTAATTGAAGGTGCACCTCATAATCCAGTGCGCCTTTTAGTGCGGAAAATGCGGTAATTGGTTCAAAAACTATTATCGACCATAAATAAGGTGTCTTTGTTCATCTATGCTAATGGTGCGCAGTGACAGGCAGAACTGTCAAATGCTCTATCACAGATACATTTCACCCGATGCCACGCACACAATAACTAATTTGTGTGCCCCAATAAGTAAAAATGAGTCAATTAAGAGGAGAGCATTATTATGTCGGCGTGTATATTAATTATTTCGACATTTAGGTTTCTGGTATGCCGTGAGAATTTCTCACGTAAAATGAGTGTCTTGGCTCGATCAATGTTGGGGAAACACCTCCCTTGAGGGCACTAATGATGCTGCCTCCAAATAAAAGCATTGATGAAAAGTAGTACGCTTCACGCTACATTTCTGCTGCACGGTTTTCTTTGGATTGAAGCATACATACAAGTTATTTGCCAAGGATGACTGTTCATCCTTCCATCAATACAGAATATCTTTCCCATTTGTTTGTTTTTTTCAAGCCAGGCGGCATCAGTTCAAACTGAATAAAATGGCCCTGACATTTACTCCTGGCCAATAACTTCGGTAAAACATAAAACGAAGAGATGGAATGTTCTTTACGAGATCTAAAACTGCTCATTGTGCACCTTTGGCCTTCAGGACTGCTAAATTGGCGCATTTTCAAAGCCAGCCCAACAAACTGTGACGTGAACTGCGACCAGTAAAAGGGCCAGTAAAACCCGTGGGAGAGTTGCGGCAAACTTTGAACACGGACGCTTGTTTTACGACCCGCCGAGTACGATAATAAACGATGCCCTTCGGCGGCGGACTGCAGGCTCCCGCCGAAACATCCGACATGCAGGAAGGAGGTTCTTACATCGCTAATCCCTGCCACCGCAAATGAGAACCGTTCGGTCAATAGACATCCAGCCCGCGGCGGCTCCGCACGACTAACATCCATCACGTCTCACAACAGAGAAAGCAATTCGTCATAGCGATCTAATCATCTCGCCAAAGCTGGTCAAAGGAGTCGATAAACGCAAGTATTGGGACAGCTTCAAAAGGACACGCGCTGCTTGTCTTTGAGACCATAATCACCTTTCAAAGAAGCGGTAAGGAACAGTTGGCAAGATAATCGCTCTTGAAAGCGGCAGTGGGGGTGAACCTTGTTTGGCTCCAGGATTCCTACTGCAGGTTTTGAAGTGTAATTAATACTCAAGCCACAGCGGTAAACGCGCGGAGACGTTTTTCAAACGCAGCGGATGTAGGCAAACAAACAACATTGTCTAAGGCCAAACAAAAAAGATAAGCATAGGGTCCGTAGGTAGGACAAAGTTGTTGTTTTTTTTTTTTATCTTTTTAATTTTTTTCATCAAAAATTGAAACAAAATAACCATAAAACATTCTGACTGTTTCAGAACTCAAAACCTGTTAGTGTCGCTTTGGCACACGAGACACAACTCGCTAGTAACAAGTAGACTTATTTCAGCTTTGCCACCTTGCCAAAAGGTCGCTGGCAAACAGGCACAAAAATGTAGAGGGTTGTTTGGGAAAAAACTAAACTATACGGTCTGCATTTCCGTCGTAAAAATTCTCGGTCGGTCGCGTTACCGGAAACACACCATTTTTTTTTTCCTCCGCCTAATCATGTTGTTGTGAGGATAAGTTTGGCACAGACCTCTCCGACAGTCGCATCAACTTGAGCGGTGACGGCACACGCCATCAAGACATAGCATTCATATTACAAGTCACCGTTATTAAAAGAGGCAAGAGCATCAAATGTTTTTTTTCTTGATTTACCGTTGCTTAAAATATATTCTTCCTTTTGCCCTGCCTGGCTTGTCTTGTCAACTTGTCTGCGGTAAAGCATTGTCTAATTATGGTACCGTTGCGGTTAATTCTAACGCAACTCGAAAAGAGTCCGAGCATGTCCACCGAGATCAAACAGCAGTCGAGTCAGCCACGTCAACAGAACACCGTCAGCACAGTTCAAAGAAGATACGATCGCATCAAATGTTTGCATCGTGTGCTTATAGCGTGTGAGTATTGCTTTCCCCTGCGAGTTTGTCTTATGTTACAGCATTGTCGAGTCATTCAACATTGATAAGAACATAAAGAAGCGGTTATCACACCAAACAATTACATTTCGTTGCTTTTAATCGATTCCTCCCTTGTCTCGCTGCCCAAAAAAGTCAAGCGCCATGAAACCACTTTCTCATACGCCAGAGATACACAACTGACCTTCAACCAGATACTGCGTCGCTTTGTTTTTGGACCAGACAGGCTGGCGCGTTTCCATGTCTCTTGACAGGCAGGTGCACCGAGGACGCGCCGCTGCCGTTCCGTCTTTCAACCGTGAAGTTTGGGATGATGCTGCAAACGTTTCGGCTCGGTCACATCTCATGTAGGTCAATGTCACCCACCTGGCCTGAGTGCGTGGACTCAACTGTGAATGAAGCGCCACAAAGTCATTTGACAAACAAGAAAACAAAACTTGGCCCTGGATACCTGAAACAGCAGTTTTGCCTTGGGCTATGGGGAGTGCCTGCAAATGCTAAAAAATCTGCACAAATTTGAGGAATTACACAACAGCATATAAAGAGCAAGGGTAAACGAGGTGTGCTTGACCGACATGGTACAATTTTTCAAAAAAATACAGCTGGATCATTGACCTTTACAGAGATGAAATGCCGAGACACTCATACCTGTACCACACTGACTGTCGATTAATCTCCCGTGTGTTAAGTGTCCAGCCCTTGTTATTTGTTTCCCCAACGATTGTGAGCCCTTGGTGTCCTGTCACAAATAGTCTGAAAGCTGCGCGGCCATCTGAAGCATTGGAAGGGCCTTGGGGAAGGTTATCCCAATCCGATGGACCCCAGTTATGGGTGAGGCACTCGGGTGACCAAAACCAGGCACTTGTGTGTGACAGGAAGCTTTTCCGTAACAGAATGTGCTATGATTTGATGTCTAGATTTTCCACCCAATACACCCACGTCCAAATACTGAGTGTATAATCCTCCAACCAGTGGGAAGGTCATCCGAGGTGTGCCAAGTTTCTAGTTGGAAGGACAGTTTGGGGCAGGTTGAAGAGTCCTGAGTCTGCAGAGTTCTATTAAAAGTCAGAAGTGAGATGACAGTTTTGTCATATTGTTGGAGGAACCCTTGTTGCAGGTTATCCATGCCTGATAGACCGACAGTGATTACACACGCGCGGGAAAGAAGGGATCGAAACTGGAAGGTTGTGTGACTGTATGTGGTATGATTTAGTGTCAGAATATTTTTTTTTAGACTCAAGTTAAAAATCTTGAGTGAGTGTTCTTGATTCTAGTCATCCAAGTGCGGACAGTGTTGAGGTTAGTGCACAGGCTTGATTTTTTTTTATGACTATGTTAACCCAGTAACCCCAGCTCAAGTCCGGTTTGAGGGTGCGGCTTCACTAAGTTCCGTAAAAATAATGTGCCGTGCTGTCCTTACTGCCGTTATCTCAATTTAGAAGACCGGTTCAAATCCGGGTTGGGGAAACTACTTCCCAAGTTGATGCGACTGCTTCTCCGAGTTCCGTAACTAAGAGTACCAGAAGTGGGACGAGAGCATAGAGACCATCTGTGTTGTGCCTACGTTTGAGTTGGAAGGATGCTCACAAGAAATCGGGCAACGTGTCTGACATGGGCCAGATTTCCGGCGACAGAATGTGCTATTCCCTTCTGTTGAATTTCATGCCAGTGCACTCTGGTTCAAATCTGGGGTGAGAGTACTTCTCTTCACAGTTCTGCAACAACTGTGTCATATGTGGGACGGGAGGTGTGAGGACGTGTGTCTGCAATAGACCCAAGCATTATATCAGTACTCAGGATATGGAGGAATGTAGCCAGTATTTTAACTAGTCTGGAAAGGATACTCTTAAAAGTTGTTGGGGAAAGTGACCCAGAAAAGTATAAGTAGACATATCGGCGTACAAACCAGTGTGCTCTTTACTCATTGTATTCCGCACTATGACACATCAGATATTATCAGTAGCCCACTAAATTGCCTTTCAGACATTACATTCGGCTTCTGTTTGCAGCAGTGCCACCACCGCAGTGTCACGACTGAAAATGAAATAGCGTTACATTACTGCGGCGACAACAAAGATGCATCGTATGTATGAACATAGAGGTGAGCGGTTGTCACAGTGGTCTCAGCTTCGTCCTTGAACAGTCTCATCTCCAATAAAAGCGGACTCGGATTTGTGATCAACATATGGTCAAACAAAGAGGGTAGTTTGTCTCCGATTCTGAAAGGAGTCTCGCAGAACTGCCACCCAAACACAAAAAAATGTCCTTGATGCACTAATGTTATTTCTAACTGGAAATCCAAATGGTGATGCGACAAAAAAGTGACTCAGAATGGCGCACTGCAATGCAGACGAGAAAACGAGACAAATCCATAAAAGCATGCGATTGGTGGTGGTGGTGGGAGGGGATGCTGTCAAGTAAAATGTGCAGAGCAAAGTCTACTAAGTCCCCCAAGCACATCATTTCAACACATTGGATCCTCACCGAGGCAAAACCTCAGTGGCGTTAACAACAACCGCCAAAATGTAATGATTGATCAAATAAATAAATAAATATTCAAGTATAGGAAATGAGGCTTCAAAATAGTGAAAAATCAAACCACCCTCAGCATTTAGGTGTTGACATAGCTAGCTAGCTAGCTAGCTAGCTAGCTAACTGCACACTGTAGTGGTATGACAAAGTTATTCAAAGTACCGCAGAGTAACGTTCAATTGATGCCAATGTGCCTTTTTTTTAAGCTCTACAATTAAACAACTCATAATTTGCTGGATGGACCAATTATTTCAAAGTTGTATGGTGAAACTCTAAACTCTAAGATTTGGGTTTTTCTCCTCAAACGAACTGAGTTTGAGTTCTGACGCTGTGATATGATCATTCCGTACGCCGATCCAAGCCGTTGCATCAATGACAATATTATTCCAGATGTAACTGGGCCACAGTCAAGTGGTCCGGCTGGCTTTTGAATGGGGTCTCATAGCTTAGCTTAAACATGCTTGAATCGGTTTTGAAAATGACACACAGGGTTGACAGGAGATGACACACTGCTGCGATACAACGGCCACGGAATTATGCTAATGACAAAAATGAGCTGTTGACTCCATGCGATGCTGGAAAATGTCGTGTCATGCTGTCAACTGAGTCAGCGGACAAATTTCACAGGCAGGGAACAAGTAGCGACAATCAGCCACAGCGTTTAAAACTCAAACAAAAATCAAGGATAGAAATGTCCAATAGATGTTGATCTGACAGACGGATTTCGTGAGCAGCGGTTCACACAGTGTCAGCAAGAAGCCAACCTGCCCAAGTGTCCTGCTTGGGAAAATGTAGAGCATTGTGCTGAACAACCGTTTATTTTGTCGACCTCAAGAAAAGTGCCGCTGTAGTAAAAGCGTACACACGCAAACTTCATTCAGTCGGTTGGCACGTCTCTCTCTCTCTCGTCATTTCAAAGAACTGATAAAAACAGGAGCGCATGGTGTGCCAGCGGTTTGCCACAAAGCCAAGAGGTTCTGAGTTCAAGCCTCCCTGTGTGTGCTTTGCATGTTCTCCCCATGCTTGCAAAAGTTGTCCAGGTACTTTGGCTTCCTCCATTTCCATCCATCCATTTTCCGATCCGCTTCTCCTCACAAGGATCGCGGGTGATGCTGGAGCCTATCTCAGCCGTCTTCGGGCAGTAGGCGGGGTACACCCTGAATCGGTTGCCAGCCAATCGCAGGGCACACACAGACGAACAACCATCCGCTCTCACACTGGCACCTAAGGACGATTGAGAGTGTTCAATCAGCCTGCCATACATGTTTTTGGAATGTGGGAGGAAAGCGGGAGTACCCGGAGAAAACCCACGCAGGCCCGGGGAGAACATGCAAACTCCACACAGGGAGGCCGAAGCTGGAATTGAACCGGTACCTGTGCACTGTGAGGTCGACACGCTCACTACTAGACCACTTGATCACCCAATTCCAGAACGTTTGTTTTTGTTTTATTGTAGGCTAAATTGTTCAGAGAGCAGGTCTAGGTATGAATGGTTGTCTATATGTGGCCTGCTGCCAAGGTTCACCCCGCCTCTCACCCAAGGTCAGCAGCAGATGTTACATACTTGCCCTGAATGCACATCATGAACAACAATCAGTGAAGCATTGACCTTCAACAAGGACAACAAAACCAAATTTTACCAACTTCCGACCTCAGCAGAAGTAAATCTATGAATAATATGAAGTGGGATGACCTGGATTCTTTGTCTCAAAGGCATGTTCTTTGGTCCAGCTGGAAAACCAGTCATGGACAAAACCAAAGCCTATTTTTTTTCTTTTAAGGTTTTTTTTTTTTCAAGTAAAGGTACCCTCAGGCTTGTACCATGTTTGGGCAAGGCGCTTGCTAAACCACTGTTTTCACTGCTACTTTGATTGAACATCATTTGTGAAAATACATGAGTGTTACAAATTATTATTCGGTTGGATCATTGGATTTTTGACTGACTGTTGACATGTTTGATAGCATTGCTCTCCCCTATATCAGATGACCGGGTGCAGCTACCATATTGAGGCCCCCGAAGAGAGTCGAACAGTAGCACGTAAATCCGAGGTTGCAACAAAAAGTGGAGATTCAGAAAAGAATCATATTCAGCATTCCACAAACTGGGCAGAGTCCAACCTCTCTGCTGATTGGTGACTCAGATGTGTTTGCAATTAACAGTGTGAGTGTCAGAAACCACACTGAGCTTCATCTTTTCAATTTGGACCACCTCCGTCTGTGTCAGCCACAGGTCTGATTTCAACCAAGGCGACTGCTGCATCTTCTCGGAAATAGTGTCACTTACTGTATGTGACTCCGGGTGGGCGTTTCTCACAAAGTGCACACCATTTGACGTCCAAAAACGTAATCTGTCTGTGTGGGTCGATATGTCGATATGGAAGAGGCGGGCACACATGTAATCCAAACATCCTCATTCCCACTGGTCCTGCTTTTCACACACTCATGCATTCATGACTTTTGTCGGCTTTCCTTTCCTGTTCTTTTTTGTTTTTTTGCTTGATTAAAGAGACTCGTTACAGGGTTATGAAATAGTGGACGCAATCGATCAATATGGCTTAGAGCAATGCAATCGGCTCACAGCAATAGCAGGTGAATATCAAAATCGTTGCATCACTTAATTGGCAAGTAGCCAGAGGCTTTTTTACAAGGTCGTAAAAAACTAACTGAAGCGAGGATCGTGAATTGTTGCTCGGCCAAGGTGATCTTCCATCACGGCTTCCTGGGGTGGAAATAGAAAAATATTTCTATTGAACCAAAACCCTGTGATGTGGATCTAGATTTTTATGTTTTACAACTTATTCTATTGATTGGTATGTTTGTGGAAGGGCGGGTGCATCGTGATCTTCGTGGTCAGCGCATTCGCCGGACTGGTATGAGATTCTGGGTTCTGATCTCAGCTTTGGTCTTCCTGCGGGAATTTTGCATGTTCTCCCCGTGCTTGCTTGAATTTTCTCCAGCTACGCCGGCTTCCTCCCATGTTCCACAAACATGCATGTCAATTAGGTTGACTGAGGTAGGACTGAATATTTCTTTATTTTTTTAATAATCTCATTGCTGTTTTTCTTCCTCAATATTGTGATTTAATTATTTTGTCAAGGCCCGCTTCCCATGTATTTTTTTTTTTTAACAGATACAAGCAATAAACTAATCTTCATCCAAATTTAAAGTATCAGATTTATCATGGATAAATGCTTTGGTTTTAAACAAGACTTGCTCCCGGAACGAAAATGAAGATGCGTCCATTTTTACGTCGAGCGAACTGGCATCCGTCGACAAAAACGTGGATGGCCCTTTTGATTTGCAGCCTTTCAAGTGTTCACCATGACAACAGTCGCCCCTTGTGCTGATATTTAATTATATTGCGTATTTTGACTCGCTGAAGCAGTTTGTGAGCCCTCTCTGTGAGAAGTGCTCAATTACTTTTTTAACTGTTTTACTTTTACTTTACAACTTCACAGTTACACTACAACAATAACAACAACCGATTTAGAATTTTTCACATTTCGAGCAACAACAATACTTAAATGTAAATAGGAAGTAGCTAACGAGCAACAAGCGGAGAAAGCAGCACGAACACAAAATCGAGAGGAACTGCCATGTGTTGATATTGAACTAAGAATTATCTGGACAAGTTACCAGGCTACAATATAACAGCAAACAGCAGAGTGCACCTTAAAAGGAATCACTCAAGCACATGATCCACGCTCCCCGTGGGACGTCGATGCTGCTGCCAACTGCTAACATGCTAAACCAGGGGTCGACAACCCAAAATGTTGAAAGAGCTATAGTGGACCAAAACAACGGAAAACAAATATGTCTGGAGCCGCAAAAAAAATAAAAGCCTTATGGAAGCCTTATAATGATGGCAACACTTGCTTTATGTATGTATATTAGCCATAGTAGCCTACTATCAAAATGACTAAGTTGGCTACAAATACACAACAAGCCTTCGTGAGTAAAATATATATATATTTTTTCCCTGCGGTACATCTGAAGAGCAGGCTTGCCCAATCTTTTTTGACCGAAGATCTACTTTTCGATTAAACAACCTCCCGCGATCGGCACACGCATGCGTACGCACCACGCACCCACTAACACACGCATGCCATAGTGAGCAACAACCACAACGGTGAATGAAACAGAAAATAAAGTACACACAAGAGTTTGTGAAAATCACTGCCGACCTCCTTCGTCGAGACCTGACGCAGAGGCATGGGGTGCACTTTTGTGGCGTGTTAACTCTCGCGGCTCATGTGTCTTCAATGCTTCTTCCAGCCCTTCAGGTTCACATTCTTTGCGAGTACCCTCGGTGAATTGTGCATGAAACGCCATTTTTTTTTCTTTTTTACAACAGCCACCTGCCTGGCATCCCGCCCTGCTAATAGAAATGTGTCGCAGGTTATGACGCAAATCTTTGTTGACAGAAATGTTTACATTTAATATTTATTCTACGCACTTTTACAGCATTGGAAAACGTTAAAAATGTTCGTGTCATGTTTGTCCTCTTCCGGAATAAATATTAAAACATAAATCTATTTCCCTCCCCATCTTTTTTTCCATTTTGAAACAGCCCCAGGGAGCCACTAGGGCGGCGCTAAAGAGCCACATACGACCCCCGTGCTAAACCAAAGATACTCTCCACCGATGAACTTTGTAGAAGCTAAAAATAAAGCCCGTAGTGAGACTTTACGGTCTCTCCCTCAAGTTTGCGAGGTGGTGCTACATTATGCATGCATCTGCATTAACGCGGAGGACTTTGAAGCAAACAGAGAAAGTTGACGCTCGCCGCTTTTCACTTCGCCGGAATAGTTAAGTGCTTCTGCTGTCTGACAGCCTCTTAATAGGCCGCAGAGTTCAACATCTCCAGTGAGACAGAGAACGAGAGGGTCTGATGAGGAGCACATACGCTCATTCTGGAAAATAAATCAATGCGTGAGGGGGGGGCCCATTGAAAGCTCATCACGGTGGGCATATGAAGTCGAGTGAATTCACAAAGGCATTATCTCCTTCCTAATGCCCCTCCGCTCGGATGACGAGTGCATTAATCGCTCCACATTTGTCCACTGGCTCTGAGATGAGTACAATAGAACTAGTCAGACCTGCACAAGCGCTATCTATACACTCATATTTATTGTCCTTTTGCATTATTTAATGGTGCTGCTTGCCTTTCAAATTCTTATGGAGCACTTCATTGGCTTTCTCAAGAGAGCCAAAAGGAAATGCTTCTCGGGTCAGGAGATCGTGATCACAAAGATCAGATATGGCTGTCGAAAGCATGATTGAAATCAATGTCGCCTTCAGATCAATGGTGAAGGGCCCTGCAAGCTTTCCTAAAGACAAAGGTCAATGTGTGGGCTGCCGATTGTAGTTTACTTTATTACACAACACTGAGTGACTTGAAAAAGTAGTAAAAACTAAAACTAATACAAAAAAGGAAAAAAAGACAAATTAAAATGAAGCACAAACTCATAAAAACTAACAAACCCTGTTTAAAAACTAAGTAAAACTGACTGAATTTAAAAAAACAAAAGTCCCCCCCATAAATAAATACATAAATAAAATAAATAAATAGAAAATCACAAATACTATTATAACCCCAGCTTCCATTTTAAATTCCATCAATCTGTACTGTCTTGGTACAGACAAGTACTCTTCTTGGTACTGCGCGATTCATTCATGACAGCTACCGTAGCAGAGGAAAATTTGACATTTCATCCAGAAAATATAGTGCAGTCAAAGTGAAGGTTGCCAGAAATATACAGTAAATAACGACACAGTATGGAAAAACTAAAATTCTCAGTCTCAGTCCGCATCCCGCTATTTGGGAAGCCCTGATGTAAACGATAGCCTATTGGACTTGTCCATATGCTTTGCAGCATGTATCCTCTAAATTGAATATGTGTGTCAGGCCTCGAGCGGCAGTGGGCAGCTTTAATGATGTCGTATGTTTGGATTAGGATGGCCGCTCGCTGAGCGCAGCTTGGTGCTCAATATCATCCCTCAAAGCATTCGGCCCAATCGCCTCCTTACTCAATTTAATGCCAATCTGCATCCCTCCGACAGCTTGCATCTTCCTCCACGTTTTTCAGAATCACCCGCCCCCCCCCCCCCCACCCCAACATACACACACACATAAACCCCCTCTTTCTTCTCCAATTCCGGTCATACCCTCGTGGCTCCGTTTGACATGCGACACCTATCACGCGGAGCAAAGTGTCTCACTTTCAGAACAGCGCCGCCAATGCCGCCGCTCACCTTGTTCATCGGTCAATGGCTGAATCGGCACATGGTCGCGCTCTGTGTGGCACTAAATGACTCTTTCATTCACACACACACCCCCGTTCCCTGAATCCAGCAAACATATCTGGATTACTCGTGGAGAGGCGTTACGCTTCTCTCCCATTAAGCTTCGTTTAATCGACTAACCACGTGCATTTGCATCCCCCTCGTGCTTGATCAATTGATTTTAACGACACCTCCATTTACACAAGATAAATACTGCGCTTTATTTAGAACGGAGCCTGACTTGTTCGGAGCACAAACGGGTTGGCGGGTAGCCCTTTTTCCGGACAGTTTTAAATGTGAAGGCCGGTGGACAATTAACGAACCTGCATCTTCACAAGTCTGGTTAGGATGGACACATTTTGGGGTTGTTTGCCAAAGAACAGCAGCCAAGTAGGTAACACGTGGTAAATAGTTTGAAGATTACAGGTTTGAGCCTGGGCTACCGCTACTGTGGATTTTCTTCGGGTAATCAGTTGATGCAACAAGGTTTGGCGAGGACCAGCCTGAGTTGGCTGAAAAGGCAACGACTTCAGCTCCAAGTCCAAACCACAAATGGTGTCATTCTTTCAGAGATCTGAGACTACCAGAAGAGTCCAGTTGCGATCAAAAGCAACATTTTATGAAACGTTTTCATTCCATTTGAAAGGACGTGAAAATTAAATTTCAAATCGACTTTGCAATTTCGTCACGTTGTCCAAAGTTGCGACAGATGCATCAACAACATGCATCTGTTGTTAAAAGCGCTCATTTTGTTGGTTCCACTTTCGTGATTATGTTATGTCCCCCCCGACACTCATTTGGTAAATTATTTGTGGAAGAAAGTTGTTTAGAGATTTACAATCATCTTGCGTGACCATTTTTAAGACTTATGAAAGTTTGATTTGACATTTTAATGCCAACTAAGGCCTTGTTTTTACATTCATGGCTTCAGTTCCTTTTAGGGTTTTTTTTAAGGATCTGTGGGAATGGTGATAAAAAAAAAGTTTAATAGTAAATCAGAAAAACCACGCTCTGCAAGAGTTCACTTCGGGCCAATTTAGTCTTGATGTAAGAAACATGTTTTTTGGGGTGTGGAGGACACAAGAGAAAATCGAGAACATCCTCATCATCATTTCCTGAATGTCGCAGGGGATCAGTGCGCTGACAACCTTGAATTTTGTGGAACGGATTGCTGATTAATCGTGTCCCAAACAACGGAGACAAAATGGAGTGCGTTACTTGAGGGACTGTTGATTCAAGTCTCAACTTGCTTTCTGTCAGTAGAAGGACAACATGACCATTTAGCTCGAGATTTCTCTAGTTAAAAGTGCAACTGAAAAAAAGTCAATCTATGAATTATAATGCTCGCTGTCAAAAGTTCAGCCCTACGTGATAATATCACTTTTGTGACAGGATTAGAGTTGAACTATTTGCAATGACCATTTTATGCTTTTTCACATTCCAACAGCTTACGTATGTCCAGGCAATGAGTCTTCAAAAGCCTTTCAAGCAAACGACCTTGGCAAATTTCACCAGTGTCGTTTCGCTGTGGTAACCTCTCAGTCAGATCTTTTTTTTTTTTTTCCGCTTGAATTTTATTCCACTCGCCTTGAGTCCTAAATTCAATTCACCTTATGCCACATTTTCAGTCACTTTAAAAGGCTTTATTATGGGGATGCTTTTGTCCATTTGTCACAGAAATTTCTTTGGAGGCTTAATTCTTTTGGTCGTGGGACTGATTGTAATTAGAACTTTCCTGCAACTTTTTTTTTTCATGCAATTGGAGCTTTGCCTACAGGATGGGGGACCAGCTATTTGATTGCGTCAACTTATTTTGCCCCCCCCTTTGCCGGCATCCTCCAAGGCCATCATAGCGCAACATTCACTAATCCACCATTGTTTATCTGCACTTGAATTCAAAACAAGGTTTAAATAGCCGGGGAGATGATTTTGGGTTCATTTCTGTATCAGAACAAAGCCTATGACTTCCTTCATATTGTCAGGTACAAAACCTTCCCACAATTCATTTACTGTGTTTAACTCCTTTAGATTGCAAAGTAGTTGAGACGGAGTCGACGGCTCCTTACGAGGTTTTCCACTTTCAAGCGGACCAAACAGACCCAAAACAGAGAAAAACTAACCACGACGTGACCACTGGATGTCATGTGTATTATAATTTGCCCTCCTTTGTGTACTTTGACTCCAGATAGCCAAAAGTAAACAATTAAAATAACCCCTAACTATTATTGATGAACATTATTATGCTCGTCTCTTGTCCCTGACCAAGGTGATTATAGTTAACGAAGACTATGAAATGTCTACTAATTAAATTTGAAAATAAATAAATAAATGAAAATTTGTTAGCCAAATAAAATAAACGAAACTGCTTAAAAAAAAGAAACAACTGAAAGTACATCTTACGTTTTGTTTAATTTCAGTATTGCAGTAAATCCATCCAGAAGGAACAATCGATAAATACTCCGTATTGTTTAATCTGAAACTAATACTAAAACTAATGCAAACCAAATGAAAATGAAGCATTTCTACAAAAAAATAGAAACAACTTGCTGTAAAAACAATTTCAAATCAACGGAATTAAAAAAAAAAAAAAACAGTCAAAACAAAATAAAAAATGAGCAATGGACAAACGGCCAAAATTATTGTAAATCTGGTCCAGACTAGGACATGCGTAAATGTGTCTTCACAAGCCTTATTTTCAAAAATGTATCATTGTTGACATGAAGAAATTTGTTGCTGGCTGTTAGTGTTACACACTTGTGCTTTGGGATCAATAAAATACAGACGTATGCTAACCTCTCTCTCGTACGCCGAAAGGGGTGTGCCATAACAAATCGGGGATGCAAAAATGTTAAGCTTCAAAATGGTTTTCCTGCTTTTTGTGCCGTTAAAAAAACTAACAAAAAAAGCCCCATCTGCTTTGTTTTTCAATATGCCGTATTTTCCACACTAAAAGGCGCACTGGATTATGAGGCGCACCTTAAATGAATGGCCTATTTTACAATATTTTTCATACATTGGACGCACCGCATTATAATACGCAATCTACAATGCATCCACTAGATGGAGCTACGCTCAAGGAAACGCCAAAAGAACGATCAGAAGAAGAACTTATGTAATAAAGCAGCGACACAGTTCTCTTAACCACCAGCAAGTTATAACATTGACTTGTTAACGTTGAACTCTCTTGCCGCTGCTCTATTTCTTCCGTGTTCAACTGCGTAACCGATCGCCTTAAGTTTGAACTCTGCGATGTAAGCATGTCTCTAGCAAGGAGCCATTTTGGGGTCGACATATTACCGTAATGACCTTACACAAGGCGCATCGGATTTTAAGACGCGCTGTGAGCTTTTAAGAAAATGGAAGGCTTTTAGGTGCGCCTTTTAGTGCGGAAAATACGGTATATTAAAAAAGAAACAACTCCGTTTGAGATCTCACTCTGCCGTCAGCAGTTCAGTCAAACCCGCCTCTCGACCCGGCGTCAGCCGTGAGAGGTTCTAGTTGGCCCGAGTGAGAACCAGTCTCCAGAAAAAGGATGGATGAAAAATGACTTTTGACTGGAGCGAGTGAGGGCGTTTTCTTCGGTTGCGTGAAATTGCAGAGATCAGCGATGACTACGCTAGCAGTATCGCAATGTTCACAACAAATCTTGCAACGTACGGTATATAGACAGGATATTTATACAAAAGTCGTGAAGAACAATGGAGAATGTCGATAGCGAACTCGACTGAATGTAAAATCCTTCATGACCGTACAACCCCCAGTGTTCATTAAAATCTGCAGGGAGTTATTAAAATATCCCCCAAAACAATGTTTTTAGTGAGGAAACGAACGTGCGCGGGTGAAGCGGCATCAAAGGTCCACGGCTGCACAATGAGCACAAAGGCACGTCGCTACATTGTCTTGCGAAGTCTTTCTCAACTGGCAGATCAATAGCCGGTGCCGGCTGCTGCACTCTCATTCCTGCAGTGTCTGATAACCCTCATCAAGTCTGCCGATTTCATAAGGCCAACACATGACACCCGCGCCACGGGCAGCTGCTGAAACACAATGCAACAGAACGGCGAGTGAGAGACGCCATTAATTCCGCACCCGCGGCCAATGGAAAGACTCTCCAAAGTGGCAACTTCTCCGCGGACATTCACTCAGAACAATGCTGAGATGTTTTTGGGGAAAAAAGGGGGACTTAGCTATAACGCATGGAAATGATAACCAGAGTCCTGCCCGACTGCATTAGGCCGACGCATGACAGGAAGTGCTCGGAGCCTCTGCTGTAACATCACGCAACACAGTGGGCGTCGTCAGCCACACTTGACAAGGATGCCTCTGGCGGTTGCTATTGCTAACAAGGCTCAGCGATAACTAACTTCCATTTGCCCCCAAGTGGTAAGCAGTAGGAACAACAAGGAGTTTTATTTATTTATTAATTTATTTTCAATTGCTATTATTTTAGAAGATTCTTATTTTCCTTTGCTGCATATTTATTTTGCGGTTGTGGTTTTGCTTTCGAGTTATATAAAGTTGAGTTTAAGGATTCAAGGTATTTTTCTTGTCATACCGACATGAATTTCCGCAAAATTGTTACTCATGGTCGAAGTTCAGCCCAGTAAGTTTCAAGACTTGTGAAAACAAAAATACAATAAAATAAGATAAAATAAATACAATAAAGAGGTACGGGAGAAACGTATTCACAGTTTGAATGTGTGCAAAGATGTAACAAAAGTGTGGATACAGCAGAATAAAAATGTAAGAGGCATCCGGTTATTGGCGTGCACTTCTGGTGATTTCATTATTTTTTTTCCCAAAATCATCATTTATGGCTTGAACTGTTAAAATAGGCACAGAGAAACATTTTTGGTGGATGACAATTACTTGTGGTTGTTCACGATTTAATTAGGGCCCAACAAGCGAACACTGAGATTTTTTTAACTTAGATTCCAATTGTTTTTTGCCGATTTTTATTTTTTCTGAAATGAAGAGCATTTTTCAGTCACTCAACATGAACAAATATTGCACGCAACCGGGTGGAAATAAAAAAACATTTAAAGTGCGTGATAACTGATGAATCTATGCACACATATCAGCCTAGGGCTAAATTCAATATTGTTGCGGGTTATTGGGCTTTTTTTTTTTAATCCTACCCTATTTTCACGACCATACGGCACATTGTTTTAAAAGGCGTAGTGTCAGTTACGGATGCTAATTCTGTATTTAAGACACACACACAAGACTGATTGTATTATTGGACGCAAGCATGGTGATGCGTACGCTATCTTAAAAAATACGCTCGCGCGCATGCATGCTACCGTATGTTTTTAAAAAGGCGGCGGGAGCAAAACTGAATTCGGATGTACTTCACTTAAGTATTTAAGAATGTACTCGGGTAATTTTTTGATCTATGCTCATCATCAAATCCATCAAAGTCCTGATATTCTGTATCCGAAATGAACAGCTGGGCAGTCTTGTTGCCGTTCGGCTCCTCAGAAACGATGCCGCCTTTTTGCGAAAGCTCGAACAACAGTGCAAGCAGACACGTTAGCTAAAGCTTCCACAATCGATTCACAAATTGTGGCATAGCTCGCCCCTGGCGCTGCCTCCCGGTCTTAGTCGAGTTGTGCTCGCCATCACACCCGCGCCACACGCAACTTCACTTTGGCCGTTCTTCAACCAAGCACAACAGTAAAAGCTAACATTGAGCATCGCTACCGTGCCGGTCCGCTTCTTCTCGACAATGTGGTGCACCAAGATGTCGAAAGTGAGCGGCACCTCGTCCACGTTTGGTGATGTGCTCGAGCTGGATGTGTTAGTCGGCAATCTTTTTGTTGTACAGTACTCCCTCGTTTATCGCGGTTAGAGGGGACCGAAACCACCCGCGATAGACGAAAATCTGCGAAGTAGCCAACCCCCCCGTATAGGTATATGTACATGTGTAGGAGTATAAATAATATTTATAAGGCCAAATGTAATGGTATACATGCATCTTTGTAGTAATTAACATTACTTAATGCTGTGTACCAATATATTTAAACATGTATAAGTTAGGTTAGTTTCGTGTATGAATAATGAAATACAGTAAACACATACACTGTACATGTAGGACTGTATATGTTGCTCTATGTGACTCGCTGTTGTTTTGCTGACTTTCACTGCCTCTCGCGGACCTTTTGTGACCTTTTTGCGGCATTTTTGCTTTTTTTTTTTTTTTAATGGATATGTTTGAAAAAATCTGCGATGCACCGAGGCTGCGATAAACGAACCGCGAAATATCAAGGGATC
This sequence comes from Hippocampus mohnikei, assembly GCA_026261675.1. NCBI lineage: Eukaryota > Metazoa > Chordata > Actinopteri > Syngnathiformes > Syngnathidae > Hippocampus > Hippocampus mohnikei. The sequence continues at coordinate 5,761,402 of JAKGUB010000346.1, read as the reverse complement.
ACTGTATTTCAAAGTGCAAAGTATGCTTGTCCCTCATTACTTTCCGTAGCCCAAGCGGGTAGGTAGGAATGTGGGGATTGGTCAAGAGAACAGTCGGTAATGAAAGCCAAGTGAGGCGGGCGGAGCGGCAGAATAAAGGATTCAAATCTCCAAGACAGCGTCTGTATTTAATGTCATGCAGAACATTACGGAGCGGAAGATGGCCAGCTTTTCCTTGTAATCCGCCGGATGTTGCTGCGCCACGGTCGTCCTTGCCCCGGATGGATAGATGGTGCCGTTTCATAAAACAAAAGCACCAAGCACCATGGATTAGTTGATCGTGAATTCTCTGGTGGCTGCTCGATTCTCATGGTCCTCCGCGTAACTGATTGTTTGCAGCGTCAACGGGGCTTCGTGAGCATCTCTCGTCATCAGTGCCATTTTCGGGATGTTGTTTTGCACAATGCACGTGCTCTATATCCACCTACTAGGGGCGTGCCTATAGCGTCCTCTTTCACGGCCAGCCTTCCCACGTTAATGTCCGCACGCTGTCCTCAGTTACGTCCGCCTTTCCTCGATATAAGCAGTGTGTCGGCGCAACATGAGTCAGTCAAGCGGACCCCTCATCGAAGTCACACGACAGCATTACAGCCCGCATTATTAGCCGCTCCGTCCGTTTTGGTGAAACTCTAAGACTTTTAACTCATTCACTCCCAAAGACGTTTTTAAACGTCATTTCAGACTTGGTCCAGAATTGGCTGGTACTGAATGAGTTAAATGCACCGTGTGGTCATGAAAATACGGTCGGTTTTCAAATTTTGAATGTAACAGGCAGCCCAAGACCGACAAAAAGTCTCGTAGAGCCTTATGCTAAACCTAACTGCAAGTCCACCATTTTACATTTTTTTTCAAATTTTGCCACATCTTTGGCCTTTTATATAGGTCAGATTTTCAGATGTACTTCATTTTCAAAGAATTCATGTGCCAGTACCTCAACGTGGCAAAGGTCCTTCATAGCTGCTCGCAGCTCAAGTTTTGTTTTGTAATCGGAGGGTTTTGACTATGAATGAATGAATGAATACTTTATTGTCATTGCACACTTGTTACAACAAAATTTTGCAGGAGCCTCCACCCCCAAATGTGTCATGAAATCTAAAAATACAAAAAGTATATAAATACATTGCACTCCCCTCGACTTACACACAATCACATGCACACGCTTAAAAATTAATATTCAATGTTATGGAATGGATTTTGATGAGAATATGTAAAATATTCGGCACTAATTAAGGTACAGTCAAAGTTATCTTACAAAATGATGTGAATCAGGCATTAACCCCGCTTTGTTCAGCGAAAAGGTCGGTGCTGATGGACAGTCTGCAGCTGGATGGATGCATGGATTGAGGAGCCGACGATGAGAAGAAGGGAGCGTCAGCGCAGAGCGCCGATGCGTATGTGGAACTGGGAGTCGAGGCTTGAAATTGAAGCGGACTTACATGGAACAGGAGAAGACAGACAATCTCTTTTTCGTTAATGGATGCTACTGCTTCTTGTTGCTTTCAAGTTTAGCTTGTAGCAGACGTGTGCACATTGCAGCATGACGTCTTTAATCCACTGGTGAAAAGGACACTTTGATTCGCTCCTCTTTCATCTATAACTGCTTCAGACAACAAAGTGTATGCAGGAAAGTGGTTAAGAGTGCACGATTGTCTGTGTCTCATGTGTTGTTTTGTATTTTGTCTTTTTTTGTTAACTTTTCTTTTGATGGCGGCGCGGACACCCGCAGCGGCTCCTCTTGTTTCATGTTGAGAGGGAAGAAATTTCATCTGTGCTGTATGTTACACATACTGTACATTTGACAATAAAGTTTATCCAATCCAATCCAATCCAATCCAATTAACATGACAGTATGTGGACTATTTTGGACTAATTGAAATACAGTCGGAGATATCATGAGGTATATAGTAAAATTGCACTCCCCCTAGTCAGCGAATCCAATATGGGAGAGGAGGCTCGAACCCAAACCTCAGACCTGTGAGGCATACATGCTAAACGCCATTTCCCCGTCACGATCCTGAATGTCATGTAAAGTTCAACTCATTTGCAAGCTGTCAAAATCTGTGAAAACGTTTAAGCAAGTACACGACGTTCCGTTCGTCTTTAAGTCTCGACCTTTGCCGATTGTTGACGTCCAATGTATGTTTTACAGCTAGCGGGCAAAAGAGGCATGTGTCACAGCATCGAGCCGTGCCAAGACCCTGTGACAACTTTCATTTTTCACCTTCCTGCGTAATTCTAGGCGACAACTGCCAGGCTTCGGGCCGCCATATAAACATAATTTAGAACAATGTTTTCTCCATCTGGCACCGCTGTGTGTGTGTGTGTGTTCTCCCCTTTTTTTCTTCTGAACTGCAGCACACCTGATGGCGCAAAGGCAGCCAGCCGGTGCCTCGAGCCACATCCTCCTACTGGATGGTCTCATATACGGCTGAATCGCTGCCACGCGAAAGCCGGCGAAACGACACGGCGGCGGCGCCGCTCGCTTCGCCTTTGAGCGAAAGCTTATTGACATCTAACCCCCGCCTAGCTCTTACAGATTTGCAACCACACCGCCGCTGCTTCCACCACGCAGGCGTCTGTTGATGCTGGGGTGATGGAGAGATGGAGACATATTTACCCAGACCAGCCACTGTCCCTAAGATGCCAAAATTGGACGGGATCAAACTTCTCAAAAGAAGAATTTCCATAACACAGTTAATAGATTTGTGATCATACCTATGGACGAACAATCTACCCATCTAGTACACAAAATAGCACAGCCCCCTGAGCCTTAGTGTGTGACTACACCATCAGCCAGTGCACCACCAGAGAGGATTTCTAAGATTCCGCTCATTTAAGGAACAGTCGGTTTCTGTGCGCGGTGCTGATTCAGACACGCCCGGGGAAAACGCTCATTCCTCGGGACACCATGTGTGTTGTTTTAGTATATTCAGCCCGACTCGTGATGCAGACGGACCGGTCGGGGCCCAGCGGACCTTGGCTAACCGAGCGTAACCGACACCATCAATAGAAGCTTTGATGCCTTGTGATGGCTTCATAGCACAAGGCATCGAGCTGCATTGGGAAGTCGTCGAACACGCTCGCATGCATCACATCCTGAGAATTTCGCATGCACAATCTATGCGTCACGTAACTGACGAGCTCCCTCCTCCATCCACTTACCAAAAGTGACACTAATGAAGAGTTGCACCTGATTCCCTCCCGGGCTGCCTCCACTTTTTTGAAAGGGGATGGGGGGATCGCGTCGGGTAAACGGGAGTTAATGTATTCCAAATTGACGCGTGGTTGTGGAGGGATGCAAGCTGATGAAAAGATCCCAAAAGACGTGTCGGAGAGTGTCACGGTTAAGTCTGTCCAAAAACGGGAGGGGGAGCATTCAAATCCAACCTCTGGAGGATTAGCGACACGAAAAAGCTCCCCGGAGTCCTTTCGTGGAGCGTCCGAGGTGCATTCAAGGACCAATGCGCATCACGGTTTGCTCCCCCACGCACGCTGTTTTGCTTTCGCTGTCTCCCGATAAATCCCACGCGTTTAAAGAGTGTATTGGAAAAAAAAACAAGAACAACACGGGGAAAAAGAGGGATCCGGAAACGGTAACACAAAAATCAGCTTCGAAAAAAAAAAAACACCGCAAATGAGAAAACTGAAGCAGCCAGGGCACAGTCAGTGTTCGAGTCTAACTTCTCCTTTGCGCAACCATGATGGAATCCCGCCCAAGGTTTTGGTGGCACAGTGTTCTCTCTTTCTCTCTCTCTCTTTCTCTCTCTCTTTTTTTCTCTCTCTCTTTCTCTCTCTCCCTCGGTGTCACGCGTGGCCGCGCGCGCAGCTAGTTTTTGCACAAAAAACACCCAGCCGGTGTGCTCCGTGCACCGGGAGGATCAATAGGACGAAGTAGGAGGAGGAGGAGGAGGAGGAAACGGAAGAAGATATCGGGGTAGTACGCGGCTTCCTCGGCGAATCTTTCCGCGCGCACTAAAATACGCTTCGTGTGTTCACCTGCGACAACGAGGAGCTGCTGTCACGCCATCATGTCTGGGGAGAAGAAGAAGAAGAAGAGGGAGAAGAGGAGGAGGAGGGAGATGAAGAGGCAGAGTGTGGGAAGAAAGTCGCTGGTGGACGGTAGTTGGTGTCTTGAAGCACACTGCAGCAGTTAAAACATTGCCATTTGGGTAGAGTGGAAGATCGCCACAATTAAACCGTAATAATGCCTCAAAGTCCAATAGTTACCATCATCAACAATTTATCAAAAGTATGGCACGTCCATTTTTTTAAACGGGCATTTTAACAACTGTGATTACTCACAAAACGAACGCCTACCCAAATTCGGTCTTATGTTTGGAGTTCATCGTCACGTTGTGTTCCTTCTGATTACCGCCCACAACACCGATTCTCAAACTTTTTATACCGAGTACCACCGTAATGAATCAAGGACAGTCACATAGTAGGCCCAAGTGTTCATTCAAGGCAATTGCATTTAAAAAAACTTGATTAAAACATTGCAAATACATTTTTAAAAATGTGTACCTAAATATTATTAAAAAGCCATTTTGAATTAAATAAAAATGAATTGGACTTAAGTTACATACAACCAAAATGTTCCTAAAATGCACTGTGCAGAAAAGTTTATTTTAACAGTATAGTAGCCTACTGGATTTTAAAAAGGCCAAAGCTAAGTCACAAAAATGTGTTAAAATGTATTCTATGTGCCCCAACTAGTCAAAACATTGCGTTGTGACTAATACATTTGTGGAATTTGATTTACGCAGCAAAATCGACCTGTTTTTATCCGTCTCAGTGGGCGGCCATTTTGCCACTTGCTGGTAGCAGAAAAGAACATCAGAGTGCCTCGTGGCTCAGGTAACCAACCTCACCGCTCACCTCGTATTCTCCATTTGGTCATGTCACTTCCGCATGACCTCTGACCCACCGTGATGTCATTTTCAGTGGACGGAACATAGCAGAATGGCTGCTTCCTCAGATGTATAAAACGGGGGTATTTCGCTCCTTAATTCATATTCCACAAACACAGTATTAACCAGAAGAATGCGACCATTGGGGGGGTCAGAGAACATTGTAAAATCAATTCCGCTTTAAAAAGGCTTATACAGGCACCACACAGAGCTACAAGCGTCATTCTCCTGTTTGATTTGTCAGATTATTTGTATTTAATTCTTTTCAGTTTCAAAAAAAGTCTCATTCGTAAGCAAATTGAGAAAAATAAAATGTAACCAAGCAAATACTGTCAACTTGAAACATTTGTAATTTGAGACATTTGTAAGTGGAGCCACTGTAGCTTGTCTGAGGTGAAGGGAGGGGGCGGAGTTGTTCCTGATGCCTACTGGGATGTGCAATGCTGAGCTAAAAGGCCCGACCAGGGGCTTGAGAGGAAGCGAGGGAGGGGGATCAAGAGGATTGTTGCTTGTAATGGCTCCGCATGTTATTGCATCGAAAAAGAGGCTGGCCACCCACATCTTTTTCACGCATCGCCTCGTGCGTCACTTCGCTTTGGGGCCAAGCGCTCATTCTCCTCTTGGCCCCGATCAATGGAAAGACGATATTCAGTGTGCCGAATAAAAGACATGAATGCCCACCCACTGGAAGGGGAGAAAAGGAAAAAGAACAAGAAGCAAACAAGCGTGCATAATCTTCTCTCAGATTTGGAAAAAAAAAAAGACACACACGAAATAAATAAATGACAGATGCTCTGTATCCATGATGCTGTTCAAATGAGGGAAATGACACGTTGAAAAAAAAAAAACTTCCATAAAATGGCCTGCGGACTTGCAAGTGGCCGATTGCATGATTTTCAGCTGATTGGTATTGGCGGGGAAAAAAAATCAGATTTTTACATTTTCTTCATTTCTAAAATCGGGAATAACATTTTAGTTGTTTACTTAATTGGAACCACTGCTGGTTTACAGCCATACACAAAGGTATCATCTCAGGATACTTTTCTTCAAATAAAATACGATCGTTGAGATTGTTTGGATTTAGTCTTCCTTTTCCTCTTCATTGCATTGCAGAGGCAATGCATCAAAACTCAGGTTTCAGCAAAATCAAGTGACTTGGAAAAAAAAATGTGCTTCTACGGAAATACTCCCTGAAAGTTACATAAATCCTCCAAGTTTGAAAATACTGTCAAAATGCTACTCAGCTGCTCTTCAAAATATTCGTCACAACTTACCAAAATACTCTTCAATCTACCGGCATACTTCCGAGTTTGTCGATTTAATCCCGCAATTTCTTTGCGTACCACCCTTTGAGAATCACGATTAGATATAAATCGAGTGTGAATATGAACACATGCAGTTCCCGCTTAATTATGGCGAGTCTGCTCCGTGACAAATTAATTGGTGGGAAAAGGATGGCTACGCAGGTGCGACTGCAATGAAATTACGATGCACAACAGGTCCCAAATGTAAACCTCCAATAAAAACGGAAACGCCGGCAAATAAAAGCGCGTGAAATGACGGCGTCAGCACTCGTTACGGCTCCGCAGGCGCGCTTTACATGCTTAAAACGGGACAAAGTGTAGACGCAGTAAACTTTTTATAGGAATGTCTTTTTTTTTTCCTCCTTCAAGCCTTGTTTGTATTCGCAGTAAATTACATGCCGACTGCTATCTTGCCCTCGGTGCGCCGTGGCAACTGTCAGTGTTATCTGATGTGCAAGTCTGCGTGCGGCCCCTTGTAATTAAAGGGCGATCTTTAATGGGCCAAGCGCCTCCTGGGTATTTATGCTCGGACGATTTTCGGGTTGGAGGGGGGGTGCAAAACAAAGATGCTGCTCACCTCATTCCATTGTGAATGTCAATGTTTCTCATCAGACAACACGTCATCGCCACTCTCGATTGTACTTTGTTGTTGTTGTTGTTACACGACTCCAAAAAAGGCCTTTTTCTTCCGCCACAATTCATCTTTTAGAAATGTCTGTTTTGGTTTTAAACTTTCAAATATGAACCACAATCCAATATTAGAATGGAGCTTGTGGCTATCCATACAGACTGTTTAAACTTAAAAATACAGTTCATATTCCTATTCAGAGAATCCTGCCCCCCCCACCCTTTTTTTTGTTTTTGTTTTGCAGAGAGTTCATTTTTTGTGGAGCCAGCACCTTTTTTTTTAATGGAAAATATGTTAACTGTCTAACAGGGTTGGGGGCTCTTGGGGGGAGAATTTGGATGGTTTCAAATCTAACTACAAAATGTTTCATGCATTTCAACAGACATCAATGATATGCTTTCCGTGGGCCAGCCCATACCACTTTAAATGTTTTAAGTACAGTTCCGTTGTATTTAACTGTTAAGAACTGTTTGCTTTAAACAGGCATTTCTGTACAATTTTTATGTCAAGCATTATAAACGAGTGAATTTATGGGGAGGGGGGTTCTCTTGTAATTAAGTTGTTCAACCTGTGCTAATTTTGCAGAAGCTTACAATATTAGAAAACATACGTTATAGGACTAAATGTTTCATTTTCGATGAACAGTTGGGCCTACATTAAAAACAAAAAACAACTGGTAGAGCCACAAGCTGTATGAAATGTTGACCTTTACCGTTACATTTCAAAACTAAAAAAGCTTTCCCGTTCAATCCTCCACAGCTTTTCAAAACAAATATCCCCTGTGACAGGTCGTCAAGCAATGAGCAGGGTGAGTGATGATGAGGAGATCAGACTTGCAAGGGAGAGTCATGACCGGTGATGAGTCACGGATCTTCAAAACCAAGCACCAAATCCTCCAGTGGAAGAGTCCGATGTCATCAAGAACGAAGAAAGCAAGATGGTAGAAGAGCAACGGCAAAGCCCGAATAGAAGCCTGCTTCTCTCTGTCGTTGAGCAGGCCCAAGACCATTGTATTCAGAAATACAGAAAATATTTTTTTGTGTAGATCCAAGCTTCTCTGCTGATAAACGCCTTACCCCTAATAGTCATGCACGCACCTACCTACCTACCTACCTACCTACCTACCTACCTACCTACCTACCTACCTACCTACCTACCTACCTACCCATCTCTCGGTCCAGATAATGTAGCTGTAGAGCATCCTGATGGAGTGCATCAGGATTTGATACCGTTATCCTGAAGGGTTTCAATTTACAAGTGTGAGCACGTATTGGGGTGCGCGTGCCGCATGCGATGAATAGGGATTGCGGCGGAAGTAGATGCAGCATGAAAGCTATTTATATCAGCGTGCACTCCTGCGGTAATGCACTGGAAAAAGTGATTGATAACAACCAGATTGGGTGATTGCACGTCTTGACTGGCTGCAGCTCCCTAAAATGATGAAATTATGACTCACGCCAGTCCCAGAAAGCAAACGTACTTCCTGAACGTGTTGCGAGTCCCACGCGCGCGCACACGCACACACACACACACACACACACACACACACACGCAGCAGTTCACACATTCAGAATGTGTGACATTCCCTCACCTTCACCCGGACATGGTTATTTCTGTTGTGTCCGAAAAACGTGAGGACACGACTTTCTCTTTCAACGGTCTTTATTCAACTGCCGTAACAGGTGTCAGTCGTCACCCAACCAACCAATGCTTTGCGACACTGCCGTAACATCATGTAGCAGTATGGGAAACGGGCATATGCTACATTCACCCCCTCCCTTAATGGAATCTGGAAAACTCAAATCACAAATAACCCCAACAAGGACTAGAACGAAGCCTTTCCTGAGCTGAGCAAACCGGGTAGACTGCCGGTTCACCCGCTTAGCCTTGTGGGTTATTCTGCCACGCAACAGGCTAAGCACTGGCTAAACTCAATATTAATAGTCAGTGACGTAATCGTCTAAATAACGAGGCCGAAGGCGGACCCGAGCTGGACGAGGCCCCGGTCTCTCGGGCATAGCTGGTTCATCTTGTTCTTGAAGGCGCCTCACTGGGGTCCTAGGACAAGCAGCAGGAAAATCATAGTCCTTGTCCGAGAGGTCCAGATCTGCTTCAGCTCTTTCATTCAAAGGAGTCGGTGATGCCACTCTCCTGAGGCGGCTGGCATGCCAACGTGACCCGTCAGCCAGACCGAAGGTGGCTGGTCCGAGTTGGGCAGTAATCTGGACCGGCGCTGTCCAATTTGTGTGAACGGCTGGGCCGGCGAATGCGGACCCAATCTGACACACTAAGTGTGGGTTGCTTCGCCCGGCGCTTCTCATCATATCGCCGCTTCATACGCTGCTGCTCATTGGCCACCTTGGTGGCTGGGGAGGACGCTGATGCTGGAGTGGCTCTTGTCGGAGGACGGAGGCGATCGAGGGGCAGCTGCAATTCGCGTCCCAGCATAAGGAAAGCTGGGGATGTGCCAGTCGTGGCATGAGGTGTTGCTCTGTAATGCAACAGAGTGCCCTGTAGTGCGGAAGAGAAGGGAAGGCCGTCCGCCAGGTGTGCTCTCAGTCCATTCTTTAGGGTTTGGTTGAACCTCTCTACGCCTCCGTTGGCTTGGGGGTGATACAAGGCCGTCCTGATATGCCTTATTCCCCTCGCTTCCGTGAAAGCTGCGAAGTCAGCGAGATGAACTGAGGCCCATTATCCGTCGTGATAACGTCGGGCACGCTATCGTGCAAAAGAGAGGACAGGAAGTCCGTGACGACTTTGGTCGTGATTGACCCAGCAGGCAGAACCTCGGGCCATTTTGAGTGGAGGTCGTATGCCACCAGGAGGAATCGCTGTTGTTGAGGCATGGCATGGAGCTCACCGCAAATGTCGACCTGGATATGAGTCCATGGGCTGGCCGGCCATGCCACGGGCTGCAGAGGGGAGGAGGGTGTGGCCAGTCTTGCCGCTTGTGAGGCATGCTGAACAGTCCTTGACCATGGTCTCCACGTCATTGTCAATACCTGGCCACCAGACTAGGCCCCTGCAGCGTTGCTTGACCCTCACAATACCCAGATGTCCCTCGTGAACCATGGTCAGGATGCGGGGCCTCAAGGTGAAAGGAACCACAGTACAAAGCCCCCTAGCCACACAGACATCGTTCCAACAAGAAAGCTCACCCTTCACCCGGTGGAAAGGTGCAAGTTCCTCCGAGACCTTCACGGGCCAGCCCTCACGGATGAAGGTCCGGAGCTTGGTTAGTGTTGGGTCTGCGGCGGACGCTGCCTGAAGGTCTTGCAGTGAGACGGCAGCTTGGAGGGGCGTGTGGAGATGGAGGATCAAACCTTGTTCCAAGGCGTCATGGTCCGTGTCCGTTGTGGGACTGGGCATGGCACGGGAAAGCAAATCCGCCACCACGTTGTCCCTACCTGGTGTAAACTGGGTGGTGAAATCGTAAGCTTGCAACCTCTCAGTCCACCTATACAACCGCAGCGGCTTGTGCCCAGACCCGGTTGTAGCTAATAAGGCGGTGATAGCCTTGTGGTCGGTGCGGAGTGTAAAGTGTCGGCCATACAGGTACATGTGCCACCTTTCACAAGCCCAAACACAAGCCAGAGCCTCCCTCTCCCCAACAGAGTACTTTTGCTCAGCAGAGGTGAGCGACCTGGATCTTGAAGGCTACTGGGCGCTCCGTCCGTGATGGAGCTGGGACAGCACAGCCCCAACCGCAGTGTTGGATGCGTCACAGTCACGAACGTTGGGCTTTCAAGTCAAAATGGGCGAGTACTGGTGGGGAGGTGAGCTGTGTCTTGAGTCGGCGAATGGCTGCCGAGCATGCTGGCGTCCATGACCACAAAGCGTCCTGCTTCAGGAGGGCACGAGCGGTGCAGTCGTATCAGAGTAGTTGGGGAGGAAGCGCAAGTAAAGCTGTCATGCCCAGAAAGGTGGACAGTTCTGCGGGGCACGAGGGCTCTGGCAGGCGCAATACTGCATCAACGTTGGAGTGCAGCGGACTCAGGCCATCAGCGGTCAGGCGAAATCCCACAAACTCAATAGCCGATGCGAAAGATGCACTTCTCCCCATTTAGAGTGAGGTTGTGGCTCGCCAGCACATCGAGCACCTTACAGAGGCGGTCATCATGCAGGGCACACGTTGCACCATGTACAACAATGTCATCCAGGTAAACAACCACACCGGGATGCTTGCGAAGATGGTGGCCATAATCTTTTGAAAACAGCTGGGGCGGAGCTGAGGCCGAAGGGCATGCGGGTGTAGCGGAAAACCCCATGTGAGTCACAAAGGCTGTAAGGTTACGACTGTCAGGGTGCAGGGGAACCTGTAGGTAGCCTTGGCGCAGGTCCAGTTTTGTGAACACGGTGGACCCATAGAATTTGGCAGCCAACTCCTCCGCTGTGGGCAGTGGGTATTTGTCAGGAATCACTGCCTTGTTAGCCATTCTGAGGTCAACGCAGGGTCGCAGACCACCCGTCTTCTTCTTCGCTGCCACCAGGTTGGAGATCCAGGGGATGCGTCAATCTGCTCAATGATGCCAGCGTCAAGGAGTTTCGTAGCTCGGCCGAGATGTCGTCACGCAGGGCGAGGGCAGTCGGCGAAGAGGCTGGATCACGGGGCACAGTATGATCAATGAGTGGCTGATGGTTGAAGGCAGTGAGACAGCCCAAACCTGAAAAGAGTGATGGCCAACGGTCCTGCCAGGATGTAGTCACTGTCAGAATTGTGGCGCCCACGTTGTCAGTGATGGAAAAACCGAGTGCGCAAAACAAGTCAAAGCCCAAGAGGTTGGCGCCATGACGGGAGACTTGGAAGGTGAAAGCAGTAAGAGTTTTGCAGCCATAGCGCCGCGGCGAAGGTGGTGGTGCCCACCATGCCAATCTTAGTGTGGCCATAGCCAAACAAGTCTTCGGCGTTGGCCTGAATCGAGCCGGGAAATAGGCGTCTAACTGTGGACACGTTCAGTAGTGACCTGGAGGCTGCAGTGTCAAGCAGGAGTGGCAAGCTCACGCCGTCCAGTTCCACTGTGCACCACTTGAATGGCTTAGCGCTGGAGCCCACGGAGTGAATGGTGGTCGGGCCCGACCGGTCAGGTGAGCGGGATGAGGACTTGTCGGTGTGGGGGCAGAGCGGCACATCCTGGAGAAGTGGTTCATCTTCCCACAGCGCTGGCATCTTTGACGGTAGCTTTACAAGATGGCGCCGCGCGTAGGGTGCGACGTCGAGCCACAGTTGGCGCAAGGTCTGCGTGTGACGGCCCCTTGACGTCTGGCCACATTTACCTCGGCACCGTCGTGGGCGGAGGTGGAGTCAGCGGGTAGAGCGGTTGGGCGACAATCTGTGCCAGCGCGGGAGACCGTGAAGCGGTGGGTGTGTCTGGATTAGCTAGCCGCGCTGCTAATTGTGCTGCATTCTCGAGTTGAAACGCCATTTCCACAGCCTTCGACAGCGGGAGGTCGTCCGGCGACAGCAACAGTTTCTCCCGTAGCTTGGGATCAATCGTGTGCTCCGCTAATTGGTCCCGAATCATCTCCTCCTCCAAGCCGCCGAATTTGCAGAGGCCCGCTAAGCATCGCAAATCGGCAATGTAGTGGTGTACCGGCTCGCCTGCGTGTTGCCTTCGTCGGCGAAAGGTAATCCGCCGGACTATCACACTCTGCGGGGCAGCGAAATGTCCGGCCAATAAAGTGACACAATCTGCATATGTCCGTGCGGGTCCGAGAGTACGAAAAATGCGCTGTCCCTCGACGCCCAAGCTGTGCACCAGCATGGCCGTTAGCCGTGTGTCGCTTGCCTCGTTTAGTCCGATCGCCGTCAGATATGTTGTAAAAGAGTCATACCAGCGGGACCACGGGACTGGTGGCTCACCGGGGAGCGCGAGGAACGAGGGCAGGGGAGCAGCGTTAAAGTCCATCTTCGTCGCCAAAATGTTGTGTCCGAAAAACGTGAGGACACGACTTTCTCTTTCAACGGTCTTTATTCAACTGCCGTAACAGGTGTCAGTCGTCACCCAACCAACCAATGCTTTGCGACACTGCCGTAACATCATGTAGCAGTATGGGAAACGGGCATATGCTACAATTTCCAAATATGATTATAAATAAATAAGATCCTCACAGGCACGTGCACACATGTAGGAGAAACCAAAGTGGGCTTAAGCATCTGTCCTTGTATTTTTTTGTTTATTAAATTAATTTCTCTCTTGACTAAACACACATAAATTGTCTGTGCGGCCAGATGTGTTTTTTTGTAGCTATTTGATGAGTATTCAACAATTATGAGAGTGTATTGAAATGTAAAAAAATGATTTGATTAACAAAATAAAGTACATCAGAGCTGTCCTAATGGTCATTTATGGATTCATTACGCGAAGGACACGTATCTTGTACTCGAAATCCCAGTAACGGATTAGGTCAGTGAGATCTATCCGCTGTAATGAGGAAACTGGCCTGATCACACCCCCAAAGTGAGAGGAGTCCTGCCCTACGACCTACAATCCATACACACCGACGCAGCCCACTAAAGCTCTCGGTGGGGGGGCATGTTTAATGACCCGGAACGTATTACACAGGCAAGTTGCTCAACTGAAGCGCAGTCATACATGGACGTAGGTGTCTATCTGTCCCCGGATGCTTTTTTTTCCCCGGGACACAACACAGTTGCCCTTGTCACACTTTTAACAAATTGCACAAATCAATTTCCATTAGGGAGAATGAAATTCCTCAATTTCTCCTATTCGGGCCGAGCCCAGCGGAGCGATAATGCGATGTTCCATCAGTTCAGCGTGTCAGTGAATGGTCTCGAGTGGATTCCGGGGGAGAATTAGTGCGCGGATTAGTAGAATGGGGTCGCCTCGCGGCACAGATCAACACTGACTTTATAACTTGTACGCAGGTTGCAGAACCTTTCAATTTCTTTCTTTATTATTACTGTATTATTTTTTGGTCATGCACAAGATAAAACACTCCAAGAAACCATAAAGAACTGGAATGGCAGTTGAGTGCAGGGCAATTACACAGTCAATTTTGTAGTGTAGGTTTTACTCTTTAAAGACAAGATCTGGTCCCAGTTTTAGCAGAGTAAAATTTGAGAGCTGTCAAAATGAAACGGCTTGCAGATAATTTGATATTGAACAAAATTGCAGTGGCAAAGTAACTTCAGCTAACAACCCAGGCTAAACTTAGCTCCGCTTACTTTACTTTACTACTTGATACCAGTGACTACTTTCCTAAAAGCCAGAGCTTGGAAACCATTGTCGGGTGTAGCAGCAAAATTACAAAAACGGCAAATGCTCTTCAGCAAACAGCTGATAGCGTCCACAAGGGGGAAAAAATGCAAACAGGTGTACATCAAAGACAAGCATAATTTAATATAAAGTATAATTGCTTCCCATCCAACACAAAATACTAATTGGAGAGCAAAGGCAATAATGGATTCAATCCATCATTCCATTTTTTTATGTCACTGAACCTTTCAGTATTAGAGTTGCTGTGAGGCGGATAACCACTCCTACAGCTTGCAGCAATGTCATTGTACAAAATTGTTCTGCTTCTTTATGGCTGTCACTTGTCGCTGGACAGAATTCATGTGACGTGAGCAAAACTGCTCCCGGTGGTTGAAGAGAGGAATTGTTGTACGCCTGCCTGCTTTGAAGGTCATACATACTGCATGACTGTTTGTCCATACCTTAAGGCCCTGTCACACCTTGACGATTCAGCCAGCGTATGCCGATGTATCAGAATTTCCCTAAAACGCTGGCATACGCTGAATTATCGAATTTTTTTTCAAATTTGGGCGTATACATAGCGTATTCATAACGGGTTGGACGTATACATAACGTATCAGTAAATTATATAGAACGTTTCGATAACTTATAGATAACTTATTCCAACGAATGCCTACGTGTTGCCGGTGTACACAACTTATGCCCAACGATAGTCTAATTTATGCATAGCGTGCAGCAGCGTATTGCCGACGATCACGTGACGTAGTCTATAAAAAGGCTGGCGCTCGACGTTTCAAATCATAACTGCACTAGACATTGCAGTACCAACATCTGTTTGGGACTATCCCCCCCCCCCGGTCTAGTTAAAATGGTATAACCCAAGAGGCAAGGTGCGGCTTGCCATCGTTACTGTGAGTTGCTATTCACGCTATTAAAGCAGCAATCAAACGCCATTATGACTTGTGTCATTAATAAACCAAACAACATCAGCGTCATGCCAAAGAAAAGTCTGGGGAGCTCATCAAAGGTCTCGCACAGCTTCAGCCCATCACAGCCACTGCAGCCTTCGCCAACTACGTGCGTGACAGCCTGGTCAGCATGTCCAAGCGCAAGTTCCGAAAGGCACGGATGTTGGAGAACAGCTAGTAGGTATTCTCGACGTATTTGGACTTATGAGTAACCTACACTTAACGTGTTTGAACGTGTGCAACGATCGCATAACTTACCTATTACTTATGGCCTGCGTATACGGGACGTATAGCCATACGCTGACATACGTCGAGAAATTTTTAGCATGCATAAAATTTTTCGACGACCTCGACGTACTTCGACGTATACCAACGTGCTTCAGCGTGCTGTTACGTATACAAAACTTACCCATAACTTATTCGACGTACGCCAGCGTATTTGCCAAATTTTTCCTACGTCGGCATACGCTGGCTAAATCGTCAAGGTGTGACAGGGGCTTTAAATTCGCTATTTAATTACGACTTTGTTTTTTCCATATAAATACGGAATTTAAGTTTTCTCAGTGGTGTAAAGGTGTGGTCACGGGGCACAAGAAGGCGTGTTCGGTTAGCGTACTTGCTGTTATTTTGATTGTTCCCGTCGAGAGGATAAGCGGCTTCAATAATGGATGGATGCATACAATGTACTGTACAATTGGCCTGAACGTGTTTCTAAATATTTTCAGTAATTATGACATTTCGAAAAAGTATGTGCGCAAGGAACAAGTTTGCGTAGCAGCATATGAACACGCCACGTTGCGCAAGAATGCACTCTCCACCATGCTAACTGATTTCCATTTCAGTGTATCAAATTTATAGCCTACAACAGTTTTCATTGAAATATTTACGACTGCTGTAAAATGACAATAGCTTTTACACCCATGCAGCAGAATACAAAGTCGGCAGACTGATTTGAAAACAACAATAAAAAAAGAACAAGGGGAAGAAAAAAAAGACAAGAGCACATCTGTGCCTCAGGTTTGTTGGCCTGAGCCAACTGGACGCGATGCACTTTGCATTCTAGTCCGTCCACCTCACTGGACCTCAGGTGAACGACTCGGCTCCAACTGTGAGCGTTTTGGTGCGGTCTTGATTGTTCCGAATTTGACCCATTTTACCAAGCTGGAGGCCGCTGTGTCCCCAAATACAAACGAACCTTGAAAATCAATAGCTGCTGAAGTTGTGCCATTCAGAAATGACTTGCAAGTTACTGTGACAAGATTTACACCCCAGGTCCAAGTAGTCAAGTCAGATTTAAAGTCTGCCTACATTTTTCTCCTACTGTACCATGTACAATCAACACCCTTTTACAGGGGAGGAGGGCCATTCTAGCTAGCTCCATGCTAGCTCCATGCTAGATGGTAGTCGGCAATATAGCAAGACCATAACTGTATCTCCAAATTTTATTTTAAAAAATATACTTTTACCCCTTCCACGTGCTTTAAACAAATGAAAAGTTATTAAAACACACTAAAGTATTCCTCGGTGCCTGTTATCGCTCCCATGCTCGCAGTTCTCCAAATAAATGGCCAAGCTTTCTTCAGACTCAAGCTGTTTGTCGCTCACAGCTCAAGTTTACTGCAAAACGAGAATTGCACATTAAAATACGCAAAATACTCAACTAATACATAAAATGAAAGCTTTATCATTTTATCATTTGAAATATTTTGGGGTGTGGGGGTTTGTGACAAAGATGAAAACGAAGGACAATTCGCTAGTTTTGTTAGTGCCGTTTTCCTTTTTATTTTATTTCGTGAAAACTATTGTTTCAAACTTAGTTTTTTTTTTAGTTTTCATTACTCCAATAACCTTGATTGACACTCACACAAACAATTTAGAGCCTTCAATTACCCTAACCCGAGGGTCAAAAGGTGAAACAGTCATGATAACAACATTAAAGACGTTACACTGTGCTGCCAATAATATGATAACACAATGTAATTTTTGTCCTGCTACATTGTCAATGTTTTTTTTGGCAAGTAAAATCGCATTATAATCAAAGCAAGCAAGATTTTCTGGTTTGCTGGCCCCTCAACCTCTGTCACACAAAAGGAAATTCCCCTAGAGGCATCCCAGAGGCAATGGACCGGAGGTGGGCAATTTAGTGGTGGAGGAAAAGAACGCCTCTAGCCCTTACTTCCACCTTGGGAATCATAATAAAAAAAATGCTCTTTTTTTTTCATTGTAATTATGGCACAAACCTGAGCCCTAGAGAGGATTTACAGTCTTATTCAACACTACGCCCTCTTGCATTTTACCCTCCATGCAGCTGCCAATATGCAGCTGAGAAATGACGCAAAGCTAGCGTCAACATCTTGAACAGGGTTTGTGAGCACTCGATGTCTCTCGAAATTCTAAATGTATGCATGTATGGGCAGCAAGCCCCATAACTCACCGTCATGCTATTGGTGATGAAAACATTTTGTATTGTTGCACTCCTGTTGTTAGGTGTGCTTTTTGGCTTGTACACCATATTGTTGCTCTGAGGGGCGGGGGTGGGGGGGGGGCGCACCAGATCAACTAAGGTGACCTTTAATTAGCATCACAGTTGACTTCAAACTTGCAATCAGTCACTCGGCCTAGTTACAGGGTGACAAGTACTGACTGTGCTTTTTGGTGATCCTTGGGTGTCTTGAACGGCGCTTATAAATTAAATGTATTATTATTATTATTATTATATGGTTTGTACTGCACTTAAAATGGACCTGAGGAAGCAACGTGTACATGTGTTTTATCCAGGTACTACAGCTTCAATCTCCATTAAAAAAATAAAAAAAACTAAGATACACGACACGAGAAATCTGATTTGACTACACAGTTTTGAAAATTCAGCCCCTGAAGCCAGTTTCACCTCACAGCTGCATATTTTGCAGGCTTTTCTATCATGAGGAGAACTCCCCAAAAGTCTCATGAACCCTTGCATGGAAAGATGCAGGATTTGAGCTACGTTTGTTTACAGTGACTATTTCAGTGTCATTTTGGCCATTTCCGGGACTCCTTTAAAAATTGAATCAGTCTATTATTTTTGTCCAATTGCTACCAAATTGCGACCAAATTTGAACCAAGATGGAAGTTTGCCATTTTGGTTTAAAGGTGGGGTGTCAGAGGCATTTATTTGGTGTCTATATTGTACTTTACTCCTCCTCCTGGTGTTGCAATGTTAACCAACTGGAGCAGTGTAGACTGATATATTGTTCATGGAGGTGTCGGAATCCCACTCGATCTCCAAGCAATCCTTGCCTGTTTGGAGCGACCAGTCATATTAGAGCAGGGCTTGTTCTGCCAAGAATGCAAGTGGGATTCCTAATTTCTCAGCTCCTAAATTCATCAGTGCGGCACGACTGATAGTCATAATACACAAAGGACAAAGTGCATGACTGAGTATTTTTATAGTGTCTACATCACTGGTGTCAAACTCAAGGCCCAGGGGCCAGATCTGGCCCGCCACATCATTTTATGTGGCCCGTGAAAGCAAATCAAACATGTCAACTTTCATGATGCTTGTTAAAATCTCTAACAACATTTTAAATTATCATATGTAATGAACAAGAGACATATTGTAAGCATTTTTTGGAACCAAATCCCTCACAACAGTAACTTAAGCAATAGTTGAAGAAACCATTTTGGTTTCAGTCATAATGGCCCTCCAAGGGAAACGGTAATTAAAATGTGGCCCACGACAAATATGAGTTTGACACCCCTGGTCTACATGTTGCTGAAACATTCGTGTTCAGTCTGTTGCTAAACTGGTTAAAAGGCAAAAGTAAACCAAAGACATACTGGACAAGCTAAGCTACAAGATAATGTCGATCCTAAGAATAGCTTTTTACTGTATACATAAAAGAGTATCCTACTTGGAGCTTGATGTCAGTGCAAGTTGGCCTTTAAAAATCATAAAAGTAACGGTGACTGGCACTAAATGGGGGTGGGGGGGTACTTTCATTGTCACCGGCTAAGATGACGATCCCAGGTCGCTCTGTGCTATTTGTAATGAAATTTAAATCGCTTCCTGCAGGACCAAAAGGCACATTTTCAGATGGAATAAAAGATGCACACAACATCTGGGCTGCTTTCAAGTGGATTCGGACAATATGTTTGCGAGTGTCTGTAGTGATTTCATTTAGGGAACTATGATATCATCCATCATACCCATTGTTTTTCACTGAAGTGAATGCTGGGAAGTGGATATTTTGGTTTTGTGTCCTGAAAGAAAAAAATGAATGGCGTACGAGTGACTGCTGACTTCAAATTACTCTGCACGCTCAACGAGGGCCAAGACCGACCGACGCTTTTTGGACATTGAAGACTACATTGAATGTTGTGGGAGAGGTTTCATTTCCTTTGCCCCTCCTCATTTTGATCATGAATCATGGATTTATTTAATTTTTTCAGCCACCTCAAACGCACACACACTTTCCATCCTTTTCACCCGAGAGCTGATGCCATGTAGTCAATATGTTAGGGCTGAGGTAAAAAACCCCATCTCATTTGTATTGCAAATAGTGTATGTAATGTCACTGTAATTGACTTTTACCGCCTCCATTAATGTTTTTTTTTCCACATGGCAAAACTAAATATGCATTTCTCACATCCCGTCGATGCCAAGCAGAACTTGATACTGACATACAATTAGAGCAAAAGTCGGTCTTCAAGTACTATTTTGAGTCATGTGACGTCACAACCAAGTCGCTAACTTTAGTCAAGTAGGCGTCAGCCTGCTGGGAGAGCGCATTTTGATGCTCTCACACACACACATCAGAATTTTCCACACGTCAAAAAACTAGCAGTCGCACCAAATATTTTTGGGCAAGCCAAAGTCTTGATATCGCTCTGTCTTGTTGCCATTCTTCTACTTGCAAATCACTATTACGGAAGGTTTATCATATTCAAAATCTAACAGGTGCGTTCACCCTGCTGAACAACCTAAAAATGGGCTTAACATCACCGCTGGTAGTTCACCAAAAATTCACCCCGCATAGATTGTTTGACCGAGCACCAAGAAATTTGGCAGGCAGACTTTTTATTACGGTCATTCAATTAATTTTTCCTGTGTCAGTCAATTACTAAATTGTCATTTTTGTAAGGAATATTACATTTGGTAAGCATGTCTAATTTGAGTTCACCCCCAATTTTTTTTCCCTCAAAAAAGCCATGTCTGAAAACTGACAGAAGGCTGCCATTTTGGTTTTCACACAACCATTTGAGCCATTTAATGCCTATCGATGTACTCAACCTCATCTCAGCCAATTTCCTTTAGCAACATGAAATCTACCGTTATCATGAAGTCAAAGTCAAAGTTCAAAAAGTCCTCAATAACCCATGTCAAAGAAGACACAGGAAGCCCGCTATTTTGGTTTGAAGTGGCGATTTGAAAGTCATTATGGCAATTTCCAGCTCACGTGCTTCTAGAACAATCTCGTCGTTGTCAGTTTCCCTTCCGACTATGAAATTTTGTAGATGTGTCTATCATGAGTTCATCTACAAAAAGCTTTCAGTAACCAATGCCTGAGCGGGCAACAAGTCTGCCATTGTGCTTTGATAAGCCCACTTTGGCTTGGATGAGATTGTTTGAAATATAATGACGGCAATTTCTTAGGAATATGAAATCTTGTCAGCGAATCTACCATAAGAACATATACAAAAAAAAAAAACTCAAAAGACACAAGAGGCCCACCATGTTGGTTTGTAATGGCAACTCAAGGACGATTTTTTGGTATACCTCCAAAAATTGACCTCACTGAGAGATTTTGTCTGATTGCTACCAAATTTGAACCGCAATTACGAGGCAGATGGCGGATGCTGACTTTAGGGCAAAGATAATGACTTGACAGAAAACCCAAAACTTAAATCTACTTCACAAGTTAAGAGCTTACCCAAAGATTTACGACATAGATGGGTGACAAAAACCTCACAGTAAAAAAATCGACTGGTCCTTTAGATTTAGTTGCTACCAAATTTCACGCCCACGCACATAAAAGAAATGAGCCACGCTAAAATTGCAAATACGGTATTGTGAGTTTTGGTGGTGTGGGGGATCATGGTGGCGAAAGTCTCATCAAACAAGACAGTACATGACCAAGTTCTACACGCCCCCCCCCACCCTTTGGCAGAAATATATGTGAGCGATAATGCCAATCCTCATTCATCAATTTACCTTTAAGTTCATAGATTCACTTTTAATCCTTTGTATGTTTCCCATTTATGTCTGTTTGCGCCTGTAATTTGGTGAATGTTTATCACCAACAATGGTTAAATATTTTTTGACACTTTTATGACAGTTAAATACATTACTTTAAATTTCCTGGAAAAGTTAATCCGGGTGTTATAACGGTGACTAAAAATGTTTCTATTTGTATCATTTTTAATGGCGTGGCGGGGGATTCCAAATATTAACACACAATATATACCTTCGTAGTTTCACTGTACCAGCATTGTAATCTGCACTTTTGTCTAGCCAAATGCATTTCCCAATGAAGAAAATCATGGAAATTAATCAATCAATGTTCCCTGCCTTGGTGTTACACACCATGAGATGCGAGGTAAATATTATATGTACTAATTTGGTCCCAAATGGGTCGCGAGTCTTTGAGGTAAGTGGCCAGAAAAATGAGAGCTGACATATCAGGGGAGGGTGGGGAGGGTAAAAGAAAGGGGGGCGGGGGGTTGGAAATCTCCAGCAGCTCATTTTTCAAGGTGCCATGGCAACGGAACATTCAGAAGAATTTTGATGAGAACAGCAGGCTGATTACAAGCTCGACAATTTGTTACAGCAATTGGAAGAGTGCTTGCACACACAGAGGCATCATCTGCTATTGTTTGTGGCCGTCACTTGTGCAAATATGTCCTGCTCATGGAGTGAGTCCACAACCTAGGAAACCGCGACATCATTTTGGTTTAAGGGAAGGATTGTGCATCTCCGGAGCTCATTTCGGCACCAGATCATTGTCACAATGATGCCAGGTGGGCAGCTCTCAGATTGACAACACCTTGAACTGGCCAGTGTGGACTTTTTTTCTCACCACTGGCCAGCCCGTCACCGCCCCCCCCACCCCACCCCCCGCCTCCCTTTTCCTCGATCTCAGGTTCAAAATGACACAAGCCAAAGTGGCAATCACTATGCGTCGCTGCGGCTCTCTCTCAGACGGCCACTTGCATTTTGCAAATGCCAAATGGATGGATACGCGGTTCATTGACAACGTCTCCCTTCCTCTCAGCTCATCAATACGGCACTAATATTAGCTGTTCGTCGCAAAAAAGAATGTGCATGAGTACTGTTATGTTTTCTTGCTACATCTGTTGCTTCACTGTTTGTGTTCAATCCGTTCTTTCAAGGGTTATTGCAGCGCAACATAGATGCTGATTAACATTAGCATTAAGCTAGCAGACTGAAAGGCTATTCTGCGTGGTGGTTTTACTGTTTGCATCTTGTGAAGTGAGGTGATCCTTGTTCACTGTCACCATACAGGGCTACTGTCCCAAGTCTGCCCTCACAATTCAAAGCAAAACAAAAACAAAAAATTGTCTGCACGCTCTCCCAAAATAATGGAATCAGTTTATTTGTATGTCAAAGCACCATCTTATAATTTTTAATCCCTCTGGTATTTGGACAGAAGCATGCGCCCGGCAATTTAACAAGACGCTGTTTTAATTTGTGGGAAAATGGCAAAAATTGAAAAGTTCAACAGCCAGTTTCCAATAGAGAATCCGCAACATAACGATAACTGATTTTAATTTCACTTAAGATGGTCCTGTTGATAAAGCACACAAATCATTACTTCTAATCCCCGTGAAAGCAAAAAGGATTACATCAAGTTCATTCCTGCTCCATTCTGTCCAAAGAGGGTTCTTATCTGCTCCACAGCCTCTGATAGAATTGGTCCTCATCTCAGCAGGAGCCCTGGTCGTTTTCAGTCATATCTCACACAAAAGGTCAAATAAATCCGAATGAGTCTTCAAACTTTGGCGAGGGTTTTTCATTGTTGTAGTAAGCACCTAATTAATTAACCTCAGCTACTTTTGGACAAGAACATTGGAGATTATATCGACTATCGGACTCAAGATGGCAGAGTTCTAGCTACATTGTGTTCATTCACCCAAAAAAAAAAATGTGTTTAGTTTCCGGGTATGTTGAGGCATACAAAAAAAAAAGTATACTATTGAACAACCTTAACATAAACAGTAGCGCACACTGTCGAGTTGGGAGGGGGGATAGCCTTTACTGGTGATAAAAATGAAAACGCCAAAATCTGCTCATGGGTGATTCACCCATATGAGCCCCATTTAGAAGTAGGTATCCGAGACAAATGGGAGAGGCTGCATAATTGATAACCGTTGATATTTTGCCACGGAAAATGAAAGTTCATATGTCTATTCATCGCTGCCTGTATAAGCAGTCACCTACCTAAGATGGGAAACCTTGTGTCAAGTCATTTGTTTCCCTTCAGAGCCAGGCCGTCGTTTTGTTTGTGCACTTTGAAAGTTAAGCTGAATGAAAACTTGCAAGCAGCTGTTCCTGCACCCCTCATAATTGGAATGTTGAACTCTGGAGATTCAAAAAAAAAAAAAAAAAAAAGAGTCGGGATGACTCTCTACAGTTGCATCACTCTATCCATCAATCCCCCCCCCTCCCCACCTGCTTCCCCTGTTTGACAATAGTGCTGCAGGTTAAAGAGCTGGCATTGTTTCCACACTCCATTCTGTAAGCGCACACTGGAGTGGGGCCTTGGGCACAGGCTGCTCGGCAACTTCAACGCGTGACCAAAAAGCAGTTCTGGCTGGTTGCCCGTTTTATTTTTCTACTGTCATGTCAATCATACATGGGAGAGGGAGCTCCTTTTACTCTGATATCTCATAATCTCCCCTGGGGATGATCAATCAATATTCAAGAGTTTTGGACCAACTGCTTTCTCAGGTCGATTTATTGTGAGACCAGCATGAGGTATGAAAGTTCTTGTTTTCATTCTGAGACGCAAACCAAGTGTGTTAGTTAAATGTATTCCTCCAGGGTATAGCGGACACTTGATTAGGTACACTAAACCTTTAAATGACATCCCGTGCAAGAGTTCCAGCTGGAACGCTGCCTTCAAACATCACTCGACTGGCAACTAGCACACCTTCGTCAACTCGGAGCCAATTTGTCGCCAATTAGTACACCTTCAGACACATGCCAGCATCTTGCATGCATAATGCAGAAAAAAAAAGAAAGATGTCCCAAATTATTGGCTGGCAACAGGTTTGCATATTTATACATACACTCATATATATGTGTGTGTGTGTATATATATATACATATATATATATACTGTATATGTACTGTATATATACTGTATATACACACATACATACACACACACACACACACACGCATTCTAGTGCACTGATTATAACACACACACCTGCACACACACACACACACACACACGCATTCTAGTGCACTGATTATAACACACACACCCGCACACACACACTTCAGGGCTGCTTGCACACGTTGCAACAAAACCTCGGTTACAATTATGCAGACCGCTTTGAACGAACATGAACACTCACTGTGTCCATGTTTCGGAAATTAGAATAATATCAAATGAAATTAAAAAGGGAAACGGACAAAAGGACAAAAAAAAAGGCCTACTTTTACAAGGCAAAAAGGTGATGAATAAGCACTTAGGACGATTCCCTGGTGAGTTTTACTTTATTATTCCAATCAGAGAGGACGACGAGCAATGACAAGGAAAATCGACCGCCGTTTAATCCTGCATCGGTGAGAACGCACATGAGTTCTTTGGAGCAATTAAACAGGCTAATGATAGTTGAGTCGGTGTGAAATGTCCTTGAAATTGCATGACGGCATGGTTACTGCTGTTTCGTGGCCGCAAAAACACACACACATACTTAACACGGGTGACTTTAGACAGGCGGGAAAAAAAGGTGGCAACAAAGGTATGTCGCCATGTGGCACTGTGTGGTCACTTTAACAGGTTTGATTGAGGCAATCGAAGTCTATAGTCTCGGTCGGGTCTGTGGTCAAAAGTCACAGTGTTTTCGAGGCCTGAAAAGTGTTGTGCTGTGACGTTCTCAGTCAAACAAGGACATGGTTGTTTTCGACCGTTTTTTTTTATTGTGCATCCTCTTACCTGAAAGACATCATTTTCTTGTCCAAATCTGGTCACGCTTTTTGGCCTGGGCCTGCTCGCGCTACTTCTCCGATACCCCTTTTCCACCCCCCCCCAAAAATAACTTGGTGCTCATTCGGCACCGGGGCCAGTGCTGTGCTTAGTGCTTACTGCTTGTTGTAAGGTGTCCTTGAGTTTTTAGAAAGGCGCCCACAAATAAAATGTATTATTATTATTATTATAAACAAGTTCTTACGAAGAATGTGTTTTGTTTTCCACCGGCAAAAAGTTCAAGTTGGAGCTACATCATTACGTCATCGTAAAGCGTCCAAACGTCACTGCTTACGTTGACGTTTACCCAAGAGCGCCGCCGCTCTTAATATTAATAATAATAAAAATAATAATATTGCGCTGTTAGCATAGCATCGATTATACTTGTGCGTAATATTTAACAGTCAGGGGACATGCAATCAGCAAACGCTTCTATCTTTCTGAATCATTGTAGATAATCACGAGGCTAGCTGCAAGTCGGAGATCGCATGCTATCTGGGCACATCCTCGATCGCTCTTCTGGTGGGAACACAATTGTGCCGGGATTCACCGCTCAATAGCTCAAATTTCCTCCAGAGGAGTCATGATAATAATTGATGACAGTTTCAATAGGTTTATGCTTGAACATGAACAAAATGTAATTGTCCTTAAATCGAAGCAACACTGCATGGTCAGATGTATTTGCCTTCAACGAATAACACTGTTAAGAGTGCTTTGACTTTTTTTCCGTAATGCACCAATCAACGGGATATTATGCAGTGGCGTCGGAGCACCGGTTTTGTGTCGAGCGAGACACCTCGAAGGAGCTAAGTTAGCGTCGCAGGAAACACGGAGCACTTTGTTCTCTGCGTGTCATCTGTTGGACTGATGCTGGTCCCACAACACGCATCGCCATCTGCGATGGGGAGGAGCTGTGTGTGTGTGTGTGTGTGTAACATGAAAGGAGGTCTGGGCTCGTTCAGTGCAATCATCACAAACAAAGTCCCGTTTCTGTGAAGTGAGAACGTGGAAGCATGGAGGAACCCTGCAGAAACACAAGCTTTTCTTTTACGCCCCGTCACATTCGAAGGTTTGCGAGGCCCGAGCTGCAGGAATCACAGAGTGGAAAGCGGGGAAGCTGTCAGATGTATCTTAACAATCTGCCTGCGAGTGAGCAAGAAATTTCAGCCACTCCTCCCACCCCCAAGTTTGACAGCTCTGCATGTACCGGTAGTCGTGCTCGCACAAACACAGTTAGTGTGATATCATGGAATCGGGTCAAGACTTTTCACTCTATTAATAATCATACAGTTCGCAGATGTTTGACAACAGCCACAACATAGATAGAATATTATAATTGCATCACAAAAAAATGCTCTGTCTAAAAAAATGTATACTGTATTGGCCCAAATATAAGACGGTGTTTTTTGCATTGAAATAAGACTGGAAAAGTGGGGTCGTCTTATATTCGGGGTCTAGATATTCTATCCATTCACGACGCTAGATGGCGCCAGATATCATTGAAGCGCATGCTGAACTTGACTCCCGAGGCCAAAGTGAACCCCTGTCACAAAGAATAAAAATAAACATAGCGGTAGTACGAAGAAAAATTAAAAAATAGCGGTAAGAAGAAAAAGAGAAGAAAATAATAGAAGAGATAACAGAAAATGGAGAAACGTAGCGACAATCTGGAGAAAAGAGAAGATCAGCCAGGTTAATCGGCAGCTGAGGAGAAGTTATGATGTAATTTACATTTCAAAAATCAGAAGTCATTAATTTATGAATGTGATTGCACTTTAGCTTACATATTTAAATGTTCAGATATTAAGATTTGAATGAGGAAAAATAACATGCTTTTTCTCTCAAATATATTGTTAGAATCATTTGTTTCAGATGCACTGTAATTATTTTCTGGATAAAAATTAATTTGGTGTTCAAAAAGTCTTTTTTCAAATTTGGGTCTTGAAAAAGAGGGGGTCGTCTTATAATTAGGCCCGTTTTTTTTCGGGCCAATACGGTAATTTTTTTTTTTTGTCATTTCCTTTTGGGGCGCACTGGTTGCATAATTGCTGCATTTCACGTAGACAATGCAGCTTCGATCCCGGTCAGTGCCCCAATAACCAGCCAGTGATCTAATCTCTAATCGCATTTAGGATAGACACTGCCGGTTTTAACTGCTGATTTCTGCTGATTAGATATCAAACGAATATGCAAATAGAGCAGTAGCGGTAACTTTGCCACACTGTCCAATTCCCCGATAAATTGTATTCTCGTGATGGGTTTTTCATTGGAGAACAGCTGCTGGGAAATTATGAAAAGAGCCGCGTTGCTTCGCCACAACGAACTGTCGAAACTGTCAATGATTAACGATTATGCCGGGTACCCAACACACTAAACAAATCTTTCATGGTAATTGCAGCATTGGAGCATTTTCTCGAGTCGGAACAATACTGGGAGTGCGGATAACCGACGCTCGCGCGGGCTCATCTGCCGTTAGGCTAATTGGTTCTGACAGTCTTGTAATTGGGTAAGGCTTGCTGGCAGGCTGCCACTCGACTGCGTTGCGCATTGGACTGGCCCGGGGGTTTCAGAGTTGAGGTTGCGTGGTTTCGAGTCATAAGGGGAAGCGGAAAAAATAATTTTTAAAGAAAGAAAAAAGATGGAAGGGCGATTAGTTGTATCTGCTCGAGTCAGATACTTTGCTGCTGGCGCGAGTGACTAGAACGTCAGTTCCAACAAGCATTGCTATCTGTATTCCCCACGAGTATGAGGCCTTGAATCCATTCTTCAAAATCAACATGGTCTAACTTCCAGTTAAAATTTCCCGCATGGGTCCTTGGGGCTTTTTCGCGCATCTTGCCAAGATCGGCGTGTTCACAGAATTTATGTGTTATGCCGGCAAACTGGTATCGGTGTTTTTTTATTTTTTTATTATTTTTTTTTGTTTGTTTGTTTTTTTTAATAAACTTTCCAGGGAAGTGACTTATTGAGCTCTGTAAAAATCTTTCTTGAAACATCTTTCATTTTCACCAGGATATATGGGCCAATTAATTCATCAGAAGATGAATCATAAACACAGCGATTCCAAGAAGGCCTTCGCAACACGTGGCTGCTCGCACCCTAAAAATCTGTCCAAGTTTTCACAGGACAGAAACCTGGTTTGTAAAGATGAGATGGAGAAAATATGATCAAACATGAACCCGACTCACATGTCAAATTGGTCAGGCTAAGATGCTAAAACGGATCCAAGAGCGGAACAAGCATGGCTCCATCAAATTCCCGAGTGGAAATATTTAATTAAGCTGGCAAACAAATGAGGCCTGACTGTCGGAAGTAAAAGGTGCTGATTGAACAGCCAGTGATTTTTTTTTCTTGTTTGTTTGTTTTTTTCTTTTACTGACACACAAAACAGAGTTGTCCTTCCAAAACAGAGAAAATACTACTAGAGATGACTGTAATTACATTTAATTTTAACACTTAAGCAGACACGTGGCTTATTGTAAGAAACTAAATGGTATGGTTGTGACCAGATGGCTCTTCTTTTATAGTCATGTGACAGCAGCCGCCATGTTCGAAGACTTCGTAACCTGTATTCCGCGTCTGCTCTTTGAAATCTCTCCACCTACACGATAACAGAAAAGATGCCTTTTTTTTCTGGTAACCTGAAAACACTCCCTGAGGCCTCAACCTTATTATATTGCGTATTCTGGATTCTGGTTTCATTTATTTATAATTCAGGAGTAGCACACATACATATCAAATGTCGAGGTAATTTTGAGGTGAAAGAAACGCAGTTTCAGAAGCTCCTCCACAAGAATTAACAAAATAAACAAGAAACCAGTGTACATGATAAGGAGTAAAGGTAACTGGTGCCTTGGAAAAAATAATGCTACAGAGATTTTACAAGCAAATGACAGTTTCAAAAGTTTAAAGAAATCAACGTGTCAAATATACATGCTAACAGCTAATGTTAACTGGCGTCTTGAGTAAACTGCAGTTTGTACAAGACAATGCTGGTTTTCAAAGCTACAGGAATTTTGTAATTCAATCTCAATTACAACGTGATTGGTAACTACGGTCTTGGAATATACACGTCCGAGTTTGAACAAACAGATTACAGTTTCAGAAGCTAAAAAGAAAATTTAAAAAATGTATTTACATGCTAACAGCTAATGCTAACTGGTGTCTTAAAATAAAGGATGCTTCAGAGTTTGTACAAACAAATGTTTGTTTCAGAACCCGAATATGTGGTTTTTGTTGGGGGGTTTTATCGCAAAGTCCCCAGGACATGCTAATTACTAATGCTAACTGCCATCTTGGAAAAATAACTTGTAAGAGTTTAACCTGATGCTTACCCTGGCTATTGTCTAGATACGACTATTGATTAATTGTGTCTTAAATTAAAACGAATTTCTTAAATGATCGACCTAGTCGCCAAATACAAGCGGCCCACACATTTTTTGGGGAGGTTTTGCACAGGGACATTAAAAAGCTAACATGAAGAGGTACTTGGGAGTAAAAGCCATTTTAGGGGATATAATCTAACCACGCAAAAAAAAAACACCGTGTGGGAGCGTCTATTAGTTCCCAGTAATTTAATACCTTTCAGAGCGTTAAAAATCATGAACCTTCGAATGGGTGAGCACATCGAGGCAAATTTGAGCAACTTTAATCCATTCGGGGTTATTAATTTAATGGATTTCGTGGTAAAGTGGGGGCTCTTTATTCCAACACTGGGAAATGTCTCCCATTTCAGAAAGAATAGGACACGCTATTAAAAGCACATTTTCATGTTGTCTTCAGCAGGAAATTGGAGCACATGTTGCATTGCTTTGGATTACGTAGAATGCTCGGAAAGCAGTGGAAAGTCGCGCAGTGGTTCCCCAACCGTTTTTACGCTATGGACCGGTCCATACAAGTTCCTTAGGTATCATATTTTGTGCCATATCAAGTGGAAATGGGTTTTAGTCCTTGAAAATATCCATTTAAAAAGCATGCAACATATTTTGAGAGTTTTCGACTGTAATGCTTCCAATGATGACGTATCAGATGCATGCAGAAAATCCGCGAGCCCATCATGATTACCCCATCATTCTTCAGTGCCCCGCTCTCTAAATCAGGATTTTTTCAATCTTTCATGCCCAACAACACTTTTTTTCAAGTCGTACCAAAGCGGAGAACATCATTACATTCATAAAGGACAAAGTTCTCATTCGTATGAAAGCTTTACAGCACACTAAAAGCCAGTGGGATGAAAAAGATCATCTTGATGTATGTGTTTGAAATTAAAAAGCAGAGCAGACCACAGTTAGGTCAAGTGCTTCTCACCTGCTTTCCAACTTTTGGCCAGTAGGGAGTTATTTCTTCATAAAATGCTGTGTAATCATAAATTGGGACTTATTTCGTAGAAATGGCGAAGTATTGCTTGGTGTACTTTAAAACATGTTTGCTTGGTTATTGACTGGACATTGTGTAGCACATGCTTACAAAACAAAAAGTCAGTTAAACTACTGTTAAAAATTATACTGCAAAAATAATCAAATATTTAAATCACCAAAAAAAAAGAAGTCATGGTGCAAATGTACCTCATGAAATCTTTTTAACATAGTTGCCCTGTTGTTACGCAGATTTGGAACTTTTTTTAGATTTACAGGATTTACGGGTTGAGGCCAACAACCGAAAATGTTTTAATATGTTCAATATTAGCAATCTCAAACCTTCATGTGTATCGACAACAATCAGTTGGGGTGAGTCCCGGACTCTTTGATCGCGATGTGGAATAGAACGATAGCTTACATCGATACAGTGGACAGCTTATCAGGTTATCATTATTTGTGCATGAAAGGGTTAATAAGCAGATCAGGGAGCGAAAAATCACTCAACACACCTTGCCCTCCAAATACTCACTCCAGATAATCTAGGGGAGACATTTTGAGATTCTTCTGACTTTGATCCTAAAACAGGGAAAATGCTCAAATCTGGCCCGATTTTAGTGTGTGCGTGCGCGTGTGTGTGTGTGTGTGAGAAAAAAAATAATGCGGCTAGATGAATTTGTGAAGCAACTCAGTACAACCTCCCCCGTAGAAGAGGTGGCGCGCTCCAAACGCCACCCCCCACCCCAATCTACCGCTTGATTGTCAGACATTCTTTCTCGACGTTCAAGTATCATTCTGTCACCCCGGCAACGCTCCGCCGCTGATGCGGGAACTCTGTCATCACCTTGAAAGTTCCAGCGCGCCGTTGGCAGCCCCGACGCGCCAGTAATTTTCATGAGCTAACAAGGATTTATTTATTTAGCGCGCTGATTTAAGGGGTTTCACTCATACCCGCTTCCTCCAGGTCACCACCACCTTGCATTTATCCCTCTTTAAGCTACCTTTAGGACAGTATTTCAACAAGACTCTGTCAGGTAAAATGACTTCAGGGGACGGGCCACTATGTCATCGTGACTTCTCTAACTTAGAAAGCTATCACGTCTATGAGCTCTTTGACAACGACTTCAAGGTTTCATTGACTTATTTTTTTTACCCTAATTTACCCTGTGTAGACTGAGACAGAAAATCATTCCAATTGTGTACTTTAGATTATATTGCAGCACACTGCTGTTAAACAAAACTTCCATCACAAAATTTCAAGCGGAGTTAAAAAAAAACAAAATTCTTGCTAGATGCACAATAGACATGAATAAATTAAAACTGTTTCAAATGTTGATTCCTTAAGATTATTTTTTTTTGTTAAATTTAGTTTACTTCACTGCTGTAGAGTAGTTAAATATCTGCACATGGGCAAATGAGCAAAGTTTGCTACATGTAGCACACCTTAGCCTGGCCATCATGTTGGCTAATGAGCGAAGTTAGCTAGCACATGCAATGATTTTTTTTTTAATCGTTATTTTACAATGAAATCAGCGTAATTCATAGGAAATGTTGTCAATCCAAGGTTGGCAGTATGTCAATTGGCCGATGGAGTTGCATGTTAAAAACATGACAAAACAGGTTGCTCGGCGACACCCTGAACATTATGAGCTTGAGAACGCGCAGAATCTCATTACGTGTTAGAAAAACTGTTCAAATATACAGTACAGTGGCACCGACAGCAGAGGGGAGTGGATAATGCACTATTGATTAAAACAAAAGGACTGCATGCCAGTCGAATTATTCACAATCCAAATCTCACCTGCACAGCCTATTTACATTGGAATGACATAATAGGGAGCCACGTGGCCCATGGATTTATACATCCACACATGAACTGCATTTCCTTTCCACCTGCTCACCAAAGCTAGCCCCTAATAATCAATGTTTGACAATAAAAGTTAAATCTGACCTATGATATGTCCCTATAAACCAGTGAACTCAAAGTCGCGGCCCGCAGGACACAAGTTTGAAAAATTCTGATATTTGAGAACAGTGGAATGTTTCATCTGAGCTTTTCTTGTGGAAAACTGGAACCATCCATCCATCCATCCATCTTCTACCGCTTATCCGGGGCCGGGTCGCGGGGGCAGCAGCTTTAGCAGGGAAACCCAGACTTCCCTCTCCCCGGCCACTTCTTCCAGCTCTCCCCGGGGGATCCCGAGGCGTTCCCAGGCCAGCTGCATGACATAGTCTCTCCAGCGTGTCCTGGGTCGTCCTCGGGGTCTCCGCCCAGTGGGACATGCCCGTAACACCTCACTAGGGAGGCGCTCAGGAGGCATCCGGATCAGAGCCCAAGCCACCTCATCTGGCTCCTCTCGATGTGGAGGAGAAGCGGCTCTACTCTGAGCCCCTCCCGGATGACCGAGCTTCTCACCTTATCTCTAAGGGAGAGCCCGGACACCCTGCGGAGAAAACTCATTTCAGCCGCTTGTATCCGGGATCTCGTTCTTTCTGTCACGACCCATAGCTCATGACCATAGATGAGGGTTGGAACGTAGATCGACCGGTAAATTGAGAGCTTCGCCCTTTGGCTCAGCTCCTTCTTTACCACGACAGACCGATACAACGTCTGCATCACAGCAGACGCTGCACCGATCCGCCTGTCGATCTCTCGCTCCCTTCTGCCCTCACTCATGAACAAGACCCCAAGATACTTAAACTCCCCCACTTGGGGCAAGATCTCCTCCTTGTGAGCTGGGCGGCAGCCAAAGGCGGGGACCCTGGCGGTCCGATCCTCGGCTCCAGAAAACTGGAACCAAAGCACTGAAAACGTGTAGGGTATAGCAGGAAAAAAAAGCAATGAACATTTTTGGAGGAAACCCTGATGCGGCCCAGCCTTAACCAGAAACTAGCTCCAGTAATGCACCCCCGATGTAAATTGAGTTTGAGACTGTTGAGGGAAAGTAGCCTTCTTTCCTTTGTGTGTTCGTTGAATTTCGGACAGTGAGGATGTTGGTTTTCTCTATCTGCAGTTTACGAATCGATTCGGGCTCCTGAGAGTTTCAGATTTCATCAGGAAGCCCAGAAAAAATACAGTCATGAGAATATATAGAGACAATATGATAATGAGAGGTGGGGAGTTACGCCTCCATGCAAATCCCGGAAACAAAGAAGGGTCGATGCAATTCGATCTTGGCATGTTGGGAAAGTCCAGACCTCTCCCGCTGTGCGTAAATCTTGAGATAAGAGTCCCTCCCCGGGGGAACTTTACGTCCTTCAGGGACCCTCCCGAGGTGGGGGTCAAGGGGCACGAAAGGTAATTGTAATCACAGTAA
This sequence comes from Hippocampus mohnikei, assembly GCA_026261675.1. NCBI lineage: Eukaryota > Metazoa > Chordata > Actinopteri > Syngnathiformes > Syngnathidae > Hippocampus > Hippocampus mohnikei. The sequence continues at coordinate 5,727,466 of JAKGUB010000346.1, read as the reverse complement.
GTAGGAAATACCTTCAACAGCATTCTACATTCTTTGTTTCAAGTGTTTGAACGGAACCAGAAACAGAGAGGGGCTAAAAAAAAAATCACAGTAAGGAATAGATTCCTTAAGCCCCTGTCACACCTTGACGATTTAGCCAGCGTATGCCGACGTAGGAAAAATTTGGCAAATACGCTGGCGTACGTCGAATAAGTTATGGGTAAGTTTTGTATACGTAACAGCACGCTGAAGCACGTTGGTATACGTCGGAAATCGTCGAGTCGTCGAGAAATTTTAAGCATGCTTAAAATTTCTCGTCGATAATCAGCGTATGGCTATACGTCCCGTATACGCAGGCCATAAGTAATAGGTAAGTTATGCGATCGTTGCACACGTTCAAACACGTTAAGTGTAGGTTACTCATAAGTCCAAATACGTCGAGAATACCTACTAGCTGTTCTCCAACATCCGTGCCTTTCGGAACTGCAATACGCTGCTGCATAGCGTGCAGCAGCGTATTGCCGACGATCACGTGACGTAGTCTATAAAAAGGCTGGCGCTCGACGTTTCAAATCATAACTGCACTAGACATTGCAGTACCAACATCTGTTTGGGGACTATCCCCCCCCCCCCGGTCTAGTTAAAATGGTATAACCCAAGAGGCAAGGTGCGGCTTGCCATCGTTACTGTGAGTTGCTATTCACGCTATTAAAGCAGCAATCAAACGCCATTATGACTTGTGTCATTAATAAACCAAACAACATCAGCGTCATGGCAAAGAAAAGTCTGGGAGCTCATCAAAGGTCTCGCAGAGGCTCAGCCCATCACAGCCACTGCAGCCTTCGCCAACTACGTGCGTGACAGCCTGGTCAGCATGTCCAAGCGCAAGTTCGAAAGGCACGGATGTTGGAGAACAGCTAGTAGGTATTCTCGGCGTATTTGGACTTATGAGTAACCTACACTTAACGTGTTTGAACGCAGCAACGATCGCATAACTTACCTATTACTTATGGCCTGCGATACGGGACGTATAGCCATACGCTGACATACGTCGAGAAATTTTAAGCATGCTTAAAATTTCTCGACGACTCGACGATACCAACGTGCTTCAGCGTGCTGTTACGTATACAAAACTTACCAATAACTTATTCGACGTGACGCCAGCGTATTTGCCAAATTTTTCCTACGCCGGCATACGCTGGCTAAATCGTCAAGGTGTGACAGGGGCTTGAAACGTCGGCGCCAGCCTTTTATAGACTACGCCACGTGATCGCCGGCAATACGCTGCTGCACGCTATGCATAAATTAGACTATCGTTGGGCACAAGTTGTGTACGCCGGCAACACGCTAGGCATTCGTTGGAATAAGTTATCTATAAGTTATCGAAACGTTCTATATAATTTACTGATACGTTATGTATACGTCCAGCCCGTTATGAATGCGCTATGTATACGCCCAAAATTGAAAAAAAAAATCGATAATTCAGCGTATGCCAGCGTTTTAGGGAAAATCTGAACGTCGGCATACGCTGGCTGAATCGTCAAGGTGTGACAGGGCCCTTAACAAGACCCTTGCTGTAAACGTTTCCAGTGGTGCGGAAGTGCACTCTGCTAAATGTGCCTGGATTGCCAAGCAAAGTGTATTTCATACTCGCGCTTCTCATCGGGTAACACAGTTCCATCCGCCATTGACATATATTGGATGCATCTCTCATGGAAGTCGATAGAAGCTCAGAAGAGTATATTAGACCATTGATTCACTCTCTGAAGCCTAACCACCTTCCCGGTTTCATATTGTTTTCGCAAACAGCTGCCATCTTGCAGTAATAGATGTCAACGGCACCGCCTCGATGCACAATGCTTCCAATGGGACACTCGTGGCCCGCCTCACGTCCGATGCTTGGAAACAATGATGAAAAAGCATATCCTGCCCGGCACCGTTTGCTTAAACACAGCAGCTCGTTCCATCTCAACATTACAGCGCAAGCGATGTGAAAGAATGAACATCAAGTGTCCATCACACCCACGCTCATGGGCTGGGAGGAGGGATTGGGGTTGCCCGGCCAACGCCCTTCAATGGTCAGGAGATTTTTCAAGAAGTTATAGATTGGGGCCGTTGGTAGGACGGGTGTCATACACAACATGCTGAAACAAGCAGCTTCTCGCCTCGCTGCGACAATACTAATATTTCATCCTGATGTCTTGCCAATAGTGCGCGCGTGCACACACAAACACACACAGAAAATTTACGGCCGCTTTAAAATGTAATTACAAGGACTGACAACGTAAAAATCTCTCACCTCGCCGTCATGAATCCCTTACAGACATTGTGAACTTTTCATTTTTCATTTTCCCCGCTCTGCGTGTAAAGTCTCTCATTGATTGTTGTGCTTGCAATCAGCGGCCTTGGCAGCGTGATTAATAAAGACAAAACACCAGGCTTTGTTGCAAAGTGCTACTAATTGTTTCGGTGAGCGAGGTTGGTGGGAAGCGCGAGCGGAGAAACAACATTCGCCCATGTACAGCGTTATGTCTAATGATGCCCCCATGCCTTATCAAATGATGCCGCTGTGCTAGGGTTACCGGTTTATCCCTCGGGGAGGCTACGGATTAAGGCAGCCTCTCCTTTCCGATGCGCTACCTTAATAAAGCAGCATATGAATGGCATTTAAAGTACATCGAGACAGAGAAAAATGCAGTGAATCGCCTGCTGATTCACAATGCGCCTACTCGCAATGTTTTGTTTTGGACGAAACAATTACCGCATTGGCCCGAATATAAGACGGCCCTGATTATAAGACGACCCCCTCTTTTTCAAGACTCAAGTTTGAAAAAAGATTTTTTTGAACACCAAATTAATTTCTATACAGAAAATAATTACAGTACATCTGAAACAAATGATTCTAACAATATATTTGAGAGAAAAAGCATGTCATTTTGCCTCATTCAAATCTAAAGTGCAATCACATCCGTAAATGAATGACTTCTGGTTTTTGAAATTTAAATTACATCATAACTTCTCCTCAGCTGCCGGTTAACCTGGCCGATTTTCGACCCACTTTTCTCCAGATTGTCACTACGTTTCTCCATTTTCTGTTATCTCTTCTATTATTTTCTTCTCTTTTCCTTCTTACCGCTATTTTTTAATTTTTCTTCTTCGTGCTACCGCTATTTTTATTTTTATTCTTCGTGGCAGGGGGTTCACTTTGGCCTGGGGAGTCAAGTTCAGCATGCGCTTCAGTGATATCTGGCGCCATCTAGCGTCGTGAATGGGTATAATGTCTTGACCCCGAATATAAGACCACCCCCACTTTTTCAGTCTTATTTCAATGCAAAAAACACCATCTTATATTCGGGCAAATACGGTATTAAGTGATATCTCAGCGACACATATTCACACCCATCTCCTTCCCGACATGTATTTTTCTGCTGTTCCATTAAGCAGCTTCGGCCACCAAGCTGATGGTTGGCTGCGTCGAAAGTGAACAGGAGCATAATGGAAGATTCAAGTAGAGGTTAGTACAGCCGGCGCTTCGGTGGTGACTGTGCTCCCCCAATTGAGGAGCGAATCTTTAAAAACTAACGAACATTTTCACCCATCCGTTTTCTAATCCGCTGATCCTGACAAGTTTTGCGGGGGGGTGCTTTAGCCTATCCCAGCTGTCTTCGGGCAGCAGGCGGGGGACACCCTGAATCGGTTGCCAGCCAATCGCAGCATCCCAAGCTTTAAAGTGTCTTACAAACGAATGGTCTGGTCACAGTACAAGGAGGACAACAGATCTTAGCATTAACTTGCTCAGTCACTGGCTCTTTCTTACCTTTGTCCGTATGTGCTTCTTGTTGTTTATCATGTTGATATGTGTCATTTCCATAGCCTAGTTGGTACGTGCTTGTTGTTTCCCAAATAGAACCATGGAATACACTTACCGTGGTACCTATACTAATGAAATTAATATGTTCTGGATGAAATGTAACTCGAAAATTTTGCAAGTAGAAAGGCTTTTTACATGGAAATGCCCTAATCCGTTCCAAGACCCCCAAAATTCAGACATAAATGTTTCCCAAAGCATAGCAATGCATCAAAATATGTAACAAATACATATGAGAATTAGATTATTGCACAATAAATGAGAGTTGTGCACAATGTAACAAACTAAGAATAAAGAATAAAACTGATGGTCATTTAACTTTTAACTGCGTCATTTTTTTTGCCCTCTTTTGTTCATGTTTTCTCTTAGTGGTTTTTTCCTGGCGTTTTGTCACGAACCAATCCAAGGACACTTGCTTTTGTCGCCTTTAAACAATCCTTTGAAAATGTCCAAGGCAAACATCAGCAAAGTGAGCGATTGCCCGACTGCTGAACACTTTTTCTGGATCACCTCATGGCCCGAAGGGCGAATGACAAGGACCCTGCATAGATGCATATCTATCTATCTACGCACATACACACATACGGTCGAAGTCCCTCTTAGCCAATGGGATGCCAGGATGATGCTCGGTCATAGCCAATGGCAGTGCGGCTATAAGTATGCCGTGTTCAGGAAACTCTGAGCTATGATTAGCAGCCTACACTGAATTTCTACTTGATATTTATTTCGAAACAAGAGGCAATATTTTCCTGTTGAAGCGTTACGTAACTTGAACATTTCGTATGAAGAGACGTTCGTAAGTAGAAGTACTACTGTAATCTGCTATCTAAACTTGTAGGACTTGTATAGGTCAGAGTTGACCATTCGGGATGTGGAAGTTAGTATGTATGTATGTATGTATGTATGGATTGTAATGTCAATGTGAGTTGGCGTTGGGATGAAACAAGTTTTCTTCCTTTTTCATGCGTTACTAATGAGGGGTGCACGATTCAGATCACATGACAACGTTAGGGATCATGTGATCTTTTGGCCAGATTGTCCGCCTCGCCGAACGACGTAAATCAGACGCAATTATAGCATGCGGATCAGGGAATAGCCGAGATGTTTGCAAATGAATAGGCCGCGACTAATTTGTGCCTGTGATGAACAGCCCACTCTGTGCATTAACGTGATGAATCATCTCTATTTGTCAGGTCATTCATTTGCAGCTCCTGATGAGAGCCGCGGGCGTTGTTCATCACGCGTCTCACCTAGCATGGATCCGGTCCCGGCATCAAATTTTGGCACACGAGGCCACGGCGCCGCCAGACCACGTGAAGGATTTTAGCACACGAAACAGCAGGGGACCATAGTTGAACCTGAAAAGTCATCCATCCCTTCAATTTGTACCGTATAAGCTGGAGCTTGTCCCAGCTGACTTTGGTGAGAGGACACATCTAGATGCAGTCTAAAGTCTGGGAACCGACCAGCATCACAGAACGGATCGTCTTCAATTTTGGAGGTTTGGGCTTGAAATGAAAGCGACCAGTCTGAATCACTCTAATGCGATTCCCGCCCTCCCCCAAATGCGAACATACATGAAAAACATGGAGAAGCATTGTGCCAATGTTTATTTTATGTTCAGGGTTAGCGTGAAATAACGGAAGCCTGCTTTTTGTTGCCACACTATTTCCATTCACTCCAAGGCTGAAATACAAAAGGAAACCTCGGTTCAGCGGGCCAGTTGATTGCAAGCCCTCAGTTCAATGTGAACTGTTGTACGCCACCGCCGCTCACAAAAATCCCACAAATGTTCAAGGATTCAGATGTGGCCGTGGACAAATCAAAGAGTAACCGGTAAGATTTTCCTCACATGATGCTTTTTACTTTAAGTCCTGCCTAATTCAGTGCAATTTAGGAGCACTAAATCAAATGTTGGGCTAATCTGCGATGTGATTCCCAACCTTTATTGAGCCAAGGAACATATTTTAAGTTTGATTAAAAAATTTGCACGGCAGTTAGCGCGTCGACCTCACAATACAGCTTCAATTCCAGCTCCGACCTCCCTGTGTGGAGTTTGCATTTTCTACCCGGGCCTGCGTGGGTTTTCTCCGGGTACTCCGGTTTCCTCCCACATTCCAAAAACATGCATGGCGGGCTGATTGAACACTCCAAATTGTCCCTAGGTGTGAGTGTGAGCGCGGATGTTTGTTTGTCTCTATGTACCCTGCGATTGGCTGACAACCGGTTCAGGGTGTCCCCCGACTTCTGCCCGAAGATGGCTGAGATAGGCTCCAGCATCACCCGCGACCCTTGTGAGGAGAAGCGGATCGGAAAATGGATGGATGGCACATCACCAAACAAAATTAGCACAAAGAAGAAACCATATGTTAATTTCACACTTGTTTTCCATTTAATAAACTAACGGAGGGGATGCATTATGCAGGTTGGTGGAGTTGGTAGCAAAAAGCGGAGGAACCAAGCGCAGGGAAGCACAGAGGCTTATTTTCACATTGTCTGTATCGAGAAAAAAAAAATCCAATCAAAACTCGTTTTAAATATTGTAATTTGGGAATTTTGTGAAAACTATCTCAGCCACCATTATTGCCCAGCCCTAAGCGAGGCAAGACTGTCTGTATAAATGCTTGTACTCATCCGCCTAGGAACTGTGACACCCAGTGGCTCATATTACCAGGACTGGCTTCACACTGAATTTCAAATGACTATTTACCTGTCGCACCAGAACTGTGAATCATGACCATTTGCTAGTAGGTTTCCGTTTGGCCATTTGCTGCTTGTAGGAGGCGACAAATTACACAGCTTATATGCCCAAAACACACACACGCACGCGGTCATCAGTGATTGGCATGACTAACAATGGCTGCTCACATCACATCGACTGTGAGGCAACTGGCTCAGGAGCACGTAGAATACTGAGAGTATGGCCTCCTGCCAGCCATCTTGAACTCGCCACACAAATCGATGGCAAAGGCCTAAAAGTGTAATTTGACACACACAAACATGACACCGCCGAATAACCGTGGCCCGAGGCTCAAGAAACGATGGTCGACAGCGCCAGCAAAACCTTGCCGCCTGTTGGAAAAGTAAGAAAAATCATCGTGCTTTGACTAATAATTGACCGGCGAGTGCTTTTTTTGTTTGTTTCCAAGCGGATGGCGTGTTTTCAATCCAACAGCCGACCGTTTCTCTTATTTTGCTTTCTTGCTTACAAAGCGAGCTCGTCTTCTCCGACGATTTGTGCGCCATGAAATCAGTCCGTTTCATTCGTCTGCTTGCTCATCTCTGCGGGATAGCGAGGTCAGTGATTGGATTCTACAGCTTTTACTTCTTTATTTGTCTTTTTTAACATTTCATTTCCCTGCCGCTGCTGGATTCACGGCACCGGCCAGGAAACCATTTCATGTTGATTACCGTTTTCTGAACTGGTGGCCTGGGGTGTTTTATTGACTGAAGGGCATCGAGTACAAAGCATTTATTTGAGGCGGGGCATTTATTTCTTTGAGTGGACAACATGTCCATTGATTCATTGTGAAGAATGCTATGTGAAGAAAAACTAATGGGGGCTGGGGGCTGGGGGTGGAAATCTGCCATGTTAATGTTGGATTCGGACGATAACACAACAAATGAACAATACAAATTTATAGCATGTCTTCAGTTATTTGGTGAAAAATTATCCAATTGATGGCACCCTGTCGAAATAAGAAAGTGGTAAAGGGATGTACAGAGTTTTTAGGGGTATTATACATAGGTTTAGGGGGAAACAATGCTTTGTAAAAAGGGGTTGTAAAAAAGTAATGTAATTCCAATTATATTTTGGGCCTTATTTTTGTGCTCACGCAAAGTGCAGTCCAACTATGCGCATGGGTGGTTTTTTTTTCTTTCGAAATGGGTGTTTGCGTCATCGTGGGACTGAACACCGGCTTGATTCCTAGCCAATCAAAGTGGCTCTCCTCCTGCCCTTTAAATTCAGCGGGGTCCAAACGGCGGAAGCAAAACGGACTCGCTGATGTCCGTGCAGGAGATTGGCATGTGCAGAGAACGTTTATGAGGAACTGCAAGACCTGCACTTGCGGATGATGGAGACCAGTGTTTTTCAAACTTTTTTGAGCCAAGGCACACTTCTTTCATTGAAAAAATCTTGCAGCACACCATTAGCTGAAAATGTGAAAAAACACGCTTATTTGAATAATGAATGTCTTATATTGTGACTATAACCGTTTTTAGCATTGAAGAATGACATTATAACAGCTTGAATTGGAATCAAATGAACACAAAGGAAAAAGTATTTTCTCATCTTTCATATTTATTGTTTCACCGTCGTCCTGCATTCATGGGTCACAAATTCGCTTGTCTCTCGTCTAAACATAAGGCAATTGGCTAGTTTTGCTGCTCCCTAGCGGTATGGAAGGGTACTACACGATTACTTTCTGTGCGATATAGACCACACAGGCATACCAATTTTTCGGCGGCACACCTGATGATGTCCGCGGCACAGGAGTTGAAAAACACTGATGTAGACCACCTTCAATCCCCGATCACGTGCCTGTGAGCGACGATACTGTGACTGAAGACCTTACGGACACTTAAGTTAGAACAAAGAAGGAAGTAAGTTTCGCACATGGGGGAGGGGGGGGGGAATGAAGAGTGAAACCTACCAATTAAAGGAGAACGTTAGAGCTGCCGATTCACACGCACACACACAGTCAAATGTCTGATAAATTGCATGATGCAAATCAAAATGTTGGAAAAGTGCAAATAAAAGGAGGCGGTGAGCAGAACTATTTTTTTTAACAAAGTGGGCATATTTCCAAGAGGAACTTATTTTCACATTATCTGTCAAGTAAAACTAGTTTACGATTATTTCTGTGGGAGTTGGGGCCACTTAATACCGAGGAACAAACTTACTGCAGGGGAAAAAAAACCTAACTGTTTCAAAGCATGTTTTGGAACAACATATGAGTGAGTTTGGCCTATAGGGTTGTGCTCATGTGACTGAATCCAAGGTTAGTCGCGTTTTTAATTTGATTTTTTCTCTAGTCTTTACGGCCCACAAAAAAACCCTGAAGGTATGTACGTGTGTGATGTGTGTGATGTGTGTGTGTGTGTGTGTGTGTGTGTGTGTGTGTGTGTGTGTGTGTGTGTGTGTGTGTGTGTGTGTGTGTGTGTGTGTGTGTGTGTGTGTCTCAGGGCTTCCTCACCTAACTAAACACAGTCAGTTTGTGAGGCAGGCAGCAGCCTCGGAGGCTAAACACCCCACTACTTAAGAGCCAATAATGACTGTCAAACAGCACAACACAGCCTCGGGGCAGCCGAACGCATCGCGCGCGGCATCGCAACACAACATTTCCACCCGTCTGCTGAACAAGAGGGCTCATTTGCATATTAGCCGCATATGACGAGAGTCACATCTCAATGTGTTGCATTGGAATAATCAAAAGGAAAGCTCGAAGGAACATCAGATTTGTTTTCCGTGTCACTGTTCAGTAGAATGCGGGCATGGAACGCAGGGATGTCGCCGCTTTAATTTTCCGCTGGCAGAGGCGGTATCAGAGCAAAAGCCGAGGCGGGCCATGAGCGTGTATGGGTATTTGACCCCCCTTACCCCACCCCTTCCACTCCTGCTGTTTTTACAGCAATAATCTTTCATAACTTTGCTGCTGTTAATTGGGAATTTCTCCATTGTGAGACGAAAGGTTTTCTTATTCTTATTCTTCGGGACTAGGCCCCAAAACATACAGCAACATTTTATTTAAAAAAAAAAAAAAAAAAAAAAGGTAAGGCCCTACGACAAACTATGATCCTGGAACACGTTTTAATATCATTACCAACTCATTTTACAACATTACCCCTAAAAATGCTAAGGCAAGGATGCTGGCCTGTATGTGGTCACTTTACACCCGGGAAAATATCAATGACTACTTTCTTATGAGCCACTATCATGTACGCACTTTGCTATTCACACATACAAGAAAGAACAAAAATGAGTGGACGCACATTAACAGGTGAATTTTTCAGTGAATAGATTTCAGTTAAAAAAAACAAAATTCTGAACAAGTATAGGTTGACTGTACATTACACCAGACGCTGCAGTTATTGAATTCAGATTTTGCCGTGTGAAAGCTTTTACGCAGTTGCAGCAATTTTACGCTTCACAAGGCAGAGGCAGCAGTTCCATCATGCCTCACTCTAAAGACAACAACACGTGCGACTGCAAGTGTACATACAGATGCACTCAAAAGGGAAAAACACTATATATATTTGTGCTCATTTGAATTGACAGAATCGTATTATTATGATAAATACAGAAGCAGATTACAGGAGCAGGAGGTAGGGGGGCAGGGGCTCCTTAAGGCTCCTTTTAATCCAATTTGAAGCAGGTGACTACATGGCGCGAGGTCTTTGCTGGGGGGTAAAAAAATCTTTTCAGAATAATACCATGCTTTGTGACCAGCATATTGCTTACACGTTTCATGTTGAAATGATGCTAAAAGCTTCAACAAAAATAACAAGGACTATTGTTGAGAAATGCAAAAAATAGGTTTGAACAGCCTGGTGGAAGTAATAAAAGTCTCCCAGCTCTCAACATGTTGCTGTACACGTGAGAGAAAATACGAGATGCTACCATGCTAACAGTTGGTACGCCAACATGTAGCAAGATGGCAAGTGCAAGGAGCACTAAGGTATCTTTATATATACAGTAATCCCTCATTTATCACGGTTAATGGGGACCAAAACCACCCGGGATAAACGAAAATCCGCGAAGTATTTATTCATTTTTTTTAATGGATATGTTTGAAAATATCCGCGATGCACTGAAGCCGCGAGAAACGAACCGCGAAATAGCGAGAGATCACTGTATATATACATTCTATTTGGTCAGATAGCATTTCATGCAAATGCATGAATGCTAACACGCTAACACCAGCTTGCATGCAAACATAACAGAAAGGACTGAGGCAGATCAGTACGCTTTTTGTAGCCTATTTTCGTAAAAGTACAAAATACTATTGAGACCAGCTAACATGGTAACACTCTAAATGTTGATTTGCAAACATCCAGCAAGATAGCAAGCACAGAAAGCAATTGCTGGCACAAAAAAATTATTTTTGGGGATCAATCGGTTGGTCAGAGATGGATGGATAGACTGTCAGACACACAGAGACTGATGGTGGGTCTGATAATGTAGATCGTGAGTCTCAAACTCACTGCCTGGAGGCGAGAGGGGGCATTTGCGGACCGCGGGACAATATTTTGTGGCTCCCTACTTTCGTTTTTAATATCAAATCTGGATTTATTGGAGCAAGATAGTGAGACAAACTGAAAGTCAATCTGATGTATGGTCAGTCAGTCAGATCCTTCCTGTATGTGAAAAAATGTGTCACCCGAGTGTCTTTCTAACCCTAAGAGGGCTTCATCCTGCTGGCGGAAATAGTTCAACGGTCCTTAACAAGTGATCAGTGGTTGCCGTGTCGACGTCTCCCTCAGCGAGGCAGACAACTCTTCTCTTTACTCCACTTATTAGCCTAAGTAATCGCTTCAAGCGCCACGAGTAATCACGACAGACAGCATCATATGGTCGCCCATTTCAAAATGTCGTCTGCTGGGATATCACCTGACGTTTTAAAAGTGTCGCCTTCGATTTGTCGCCGTGGCAACAACATCACCATGGCTTGCGCGCAGGCTTTTCATTCACGGAAAATGCAGACACCAAATGGGGTTTTTTTTCATATTTTTTTTGTGTGTGTCTGTGTTAGAGAAAAGTGCACTTTTCGGAGAATGTCTGCAGAGTGAAATCAAATCTATTTCTCATTACAGAGGCACACTCATGCATCACCACAATAATATGAATACAAATCCTTGTCTGATAATTTCTTTTACGTACAAAAAGTTCACTTCAGACTTTATGGCTATTGCATCCTGCACAGGCTCCAAGTATTAGCGATGATGTGACCAAGCAAATATGACTAGTATGCATTTCTCTGCAGCACAGCAAAAAAAAAACCCAAAAAGTTTTACAATATCAGAGTTATCAGCTCATAAACATATCCCTGCGTGAATGTCTCATCTGGAAATGAATGTTGGATTTAAACCGGGCGCATGCAGTGCTTTGATGAAATATTTTGCATTTTTACTCGATACACAAACTCGGTTACAAGACTTCGACACACAAATTGCCATACATGCACATCGCCATGGAGACAAGCAACAATGTAGGGTGCTAATGATGAGGCTCCAGTTTACTATATTCGTACAGCTGGATTTTGCAACAAAAAAAACTATTTTGCTGCATTGTTTTTTTTTTGTATTAGCATCGTTGGGTTCAAATTGGCACACAGAGTTCGCCCTAAAAAAATTTCAGGCCGCATTCAGTCTTCAAAGTTGCATGTTGAAAAAAGTGTTTCAGTAATTGATTGCTTTATGAATCCCTGAGGCAAATCCCATAATTTTTTGAGAAAGCTGTGATTCCATGAGCACATATTTGCAGAATTTCGATTACAAACGGCCAAAGTCTATTTTTTGATGAACGATAGCACACTTGGGTCTAGATGGGAAAGATATTGCAGAGCGGCTCACACAGCCTGTACTTGCCCCTCAAATTGAATTTACCATCAAAAACAAAACCCTATTTTCTTTCCGTGGGGCTTCCAGTATCTTCTGATAGAAACTATTTTGGGCCACTTGAGCTAAAGTCACTTTTATTTTCTCTGTTAACCTCTCTCAAATTGATGATAACCTCTCAAAGCTTTTTCCCGCTCAATTGATACCCAGAGCGCTGCATCTATTAACAACAGCATCAAAAAGATTCTGAGGAGCTCTAAAAGAAGCACTTGCACGTCTTAAACATTAAGCGGGAGGGTGCCACCACGTTTGTGTTAGTTCGCCTCTCAAACGGCAAAATAGCTTTGAGGTCATTTGACAGGATGAAATGACTGAATTTATGAAGCAATGCGCTTTGATGATCCTCCTTGTCCTGTTTTTTTTTTTTTTTAAACAGCAAACACCTGTTCACACACACGCAGGCAGATTAGGCGTGAGCACGTTATCTTTCCACTCCATATTGGAGTCTTTTGCAGGGGCTGAATTTCAATTTGAGACTAGATTCTATGAACTCCTTCCAAAAAAAAAAAAAAAAAAAAAAAAAAAAAAAGGCAGGCGGATGCCGCTCATTTGTTGCTGAGAGCTTGTTGGCTCACTTCAAGGACTCTGTCAGAGAGATAAATCCCAGCTGGAGGGAATGAAGCCATGCTGAATCATTAGGAGGACCAACAGGTTCGCAGATGTTGCAATTAAAAAGCACTGTTGCTCATTACAACACGAACTCATCAACACAAATTACACCAATGCGCTCGCAGGCAGGCCACAAAAATAGGTACACCTCAAAGCTCTTAAGTGCCTTTCTAAAGATGACAATGCTCAATTTAGACTGACACTGTCATAGAGGTAGCCATTCAGCAGTTTTTTTACTCTTGTGGATGCTACCATGCTAACAGTTGGTACGCCAACATGTAGCAAGATGGCGAGCACCAAGGCATATTTATTTAATTTATTTTTATTATTATTTTTTTTAATATCTATTCCATTTGGTCAGGTATCATCTCATGAGAACGGATGAATGCTATCATGCTAACACTGGCTTGCATGCTAACATAACAGAAAAGACTGAGGCAGATCAGTGCGCTTTTCGCTGCTATCCTATTTTGTCAAAAGTCTCATTTTAAAATACAATTGAGACTAGCTAAAGTGGTAACACTCTAAAAGTTGATGTGCAAACGTATAGCAAGACAGCAAGTACAGAAAGCACCAAGACAAATCAAGGTTTAAGTAGCTTTAAAATAAATAACTGACATAATGTAATAATCCCCCCCCCCCACTGTTTAGGACACTAACAATGTAACTTTGGCTTTTGTTTTGCAAAGTCAGCACTGGCATCCTTAGAAGTAAGTTCTTAGAACATTGTTCTGTTGATGTGAATGATGTACATGCGTAGGAGTGTAAATCCCTACACAAACGTGTGCACAATGTGTTTTTCTTTTCTTTGTTTGCTTTGGAAAATAATCCACTGGCGCTTGTGCGCATGTCCTCCAGGCGAGTGTGTGCACTGTATGTGTATTGATGTTTACGACAGTGATGCCAAATTTAGTAGCATCATCTTACCCGTTGTCTTTTTTTTTTTTAATGGTTATACGTCTGCAGAGTTTGGAAGAAATATTGTACACGCAATCAAAAGTGTGAAAGGATAAAGAGGGGCAAACAATGGGGAAGGAGTCCACACTGTGTCCTGTAGTCTGACAGCGTTTCACAGGGCAATTGATAAAATGCTAACATGCTGGTATATTCTATGATAACAAACCACAAGAACAAAGCACTAAGGCAGATCAACAAGGTGTGTCGGATTCAAAAACTAAAAATTTCAAGGCAACAACAAACTTCGATCAAATTTTATGCTATGCAGGTAGGTGCTAATAGTTTTGTCCTATTTTATGATCACATAAAATACATGCTAGCAATTGGTATGTCAAAATACTGCAGTACTCAAAAAGAAAAAGATAAAACTCAGTCGGTTCGATGAGAATTTCAAATTGGGAGGGGACAACAGCCTGCAACTGGATAAAATCCTCACATGCTAACAGTTCACATGCGAACATATTATAGCAAGCGGGAAACCCAAAGAGAGAAACCTCCAAGGCAGATCAATAAGAATTTCACAGCATGGCCTGGAGACAGATGTCGTATTAAATGATCAAGGATCAAAGGCCAACATACGAACAGCTTACATGCTAATATTTTGCAGCAATGAACAGGAAGCAATGAGGCAGCCCAGAAGATTTTCCATATACCCTTTTCGTAATGGAACATTTCAAATGCTTGAGATTGATTTTACATCTTGGCTAACAGGTAAAATGCTAACATGATATATGCTCAAATACATCAACTGGAGTTCGGGTGGCCGATGTGCACACAAGTGCGTTGACGTTCAGTCCGCCCAAATCTAGTAGCATTTTCTGCACATTTTTTTGTATGGACATCCGGAGTTGGGGTAAATTTAATTAAATGAATTAAAATAAAAAGAATGCAAAAGGATGAAGAGGGACGTGAACAATAGGCTATCTGTTACTCTTATCTGCCTTCCTCCTTCCACAGTGACGTTAATCACGTCTCACCACTGAAGATACTTGAGAAGAGTTTGCTGGACCGGCTGTGCACTTTACAGATCTCATTTGATTTTCTCTACTGATAACGGACGCCGCAATTTTATGCCCGCGCTCACTCAAGTAGGTGGAGATTAAAAAAAAAAAAAAAAGAAGAAGAAAAAAGACGCAGACAATTCTTGCTACATCCCCGGTTTCATGAGATCGACAACGCGAGTTCAGAAGGAGTCATCCTGTGTCGGGAGCAATTCCAGCATAACGGCTGTGCCCCGAGAAGCTCAGGTGCACCCAATACATTTGCATCTATTTACATGTTTGTCAAGCATGGAATTGTGACTTACTGCAATCACTGCTGATCAGACTTGGAAGAGATTTACATATATAAAAATGCAGCATATATTAGTCCCCTCTTCTTGCTCATCCATTTGATCCATCCACATTTGATGAATATCATTTTATGGCCTTACATCATTTAAATACCTGATTTAACAAGTCACATTATCAATAATATTAACTTACAAACTTCTTGGGTTTGAATCTCAGGTAGTGAAGCGGACTGAGATACTGGCTTGCAATGATATGCAGTGAAACTCCTCTACAACGAAACCTACATGGGCGAAAATACCCCGTAGTGTGAAAAAAGGCATGAAAGCCATTCCCACTTTTCTGCTCCCCCAACAACGAAAAGTCCCCTGTTCCGTTATACGAAATCTTTTACTCTGCTCTTGCCTCGCAACTAGATTCACTACAACGAAAAAGTAAAATCCAATTTCAGCATACCACAGCGACCTCTACTGCTTCATTCGGAAACGGTAACAGCAACCATCACACTGGTTTACACATGCGCAGTAGTACAGGAAGTATTTGTTTCAGACGCTGCATGAACATTGCATTGCTAAAATGGCGACAAAACAAACCTTTGCATACCAAGGAGTTAAGAAAAGAAAAGCTTTAACACTTGAAAACAGGTTAAAGGTAATAAAATGAAAAATGGAGGAAGCAAAATAAAAGACATTATGCAAAAAATTGATGTAAGTGAAAGTAATGCTGCTCATCAATTTCGCAATTTCTTTCCCTTTTTTTCTTTCTACGCTGGCTATATGAAGTGTCAAATAAGTGTATGCTCATACTTATGCACTTTTGGAATAAGATTCAAAACTACACATACATTTTTTTGTGTGTTTGTGTTTACGTTTGAGATCAAATTTGCGACAGTGAAAAGTCCCCTGTTGTGAAAAAATTCTTGCTACAAACGTGATTTCGTTGTAGAGGAGTTTCACTGCAGCAAAAATGGTAACATGCGCACCAAATCCTCTCAGGGTAACAATTTCAAACCATTTAGAGTCAGGATTTCAGATGCAAATGCTCACATGCTAACATTTTACATGCTAGCAACCTGCGTAGACCAAGAAAGTCAGGAACATTTCAGGGCTAACTGGAAAAGCGCTGAAGCCTACGGAGGAAGGTAAAATGCTAATAACACCAGCAGGATCGCAACCAGAAAGCAGAAACTGCTAAGGCAGACCGATATGAAAAACGTATGCGTACAACTGTAAACAGCAACTAAGTACAGATACCGCTGTGACAGATCAAACGTTTTATGTTTAGCCTATTAATGTACGAGAGCAAATTTATTTTCATTCAAAACACCAAAATTGACGTCGTTCTATTTAATTTACTGTAGATTAAAAGAAAAATTGTGACATCGTGTTTTGTCACTAGGATGGAGAAGGTTGCTTAAAATAGGATTTTAAATGTCAGGCATGCCCGGCAGACGTTCCCACATAGCACAAAGGTCATGACTAGTGTGTCCTCTATCCCAGGTGACCAACGTGGAAAGACAAGCTCATGTTAGTGGAGCACTGTACTCGCCTGAATTCCCAAAGTAGAATTCTGTTGCTTTCCTGTAATTAGTGACGTGATTTGTGTTTCACTTACATCTGCAAGCACACTCCCGGGGGGGGGGGCAAACAAATTGAGACAAAAAGATATGTTGCTCCAATTTCTTGTTATTTATGAGCGACATGAATTGTGCTTTAACCGCTTATGAAACCTTCATCACCTTGTTCTCTGGAGACGACAACAATGAGCAGCAGCCACTTTGTGCGACACGAAAAGACGTGAATACGCCGCGTAGTGTTACACGTGCATTGTTTGATTGCCAACATCATCGAGCGCCCCGCGACTAACTGACGACAACACGAAGAAACGACATAAATTGATGTCCCCCCGTTGATAAAAAGGAGGCGAACGATGCTAAAAGGATGCCCAAAATTAGATCAATCACTAACTGTAGCCGCAGCATTTCCTCAATAGCTGCCGTCGCGTCACAATTCACCACCAGAAGGTAGACTATACTTGGAGGGTGAGGGGGGGCAAGTCAAATAGACATGATATATTGTACACGGTGGGCTGATAGTAAGTGTACGCTTGAAGGACTGTTCCATTTATTTACACTTAAGGTTTTCAAAACAACAAAAAAAAAGGCTAGTTTTCTAGCCGGGGCTGGGCTTCAAAATAGGGCTTCGAAGTTTGTGTTCAAATCAGTTGCAATTTATGTACAGCCAAGAAAAGAGGTGAGCACATCATTGGACAGGAAGAAGAGCTCAGCACAGACCAAGTCCATGAATTTGCTTCTCATTAGCACCCGCCTTGCACGCCCTCGCATTGGGTTTCACGGCACACACACCGTACTGCTGCTATTTATGGCAGTCGGCCTTCTTATTCCTCCACTTCTTTTGAGGAAAAAAAAAAAAGACCTTAAAGTCCTAGACTTGTACAAAATAACAACTTTTTGAAAAGAGAACAATTCCATGGAAAACAAACAAAACGGCCTTGCTCATTCGTTTCGGGCAGAAACGTTTCCAGCATAAAAGGAGACTCGTTTCACGTCGGCCATGTTGGCACTCGATGCGATAGACATATTTGTTTTCGAGACGTGGCTGTCTGTCCGCTGACGGCAGATAAATCTTACTTTAAGCTGTGTGATGGGACGCCGGCGACAAACACACAAGCGCAAGATTTATGCCGTCATCTGTCTCTTTAGTGTGCGAAAAGTAAAGGCTGGTAGGAAGAGAGAAGAAATGTTTTTCGCGTCTTGGTCTTAATGTGCTGCGTGGTGTCAGCCTTTTAAAATGTAGTTCATCCGGTTTTGATTGCGATTCGGCAATAAGTTCCTAAATCCCAGTGAAATGCTTTTGTCAAAGAAACCGAGGATGAAGAATGACAGCGAGCTTCAGTTCACCACCTTCCCTCAGCTGCCGGGCCAACACTGGGTACAGACTACGTTACCGTGGCAACCAAAGGCAGAGTTATGGTTTGAAACGAGCCGAGAGCAGGGCTCTGTGCATTTCATATTCGATGTTCAATTACAAATTTAATTATGACACTCCACAATTACAATATTGGCAGAATCATAAAAAATTGTTATTATTATTATTATTATTATTATCATCTCCTTTAATTCCTTTGTTTTCTTCACCTTCTGCGGTGTCGTCTCAGACAAGCGCGATACAATTCAGCCCGGCTCCACAAGTGAAGGCTGTCAGCCCCGACTGGGCGTCACAGAATGTTGCACAGGGACTTGGATGGTTGCTTTGATGCACCTCAGGCCGAAATGTGATGCGCTGACCACCAGAGCAGAGAGCACATCCCGAAAGTTGTGCTTCGTGAGTCTACGCACTTTATTTTGTTCAACTCCGAGCAAACCAGGATACAGGACGCATTAGTTATTCTGTGTTCATAATCAGGTATATTAAAAAAAAATGCAGCTGGTATTGATGATGAATACTAAACAAGATGTGTTGATTTTTCAACTACATTAACATACATCAATCAAAATGCTCAGTCAAAATCCACCGTAACCTTTCCAAAAGAACTTCGTTTGACCTTCTCTCAATCTTAATGGACAACTGCTCACCTGGGAAGGTTAAAGTGTATTTTAGGTTCATCCCGAAATATCGCCCGAAAGCCAAATATGCCTTCATTGGCATTTACAGCAGGTCTTTTATTAAAAAAAAAAAAAAAAAGCTCACCGGGGACATTGTCAATTCCAAATAAATAATGTTGAAGAGTTGAAGATGTGATTATTCGAAAATGTAGATGCTTGCAAAGATGTATAATGCATTATATTGACAATGATCCATTTCCTACCTTGTTAAATCACAACTCTGAAACGTCATTAACAACAGTGTGTTCACTAACGGTTGAATCGAATTCAATGATTCAAGTTTTTGTTTGATTGAGTCCGAGTTGATTTATTGATGAAGCCTTTGATTTTTGACAGCGGTTTTAAACTTGCTGTGCACGTTTCACCAAAAATGTAGTTGAGTCCCGTGCATGTTTTCACTTCAGCGAGCTTATCTTGTGTTCCATAGGAAAGTACGTTGTAAGACGTTGGGAGCCAGGGCCGAAAAACCCAAAAATATTTTGCAAGTGACCTTGCTGCTGGTCTCACGTTTGGTAAAATATCTCCCCACGCTGCAACAATTTATAACAATGCCGTGATGTTGGTCTTATTATCACACAGTTGTTGCACGCACATTATGTGCCATCATAAGAACGAGCTTCACTTTGTGCCGCCTTGCTGCCGGTCTCGTGGTCCAATTGGCATGAATATTTTAAGACGAGCGGCGATCGGAAAACGGGAGTTATTGCGGCTCGCCATCATTCTCATCCACAACCAGTTTATTTTTCAGACTGTCTGACTCGCGCCAATGCCCAAAGACTGTCACATCATTAGCTAGACATTTTGCTGCTGCACAGAGCATGATTGTCCGGCGACGGCAGCGGACGGACGGGCGAGTCACAAGTCCACTGAAATTAGACGACTGGATGACAAGATGTCAAAGACATGATGATTTGGTGACTTTGGAGGTGGTTGGTGGGGGAGGCAGTTGAAATGGTATACAGTATGTTGATAGCACGCGCTTCGGCATCGACAAAAAAAAGTAACGATCATGAAAATCGTTTGAGAAAATAAAATCTTACGACTAAACGTTGATTGTCGATGCATTGCCGTGGAAAAGAAAAGTCGCCCCTGCCAACATGGCCGCCACAAAGGCATAGTGGTTAGCCGGCAACAGAGCAATCAATGGCCAGTATTTTGGGGTCATGACATCCCGAATAGCAACTCTTGCTCTACTAGAGGTCATGGCTGTTTCGGGAAAATCCTGGACAAATTTGAGCACATAACGCCGTAGAATTACAGTCAAACCTCGGTTTTCGTCCATAAGGCTGCTCGAAAACCGAAATTGTTCAAAAACCGAAACCACGCTCTTTTTAAAATAAAAATGTTTACTGAACATGTCTGCTCACAAGGGAAAGCAACACGAGGAAGCATCACTTCCTCGTGTAAGGAAGGCGAGAGGAGTCAAATGGTGCATTCAAGTGCGCTCAGTTCGTTCGAGAATCGAAATTTGTTCGTCATCCGAGGCATAAAAAACTCGAAATTTTTGGTTGAAAACTGAATTGGTTGAGAACCGAGACGTTCGAAAACCGAGGTTTGACTGTATTAAAATGAGTACAAAGTTAGCAAAAATAAGAACAGCTTTATCCTGATACAGTACTCCTATATTGGAAATGCTCTGTGAGGGGTATCTACGACAACGGCAAGGTAAGGAGCGATTGTTTTGCTGGTATTTTTGAGGGTTAGTTTGCTAACCAACTGAGAAGGCGTTATTTATCATACCATCCACAGTTTGGCTTTCATGACATAAAATGCAGAAAAAAAACAATAATACAAGCAGGATCAAGTCGAAGTAAAAAGCAAAGTTTTACCGAGCGCAATTTACTGAATTTTATTTCCCGTTGTTTAGCTTTTCTGTCCTCTCATACTGTGGTGTATTTCTCTCATGCTCTGATTTGCATTGCTGAGCTTTTGTGTGCTGTACAATCTCACCGTCGAGTGTACTTCTTTCTCATGTAATCATTTGCTAGTCAACAGCCAATCAGAGTGATCAATCATCACCTGCAGCCAAGACTATTTTCCACATTGCAATTAATGGTCCATTCATTCGAACTGTATCTCAAAATCACAACACATTTTTGTGTTCATTTTTCACAATTTGAAATGCTGCTTTTTACTACTGGATTGCCCGTGCTTGTTTTATGAAATGTCTGATCATATAACCGACATCTCAGCCATGTTCTTTGTTTTCTAAAATATGAGAGTCATGATTTAGTTTGAAATCGACTGCAAGAATCAAATTGTCTTTTCCCAAAGGATGGCTTGCTTTCGCATTTGCATTCAAATCAGTTGTAAATTCAGCATTGAAAAATGTCATTATGATCAAATTATGGCGGAGTATTGAAGGATACGGCATCCTTGCGATGCAATAGTAGCCCACCGGCAAGTTTCACCGCTCTCCCGATTAGGCGTAGAAAAAATAGTAGTGTGTTTCCGGTAACATGAAATTTCGGCATAGGGTCGGTAGGTCGGACAAATGTTTTTATTTTTTTAAATATTTTTGCCACGCCCCCATCATAAATGTAAACAAAATAACCATAAAACATAAAACAAGCAGACATTGAAACCCCCGCTCGCCGCCGAAGGAAAACAAACAAACAAACAAAAAACTACGGCACCCTGAGGATTTCACGTAACAATAGTTAACGGTAGCGTGTCGTTTCCGTGGCGTCATTTTACGGTACCGAAACATAGTTTAACCATTAAAGTCACCGCACACGACTTGACTGTGTGATCAACGCGATTTCACTGTGCCTCTGTGTGTTTGTGGTGTGTGGGTGTGTTTCTTCGAATTTACTTTCGTTTTGAGTGTTGGGGGGGACGCAACAGATAGGTGCGTATGCGGGTTGCTATTTTAGTCCGCAAATTGAGGAATCGCGCGGATGAAAGTTTGAGATGGCGGCGAAAAAACTCACAAAGGTCTACTAATTACGTCATTTAAGAAATGGCAATGCCAGTCTGATTTTTCGTATGAATCGTCCGAAGGGCGTATCACTAAACTCACCTGTGACGTATGCACAAAACACGAGAGCGAGAGACGGACGACGCGAGGCACGATTACATGGCAAATTGGACATTAGATTTGTAGGCTAATCGCTGTGAAAAATATTATGAAAAAGTATTGGTTATTCTATAATTTACTGGTTGTAGCATGGTAACTTTATGAATAAAATATTCGTCACAAGGTGTAGTAATGCTAGACTGCAACACACAAAACGCGGTCTAAACTATTTTCGGAGATCGCGGCCGCCGCCATGATTCAATGTTGTTGACACACGACGGCAAATGACGCGCATGCTCAACGTGAATATCGCGAGAGTTTGCACCGACGTAAACATCTTTCCTTTTATTATTTATAATTTTGTCTGTGGTTTTATTGTTCTTGTTTTGATTGTAAAGCGTCCTTGAGTGTTTTGAAAGGCGCGTATAAATGAAATGTACTGTAATATCTGTTTCTTGTATTCGTGTGACGTCATAGAAAGGGAGGGGCGAGGTTGGGGAATATTGGCTCCGGTAGTTAGTCTGAGTGTGGAGCGCATGAGCGTGAGTTGTGGCTAACAGCAACTCCTTTGAATGCGTGTGTTTATTGCTTGTTTTGTTTATTAAAAAGCGACGAATTGCATCAGCGACTGCGTGCATCCTTCTCCCCGTTATTGAAGGGCATTACAGTACTATTATTATTATTATTACACAAAAATGTAGAAGGTTTGAAAAAAATGCCGACCGGAACGTTTTTGTTCGAGTTAGAAATTCTCGGTCGGTCGGGTTACCGGAAACACACTACTTTTTTTTCTACGCCTTAGATACTACGGGCCTGCGACTGAATCATGATTGCATCGAATCTACCAGTGCGGGTCACAGTCAAGCATGTTTGCTACCGTGCTTTGCAGAGGAGAAGAGCTGCACGGCATCAAACCGACAGATGCTTCAAACCAGCATGATCATCTTTGTCGAGGCACGAACGTGCGACGCAGCTCATGTTTTGCACGTTTTGTGATTGGGCGAAAGGGTCCGCGCGTCAACTGCCGTCTCGTCGATCCTCGTGTAGAAAACACTGTTGACGACGCCCACTTGTCACCCCCAGGGGCCGCAAACAGAAGCGGCGCGCTGGACGACAGATGAAGATAGATGGATGAAGCGTCGCGACTACATCGTCTCATCTTCACACTCGCCGCAGGCCGTGTTGTCGGACCGAAAAAAAAAACACACACCCCCGCGATCGGCACTTACAAAAGAGAATACAAAGTAGCCGAATACAAAAAAAAAAAGAGAACGCTCGGCGCTTCCGAAGTGGCTGAGAGCTGACCGGGACAATGTGGATCATAACAGATTTTCTCCTTTCAACCTTTTCCCCTAAAAGCAGAGGGAATGATTTTCAAGCCGCGGCTTATTCCAGCTGGCATCAAGCAACGAGGCTTATGGAGATAGTCGAGGGTCTTGATTCACTAAAACCACCCGGACTATTCTTATCAGCCTCCGCAGATGCTGCTGGCAAATGCTAAATCATTGTCTTCCTTTTTATCTTCAGAGTGCCTTTAAAAGGTGGGCGTAGTAATGACAAACCCGGACAGGAAGAGACGGCTTCAGTGAGCAGGTTACATCTTGTAACCCTAAAAAGGGATACGCAAGCGTCGACTTTTAACATTGTCACCGGTTTTTGAAATGATAGAAGCCCCACGCATCAAGATCTCAACCAACCCTGGCAAGGCTCCTCCCGCAAACCAGGTGGATGTTGTAGTATCAAGATCAGAAATGTCAAATCCAGTAAAAAGAAATCCGTCACTGTTTGGCTTTAGCTCCGGGTGAGAACGTTTACCTGCCGGTTGAGTAGAAGCACCTGTGGCTAAAGCCAAACTGGCAGGGTTTTTACTTTCTGGACCGCGATTTGACACCTCTGATCAAGACTGACCCATAAGATGGTTATGGTTAGCGAAAATTCATTTAAAAACAAATACTGAAAAAAAAAATCATGTAAATTATTTTTTTTAAAACTAATTCAAACTACATTTTATATTTACAATAGTAACAAAAGCAAAAATGTTTGTTCACAGTGTGTCAGCTAGAAGCCTCATCTAGTGGCGGCCAATCAAAAAAAATGCCACCAGATGACATCCCTCCATCGCTTAGCAATTAGCTTGGCACACTAATGCTATTATTAAATGCTAACTGCTTAGTCAGAGCTACCTGCAAATGTGATAACCTGGAGCCATGCTAGCCTAACCTTAGCCTATGTTAGCTTAGCTTATGCCTCTGCCATGTGGTTTTTTTGTTTGGTAGGACAACGGCCTGTATTATTTCTTAGTTATTTTAATTTAAAGCATGTTTAGGAACTAATGATAATCAAAGTTTGTTTCGTGTATAAATGACAATACAGTATTATATCTTTCAAGGTTTGACCACGTTGTGATATTTGCCGTTTAACTTCTCTTCATACTTGAATGACAGTTTGGATGAAAAAAATGAAAAAAACAAAACTATATATATATATATATATGATCTTGTATATTCAAATGAATTTGTATACTTTGTAAAAATGGAAATTTTTGATGCAGCTCTTGCATTGGGCCTCATTAAAATGTGGTGGCACGGCAATAAACTGAGTGCGCTATTCAATGCCCTTTCACGGCCTTTCTTCATTTTGGAACACTGTGAATAATGAATGCAATTATTCAATTAACTACATGTGACATGGAAAAATTAAAACGAGAGACTTCCTAAAAGCACGCGTAGGCATTTTTCTACCTCGCACGAGCAGCTTTGCACAAAAGATCACCAGAATTGTGTGTGAATAGTCAATAAATATTCATTGTGTTTGTTGACGTACACATTGCTAACTACTCAACAGCGATTTGCGTGATATGGATGCTCATGCCGAAATAAACACACCAAAAAAAACAAAAAAAAAACCATGTACTGTTGACATCCACCAAGATGAGCCGCCTGCCTTTGTGGTTAACAACTGATAGCGGGTTCTGGCAAAAAATTTACAGCAGGAAAGGGAACAAGAGACATTTTACGAGATAATGGCGCAGCGGCATCATTTAAATGATAAACTGGCGACTTTGAATAATGGCTGTGAACACAAGAAAGCAAACGCTACTCTTTACTATAAATTCTCTCGTAAGCAGTCCACCGAGTAAAATTCAGTAGGTAACAGACGAATAAGACATGACACGGCACAACATAATCCATTCGACAAGCCAGTTGACTTCAAAGTTGTTGACGTCAACTGTCACTAAAATCCTAAATAGCACTTCCTGAATTGCATTTTCATTCGTTAAACAGAGTGCGCTTGATTTATTAAGAAAGTGCTTTTATACTCTGACCCCAAATTTAAATTGAATCTTGTTTCTTCATGACAATTACCATAGTCTTTATCCCGTTTTAATTTTGTTTTTTTAAAGTCAGTTTTTGCAACAGGATTGTTATCTTACTATTTTTTTTTCCAGTGTTAGTTATCTCCGTCGCGATTTTGATCGATCTATTTGCATATGCCTGAACTCCTCCCACAAGATTGGAAAAATTAACTGCGCAGCAATTTAACACATTTAATGGAATCTTCCACAGATGACTTGGCCCACCTGCCCATGTTCTAAATCTCAGGTGGCTCTTGAGCATTAAAGATTTGCCCATCAGATACTCGCTGAATTGATGTACCACAGGGATTACTGATTTGCACTTTGACGTTTTGTTGGCAAACTCTACCATTTAGGTTCCTCTGTACACCGAATGAAGTTTCAGAACTTAACCAACTCCACTGGTCCCAGATCGGAGCGCAGCATTTCACCATCTGGCAGAGACGCAATATGTCACAGAATGACAGAAGGTCTGCTCTGCCCTGCCCTGCCCTGTAAGCACCTCATTCCCGTGTTTCACATCAAGAGTCAGTTGGAAGAGAATGTTTATTCAGGATTAATCTTCATGATTTCCGAAGTTAACTTGACAAGCTCCTCAAGGCAAGAACGCAAACATTTCATCATATATCAAGCAGCCAGCATTGCTCGAAAGGGGTCCCTTGTGCATTAATTTTAATGAAAATATTTAATGGGAATGATGTGAACGTCTGAGCCCGGAGGCGGTGATAACAGTGACTCACCAGGCTGTGACTGCCCGCAGCTGTTTGGGCTCTTGGAGAGGCTCGACACCCAATCTTTTTTATTTTACTATTTTTTTGGCTCGTGGACAACATACTTGCTTGTCATTTGCTTAATGTGTAACATTGAAAAATGTGTAATTGCGCAATGCACATTTGCGGGATTCAAATTCATAGACTGGAAGGTGGATCCGATACTTTTTGGAGTTTGGTAAGCCTTCCAAACCAGGAACAAAGTGAGCATGATAAATATCAATACGTTGATTGGAATTCCAGCAGCAGAGGCCTTGAGTCTCTGATTCACTTAACAGCGGTTTTGTCGCGCGTCTTTACACGCGTTTATCACCCTATGACCATTTCAAGGTGACAAACAGTGCTCAATAAACTACAGTAGTTTGCGCAGTGGACTTGGAATGTTTTGACATGGCAGAAGCCATTTTTCCATTTGTTTTGTGTTGAAGGCCTACAAGTGCTTTTCATTAAAAATATATATATATATTGACTTAACTGCTGCATGAGCTTAGGTTAGTGAGACGATGGCCCGACTCGGGTGCAAATTTGGTTTCGGGTTTCTTTTCAGGGAAAGGCTTTGAGTTTACAATAGCGTTTCCTCCCTTTATACCAATAGCAACCATAGCCTCATTTTTACCAGAGATCTCAGTAGACAGGAGAAACAAAGGCTTCCTATTAAAAACCCCAAAAACTCGATTGATTTAACACATATCCTACCTTAAGAATTTAGACCTCATATCAAGTGAGTATTACACACGACGACAGGGGATGGTTGGCTTAAGACAGTCCCAGCATAATCAGGTTTCGATGTTGCGAATGGCATGCAATGATTAAGTTACCACCAATGTCTGCCTGGCACCATGCCTGAATGAAATAAGAGACGACAGGGTGACCTCGGTTTAAGAATTCCGTTCCTCTGCGGCTTGAAATCAAATCATTAAATGAAAAATGTGTAAAAGTCCTGTTGGTTTGCATATTTGTTCATCTACAACATGTCTCTTGTTTTTACTATTGCTTTAAGAAATATTGAAAACTTTGTTGAAGAAAAAAAAGGGGGTAGGTCCAACTTAATCTTCTCCCATTCGACGTCCATCCCATGTAATAGAAAAAGCGCATTCAGAAATCCGGCACAACTGAAGTCATGCGGAGATACTGAGATATGCCAAATGGGCTAGCTTACATAAATCCACTGCGTTTACACACTCTTCTCTGGAAATCGATTAATCGAGTGAAGACTTCAATTTGCTTCGATGACTCACCAACCGATTCGACACAATTAGTAACATTCTGATCACTTAATTGATTTTTGTGCTCAGCAAACATGAACAAGAAAAGACTCCTGTGACATACCCAATAGAGCAATTCAGTTTGTGTATAATTCCCTACACATTTCTCTTGGGGCGATTTGTGTGACCTGAAGTTGTAGTAGGCCTGAGTAAGAAAACTGGGTCAGGCTTACGAAACAGGAAGAGACTCTCTCATTTATTCTCTATTACAGTCTAATGTTTAATCTTCTGCAGTTAGTTTTACTATCTACAGATGATCACGACCTCTCTCTTTCGCTCCCTTGCTCTTTCTCCATCCCTCTTTTTCTGTCATGTCACCCTCACTACCACACATGCTTCCTGTAAACGCTGCCGCACCAGCTAACTTCCCCCAATGGATCAATAAGGCGCAATTGAGATCTTTTTTTTTTTTTTTTTTGCGTCACTGCAAAGCAGCAGCAGCAGCAGCAGCAGCACATTTGTTGTGCTCCAAGTCATTTGCTTCCACTCGGGAGGACCTGCTGCTGAATTTAGAAAGCGGCATTACACCACAGTGACTCAAATGTCGCTTGTTTTCAACAGGGACAATTACGGTTTCATGCAGGTGCGTCATTTTTCACTTTAGGTAATCGTGTGCAGTTAATTCATCCGAACGGTCACCATCAGACACATTTAATAGCACTGATGATTTCAATCATATGCTAGCATCCTAAATCAAGGAAGGGTGCATGGCAACAGGAAGATGTTTGCATAGCTATACTATCATCTAGTGGTGTTTTCTATTTAATGATGGAATGAAACAAATATTTTAAGTCCTGCTGCGTTTCTAAATATGTTAAACATGGTTGAATAAAATTGCTGAAGACATGGAAAGACTGAGAATTAGGTAGCACTCATCTGTAGACATACAGGTTTCTATTTTCGTAGACTGCGTGAAAAACTGGCGCAGTTTCATTATACATGCCCGGACAAGTCGAATTTATCACGTTTGGGAATTTAGCAGACCACGCGGTGCCTCGCTGGGCATTGCGGCCGCCCGAGGGCGTTTTCTTTTCCGCACCCCATGCCCACTTCACAATTTGGTGACAGAGAGTGGACTACTGTAGACTTGAGACAAGGTGAAATCAGGTCTAAGTTGTGGCGCAGGTGGTGTAACGCGACTGGTGGATTTGACGCACAATCGGAGGTTCGAGGCGGTCTCCAAGTGCTCACTTCACAGCGGCCAACTTTACATCATCCAAAAGTGGAGATCTTCTTGCAGTTCCTTCGAAAATGTACTTTGCGCACGCTGACCTCCTGCACATACTGAAGCAAGTCCCTTCTGCTTCCGCCATGTAGCCCGCACGCCACCTCTGCGTTGAATTCAAAGGTGTGAGGGGAGCCGCTTTTATTGGCTGAGAATCATGTTAGCTGTGTTCACTCCCACAACGGCGTAAACACCCATTTCTTACTGCGCCCAGCTACAAAAATGCCAAAAGAAAGAAAATCCAACCTGTTCGCACAGTTAGACAGCACGTCGCGCTAGACTTGTGCTGGGCATGAAAATGGGACCCTGAGTGTTAAATTGATTTTCAACATTTCTTTTTGGGGTGTGGCTAAAATGGGACCAAGTGACACACTTGGGGCCTGGTCTCGCCGCCACAATATAAAAATGCAAATGACTTCATTCATACTTGCATTTCCTACAGTGCTTGTCCTCATTAAGGAAGCGGGTGAGAAAAAAACCATTCATACTCATATTCATAATTATGGACAATTAAGAGTCTTTTATCAATATAGATGTTCCCGTGCTGTAAAGTGGGATGTCATTGCCAAGTTATATTTCCAGTTCCACGATTATCATGGCACTTTTCCTTGCTTGGAACTCCATGTTTGACCTTTAAGGCACAGTTTTACAATACGTTGTGGTTAAACTTCGTGCACGCATATTTTAGCGGGGTGATCTGGAATAGATTTAACAAAGAATTGTCGTCAATCATTTTCAAACCAATGTGGTGACATGGGTCAATTCCCGCAGCGCGTCTCCTCGACCAGGAAAACTGACCCGATCTCGATTTGTCCCTAATTAAGAGCGGTTCAAATTCAGTGCGCACACATCCACCAGGGCAAAAAGAAGAGCAACAAACCTCTTGAGAAACCGATCATTGCATTAGAGGCTGCTTGCCAAGCAGGACACGAGAGCGAGCTTGGACTATATTACCGCCAAGAAGAAACCAAGCGCCAGTCTGTTAGTGTTGCGTGACATAACACACACGTGGTTAGTGACCGAATACCACACCCACACACACACACATTGGACCATCAGCACAACCGTCAACAATCAGTGCAGGAGAGCTTCGACGTTAATTGGACATCTGGGGCGAACACACTAATGGCACGTTGAAACTATGTCCAATAAAAGTACAAATTTTGTGATGAAATGTTTGTCACAACAACAACAGATGCCTCATCATTTGCCGCTCTTCTTTTTCACAGTTTAGCTTGTTTATTACCACTCGAAACGTTCGCGTTTTAATCGTCATCTTGTGCTTTTGCCAAGTTTGTTTAGTTGCTTTTACACGTTTTAATTTTTCGAAATTTTCGACATTCAGTCATTACGCCGCAGAGAGGATGATTCAATTTGGGTGAAATATTTTAACGAGAATGCATCCTCTTCCATGGTTGAGGTCCAAGGTGTTCATAGTTTGAAGGAAAAAAAATACAAAAAATAATAATATATATATATTTTTTAAATCGGGCTCAAACTGTGTCACGAATTTTACATTTGACAATTCTTAACTGTCACACACGTGTAAAGCTATGGCCAAACAAATGCAAACGAGTGTATACAGCTGGATAAAAAAGGTGCGTCGTTTTACAGGGCTTTGTCGGAATTCATTTTATATCTATAACCTGTATAATCATGTGAAAAATTGCATTGAGAAAATGTGAGGAACATTCTAAGAGAGACTCCCATCCCATTAACAAGAAACAATAGACTTGAGAATTCCTCTTTTTTTCTTTTTTTTTACTCTGGAGATAATTAAAACAATCATTCTGGCCATGTTTATTATATTGTTTGGGATTACCTGAAATTGTGGTCTGTGCCTATTATAATTAAGACGAAACTGTGGGCAATTGATGCGCTCCTTTCTTATTCACATGCGAAAGCTTTTGCAAACCCCCCAGAGAGTCAGCTCCTTGCCAAAGCTCCCAGCGGGTTATTTGTCGGTGAGACGATGAGCCCCTAGGCACCAAGTGACTCATACCGCAATGTTAAAGAAAGAATGGATGAAATAAATGCAAACAGGCCAAGGTAAAAATGGCTGCATTAGTGTCAGGTGATTATGCAGTCATGTGAATGAACGAGGAGAACAGAAGATAATACTAATTGCGACCCACGCAATTTCAGGGATCACTCGCCTGAAATTATAAAATGTATTCCCCGCTGACGG
This sequence comes from Hippocampus mohnikei, assembly GCA_026261675.1. NCBI lineage: Eukaryota > Metazoa > Chordata > Actinopteri > Syngnathiformes > Syngnathidae > Hippocampus > Hippocampus mohnikei. The sequence continues at coordinate 5,696,698 of JAKGUB010000346.1, read as the reverse complement.
ACAAGATGATCAAAGTACAAACATGAATAAAATAAATTGTAAAAATAAATTTCATAGTCTGGAATGAGGCCACCTGCCTTCTTGAACCTGATGGAAAATTAATCGTCACTTCAATGAATCATGCATTCTTATTTACGGGCCTTTTGCAAGCCCCTCGTTTGTGCAGTAGCAACTTTACAGGTCTGAGATGGGGCTTCTGTTTAATTGATTGGCTTTTATTGGAGTTGGATGAAGAAATCAATTAATTGATTGTAATTATATATCCATCCATCTATTCTCCAAACCGCTTATCCTCGGGAGTGGGTCGCGGGCATTTTATATTATATATATATATATATATATATATATATGTGTGTGTGTGTGTGTGTGCAGTATATGTTTTAAGAGGTGCTGCAATCTAACTTGCCCATTTTGGTAAATGGGCTGTCACTTAGATATAGCGCTTTCCTACCTTTGGTATTGAAAGCGCTTAGCATCATTTCCCCGACTGATGACGCAGCATCAAGAGCAACTGGGGATTCTGTATCTCGCTCAAGGACACTTCGGCAAGGTTGCAATGGCCGGGGGATTGAACCCACTCTACCACTGATCCAGGCGGCCCCATGATTTAGGCATATGCCACATTTGTTGGTTAGAAGACTAAAAAGACTGCAAGAAAGTTTCGGAAGTAAAGAAACTCTTTCAAACCCAATTATGGTTCATTAATTCATTTACTAAACTTCACCAAAAGACCAAAACCTTTTTGAAATGAATCTGGTCTTGTTTTCTGTAGTACAGATTTACATGGGAATATGACTGGAGGGGGGTGAGGGGGGTCGCATATTAAAATTGCAATTGCAAAATTGAGGAAAAAATACAAAAACAAAAATCACCGTCCGGTTATTTCTAACAAATGGTCAGCCTTGCAACATAGGGGACAGGTGAACGTCTGAAATAAACAGAGGAATGATGCCAAAGAAGGACAACATCATTCAGTCTGAATTTCCCTCATGCTACCATTTGTTGTCCATGGTCGGCATGGAACCCAATCGCAGGTTTTCCGCCGAGAGGCCCTCAGATCGCCACAATTTCATCGCTCCTTGCAAAGGGAATGCCGAGACAAGGATGAATGACCTCATCTCCATTTCATGTTGAAAGTCGTGAGCCTTCCTGCTCGTGCCGGGATGCCCCCTGCGGCCAGCAGCGGACCACAGCTTGTCCCCTTCTCCTCTGTCAATACTGTATGCTCTATTTTAAGAAAACGTCACGGTCATTTGGGATGGATCAACATCCAATCTAGCATGTATAATGTCAAAAAAAAATGTTGAATGACTGAAAGGCAGGCTCACATCAATGTGTATTGAAGAATTCCATTTGGCATTTTGCCACAGACAGCCCACCTGTGATTTACCGTGTCCTTACCTTGGGTGCATGTACAAGCACAATTATTTATGCCAGCAAAAAGGGCTTTCTGGTGTCATGCTGCTGATTATAAATTAATGCTTCATGGCGCTATTATTAAATTTCGCTCTGGCAGGCAGGCGGAAAAAAGTGGCCGCTCTTCATTCTCCGACTCGTACAGTTTACGTTCAAGCAACATCGGCTCCTTAAAAAAAATAATAATAAAAATACCCCAGCAAAACTAATGGGGTGAGAATATAATTTCATGCTAGAGTATTCAAGTTGAATATTTGTCGTGACACTTATATATTCTGGCCGCAGCCTCGACAAACACACAGAGAAGTGACATATTTGTTATGCCGGCGCCAGGGGATGACCTTTGAAATTAATTCTCTTCTTGCACACAGATAATGGGGGCAATGCAAGCCTTTTAGTTTGTTTATCAATGATATTCACCTGCATAATTGCACTGCAGGATCCATATTTCACTGTAATGTAATTATTAGGGGAAAAAAAAAAAAAAAAGAGGAGCATGGCGGCCGATTGGCATGCAGCGAGTAACTCCAGTGGCCGTCTCCATTTCGGAGAAGCGCCATGGTCCAAATCGCATTTTCTCCGGAGCGATATGAACGACCAATACGGACATAACGCGCAAGTCAGACGCTATCAGACCAATCAAATTGACGCCGTCACATCTCTGCGGCATGTGCGCGTTAGTGCAAAGCAGATTTCATTAGAGATGCTGCAGCGCCTTTGGGAGGGGCGGAGGGCTGGAACATTCATTTCTTGTACCAAAATAGTCAAATAGGGTGAAGGAATGATGGCAAGGGACGTTAGTACATAATTGACTGAAGTCCTTGTATACAAATTGTTGGGTTGCATGTTCTCCCCGTGCCTGCGTGGGTTTTCTCTGGGTATTCCGGTTTCCTCCCACATTCCAAAAATGGAACAGTCTAAATTGTCCCTAGGTGTGAGTGCGAAAGGTTGTTCGCCTGCAATTGGCTGGCAACCAGTTCAGTGTGTCCCCTGCATACTGACCGAAGACAGCTGGGATAGGCTCCAGCATGCCCACCACCCTCGTGAGGATAAGCCGTTCGGGGGAATGGATGGATGGAAATTGTTGGGTGAAGTCTATCAAGTGCCTGCCCACTTAATCAGAGGCTGAACGAAAAATATCTATCCATCCATCCATCCATCCATCCATCCATCCATCCATCGTCTGATCCGCTTATCCCCACAAGGGTCGCAGCTCAAGTCAAGAGAGTCCCTCCCATGATTCCCAAAAAGACATGGTAGAAGGGGAGGAGGGCGTGGCCATATTGCCCAATCACAAAGGGCAGTTTTAAAGTTGTTACTTTTGTATTGATTACTCCAAAACAAAAGGATATCATTGAAAAAGGAAGCTAACACTTTTCATTATTTAAAATAAATAAATACACCATTTCAGCTTGTTAGCAAAAATAAATACATTATAAAAATGGACCCTCCAGGCCGGATGATCACTTGAAATTGTGGCCAAAACAATGCATAATAAGGGTCCTTTAAAATGAAGGCTTCACCGCCAATCAGTACCGAAATCAAGTAATGTGGACGTTCGATGCATTTAATCAACCGACGGTGGGCTTCCACGAGTGGGTAATTTGATGACACCCACACAGAAGGCATGTTAATGACCGCACTGTCCGACATGCAACCTTTATGATGTGAGCTCATCCATCCATCCATCCATCTTCTACCGCTTATCCGGGGCCGGGTCGCGGGGGCAGCAGCTTAAGCAGGGAAGCCCAGACTTCCCTCTCCCTAGCTACTTCTTCCAGCTCTCCCCGGGGGATCCCGAGGCGTTCCCAGGCCAGCTGCGTGACATAGTCTTTCCAGCGTGTCCTGGGTCGTCCTCGGGGTCTCCTCCCGGTGGGACATGCCCGGAACACCTCACTAGGGAGGCGCTCAGGGGGCATCCGAATCAGATGCCCCAGCCACCTCATCTGGCTCCTCTCGATGTGGAGGAGAAGCGGCTCTACTTTGAGTCCCTCCCGGATGACCGAGCTTCTCACCTTATCTCTAAGGGATAGCCGGACACCCTGCGGAGAAAACTCATTTCGGCCGCTTGTATCCGGGATCTCGTTCTTTCGGTCACGACCCATAGCTCGTGACCATAGATGAGGGTTGGGACGTGATCGACCGGTAAATTGAGAGCTTTGCCCTTTGGCTCAGCTCCTTCTTTACCACGACAGACCGATACAACGTCCGCATCACAGCAGGCGCTGCACCGATCCGCCTGTCGATCTCTCGCTCCCTTCTGCCCTCACTCGTGAACAAGACCCCAAGATACTTAAACTCCTCCACTTGGGGCAAGATCTCCTCCCGACCCGGAGAGGGCACTCCACCCTTTTCCGACTGAGGACCATGGTTTCAGATTTGGAGGTGCTGATCCTCATCCCAACCGCTTCACACTCGGCTGCGAACGCTCCAGTGAGAGCTGGAGAGACCGCTTGAAGGAGCCAGCAGTACCACATCATCTGCAAAAGCAGAGATGCAATACTGAGGCCACCAAAACGGACCCCTCAACGCTTCGGCTGCGCCTAGAAATTCTGTCCATAAAAGTTATGAACAGAATCGGCGACAAAGGGCAGCCTTGGCGTAGTCCCACTCTCACTGGAAACGATTCCGACTTACTGCCGGCAATGCGAACCAAACTCTGACATCGGTGGTATAGCGACCGAACAGCCCGTAACAAGGGGTTCGGTACCCCATACCCACAAAGCACCCCACAGAACTCCCGAGGGACACGGTCAAACGCCTTCTCCAAATCCACAAAACACATGTAGACTGGTTGGGCGAATTCCCACATACCCTCGAGGACCCTGCCAAGGGTGTAGAGCTGGTCCACTGTTCCACGGCCGGGACGAAAACCACACTGCTCCTCCTCAATCCGAGGCTCGACTTCCTGACGGACCCTCCTCTCCAGCACCCCTGAATAGACCTTACCAGGGAGGCTGAGGAGTGTGATCCCTCTGTAGTTGGAACACACCCTCCGGTCCCCCTTTTTAAAAAGAGGGACCACCACCCGGTCTGCCAATCCAGAGGCACTCTCCCCGCTGACCACGCGATGTTGCAGAGGCGTGTCAACCAAGACAGCCCCACAACATCCAGAGCCTTGAGGAACTCCGGGCGGATCTCATCCACCCCTGGGGCCTTGCCACCGAGGAGCTTTTAACCACATCGGTGACTTCGACCACAGAGATAGGAGAGCCCACCTCAGAGTCCCCAGACTCTGCTTCCTCCAAGGAAGGCGTGCTGGTGGAGTTGAGGAGGTCTTCGAAGTACTCCGCCCACCGGCTCACAATGTCCCAAGTCGAGGTCAACAGCGCCCCATCCCCACTGTACACAGTGTTAGTGGTGCACTGTTTCCCCCTCCTGAGACGTCGGATGGTGGACCAGAATGTCCTCGGCCGTCCGGAAGTCGGCTTCCATGGCCTCACCGAACTCCTCCCATGTCCGAGTTTTGCCTCGGCGACCACGAAGCCGCATTCCGGCAGCCAGTCGATACCGTCAGCTGCCTCTGGGGTCCCACAGGCCATAAAGGCCCGATAGGACTCCTTCTTCAGCTTGACGGCATCCCTTACTGCTGGTGTCCACCAGCGAGTACGGGGATTGCCGCCACGACAGGCACCAACTACCTTACGGCCACAACTCAGATTGGCCGCCTCAACAATAGAGGCACGGAACGTGGTCCATTCGACTCAATGTCCCCGCCTCCCGGAACATGGGAAAAGCTCTGTCGGAGGTGGGAGTTGAAACTCCTTCTGACAGGGATTCCGCCAGACGCTCCCAACAAACCCTCACAATGCGTTTGGGTCTGCCAGGACGGACGGCATCTTCCCCACCATCGGAGCCCACTCACCACCAGGTGGTGATCAGTTGACAGCTCCGCCCCTCTCTTCACCCGAGTGTCCAAAACATGCGGCCGCAAATCCGATGATACAACCACAAAGTCAATCATCGAACTGCGGCCTAGGGTGTCCTGGTGCCAAGTGCACATATGGACACCCTTATGCTTGAACAAGGTGTTCGTTATGGACAATCCGTGACGAGCACAGAAGTCCAATAACAAAACACCACTCGAGTTCTGATCGGGGGGGCCGTTCCTCCCAATCACGCCCCTCCAGGTCTCACTGTCGTTGCCCACATGAGCATTGAAGTCCCCAGCAGAACGAGGGAGTCCCCAGCAGGAGTACTCTCTAGCACACCCTCCAAGGACTCCAAAAGGGTGGGTATGCTGAACTGCTGTTGGGTGCGTATGCACAAACAACAGTCAGGACCCGTCCCCCCACCCGAAGGCGGAGGGAGGCTACCCTCTCGTCTACCGGTGTGAACCCCAATGTACAGGCACTGAGCCGGGGGGCAATGAGTATGCCCACACCTGCTCTGCGCCTCTCACCGTGGGCAACTCCAGAGTGGAATAGAGTCCAACCCCTCTCGAGAGAGCTGGTACCAGAACCCAGGCTGTGTGTGGAGGTAAGTCCGACTATATCCAGTCGAAACTTTTCAACCTCACACACCAGCTCGGGCTCCTTCCCTGTAAGAGAGGTGACATTCCATGTCCCCAGAGCTAGCTTCTGCAGCCGAGGATCGGACCGCCAGGGTCCCCGCCTTTGGCTGCCGCCCAGCTCACATCGCACCCGACCCCTTTGGCCCCTCCCATGGGTGGTGAGCCCATGAGAAGGGGGACCCACGTTGCCTCTTCGGGCTGAGCCCGGCCGGGCCCCATGGGTGCAGGCCCGGCCACCAGGCGCACGCCAACGAGCCCCACCCCCAGGCCTGGCTCCAGAGGGAGGCCCCGGTGACCCACGTCCGGGCAAGGGAAACTGGGTTCCATTTATTTTGTCCATCATAAGGGGTTTTTGAGCCGTGCTTTGTCTGGTCCCTCACCTAAGACCTGTTTGCCATGGGTGACCCTGCCAGGGGCATAAAGCCCCAGGCAACTTAGCTCCTAGGATCATTGGGACGCACAAACCCCTCCACCACGGTAAGGTGACGGCTCACGGAGGGGGATGTGAGCTCCACTGCTGCAATTTAATCACTGGGGAGTTTGGCACTTACTCCGAGTCATCTCATTAGAAGGTCACCGGATGAATCCGGATACTATTGTCCATGCCATGGGTCTGAATATCCGAATATCCAATGATTTTTTTTTTAAATAACAAATTGTTTTGAAAGTGTTTGCATATCTGACTATGATATTTTAACTTTTTTGTGAGGATCCAATCATACAATCGCCACTGACATCGCTTCATTCAGCCCTCACCGCAGCGACTGTCAGTGGTCGGGATAGAGATAAGAGGAAGGAATTTGGGATTCCCCCAGCGTGCACTTCGAGGGACAGCGAGCCAAGCAATCCCGCAGCTGGCATACAAAATTAGCTTTGGCGTTAATATGGAGAGAACGCCTGACAACTCATTAAACACAGTCCTCTTGATAAGCACAATGGGGGGTGCGTCTTGGGAGTCGACAAATCCGACATTGCGATGGAGAAGATATTGTTTGAACATGTGTGCGCACAAAAATAACAACAAATGCTCGGGAAAAGAGCGCAGAAGTACCACAAGGGAACTTGCATAACAAAGCACAAGTTGTGCGGGAGACTCACTTCGACAAGGAGATGTGAAGGTTAAACACAGCCCATCCTTCCTCCTCCTCATCCTCATCCTCCTCTTGCTCTAATTACGGGGACCGAGCTTGAGAGAGGAGGTGGCGGGTGACCGCAAAGCAAATCTTTGCTGTCAAATATCGTACAGCAAATCATGGACGGATGGAGAAATTGTCTTGGCGGCAGCTTTCAAGTTGAAACCATCCTTTGTGCAATTAAGAGTAGAGCGGAACCCAAATGGAATTCAATTATTAAACCTACGCCACGGCCCAACAAGCCTTAACACGTCGTTTTGTCTCAACTCGAGTCACGTGCCAGGCACACTGTTTCACTCGAGGCCCGCAGGCACTAATTTGATCTTCCAAAGTGACGCGGCAGGCCAAATATTAAACAATCCACTAAGTGAAGTAGTTTCACCTTTGGTAGGGTGGCGCTACGTCAGAAGTCACCATCTATGCTAACACAATAGTGAAGTCCTAATTAGAGATCATGTATGGAAAAACACAGACGTAATATAGAAAATGTAGTCATTTCAGTGTGAAAATTTTACTGATTGATTTAGATTTCATACACTACATAAATACACATTTAACCTTATAGTGCACTCCTCTGGGACGACTTACGCCTTCATGGACAAATTCAGTTCCAGTCCCGTGTAGCATGATTTGCACATTATCCCCCTCTTGACACAGATTACTTTGCCTGCTATTTTACCAACCAAACGTGGTTATTCTCATCTTCGATGCGGTTCTAGCCAGACTTCTGCGAAAAACATACTTATTTCTGGTCTTTTGCAGTTATGTGTCACAATAGCTTCACAATTAGCATAGCTTCTCCTCATCATCCCTACGTGAGAACGCTACTTGTCAAAAGCGTAGCTCATTTGCCACCATAGAGATGGTGATTACTGACCTGAGAACAACTCTGCATCATGTTTTGCCGCACTAGCTAGCCAGCCTGAGGTCGTTGCTAGCTAGCTGGTGTCGAGCAAGTAGCACCAAGCTTGACTCAGTTGGACCTGAACAATGTAAAGCAGCAAGGATGGGTGACAGTTCAACGTGGAGGCATCATTTTTATGAATTTTTTACTGGCCCAATCGGGTCAGCATCTATGCCGTCTCGGTGGCCCGACGCAGTGACATTGTGCCACCGCTAACGTTGGAACCTGCGTAGCTACGCTCATTGGCGCAATTACGAAATGCACTTTACTACTTGCGCTTAATGTGAAAGTGTGTTTGACGCATGTCGGAACCATCGTAAACCAAGGACCCACTGTAGAGGATTATTTGAAGTAGTACACCAGCATGTGCTTCATAAACCATCTTAATATCAAATATATAGATCTCGATCTTAAATCCGCAAACAGATAACGGGATTGGGAGAAATTAGTCAAATATATTAGTCCAACAATGTTTTGACCCAAGGGATGCAAAATGGCTATCAAATGATGGATCTCCAAAATCCAATTCAAAGTTTGCGGACGGAAAAATTAAAAGCGTTAAAACGTAATCTCATCAGGCCAAGTTTGTGTCGCGCTTCGTAAAGTTGTCCAATAGATGTAATCGGTTTGTCCGATTGTCATCGCTTACAAGCTCGCGGTGCCGTTTCCGGACGGGACCATACTCGTTTCAACGCACTGTCGTTTCCGAATAAATAGTTTGGGTTTTAATTGGGAGCAGTAAGTGCAGGCGCGGCACTGCGGGTAGTCTCCGCTCTGGCTTAACGTTGCTGCCTCAAGCTGCGTTTTGTCACCCTTTTGTGGATAGCTTACACACACAGACACACAAACACAACAAGTAACACAATTACAGACATGCTGAAATAATACACGTTGTCTGCTTCCCTGCTGTCAATCAGAGGACTATTCGGCACAGCGCTTCAAATTGGCGCCACGTTGGCCATTGAAGTCTGAATAACCTCACATTCAGCCTGCTGACGACGAGAAAAGAGGCATGCTGTGTTTCTTAACAATGCGGCATGTATCTTATTGCCGACAATTTCTCATTTAATCAGCGTGGATTCTTTTCGCATGGATAGCGAATCCACACATTCATGAAATAATGGTGGTGATGGGGGGGTGCGATGTTCCAGAATAGAATTTATCGCAAAACATTAAACTTACGCATAATGTCTTAAGGGGTAAAAATCTAATGATTGGGTGAAATTGATCTTTAATTTGTTGCTTTTGCGCATGAATAGGCAACGTTTTGGAGGAGCAGGAAATGTCGACGAGCGCGGCCTGGAAGAGATCTGGAGAGAAATGAGAGTCTGCGCTTCAAACTGAAGTTAAACGTAAGCGATGACTAAATGGGCCTGAAGAATTTCAACGCACTTTACGCACTTAGTGAGTTAGTCGTCAACGGACACATTTTCAGCTGTTAGAAAACTACAGTGGCTCGTTTGCTTTCAAACTTAGCAAATGTGAGTGCGTCCTTATACTGGTCAACGGAGACTTCAATATTGCTCCCCTCTAACTTCCACGTGGTTATTTTTCAGTATAATTTTTTTGCGAACTCTTCTTCTCATTTGGTACAGCAGTGAAAGCAGCATGGAAATAATGTTGAGCAGTAAGTAGGACATGTTTTGTGTCCGGTGAATGGGAGCCACAGTGTAGTGTCGCCCGCTTAAATGAGACGAGACCAGGACTTCAAAACTGCTCGACAAAAACCAATAGGTTATTTGGACGAAAGCACGGGCAAGTTTTAAGTGTGAAAAACAATGTATGCTCCTTTCATGATTATTTGAGCTTTTTGAACACTGTTAAATTGCCCGGCGAGAGCCCCAATGGACTCCACGCCAAGATGCTATGTAGCATCAGCATTAAGCTAGCTGACTTTAAAGCGGAGCTGCTGTGCGATCTTTGTAAATACACATAGTAAAATTCTCTCTTTTGTTTAGTTAACATTAAATTTCAATTGGGAGTGGCAATAAACAGCTTGAATTCTTCCACTCCCACCCCCAAGAATTGTTTACTAAGTAAGCAGCAACCGAACTGCATCTTGTTGTGAAATAAAATGAGGGACTGCCTCATACAGCGCTCGTTTCTCTGGTGCGAACTGTCACAGCAAAAAAATAAAAAATAAAAAATAAAAAACAAGCAAAAAAATGTTAAGGTAAAGAACTAAATGACTTCATCTGTATGTGTGTGTGTGTGTGTGTCTTTTTCCAAAGCTATAGCGTCAAAGCCAAGAAGTAACTTGAGCCCTTGCCGCACACCAAGTAATCACCGGCCAATTCGATTCTAAGCGAAGGCCCACCCCGAATAAATGTCCCATCTTTTTACATTCATCTGTCATTCATTCAGTGCCTGCACGACAGCATCCTGTAACACCTGAGCGGAGCTTTACAGTCCACTTGCGTTCAGCATTATCGTGCTGTTGCTTGATAATTCCGCTGTTAGTACGACTTTATTTTCCTTTGAAGAGCTCTCGTGGCCAAGATTTATTGGGATTGAGGCTGATTTGCGACGAGCAAAGCACCTAATCACACACGGGTACAGTATATCTCGTCAGTCTCTTAAAAGTCCCAACCCACACAGCTAGTTCAATATACCGTAAATCCCAGCCTGGCCTTGCACAAGCATATATGCAGAGATGTAACCACACCCACTAAGCTGTACGCACCCCAAGGTCCTCCTAAAACGACACTTTGCAAGCAGTTGTGCTAATAACAATCCTGCTGGCTTGATAACCAATACAGCCATGTATCTTATCGCATCAGATCTCTCCCCCACAAGCACAGATGACCAGCATGACAATAGACATCGACAGCATCTGTAAAGGTGATGTTTACAATGTTTTTTTTTTCCCCCCGAGACGAAAGGGATACCATCGGCAAAGCTTGTCACGTGGATTTGTTATGACAAGACAGATAGCGATGGATTCAAACTTCAGTTAGTCAGACAAGAGGTTTTTTCTTTTTGGAACAAACACATTTGCATAAAAATACATGTATACAATTAAAGGCCTTCCTCCAAACCAATGATATACACAAAATTGTCAAGCTGTACAGCCATGAGGTGCAGAGACTGTTGACATTACTCTCCAGTCCCATAGCCAATCAGGATGCAGAACACAACGTGCTGTTAAAAAAACAACAACAAAACAAAATCTTTGAAACAGCAAAGCCGTGTGAATGATGTGCACTAACATGACCTCCCTCCTCCTCATACATTTTGTCACAATTGCGGCTTCAATTCCAAGTCAAAATTATCTCCTCAAAATGCGACGCAAGACCTCAACACAGTTACTGCTTGCTCAGTGTTGACAAGACTTCCAAAACCAGTGGGAAAGCTCAAACATCCTCATTCGACAGCAATATCATCAAATGACAGAAATGTAATCGATTGCATGTCTTCGGTTCCACGATAAGACCATCAAGCGGCCATTCATTTACACTCTTCACTCAGTGTTAACAGCGGGTCAGCGGCGGCAAAGCGCAAAGCAATTGGCAGCTTTAATGGAGACATTAGTCTGGCTCTATTTTGTACACCAGCAGAGAGCAACAATGAGCAAAACAACAAGAATCCAGAACAACTTATCAGGGCTGGTTCAAATGGAGTCAATTGTCATTAGCTTTAGCTTCATCTAACAAAGTGTAGATCCCAAATATCCCCCCCTTTTTTTTTTTACCCTCTCAGCTTCATTCTGGATTTTTTATGTTTTAATGAACGCAGATTTCCTTACCTTTTGTTGTTGCCTGTTGGTCTCCCTTCCATGATGTCAACCACCGTGAGGCCTCGCTGCTTCGATGAGCAACACCTGGATCTTCCTTAGCCCCGCCCTACTCGTTCTCTGATTGGTCAGTCAGCTTCCTCTCAGTTGCCATCACAGCACACCTGTGATTGCTCTTTGTGATGAGTTGAACACAGTTTTTCCTCAGTCGCTTTGGTACATTTCCCAGATCAGAATTGAATGTCGCAAAACCACTTGACCGATTTTCAGATCATTGTGTCACTTGTGCACATCAAAAAAAGCAGTTAGTCATTCCTTGGCGCATCCATGCAAAAAGATTATGGACGATGTATGTCATCCTATGTTAGATCAACCAGTTTCTTGAAATAGCTCATCGCAAGTGAAGATAATTGTTGTGATGTGGATGGAAATTGGTGGCCCAGAGGAAGGGAGAAGACGACTGTAATTCCTACAACAGCGCATGTACAATTTTCCCTCTGGAGATTGTTTCATGTTCACATCTCCCCATTTTTGATTTGTTTTCTTTTCTTTGTGCTATCCAGCGCTGCGTTTTCCTTTCTGGATCACAATCGGGTGGTTTGCCGAAAACATTACAGTGCACGCAGGAAAACAGTGGCAATCTTTGTACCCCAGAACTCATCACTTTTCAACATTGCATCATCAAAGAGAGGCAGCCATTTTTCAACACTTCTACATTGACCAGTAATCTATAAAAAAATATGTGTATATATATATATATATATATATATATATATATATATATATATATATATATATATATATATATATATATTTATTTATTTTGCCAGAGTATAAATTTGTGATAAAATAGGAAAAAAAATCCTCATCTCACCCCTTGGGTGGTGTCCGTCCCCCATTCAGCTCGGGTCCTCTACCAGAGGCCAGGAAGCTTGAGGGTTCTGCGCAGTATCCTTGCTGTTCCCAGCACTGCACATTTCTGGACTGAGATGTCTGATGTTGTTCCCGGGATCTGTTGCAACCACTCATCTAATTTGGAGGTCACTGCCCGAGTGCTCCGACCACCACAGGCACGACTGTCACCTTTACCTTCCAGGCTCTCTCCAGCTCCTCTCTGAGCCCTTGGTATTTCTCGAGTTTCTCGTGTTCCTTCTTTCTGATGTTTCCATCACTTGGGACCGCTACATCCACTACAACGGCTTTCTTCTGCCCTTTATCAATGATCACGATATCCGGTTGGTTCGCCATTACCATCTTGTCAGTCTGGATCTGGAAGTCCCACAGGATCTTCGCTCGGTCATTCTCCACCACCTTGGGAGGTGTTTCCATTTTGACCTTGGGGTTTCCAGTCCGTACTCGGCACAGATGTTTCGTAGACTATGCCAGCCACCTGGTTATGGCGTTCCATGTAGGCTTTCCCTGCCAGCATTTTACACCCTGCAGTTATGTGTTGGATTGTCTCGGGTGCCTCTTTGCACAACCTACACCTTGGGTCTTGTCTGGTGTGGTATATCTGGGCCTCAATGGCTCTGGTGCTCAGGGCCTGCTCCTGAGCAGCCAGGATGAGTGCCTCTGTGCTGTCCTTCAGGCCAGCCCTCTCTAGCCACTGATAGGACTTCTTGAGATCAGCCACTTCACTTATGGTCCGGTGGTACATCCCGTGTAGGGGCTTGTCCTCCCATGATGGTCCCTCTTCCAGCACCTCATCCTCTGTTCCCCATTGTCTGAGACATTCTCTGAGTACATCATCCGTTGGAGCCTTCTCCTTGATGTATTCATGGAGCTTGGATGTTTCATCCTGGACAGTGGCTCTCACACTCACTAGTCCCCGGCCTCCTTCCTTTCGGCTGCGTACAGTCTCAGGGTGCTGGATTTGGGATGGAACCCTCCATGCATGGTTAGGAGCTTTCGGGTCTTAACATCCGTGGTCTGAATCTCTTCCTTTGGCCACCTGATTACTCCTGCAGGGTATCTGATCACTGACAGGGCATAGCTGTTTATTGCCCGGGTCTTATTCTTGCCATTGAGCTGGCTTCTTAGGACTTGCCTCACCCGCTGGAGGTATTTGGCCGTAGCCGCTTTCCTTGTTGCCAGTTCGAGGTTGCCATTGGCTTGTGGTATACCGAGGTACTTGTAGCTGTCCTCAATGTCTGCTATTGTTCCTTCAGGGAGTGAGACCCCTTCAGTGCCGACTACCTTTCCTCTCTTAGTCACCATCCGACTACATTTCTCAAGCCCGAATGACATACCGATGTCGCTGCTGTAGATCCTGGTTGTGTGGATCAGGGAGTCTATGTCCCTTTCACTCTTAGCATACAGCTTTATGTCATCCATGTAGAGGAGGTGAGTGATCGTAGCTCCATTTTTGAGGCGGTATCCGTAGCCTGTTTTGGTGATTACTTGGCTTAGGGGGTTCAGTCCTATGCAGAACAGCAGTGGGGAGAGTGCATCACCTTGGTATTGGATTGGATTGGATTGGATAAACTTTATTGTCAAATGTACAGTATGTGTAACATACAGCACAGATGAAATTTCTTCCCTCTCAACATGAAACGAGAGGAGCCGCTGCGGGTGTCCGCGCCGCCATCAAAAGAAAAGTTAACAAAAAAAGACAAAATACAAAACAACACATGAGACACAGACAATCGTGCACTCTTAACCACTTTCCTGCATACACTTTGTTGTCTGAAGCAGTTATAGATGAAAGAGGAGCGAATCAAAGTGTCCTTTTCACCAGTGGATCAAAGACGTCATGCTTCTTGGTATATGCCACATTTGATGGACACTTGGGTAAGTGGCTTGCCATTGGCTTCAAGTGTGGTTTTCCACATCCTCATCGAGTTCGCAACGAAGGCTCTTAGGGTCCTGTTCACCTTATACAACTCCAAGCATTCAGTGATCCATGTATGTGGCATCGAGTCGTAGGCTTTCTTGTAATCAATCCAGGCTGTGCACAGGTTGGTATGTCGGGACCTGCAGTCTTGTGCGACTGTTCTGTCAACTATCTCTACCAATGCCCTTCTGTGCTTCGCTCATGTATTGATCCATGTGTCCACTTATCTTAGCCGCAATGATGCCTGACATGAGCTTCCATGTTGTGGAGAGACAGGTTATTGGCCGATAGTTGGATGGGACTGTACCCTTTGAGGATCCTTCATGATCAGGATCGTTCGCCCTTCAGTTAGCCATCCTGGGTGAGTCCCATCCTTCAGCAACTGGTTCATTTGTGTTGCTAGGCGCTCATGGAGTGCTTTGAGTTTCTTTAGCCAGTAGGTGTGGACCATGTCCGGGCCTGGTGCTGTCCAGTTTTTCATATCTGAGACTCTTTCCTGTATGTCTGCCACTGTTATGGTAACTGGGTTCTGCTCAGGAGGTTGCTGTGCTCCTCTCTCAGGGTCACCAGCCATTGTGCACTGCTGTTATGTGCAACCTCCTCTCCCATATTCCTTTCCAGTACCTTTCAGTTTCCAGTCTTGGTGGGTCAGCTCTGCTGTTAGGACCCTGCCACTGAGCGTACACTTTCGCAGGTTGTGTTGCGAACAGCCTGTTTATTCGCCTGGCCTCATTCTCTTTCGTGTACCTCTTTAGGCGACTGGACAAGGCTTGGAGCCTTTGTTTGGCAGTTTCGAGTGCTTCAGGTATGGTCATCTGGGTGTACCTCTCAGGAATCGGCCTTTTCATCACACCTCTCTGGGCCTCCGTCAATTGACTTACATCTTTCCGAGCCTCCTTGATCTTAGCCTCCAACCGTCTTTTCCATGGTGGGTAACGTGTCTCATAGTTGCTCCGATAGCCAAGGATTTCTAGGATCACTGATGCTGAAGCGTATATCAGCTCATTGGTTTCGGTGATCGTTGTGGTAGGAATCGCCCTCAGTGCTGCATTCACACTTTCCATGAGACTTTCAGGTGGTACTTCACATAGCCGTTGTAATCGGTTTCTAGGTTGCCCAGCTTTCATCCTCGCCATGATCTTAGCTTTCAGGTCAGTTGCTGCCTTGCTCAGCATTTCATTCATTGGGGCTGGCCTCCCAATCTCATCATCTGCATTCATTGGGGCTTGCCTCCCAATCTCTGGTATGACCTCCTCCTCTGATCTGGCAGCCTGGGGCCCTTCACCATGGAACCTGCGTTGTACCTCATCAATCTCAAGTTGTGACAGCAATTGCCGTTTGTGGATGTTGGAACACTGAGTTACTAGTTGTTTCGTGGTCAACCGTGACTGTGGGTTTCGAAGTAACCATTCAGCCTGCATTCTCTGCATGTAACCCCTCTGACTAGGGTTGCTTGAGTAGTAGCATTCCAACAGAGCCATGTTATCGCATCTCGCCCATCTCCGCTTTGTTCCAGTAGCCCATTTTTCATCAAGGTGCTCTGGTTCCCCAGCACCTGACGCAGACCTTGTTTGGCCGGGCGACGTCTGAGCCGGCATGTCATTCATAATATTGTCTCTCACCATTGTATGAGGTAGGCATTAGCGTGAAGGATCTTGCCCACGGACCCACACTGGATGGTGTTATGTGCTCATTTTTTGCCCCAAGCGGGATTCGAACCACCGTCTCCCGTATGCCAAACCGATGCCTTACCAACTGAGCTATCCAGCCGCCTACATATATATATATATATATATATATATATATTGCTAAATTTTGATGTAGGTTTCAGTTCTGATGGCACTGACATGTTCAGTGACACAAATATTTACTTTTGAGCCAAGTACGAAGGAGAACCATGGTGTTTTGCTGTTCGTACAAATTGTTCTGAGGAATACAGTGCACATAATGTTTTGCAAATATTCAATTCTAATCTGAGAAATCTACCAATGCGATGAGGAAAGTGTAAGTTCTCTGCCATATTTTTATTTTTGATCATTTGCATGAAGATATTTTTTTACCCGTGGTTTCTGTCATGGTACTAATTTTAAGACGTTTGAAGGTCAATCTAATGCACCTCTTCAAATGTTATATAATATTTCAAACAACACTAATAAGAACAGGGGACAGAAATACCCCACTCAATACAAGAATAATGTTGGGTGGGGGGTGTTGTTTTTAATCCTGTCATTTTTGCAGTTTATATTTCCAGAAAAATAGTTAATATGGTTTGGTAAGAGCATGTTTTTGTTCAGAGTCGACTAGCTTCCCCACTTCATGGCTTTTTTTTCATATTTGTGTGTATCTTATTTCTAATCAATCGTATTGAATGTTGGTCATAATTTAAATTGCTTTTCAAAGAAAAAAAAAACCCCAATGCCTATGTATACTGTAATTACATCTGTAGCTTTCATGACGACAAACATTATGACACAAGTAGAGCGAATGGGAAGCCACTGCTTTTTATTCGTGGCAAGGTGGTTGATTTTTGTCAGACAGACAGACAGACAGACAGAAATTGTAAATAGCTTGATTGGATATTTTTTTTCAACTCAAGCATTGGCTTACCAGATGCCCCGATGCTCTCAGAAATCAGAGGGCTGGTCCAAATAGGATTAGTACTTCGCGTTTATTTTGTCAACTGGAGAAATAAGACATTTTTCAGGGCTATGCCTTTAATTTTTGAGGAATGCTTTTTTTAGACTGGTAATCGATTGTAGTAATTTTCTCAGATTTTTTGTTTGTCTGTTTGTTTTTCAATTCCTGATGCATGTGGCCCCATTTAGCAGAGGTGAAAGCTGCTATTAAAGGACCACTGTTCTCAAAACAAACAACTCTTATCTATAATTATATCCGTAGCGCCCATTACGGCAAACGTATTATGATACATTACAAAGTATAGCGATAGGATAATTTACAAAGCTTCATACGGGAAGCCGTCGATGGCACATCCCGGCTGTTTCCATTAAGCAGTGGGTAATGATTTTATGGACTCAGCCGTCGGATAAGTGTCACTATCTATCTATCTATCTATCTATCTATCTATCTATCTATCTATCTATCTATCTAGCTATCTATCTATCTATCTATCTAGCTATCTAGCTATCTATCTATCTATCTTCCTGTGTTTCTGTCTTTCTGCTTTCTGTGTGTCTGTTCGTTGATCTGGGAATAAATCAACCTGTTTTGGAGAAGAAGCGCTCTGTTCGAACGGTTTGACGAAAATAGACAAGTATGCTCCTATTCATTTTCAAAAGGGAGAAATTCAGCGTGTCTAATTTGCTGTCCAAAAAAAAACAAAAAACAAGAACTGGGGAGGAAACTCTTTTATCTGCAGTGTTTCCACTGTCACTGAAATGTTGGCCTGCTCGGTGGGCGGATCAGAGGAAAACATGTCTAGACGTAATCATCTTTGCAGGAAGTGGGAATCAGTTTCATACACCCTCACCTGAATTAGTGGCCTACATACACTGCATGCTGCGGAAACTGAGTTCACACAATACATCAATGGAATTTGTGTGGCAAAACAATGTTGGGGTACAAATACCCTGAAGGGCTTATTATTACTTTTCTATAATCCTCTTCCAATTCCAATATTATAAATATATATAAATCACACAGGCAATCCAACACAAAATGTACAGCTGTCTAGCAGCAAATGCTGCTTAGATATATATACATATATATATATATATATATATATATATATATATATATATATATATATATATATATATATATATATATATATATATATATATATATATATATGTGTATATGTGTGTGTGTGTGTGTGTGTGTGTGTGTGTGTGTGTGTGTGTGTGTGTGTGTGTGTGTCTGTGTATGTACACACACATACACACACACACACACACACACACACACCGCCATCAGCACCCACAATCACACCGAGAAACAATTAAGAGTTTTCCATTAATCTGCCATTCATGTTTTGGAATGTGGGATGAAACCAAAGTACCTGGAGAAAATGCACGCAGGCATGGGGGAGAACAAGCAAATTCCTCACAGTAAGGCCGGAGCCAGAATCAAACCCTGCACCTCTGCACTGTGAGGCGAGCGTTCTAACCAGTCGACCAGCTCATCAAGCTCTGCATAATATATCGATCCTGTTCAATTCAGTCAGGTGTGTTGCAACGGAGAGCGATGGAAAACATGCAGGACCGGAGTTTAACACCTATGAACCAGAGTAAGGCACTTTTTGAGGGGGAAACAGCACCATCTGGTGGATCTGGTGTGTTTCTGGACTGCAGCCCATGCCCCTCAAGCGTAGTCACAACTGATGAATCGGGGTCTCCGCAAAAAGCCCAAACAAACCTATTGAAGTTGGACCAGTGCCAGCTCGGATCCGTTTGCAGCATTTGTTCGACCCGCAGATCCGCCGGGCGACTTGGCGGTTTGTTTATCCCCAGGTGTTGTGAACATTCCAAGCTTATTCTCCACCCCTTTGATGCTCAGATGTGGGGATTAAACTCAGAAGGACAATCTCTTCCCCCACTAGTGAGAGAGGGAGGGAGAGAGAGAGAGAGAGAGAGAGAGAGAAAGAGAGAGAAGAATGAGAGGTTTCAACACACAGACAATGTGTAGCCAATCAGCTTGGGTCTCTCCTTGATCGCTGCTGTCCCCTCTGCGCCCACTGATCCAGGAAGAAATGCCTCTTTCTTCCCTCAGGGGTTCTAATACCTGCATGATGAGTGCCACACTGTTGCCAGCTGCAGCAGGCACACACATACAGCCCAACATGGAACAAGGCTCCCGACAGCCCCCTGCTGTGCTCACTGCAATTTCGCTGCTGCTGAAAAGGAAAAAAAAATGTTGTGATAATGTATATGACGTGTGAGGCAGAGCATATCTCAACAAATGGAACACCATCATGGATAGAGGGCCGCAGCTGTCACCCCGATCCTGAAAAAAAAACGGTCTCAGACCCCAACGATAACAATAACCTCCGTACCATTACCAATCTACCATTCATTTCTAAAATCCTCCCCAAAATAGTTGCTACCTTACTCCACTCCTACTTCTCACATAAATAAAGGCCTCTTTGAGCCTCTGCGGTGCAATTTCTGCCCCTTCCTTAAAACCGAAAGAGCCCAGAGAAATCCTCAATCATCTCCTCATCCCAGCTGACTCTGGTTCACTCTCCACCCTCATCTCCTTGACCTGAGTGCGGCCTTTGACTCCATCTCACGCATCACCCACACCGCCTTTGGCTGGTTCAATTCCTACCTCATAGACCGTACTCCGGCCGGTTAAAGTCCTTTTCATCCTTCTCCACAGTCACTTTAGGTGTGCCCCAGGGCCCTGTCCTGGTGCCCCCTTTTTATCATCTACCTCCTGCCCCTCAGTGCTATTTTCTGTCAATTTAATACTCTCTTTCAATGCTTTGCAGGTGACACCCAGTTTTACATATCTGTAAACCAAATGTCTGACTTCTACTCTCTTACCTTACCCACCTGTTTATCAGACATTAAATCAGGGTCCACATCTAATTTCATGAAATTAAACAGCAATCAATCTTATATTGTCATCAGTGGCACCAAATCTAGTTTAGTATAAATTTACAGATTTTCCATCCCAGTAGGTCAACTTCCGAGTCTCCCTTGAGGTTAAGAGTCTGGGCGTCATCCTCTAGTCTACAGTATATTATCACTCGATTCACATATCAATAACATAACAATAGACTCCAGCTGTCCCCGCCTCCTTTTCTACCTCTATCCTGGTCCACAGTCTTGTCACCTTCCATATTCTCTATTGCAACTCTCTCCTCTTTGGCCCCTCTCTCAACCCCGTCTTTAAGCTCTAAGTGGTCTAGAACCCTACTGCATGCCTCGTTATCCAAATCCCTTCTTTCCATCGTGAGATAGATATTTGTGTGGGTGTGTGTGAAGCAATGGTTATTTGAACACAGAAGTGCGACAACACAAGACATACATAAGTACTCACTGTCATATATTCTTTATCCTTTGCGATGATGACCTGAGACGTGCTGAGTCTTCATGAGCTGAGCACTTGTCAGTCTGTCTTATACTGCCCCCAGGTGGCCATGGTGGGCACAGGGCACGCCAGAAAGAGCAGCAAAATGGCCATTTAATTGATGCTGTTTGACAAAATCGGTTTAGTTTGATGTCATTACTGCATGTTTTTGTCAAGCGTAATACAGTATTATAGAGTACACTTTTTTTAATTTTGTTGTTTGTTTTGGGAGACTACAACAGATTGACATTTCCATTAATTTCAATGGGGAAGATCTGAGAGATAAGTGGTTTGAGTTAACTAAACTTTTGTATCTCAAGGCACCACTGTCCACAAGGCCCAAATTCCTTGACCTCTCTGACTTGGGATCTGCATCATCACTTCAAAGCATGCCTGTTTCATCATATATAAACTACATCATCCTAGTGGTATGAAATAATGCAGCAATTTGATGAAGCGGTCGGTGTTTTCTGGTGGTGACTCAGTGTGTGCATTTATTAGGTCCTTTTTAGTTCAGGCATCCCCTTTTTAAGAACATTCAGGTGTCAGCAGTATGGATATTGAAATGAGTGCTTCAGGCTGTATTGCAGCAAGCACAGCGCGAGCTTGTTGAGAGAAACTAGGATGGAGTGGACTGGATCTTATTAAAAATATGCCAGTGAACCAAACGCTCTAAGTAGTGAAATAGAGCTGAAACCTTCAAACTGATCCATCAATGGATCTCAATGTGAATGATGCCTCATTTACGTGTTAATATTCATCATTACGTTTCTTAGCAGATTGGCTGGCACAAATGACAGGGTTCTATTGCCTTTGAAATGGGACTGAAAGATTTAGAAAAATAAGCGAAGTACAATTTTTTTTTTTTTACCCGCAATATTACAAATGCCATTTAACATGAAATTATTTTTTTAAGGTCCTCTTCCCATGTAATTTTATGAGGGGTTTCCCAATATCAAGAATGAAGAGAACTTTACAATTTAATTTAACCCTAAGTCTTCCGAAGAATAATCTTTAAAACCGTTGTAGTAGAATATATCGGCGGTTTTAAAGGGTGTCATTTATATGCAGATTTTCACCATTCGCGAGCCGGTCCAGGTCCACTCACTATAACTACTTTTTATTATCTTTTGTTTGCTCCTCCGTGAGGCGTTATCTAATCAGCAGAGCTGCTTTCATCACAGGTATAAATTCAGCATTGTAGCAGAAAAAAAACCTAGTAGGTTTACATACTGTTGACAGTGTGTTTAGGATGTAGACAGCAGGATATACAGTACAATAAATAAGTCCAGTTTGGCGAGGAGTTGTTGTCGTCAACGTTCATTCCCACCACGTGTCCAGCCTGTGGATGTGTACCCTCTGCTTGTAGTGATACTCTTTGAGGTGCTTCTTCAAGGCGTTGGGTACGGGCAGCGCGTTGATGCCGTCGTAGGTGGTGCGGCTGCTGACGACGGCGCGGCACAGCCTCTGCAGGCTGAAGGGCTGCGTGCGGTGCATGGGGAAGGACAGCAACGGCTCAAAGAACATGCACGAGCTGGGGTCCTTGTAGTGCTCCAACAAGGCCGTGACGGTGGCCGCGTGAAAGACGCTGGGGTCGCGCACGTCGAAGCTAAAGTTGTGGTTCCACTGGTCGACGCGGGCGTGCAGCGAGCGGCCGTAGCGGCGGAAGCTGACCGAGAACAAGTAGTCCTCCTGAGCAGAGTCGCGCAGAAGGAAGGTGCCCTCGGGCTTGCCCTCCAGGAGCCCCTCCGCCTCGTAGCGGTCCATGATGCCCCAGTAGCAAGGCAGGTTCGTGATCTGCAGCAGGTCGGGGACCAAACAGTGGATGTAGTCGATCTGAGTGTGAACGAGCGGGCCGGCCTGGGGAGGCGTGGCTCTCGCGGCCACTTCCGCGTCACAAGAAGAGGTGGAAGAGGAGGAAGAGGACGCCACCACCTCGTCGAGAGTGTCCAAACAGCTCTGCAGAAGGAGCTGGTGCTGCCGCTGGAGGTGAAGCTGCTTCTGCTCGGCTCCAGCCGCTTCGGTCACACCATGGGCCAGCTTGGGACCGCGGCGCCTGTGGAACGCCGGGCCGGCCTGGGACATCACCTCCAGGGTGTGGATCTCGGCGTTGGCCGGTGGCTCCACGCCGTGCTCGATGCTGATGCGCCGGCGCTCCCTCAGTCGGTCGTCCACGTCGTCCGCCGGGAAGGCGAAGGCCCGGCGGCGGGGTCCATCGCCGTGTGCTGCTTTATGACATGCCACTTCTGAGCCAGCTCCGACCCCGCAGCGAACGGGCAGCTGTCCAGCATCAACTCGCTCAAGTGGATCTTCCGCCTCGAGGCAGTACAGCCTGCTGACAAGGACAACGCCTGAGGGAGTGACGGCACGCTCGCTGCGCTGTGAGTCTTCATGGGGAAGCACTGCCCCACCGCGTCTTGGATTTTTTGCCGGAGTGTGCGACTGCTGCTACCTTCGCCGGCTGACGACTCTGCACCCAACACCGGACTGGATGCCCCCTCTTCTGAGACTTCTTTATTATGACATCGGCAGCCCAATCTCTGGGAAAATGAGGAGCTGGCTCCGGCCTGGTCCCTGCTCTCCAGCTCTTTCAAAAAGTCCCCATACTCAAAGCCGTCGCTGACGGGCCGTTCGGCAGCCGGTTGGTGTGCGGCGAAATCCGTCCGCCTGCTGTGAGAAGCTTTGCGGCCGCCGCCAGTGTCTCGTCTCTCCTCCGACCGACTCAGTCGCACCTTGGGCTGCGCTCCCATCCTGCGCTCTTTTCTGCGAGCCCCCAACTCCTCTGGTAACGACATCGCGGACTAGGACAAGAAAAAAAATGGATCAGATTATTACTATTAGTAGATGTATTAATTGTTCTTTATTTAGTTATAGTAAAGACGATTTGGCTCATCTTCATAGAAGGGTTGAAACTTCTGAGCTTTCAAAGTTGGACTCTTTGCATGGGAATTGATACTGTATATGGGAATAAATTGTAGGGCTGAACAATTTTTTTCACCCCTTGAATGTTGTGATTGCAATTTACAACACATAATGCAAAATAATGCAACCAACACACACACACAGACACACACACACACATATGCCCTTACATTTACATTACAATGTCGATTTAAAATTAGATGAAAAGTTCAGTTGCAACTGGCTGAGATGGGCTCAGCACTTCATGTTAACCCATGCCCGCATGGCTTTTCTTCAGCTGCTCTGGCTTCCTCCCACATGATAAACTCATGCATGTCAGGTGCCTTGAGGACTAAATTGTCCGTAAGTGTACATGTTTGTTGGCTCTCGAACAATCCTGGGCATACCTGGTGTCTCCAGGTCAACTGGCTACACTAGACCCTGAACTAGATCAGCGGTATATGAAATGGATGAATGTGCTACTTCCCCCCAGGGAAAAGTCCAACTTTGAATATTTGCAGAATTCGGAAAGTTTCTGCTTTTTCCCAACTTCACTGTCAATTGTGCAGATCAAGAAAGTCAGATACAAATCCTTTCAGAAGTAGGTTAGTTACGCCATTTGAAACACAACGGTTCTTTACTAGTCATAAAATTGTGACTGTATAAACACAAACGAGTCTTACTTTTAGAGGTCGAAGCCAAAAACAAAAATAACTCATTAGGTAAAAGAACAAAGCACATCTAAACTAAGGCTCGACTAGCCTTCTGTTCAGGAAGTTACGTGCTTGCACGAGATACTCTTATCGGCTGAAAAAAAACAATACAGTTGGATCTTTTGAGCTAAGTATGGTAACATACCTTTGCTTGTTGTGTCGAATTTAGCACTGGGAGGACTTTGGCTTCATATTGGGTAAATTAATAACGATACCAAAAGGCGGTTCGCTGTCGTTTGCTAGATTACAAAAACGGATGCCGTTCAACCCGGAAGTACTTTCGATGACGCATCGGACTGAACGTTCCGAACACTGAACCTACAAATATATACAGTATATCTAGATCTCTATATCTAATATACTGTAGATATACATATATATGTATATCTCTCTCTGTATATCTATAAATCTAGATAGATAGATAGATAGATAGATAGATAGATAGATAGATAGATAGATAGATAGATAGATAGATAGATAGATAGATAGATAGATAGATAGATAGATAGATAGATAGATAGATAGATAGATAGATAGATAGATAGATAGATAAAAATAAGAAAACCTTTGTCTCACAATGGAGAAATTCCCAATAGAGATCTCTATCTATATCAGCAGTCGGCAACCCGCGGCTCCGGAGCCTCATGCGGCTCTTTCATCCTTATAATGCGGCTCTGATTGGCTTAGGAAAATAAATTACTAATTTTTTTTTTTTGTATTTAATTGAAGTGTGTTTTATTTGTGTTAGTTTTTATATTATTTTAGTTCTAAATTTGAAGATTATTGTGATCTTGAAATATTAAAATATTAATTAAATTATTTGATATTATTTTTCGTCGCTCAAAATAGACGTCACACTGCGGAAGCTGGTATACCCGCTGAAACGACGCGCGCACCCCGGCGCGTGCCCCGGCCCCGAGCCCGGAGTGAGAGGTGCCGAACGGGGCGGAGGAGGACGGCGGAGGCGACGGCGGCGGCGGCGTTCGACGTCGGCCGCGGGGAGAGGCGTGGGGCGGGCGTGACGGTGGGACGGGCGGGGTGGTGGTACGGCGCGCCGGTCGACGACCGGTCGTCTCTCTACCCCGCCACGACCACCCAGCGCCCCGACCCCGCGGCCCGACCCCGTGGCCGGCGGCGGCGGCGCACCCCGGCGCGTGCCCCGGCCTCCCGAGCCCGGGGCGGAGGAGGACGGCGGAGGCGACGGCGGCGGCGACGTTCGACGTCGGCCGCGGGGAGAGGCGTGGGGGGCGGGCGTGACGGTGGCACGGGCGGGGGCGGTGGTACGGCGCGCCGGTCGACGGTCAAAATGTGTTCATTAAATGAATAAAATGTAATTTTCTCTGTAGCACGTGGATTTCATAAGAAACATGCTGCGGTAAAGTAGTAGAAGTTTTTTTTTTTTCATTTTAGATGTGCGGCTCCCAGTGTTTTCTTTTCCGTGGAAACCGGATTCAAATGGCTCTTTCGGTGTCAAAGGTTGCCGACCGCTGATCTATATAGATGATACACAAACGCGCGCGCGCGCACGCACACACACGCGCATCAATAATTTTGTGAAACTTAATTGTAATTTGGCTGAAATGTCATATAATTAAATGTGTAGTAAAAGTAAATATTTACGACCAAGTGTGTTAATATGAAATTACAGGCATTACGTGATGAGAATAAATTCATTTTAAAATAAAGTGAACTGGTGAATTTCTGTCAAATTTGTCTTTCACTAGTTGAAATAACTTCCGTGTCTGCAACTATACCTCACTCAAGTTTCCTCCCCTCAATGTTGTACTACATTTCAATTGGGTGCAAGTACTCCTTAGTGAAATATTCTTCACATTTTAGAGGTCAAAGTCACAGCATGAAATCTAAGTCAAAAGACACCGACCAAACCACTGATTCCGTTGCAAAAACTGAACCTCTTTATTTGGACTGCCATTGAGCCGACGGATGCTGCACTTCAGACCATTCACAAATAGGACTTACAGTTTTTTTAAAAACAACAACATAACAAAAGCAAGCACGGGATGCACAGTATTTCAAAAAACATTAGAAAAAGTTTGGGAAGTCTTTAGAATTAAGTATAAATTGTGTTAAGACAAAACCAACAGCTCGGTTGCGTTAATCAATCAAGCTTGGCCGGGAAATCGAAGATTTCAATGTGAATGTGAAGGCTAGTGCAGGGATGGGAGAACCGTTGTGGTCCTCTGAGGCCTTTTTTAATGCAAAAATATGTGTCGACTGATGTGTATCATTTATACTACTGAAGTTTTTCAGCTTTTGGGTGAAATTTCAGGATGATGCTCAAATGCAGTATGACTTCATTCGACCCCTTCTAAACTTTTGAAATAGCCAACTGTTCATTGTCTGTCATTTCAATGCCTTGATGTTCTCCAACAAGAAGCTGAACCGCAAACGTCACCCCCAAAACTAGACAAAATGAAAACAACGGTGGCATGGTGAGCGACTGGTTAACACATGCGCCTCACAGTACAGAGGTGTCGATTTTGATTCCGGCTCCAGCCTTCCTCTGTGGAGTTTGCATGTTCTCCCGATGCCGGCGTGGGTTTTCTCCGGGTACTACGGTTTCCCCCCACATTCCAAAAACATGCAGCGTAGGTTAATTGAACACTTTAAATTGTCCCTTGGTGTGAGTGTGAGCATGAATGGTTGTTCGTCTATGTGTGCCCTGCGATTAAACAGTTCAGGGTGCACCGAGCCTACTTCCCGAAGACAGCTGGGACAGGATCCAGCACCCCCAGGAGGATAAGTGGTTTAGAAAATGGATCGATGAATAAAACTAATAAATAAAGCACAAAAACACTGAGCAGTTATAAATCCATCTATCATCTTACAAGGGTCACGGGCATGTTGGAGCCCATCCCAGCTGTCTTTGGGCAGTAGGCGGGATACACCCTGAACTGGTTGCCAGTCAATCGGGCACGCATCGACAAACAACCATTCGCACTCACAATAACACCTAGGGACATTTACAGTGTTCCATTAACCTGTCATGCATGTTTTGGGAATGTGGGAGGACACCGGAGTACCCAGAGAAAAGCCACGCAGGCACGGGGAGAACATGCAACCGCCATACAGGAATCAAACCCTGCACATCTGCAGTATTTAGGCAAACGTACAGCCAGTTAAAAACCAATATTCCAAATTTTAGAGGTCAAATAAAGTAGACCTCTAAGTTTATAGTGCATTTTCGGTTCATCCTGAACTTTTTGTACATGTGTATCATAAGCAATTGGCCACAGGTCCCCCAACCCCTGTTCTAGAAAAGAAACAAACAACTTGGAAGTGCATCACTGGAATGTAAACATGGAGTACTCCTTGGCCTTGTATTGTTGTGTAGTGTTTTACAGATTACTCATCAAGCATGGCTCAGGAAAGCATAGTCATGCCCTGTTTGCAGCATTATCATTTCCGCACATCCACTGTACCGTACTCTACTGCAGTGCTTCGCTTCTAAAAAGCACAATCTGAGCAACATGTAACACAAGTCCTAAAAACGTCAGCTGTCTTTGTTGAGGTCCTTGTCCGGCACGAGTGTGATGCTTTTTTTTTTTTCATTAAGTCAGATGTATCCAAGAGCCTGCTCTGAAGAAAACCCATGACTGCAATATAACTCGACACCATGAAGCCAACATGTTAAGGATCCGCAGAAACAAAAAAGGGGTTTTTGTTTTTTTTCTCATAACATGATGTGGGCATCATCTTAGAAAGATGTAAACAGGTGTTATAAACACACACACACATAGACACAACTTTAGTTGCAAGATGCCCGCTCACCATGTCGTCCTCATATCTACAACAGTGCTGCATTGCCACACATGCGATTATAGAAAGTAAGCATAAGTTATCCATCTCAAGGTAGCTAAAAAAAACTAAAAACAAAAAAAAACAAAACAGGTTTGTGTCTACAGTGGAACCTCCAAAGGGGAATTAATGACATCTAAATTTGAAAAGGAATTTCACATTTGTCAAATGAGTTAGCTCTGCAATTTAGGTCAGATGTCAAGCCGGTTAGTATACAATAGGGAAAAGACAATTCATTAAACAGCAATCAAACAGAAATTTATTGAATGTAAAAAAAAATGTGTAGCTGAGATTATAGCTAGCAACTACATACTATTATCTAAAGGGGGACATATTACAATGCTGTGACTTTTGAGTGGTGTACACACATAATTGGAGTTTAACAAATCTTAAACCTTTTGTGATTTGCCTATTTCTAAAAATGGGGGGACTACAGCCTGTGGTAGCTTGACGCAAGCGGCATTCATTTGCAGTCTGTATGCCGTATTTGTAACTGAAAAGTATAAAATGGTAGCTTGGTGTTGAAGTGCTGCCTTCACGAGGGAAAAGACAACCCATGCTGGGGGCTTTGCCGTTTGTACTAGCTTTTATTCGATTCAGTGTTCTGTATGCAGCCAATTCTGGCGTCTTCATCACAAAATCTGGACTCGCCGTTGGGCCAGCAGTCAGGGTGAGATGAGGGCTGGCTCGCATTATAAGACAGGGACAATTTGGCCAAATGAACTAAATTTAGCAAGACAAGTGTGTGTGAAGTGTCCTATAATTCCTGCTTCTTGTGGTATTTGCCCATCCAATTAATCGGCTGGAATTAGCGATTAAATCGGCCAATTTTTAAAAACATTTTTGAACACGTCAACACATTTCAACATAAGACAAAGATTTCAACAATCAAACACTGCAAAAAAATGATTTTTTTTCTGTTAAGTTAAACAAATACAATAGGACTTCCTTAAAACAGTAGAATGTTCTCCGTGCAATTCATATTTTCAATGTAAGTATTAAGGGTCACCTCCCCCCCCCAAAAAGAAGTTATTTCAGCCACTATATATTTTAATAATGAATCGGACGATTAATCAGTTATCAGAATTTTATTCCGCCAAACATTGCAATTGGCCTCAAAATATCCATATCGGTTGGGCCCTAGTCAAAACACCGGGGAACTGTTTTAACCTGTGGGAAACATTTCATGGAATGATCACCAATAGTTCATAGTATGTCATCACGTTTACAGAGACTTTGAAACTCGTTCATTTACTTGACATTATTTCCGAGAGGAAAACTTAAAAGTAGAATAACTTTGAAGTCAACTTTGAGGGTTCCACTGTTTCAGCATCTTTGCTTTTTTTTTTTAACCATGGGCGCCGCCACAAATAAAAAACAAAATAGTTGTAATCCCTGCCTTACAAAACAACTGAACAAAGTGAGCCAAAAGAGACCATATTCAAGCGTACATGCACCTCGGCCCTGTCACATTCCAAGACAGACGCCGGGGTTAGAAGACCGCTTCTTTTGTTTATTTATTCATCATTATTATTATTTTTATTATTTTTACTATTATTTAAACAATTCAACACTGATACCACGTGATAATGTTGAGGGCTTACTGAAACACAGACACTAATGGAAAAATATGGACATCTTGGAGCACCTTGGAAACGCATGAGTCATCAAATCGTCACGTGTCAGGATAGAGGGTGCACTTCGGGGTGCCAAAGTGGGTCCATGGGTCAAATTTGGAGGGCCGATTGTCAAGAGTTTCGCGAATTCAGGCATGTCTCTATCAATTTTGTTTTGTACAGTACTTGCAAATTTCCCCAGTGTGGGACAAATAAAAGTTATCTTGTGAATGTTACAGCAATCCAGGAGGTCCTCGGATTTTGACACTTGGATGTTACGAACTAGCATGTACTGCTGCGTAAGAATGTCTCGCTAATCAGTTAGCACTGTACTTACTGGATTCATTTAATTGGATTGTTTTATATATAGGCCCGAGAAGTGTTTACGGACAACCACTTACTGCTTTACTGCAGGTTCATGATATACCACAGCATGTTTGGATTTGAATAGAAATTTAGTGTTATGCCACGGCAGTCCTAAAACCGAGGACACCCTGTACTTGGGGTCCCCGGACAGGAAGCATGTTTCAAATCAGCTCTTGTGCAATAGCGCAACCCTCGGCCGACCCTCGCTCCTCAGTAAAACGTGATAATTCATCATCATTAACGCCAGTAGGGAGATAGTTGGGAAAACAAAAAAAGGATATAACGGAAACAAAGTGCAGCCGAGCAATCTCAGACTGCTTTTTAAAGTCAAACCATTCTGTCGCCAGGAATCCTTCCCGAGTGAGCCACGGACTGAAAAAAAACCCTTCTCTTTGGCTTTAGTGGAGAGGAGGAGTCTTTAGGGTGTAACGCTTCGGATAAAAGGCAAGGCCTGCTCTTAAATTGAATGCTTGTCCTCTCAGTAATCTAGAGTGGACAGTCAGGAGACTAGTCACTGTTTGAACAAAGGGTGGGGAATCGTTTCAGATGCCTTTCGGGGTCTCAAAAGTGTCTTCTTAAGCCAATTACAGTCTAGTGCCATTTGTATAAAAGTGCCTTACTTCTGGCTGATCCACGCGCGAGGCAGCGTAGATCTGCGGGGAATAAGGAAAAGAAAGAGAACTCATAAAGGGCCGTTTTGAAGAAGCACCGATCCTTTTCGCTCTCTCTCGCTCGCTCGCAATTGCGCCATGTCACAGTCCTGCAAATGACACGGGCATCAACCTTCCTCCCTGTCCTGCAATATAATAATTATCTGTATCCAATTTTTTCGTGTAATAATAAACTTAGTTGTATATAATAAAGTACAAAAATATTAGACAACATGTACACAGTTTTTTTGTCATTATGTAGTGACTGCTTCTGCTTTGCCTGGTTTGCTTGAGCGTACGTAATTCTTTGTGCTGGGTGATGAGGATTTTTTTTTCTTCTTTTGTCTTCTTTTCATATCGTCGATGTCCGGTCAGTTCCGTCTGTGGTGGTGATGAGAACGTGTGAATACATTTTATCTTTACCACTCTTTTTATTTCTTTCTTTATTTTTTTAGTAGGAGAGAGTGTTAGGCTCGCGTGAAAGCAGCGAAGGACACTCACCCCCTAAGGCGTGTTCTGTCATACTGAGGCACAGTGACTCCAGCGTAGGGTTGATCTCCAGGTCAGCGCCTGGAACTTGGCAATCTAATAATAAAACGGTGGTTTGGGTCATAATTGAGCGTTAAATTTCATCACATCCAAATGTGGTTGTGTGAAGGAGTTGCGTGGGCCATACTGCCAAAAGAAATACCACGGGTATAAAGTCACGGAATATAAAGAGTGGGTATTTTCACCCATGTAGGTTTTGTTGTAGAGGAGTTTCACTGCAGTAGGAAAGTTATAATTTTCTGATAATAAACTTGTCATATATCAAAACCAAAAATGTTACTCTTATAAGAATACATCTGAAATATTACAAGAATAGAAGCATTATTTTAGCTGGATAAAGTAATAAGAAAAAAATGGGTAAGTGTACCAGAATGAAATTGTAAGATTACAATTATGCCACTTACAGCTCATAAATTTACCTACTCTGGCAAAATACGCAAGATTCTTTATACTGTGTTCAAATCCTCAAGGTTCCACTAGACTTGCTGCTAGTGAATGTTTCATCCATCAAGTATTGTTTTGGCAGTTAATATTGGAGGCCACACATGCTGCAAAACTTTACCAACTAAAGTAACCCCCCCACCCCCCCAAAAAAAAACAACCAAACAAAAAAAGGAAATTAGTGGTACTTTCGTAACAGAGTATCGCCGTGATCCTTTTGTGCCGAAGACACAAGAACCAAGGCGAGGCAAGCAGTGTGTGGCTTTTAACAATCTGGCACACGTTCCGCAAGGCACACACTAGTTCTCGTATGCCAGATGCCGCGTTGCAGATTTCGCTTCTAATGGCCCTGTCGTGTTCCAACCAAGTCAACGCTGACCTTTTTTGCGACACAACGCCACCTTAAAAACGTTAGAGGCTACTTCCCGCCTATTCATTATTCATTCAAAGGCGGTGTAAGGTGTGTGTGTGTGTGTGTGTGTGTGTGTGTGTGTGTGTGTGTGTGTGTGTGTGTGTGTGTGTGTGTGTGTGTGTGTGTACCGTGGTACACTGCTTTAGTCAGCAACGGATTGATCAGATGACTTATTGTCCATGTGTCAACAACAGCAGCAAATGCAGATTAACTGAGTAGTCGAGCAAAGAAGGTGGATTCTAAACCAGTACTGCCAGTATTGTTCAATATTGTAAAGTCATTCGGAAGTTAAATGAACTATTTGAAGAGATAACTCCAGAATGATGGGGGCTAATGGGAGAGGGTTGATACAGAACCTTGCTGCTGGAACATGAGCATGGTTTGCGGCGAGGTGTGGACAGGAAGCGAGTGGGTCCGCTGCACAGAGCTGCGACTTTGACTTGGCATGCTGTTACTGCCCCCAGGGTTGGCGAACCACAAGCTCTAAAAACCAGGAGAATTTCACCAATAAGTCGCCGATGCTGCCATGATGGTAAAATTTGAACAAAATGACAGGTAGCACACTGGCCCCGCTGTACTGACTTGACGACCCTGGCCTGCCAGCGCAGGATTGGTGAGAGTGTGGCGGGGAGAGACGCCGCCGATTCCGCCGGGACTCAGCAGACCGATGCGCCCCGCCTGGAGTCCGCGGGGGGTTATCTGGAACTGCCTCTGGCCCCGCCGGCCCACGCCTCCGCTCACAGAGCCCGCTGTGGGGAGGGAGTTGGACCCGTAGGCCCAGCTGGAGCAGGAACGCACAACAAGACATGGAAAAATAAACTGGGAGAACTCCATTTTGACTCCGCTGAAACTACTTCACATTAAATGGCTGCTAAGATTCAAAGTTGAGCTCAACTCACCCTTTCTGTCGGTACACGGGCATGTCCAGCATGGCTTTACGAGGGACCAGGCGGAGCAGTTTGAGGACCTGCTGCTTCCAGGAAACCAGTCGTTTCTTATGGGTTTCTGTAAAAGCCTTAAAAGAATGACGAAAAAAAAAGGAATCAATAAAATAAACAAATAATTTTAACTTCAATTTGGTTGTGGTTATGAACAAGGTGTG
The DNA here is from genome assembly GCA_026261675.1 of Hippocampus mohnikei. NCBI lineage: Eukaryota > Metazoa > Chordata > Actinopteri > Syngnathiformes > Syngnathidae > Hippocampus > Hippocampus mohnikei. The sequence continues at coordinate 5,663,564 of JAKGUB010000346.1, read as the reverse complement.
AACTGTACTTCTTTAAATGACGGCCATCGTCCATTTTCAAAAAGAGCTAAGCCCATTATCCTATCCCCAAAGTACCAGTAAGGTGAGTGGATAAACCTTTTTTTAAATATATTTATTCACAACAAATTTATACTCTCCTGGGCATTTTTAGGCTATAAAAAAAGTACCGGTACTTCCTTGGAACAGACAATTGGCTCTGACTGACGAGCATTTCCCCCAATTTAACCTGTTAACTTGTGGTTCCACTGTATTTGAAAAATAGATAACTACCTCGCCAACAAACCCCAGATGGACACCCAACATGTCCCCCATTCAAGACAAAAAAAATCCTCTCTTAAATAGCAGGAATTAGGTAAGCATCTCATTTCAAAGATCTTGCGCAGACTGAACAACTGAGCCAGTTTAAACTCTGTTGCCCACCAAAAAAGCAGCACCTACCAAGGCACACAGTCTTTCACGAATGGGGTCTTATTGGATGTTATAAATGAGTTCTCTGTGCTGCAGTAAAAATGATCATCCGTTATGTGAAGTCTTTGTTCCGTTCTGTCGGCCTCGGTTCTTGCATCATTTTTCCGTTCAAGTCCTTTTTATTTTGTGTTTAACTCCTGTTATTTCCCGCTAACATTGATAAGGTCTCCACCCCACCTGCAGTTGAATCAAAAACACACCTCTACCCCTGGATGCTATTGTTGATAAAAACACATCAGGTACCTCCACTCACCTCGTGTATTAGACACTTCTCAATGAGCTGAAGGTAGCAGCTGATATTCTCCTCATCTGGCCTGGACACGAGCAGCTGTGTGCACACTGAAACAACAGAAGTGAGCCTGTTCATAAGGAATGAGCACAGAACGTTGACAAGAACAATTAATAACTTAGTATATAATACATTCAACTACAGGAAGCATTTCAATGTATTTCCATTTAGCCATCGAGTTGCCATGGCAATGATTTTTTTGCTTCCTTTCTATAGGGTGGGATGATGCCACACAACTGACAACTGGTGGAATGCATTCTGTGGCTCTTCATGATGATCAGCATGTTTTAATTTCATTTCACTGTGTGTGACACCCTATTTATTTACACCTTCCGATACATAAATGTATCTTCTCTCTCGCTCTCTTTTTTTTAATGGTCAAGTCCATTTCTAAGAACTACAAAAACAACAAACAAACAAAACAGCTCACCAGTAATGAGAGATTGTGCTTCCAGTGATGCAGATCACCGCACCACCATAGCAAACAGATGATCCTTACCTTTTCCCATGACTCGGGTGAACTGTCCGGCAATGTCACCGTCCGAGATGGGCGTCGCCGAGGAGTCTCCATCGCAGGCAGGTGTGCTGTGGGAATGAAATCCCTCGCGGGCCGCGTCTTTATCCGTCACCGATTTTGTCGCATCTGGAGGAGCGGTGGCTGGCTCTTGCGGGGTCTGCGTCAACGTACTGTAAGCCTTGATGGGCGTGATGATGATCTGCTGCAGCTCCTGCAGAGCATTGCGCAGGTTTCCTCCTTCCAAAATATCCTGCAAACAAGTGAGGTGAGCACATAAGTCAGCCACAAGAGTCCAATAACTAACAAAGACCCAATCAACCAAAAAGCTGAAGGGGAATTTCCTGACCCAGCAGAACCGAGTCACATGAAGACTAATTACTACTTACTCATTGTTCTCAGAATATAAACTCATTAAAACAATAAGTATAAATTACCTTTTCCAAAGACTTGAGGACACTCTGTCGCTCACGCAGTTTTTGAATGCTCAATGCAATTTTATGCCGCGCTCCCTTGGTGACGTTCTAAAGAGGAAGGAGATAACAAGATGTGCGTAAGGCAACCTGTCATTTCTTGCCTCAGCCATCGATATTGTCACTACACACCAAAACATAATCACCATCTGTTCCAATGAAGCCAAGGGGCAGGGACAACAATGGTTCTGTCGTTACATGTGACCGGCGGGGTACATTGTTTAATTTCACGCCTCATTGAAAGATGATGTATTATCATTAGGTTTAAGGACACAAGTGTTTACCATTCATGAGACAGGAGGAATACATCCACCCATGCCCTTTAGCTTGAGAAATGTGTCCTGTAATTTTCCATGCGTCTGAGCATTCACACAAACTCAACGAGCATTCCTCTTACCATGGTAAGCAACATCAGACATGCACACAGCGGCCAAAACAATATCACACCTGTCCAAAACTTGACATACTAACAAGTTACATGATGTAGATATGTGACAAAAAAATTAAAACCACCCCTTTATCAAAACAGAACAAACCATTGAAGCGAGATTTGTGACACAAACAAAATCAGCCAGAATTTGTTACTTTTAGTTTAGCAGACAGGTCATTTTAATCATAATTAAGTCTTCATACAATCTCTACCAATATGGTCCCACATTGTCCACTCATAAATAATGGAACATTTTTCAGCACCTGACTTGTGAAACATGTGAAAAACCATCATTTAAGGAGCTCACAAACTACAGCCTTGTTTGGACTTGCTGAATGGAGTAGGCCGCGTGTCATATTGGTGAGTCAGTGGTGAGTGTGTCAATGTATGCTTCAAACTACAGCATCACATCTGAGTGGGTACTCTCGGTTGCACTCCTGCGACTGGAATGGAAGTGGGAATGGTGTGGTGTCCTGTTTTGTTGGTTAAACTGGGGTGGAACTGAAGGAATGAGTGTAGAGATACCGTGTGTGTGTGTGTGTGTGTGTGTGTGTGTGTGTGTGTGTGTGTGTGTGTGTGTGCATGCGCCAGCGTCACTGTGTGCTGTGAGTGTAACGTTTTAATCCCAAATTTTAATTTTTAGGGTGAATTCTGTGAGAGAGAGAGAGATCATCCAGATTACATATTAATTGAAGACCTCAATCTGTCTGGTGTGTGAACCAAATGCGTCCCCAAAGTGACCCACATGTACAGAGGACGAGACAACATCACTCATAGTATTGATGGAAGTAGGGTCCAGTGTGCACAGGCTCACACATTCATATCATCTAAACAGGAGCAACATTTTATTGCAAAACAGACCAGGAAACAAGTAAAAAATGCACAGTGCCATATTACAGCACACGACAGCTGCACAGTGATTACGTGAACGGCTCAAAAATGCTCAAGATTGTGCAGTACAGGTTCCGTCACTATCCATCCATCCTTTCATTCTCTAATGCAGTAATCCTCAAGAGGATCGTGGGCGTGCTGGAGCCTATCCCAGCTATCTACGGGCACCAGGTGCGGTAGACCCTGAACTGGTCGCCAGCCATTCCCAGGGCACACATAGACAAACAACAACCATTCACACTCATAATCACACCGAGGGACAATTTAGCGCTCCATTAATTTACCATGCATGTTTCTGGAATGTGAGAGGAAACCAGAGTATACAGAAAACCCCCCACAAAGGCACGGGGAGAACATGCTAACTCCTCACAGGAAGGCCAGGGCCGGAATCGAACCCATGACCTGTGCATTGTGAGATGGACGTGCTAACCAGTCGACCACCGTCATTATTTTAATACTTAATGGGCATCACTTTTTTTCAGGGAATCAGATGCCATTGATATTTGCTCTATTAATGTTTACATAGGCGGCCCGGTAGTCCAGTGGTTAGCGCGTCGGCTTCACAGTGCAGAGGTACCAGGTTCGATTCCAGCTCCGGCCTCCCTGTGTGGAGTTTGCATGTTCTCCCCGGGCTTGCGTGGGTTTTCTCCGAGTGCTCCGGTTTCCTCCCACATTCCAAAAACATGCATGGCAGGCTGATTGAGCACTCTAAATTGTCCCTAGGTATGAATGTGGTCATGGATGGTTGTTCGTTTCTGTGTGCCCTGCGATTGGCTGGCAACTGATTCAGGGTGTCCCCCGCCTACTGCCCAGAGACAGCTGGGATAGGCTCCAGCACCCCCCGCGACCCTAGTGAGGATCAAGCGGTTCGGAAGATGAATGAATGAATGTTTACATACACTCTATAATAGAATGAAGAAAAATGAATTTTCAGTGTCGTGTTGCTGTTAAGTCTCAGATCATTTTTTACGTCTTGCAAGATTTTGGTCTGTTTCCAAATTGTATGACCTAATGGCTGATCAAATTTGGGGATTTTGTTGGAATCTAACTCAGGTCTTTGTTTACCTATCACCGGTCTTACCTGAGATTCCAGATGATGCTCCGTGAGAATCATCATCTCCTCATAGGTCATTTGGGAGAAAAGCGATGCATACTTGTGAAGGCGGAGACTTTTTAACCATGCGGGGACATCTGCAACAAAACACCGGGGCACAAAATGAGAGGTCAGCTTACGTCACCGCGGCGCCGCCCACGATTGAGAGAGTCCTCTGACCTTTCATGCCACTGCCGTCCTCTTGGAAGGTGTTGCGTGCTGAGCCCTGCTCTTCTGTCTGCTCGCTACCCGAGGAGGCCACGCTGCTCTGCGGGGAAAGCGGCGCTTGGTCTGTCGGGAGGAAGTTCTGCCGGCTACTCGTGTCATCCTGACTGAGCCACTCTGAGCCACAGACTTGGGGACTGGAGGGGATGACGGACTTCTTCATGGGGCTGGGCTGCATCTGCCCGCTCAGTCCTGGGAATGAGTAGGGAAAAAAAGAAACTCATAATCAGGAAAAAAGAAAACTCCCGTGCTGTTTGCAGTTTCGACAGCATGAACTAAAAATAAACCTGTGCTGTTGCTGTTGACAGGAGAGGACAATCCGCCTGGAAAAGCCATGTGCCCGTTCTGGCCTGCAGGAGACGTGCTAGATGAGGGGGACTTTTCGTGCCAGGCGTGGCCGGGCTCCAGGGTCTCGGCCGAGCTGTGCCACTCGTCCGAGCCCTGACGCGGGTGGTACGGGCTTGGCGCCGCCCGTGTGGACGGCACGTAGCCGCCGGATAGATGCTCCTCCAGGTGGTTGAGCCACATAGCCAGGGACGTGCGGTCCTCCAGCGTAGTGGCGGGGTGGATGAGCGCGTAGGACAGTAACTGTCTGCTCTCCTCCACAAACAAGCTACTCTCAATGGTGTGACTCAACACCTTCTGCAGCAGCTTCATGTACTCACATTTGGCCTCGCTGTTGCGTGGCTGCAGCAAAGGCAGATGGGACAAAAGCAAGGACACCACTTTCTCCTTGGGCTCCTGGTGCCACTGGTTGACTATGGCTGGGGGCAGAAGACATTCTATCAGTGCTGCTGCTTTATTTTGTTCAAACAACAATTTGGATATACAGGAGAACCTCCAAACTGGCCTAGAGACTTCAGATTACCTCGGTCCTGTGCTTTTTTTCTTTGCCGTTTATTTAGCACTTTCGCCGAATAATGGACGGCCATCACACATTGCCTGTATTGTTATTACATGTTTCATCCAGTGAATTTGCCTACCAACAGACAGACTCCACTCAGTAGCGACCAAATACTTTTTCACCCTTTCTATATATTTAGTATTTATTAGCAGCGCAACACTTCATCAACTATATTTTTGATACATGATTGTTTAGCAAGCTTGTTACATTTAACATTATCCAAATTCTCAGAATGTCATGCTCTCAACAGTAAATAAACCAAGAACTGAATCGTAATTTATTTGTTTATCTAGTTTGTGTATGTCGATGACGGTGTAGGGGTAACACTGACTACTGACTTGTGTGCGGGCAGCGTGGGTTCGGTGTGGGTGTGAATGTTCAATTGTGTCAATATGTGCCCTGCGACTGACTGCCGACCAGTTCAGGGTGTAGTCTGCCTTCCGATTTTGAATTGTTAATTTATTTGCAACCCCACTATTATGTGTGTGTGTGTGTGTGTGTGTGTGTGTGTGTATATATATATATATACACATGATGACAGGCAGAGAGAGAGAGAGAGAGTGTTGAGTGACAGCGTCAGTTGAGGCCATCAGCAGGTCGGCTAAAAATGTCCTTGTTTTTTTACGATATATTTTCTTGTCGTTTGTTCAATAGAGATATTGAAAGTGCACCAGTTGGTGTTGATTCTTCTTCAGTCCTAACCACCTGCGGAGCGATTACAATTCAGTTCGAACTAGCGATGGTAGGCTATATTAAATTGGCTAACAGTGTTCACTTTCCCATCGACATGCTGTTTTGTAACTTCAGCCAGTTGCCCTTTCCAATAGGCAATTGAACTTTTTTATTTGGAATGAAATGATCCTAACAACAACAAATTCCGCTCTGCACTGAACCCACAAAAAGTGAACTGCGATCCAGCGTGGAACTGTATTTCTCATTCAAAATCCAACTGGAGGTTCACCAGCATCCCAGAACATACTGTGATCCATCTCAGAGGTTGCACCGTATATCAATACGGAAATACATGTTCATCTACCTGCATTGTTGGCCTCAGCTTCCAGGATATGAATCTCTGTGCAGTCCGCCAACCAGTGTTCAAGGCATATGTGTAAAAAGCGAGCCTGGGTGCGGGACACCCTCTTGAGAAGGGACAACAGCGCCACCGTCTGTTCGCACTCGTTCCAGCCCTTGAACCAGTCCGTGAGGATACCTACCTGGTCTCTGAACATCATGGCGTGTCTCCTTTTTTAAGGTGAGGAGATGGGGAATGTGTGGACAGGGTAGGAGGGGACGAAGGGGACAACAGGGTGGGGGAACACACTTTTCAGGGACAGGGTCAGTCTTTTCCCCAGACTCCAACGCAGAAACCCTCACATGGTTCAGGTGCAGCAAAACATAACGGGAAATCTTGACAGATCACTGTGCGGAATGCTTGCGGGATTCCTTGTAAAGTGTTCCTGACAGGAGTCCAAATAAATTGTAGAGTCACTCTTGCATGCTCAGTATCATATTGGTCACCTAGGTAAACAGAAGAACAGAGAAAGCAATGTTGTTAGCCTTTGAATTGTGATGGATATTTTGAGTTTTTAATAAATTCCGCCGAGCAGTGTCACTGGTGCTAGTAAATTAATTATTTAAAACATTAAACCCTTGTCTTGATACCACAGAAGACAGCCCATGTAATCAAAGCGGGTTTAATGTTTTCCACGTTTTTTTGCATCATCTCTTGGATTTTGTTCTAGCAGCTTGAACCAAAGTATGGGATGCACTTTTGTAGCATGTTAATTGCATGAACATCACTACCGGGGATCAATCACGTGTACCATTTTAAAATGCTTCTCCTGACGCTCCATATACCATTCTTTGCCAGTGCCATCAGTGAATTGCTTATGAAAGAAACTGATGGAGAATAATATATATTTTAATGGATATATCGCAACAGCTCTGGTCACAAGCTGCCATTGTGGTGGGGGAGTGGAGGTCATGCACCACCGTAAGTTGAAGGTGACCTGCACTTTATGTTTTTGTTTTTGTTTTTGGGGGGGTGGGGAGGTGAAAGCCCCCCATTCACCCCTACATTCCCGTGATCGACTTGGGATCAGTTCGCGAGCTCCTAGTCGATCACGATCGACTGGTTGGGCACCCCTACTCTAGATCATTCAATATGAACAGCAATAGAACCGTGGTTTTCAGTTTTTCACAGCCTACCACGTAATTCACCTTCCCACTAAATAACACTGCTGATGACTTAGAGTGGTGGGTCTCAAGTGAAGATATGTGTTTCAGAGCAGCGTGGAGCCCTGCCCTGACAAAAACCCAACATTTGCTACGTTCGGAAACATTCTCCACTCACTGAGAAACCCAACTAACCTATCAGTTTGATAGGTTATGTATAATACATCTGACACTGTTAATTGTAAAACAGATTAATCGTTGTGTTTGTTAATTTAAAAATACAACACTATATGATTTTGGAAAGCTCCTTAAAAAAAGAAACATTGTAACTCTTGTTATGTGTTTGAATACTGTCACTGGTAAGCTACTTTTGTTTTCTCTGCCTGAATGTCTTTGGCCGTTGTGTTGTCAACGAATTTATGTGTTCCGTCTTTGTTTGTGTGAAGCACATCGAGTTGCCTTGTGTACGAAATATGCATTTATATAACGTTGCCTTGCTTTAAAACTTAATCTTGACACTAAAAGTCATATAGCGAACTGAATCAACGTGGGTTCAGACACACACTACAGAACAGTGCGGTACATACAACTGGGTGACCGGCGGCAAGCATAATGTTAATGTAGCATGTCAAACACTCGCCCGTCACTACAAATGGTGGCACCTGTAACATTAGGAGCGACATAACCACACCCTGAGCGGCGTTAGGTCAGCACAGTGTTCCCGGGAATAGTCACAGGAGAGTAAAACGAGACTTCTGGGCGACATCGACAACTGGAATGAGCTAGCCAGCGCTAGCAAAGTCGGCCTTGCGAGGGATGGGATGGAATTTGCATTGTTTTTCGTTGGCGGTGTTGCTGCTTAAAACACTTGCCCTCAAAACATTTAAACGAAAACATGGCCACGTCGAATAAGTTCACCGAGACGACATTGGTGTTAATACACGAACATACGCGGAGAAGACACAGGGTTGTTTACCTTTGTCGCTTTGTCGGTGCTTTTAGCAAGGTGAGGCTAACGTGCTAACGCATAGCTTAGCGCTTTGCGGCTACCTTCGTAGCTTATAGCAAGTTTAGCTAGCAATAAGGTTGCCTTAGCAGCGAGAGGCGAACATTCCGATCCTCCGTCGTGGTGTTGTCCATGACAAAGATAGTCCCCGCAGTGGATACAACAAAGTCAAAGAATGTGTGTACAAAAAATGTGTTTATCATTATACAAGAATGGACGCCTGGTGAAAAATGTACTTCGTTTTTTCCCTTGGACGTGCGTGAACGTCATATGTCTGACGTCATACGTCTGTACGATGCGTAATGTTGTCAAAACACAAGAAAATTTATCCCTAAAAACAGCTATTATTCTGCTTTTGTTTAGTGAAAAACGGTCAAAAAACTACAGGAAAAAAACGGAACACCTCACTGAAAAAAAATACTTATTGAAGAGTTAACAAATAATCTAAATGTAATTTATTAATCATCTGGATTCATTCAATGCATACTAGAATATACTGTATACAATATGTACCAACAATCGGGCAACCATCGGCCTGCAACCATTTGATTGTTTTCCGGAAAAAAAGGTTTTTTTGTTTTTTTACACATTCACCCCCCCACCCCACCCCCCACCCCAAAAAACCACGGAAAGCATTCAATATACGTTTTCCACGAAAAAATGGGGTAGGGGACCCAAAATATGTAAAACAATATGGAGGGGGGGGGGGGGGGTGAATATGCGAATGTGAATATGGAGGTGACAAACTGCAAAGAGTGTAGGGTTGACTGCAGTTTAACTTGTAATAACACCAATCACCATTATATGGTCTTATACTGCCCCATACTACAGGGTGAGTTGGCCTAAAATATTTTTTTGCAGATTTGGAATGATATGAAGTACAAACCGTAGCACCTCAATAATAATAAAAATTTGCTTGAGTTGATTTCTGTGAAAAAAAAAGACCACATTAGTTGATTAACTTTTTTATGTTGTTTTATGCCATCTTTGAATGGTCATTGTTTTGCAAGACAACCCTTTGCACGCTCAGTCGCTATAGCAACCGCAAAACTGAGCTTTTGGAGACACCAAATTCCAGTGACGAGCCCCGAATAGATTTTCCCTAGCGTTGTGCGAACGAACGCCTGCTGTGAGAGTTCAGTGTTTTCATGAATGGTGATACAAAGCAGCAGGCCTGTTTCTGTGTGATCTGATAAGAACAGATTCTGTTTTAAGAAACTTGTAATTGCACTACATGCATGAACAAAAACTTTTGGTATCCCTTTGTTCATGAACGAAAAAAATAATAATAAAACAGTTTATCTCGTGAGACAACTGTCCTTTGCTTCCTGTCGTCCAGGGGTGGCCTACCAGTCAGAGACAAAGGGCCAATTTTTTTACGGTGTTACAGCAAAGAGCCACATCATAAACATGGGGACATAAACATCACTCCACACGCACACACACACACACACACACATGCACACATGAACACACACACACTTGCGCACAAGCGCGCGCACACACACGCACACACACACACACACACACACACACATTAACACACACTCTTCTGAACCAGATTTATTGTAAATGTCACACACCAACATGATAATGACAGAAATTGACTACTACCACTAAGACCACAGGCCAGTCGTTTTCAACAATGAATATTGTGTATACTGTCTCACGCACACAAACTCTCAGTTCAACCAAGTCTAAAAACAAAAATCTGTTTTTTCTTACTATGCATGTTGCTTAGCGCCTGAGTCCAGGGACTTCTGGCATTCCTTCTCTCGAACAATCCTCTTCAAATCTGGCTTATATTTTGTTGTTGCCACTCGAAGCAGGCACTGTCTGCCTGCAAGCTGCAGCGGTTGCTTATTACTCGGGTCAGCTTGCCACATAGGGCAAACTTTTTTGACCGAAGATTAACTTTTGAAGCGACCAACCTCCCGCGATCGACCCAATTGCGCACGTGCAAGCACATAGACAGGCATGCACGCATGCACGCGGGCGCCAACCATATATATGCACGCATAACACGACGAGTAACAGCCAGAATGTCACCTCACATGAACGAAACCGAAACATACACACACAAATCCCCCCCCCCCCCCCCACACACACACATTTCCTCCTCCAACCCCTCGCGGTCAACTTGGGACCAGTCCGCTGGCTCCCGGTTCATCAGGATCAACGTACTGGGCACCCCTGCCTTAAAATCAGAGGTAATTTGATGAATAGCTTAGATCTTAGCGCCGTTGTTTCCGCATGATCAGTGACGTGAAGATCAAAATTCAGTCGTAATCTGACTTGTTGCCCTGTATGTCAATCAAGTAACGGGATTATTGATCGGCTGACATCGTCAGTTCTTGTTTGAATGGCAACGCCACTGCCGAGGTGTTTTCGACGCTGGTCAAGTAAAAGCCCGGGATCCGCATTCAACCGGCCAAAGAGCCGCAAGTGGCTCGCGAGCCGCGGGTTGGCCACCCCTGCTATACTCCATGTTTCGTGAGTTTACACACCATTGTAAAGATATCACCCTAACCATTCATTGTCGACCGAAGCTAGCAAAAGCTTGTCAGCAGTTTTGAGCGCATACCTGTTAAATTGGACCTGGCCAGCATGGGGCGCTGGGCTTAAACTGTATCAAAAAAGACAGTTCAAAATGGCAATTAAAGATGACAGGCAGAGAAGAAGAAAACAGACACTAACCATAAGGGACAGGTTCATACCTGCACATTCAGTGCTTTACATCCACCTGAATTGTTTCGAAGCTCGCCGTGCTTTGCTGCCTCCTTAACAGGTAAGCAGTTTGCAACACAAATCCATTTTGCTGCCGTCTGATGGTTGAAAATTCATATTTGTAAATCCTAAATTTACAATTTTTATGCTTAATTTGGATGGTTTCAAAATGAACAAATTGGGAGGGGCTGCAAGGACATAACTGGCGCCCATTTTGCCATATTTTAAAGCACTGCACGAGTCAATGATACGTTTTTAGAAATATCTTTGTGTATTTTAACTGCAGAATATCGTGCTATGTCCCCAGGCTGCTGGGAAAGTGCCAAATTTATCTTTGGAGAAATTCTGTGTCCCGACCTCAAACTGTTCTCACAACCTACCGGTAATTGACATTCTTTTTCCATCTAAGTTTGAGTAATTTGATGTACGAAATATTGGACTTTGAGTGGCGTTCCCAATTAAATTTTTCCGATACGGGACTTAGAAATGTTGTTTTTATGAGGTTTCGGGACCACGCCCTAGTAGTCAACAGGGTTTTCCTGCAAAAGACAGTTCGATTTTTGTATTTATTGAGCAAGCGTGCTTGCACGGAGCTGAAGCTATAGAATAACATCTGTGTTCAATATTAAAGCTTTTTTCTTTTGTTTTTTTCAATAGTCTCTGTCCCAATCAGGAAGCCTGAGGAAAAAGATCAGCAGGAAAATGGTGATTAAAACTGATGCAACTCCATTACAATGTTGTCATTCTTTTCTACTTTGTTTCTTTCTTTTCTATTCGAGTTTTTTTCCAACGTTTGAGCCAAGGGACCCATTGTACATTCGAAGAATCTCACGGCAGACCCTTGAATAAAAATGTTACCCAAAGTTTAAGTGTCTTCTGCCATCAAATTGTTCTGCCTGTCTCTATACATTGTTGACATAGATAGATAATCAAAGACATATTTGCATTTCATTAAAACTAATGTTTGAGGACCTCTCACTGCACACGAGCTGGTTGGGAATCACTTGCCAATTTTATCCTGTTTATAACCCTGCAGGCCATGATGGGAACACAGATTAATGATGCCCTCAAGCAGAAACTAGGCAATCGTTTTAGCTCCAATACCCTGATTCGTGAGTACCTCTTCACCCAAATAGACTTTTATGATGTTCCGTATCTTCATGCAGAAGTGTGTATCATGTCTCTTCCAGTGAAAATGGAAAAGAATATTTTAATTTTGGATCAGGAACACGAGGCAAGAGGCACCTTTTATTGGAAAGAATTTGGATCTGGAATGCCTCTTTCTCTGTTTTGAAAATCAACATTTGTCTTTCAGAGCCTCTCGCTGGATGATTTAAGAAACAAGATTCCAGAGAATGAGCCCAGATATCCTAAAGGAGTAACAAAGGCCATTACTAGTGTTCATGTAGCAGGATCATTCACACTGTTCAAGCCGTTACACACACTGGTCACGGAATTAATGGTTGCATCAATGACAGCAAGTCTTCCAGGTCCTGGAGGAGCAATGCACCCCGAGATCATCACACTACCAGCAATATGTTTGACTGCTAGTGTCATGTTCTTTTTCTGAAACGATGTGTTTTATCGACACTAGGTTTAACGAGACACACTCCTTCCAAAAAGTAAAATTTGTGTTTTTTCAGGCCATAGAATACACCCACAAAAGTCTTGGGAGTCATTCGGGCGTGTTTTGCAAAATTAAGATGAGCCTTTATGGTTTTTAAATCTGTGGTCCTGATTGCCTTGGAACTCTGCCATGTATGTCAATTTTGACTAGTCTGGCAAGGGTGGCCTGTAGTCCTGGGTTCCTTTGGGACCTCCGAGATGAGTTGTCGCTGTGCTCTTGGTGTAATTCTGTTGGCTGGTTACACCTGGGAAGCTTTATTATTGTTCCATGCTTTCTCAATTTGTGGATAGTGGCTCTCATCATAGTTTTCGGATTCCTGAAACGACTTTGTAACCCTTTCCTGACTGAGATCTTATGCAGGGGCGGTGCTACATAGTGGTCTTGTCACTCTCTGGCCACGCCCTTGGCCACCCCCACACCTTGCTGGAAATTTTGATAGCTGTGATATTTATGCTATTTTCACATGGGTGTAGTATTCCTTGACCCTTTGAACACTCTCCCAAAACTTATTTATGTTCACTACACATTCAAAGGCCAAATGCATAATTGACCTGAATGTAAATTCACTCTTAGCGTCAACATTCATCAAAATCATTACCATCGCAAGCGAACAACATGGCACAGAAGTCAGTGTTTATCATACCTCCGACAGTCAAGGTTTCATGAAATCAAATGCACACATATCCAGAACCTTGCTGGGTGTGATGGACATTGTTCTGGATATGTGAGTATTTTATTTCATGAAACTCTGACTGTGGAGGGTATCATAAAGAATGACGCACACATGCATGGGCATGTTGTGTCACCTTGGCCAACCCCGCCAAACGTTTCTGGCTACAGCACTTATCCTTTCGGAAACTACAGGTAGTCAGACAGCTTTTAATGCGGTGTTTTCATGCTCAAACAGATCTGGAGGTAATCAGACGTGTGGTTTTTTAACTGTGTGATCTGCCACAGTAAATTCCTGATTAAACAAGTTGGGACAAGTGCTTTTTTTTATACAGAGGATCAGGTAGCTCAGACCCCCCCCCCCCCCCACCCCCAAATAAATCTAATTCAATTTAACCCGTTTTTTTTTATGTTTACCAAGGTCTGATTTTTCATGTTTGTTTGATGATCTTAAACACTGAAGTGGGGAAACTGAGATTTTTCAAAAGGGAAAATACATTACCTTATCTATATCTATATCTATATCTATATTTATATTGCACTTAATTGAACGGTGTACATTGAAACTGTAACATTTATTTTGTGATTGCGAACACTTTGTTTTTCTTCTTTCTTCTTTCTACCCAATCTTGCTGCTGTATGCAATGTGGGACATATAAAGGATATCTTATCTTCTATTTTCATGGCACTGCATGACACTTTAAATTCTAACCCAGCGAGGTGTCCGAAAATTCCCAGATTTTTTTGAACAGCATGAAAACTTTTCCTTGACTGCTACGCAAGCTCGTCGCCTATAATTATGAGAGCACCGATGATACCGGGGGACCGACGTTGTACAGGATCCTGATTTTTTTCAACCCTGAACCCAGCCCAGGCGGTAAGTATTTAATATGTCGCATCAGTCATATGTCTGCTTAAAGGTTGAATTTGAACTCGAGATGGCAGTTGTGTGCTTTCAGGGAATGGTGCAAGGCATTTGAGTTTAGCTCATTTCCTGGTAGGACTTGGTGATCAATCAGTGTTATCAATCAATTGTACTTAATTGCTCAAGACTATTTTAACACAATTTTTTGGTCATTGTATTTAAAAAAAAAATCCAAACACTTTAATAACTATTTTTCAAATGAGTGACAAGCAACTAAATATCCCGCATAAAAAAGACAACATAAGACGAATTTTTACATTTTTTTTTTTACATCCAATTTTGGACAGATTTTTCTGTATGACAAGCAAGGAGTTCAGTGGAAGGCAGTCATGAAGTCAAATTGCGCTGACACATGGTCCCCACTTACATTGATATTAAAGCACTCAAGGTCTGGTGGATAGAAAGTCAACACACACCTGCTCAAATTTAAGGATTTTTTTTGTTTTAAAAAAACAACACCACAATAAAGTATTTCAAAACCTTTTTTCCCCTCTACAACTCAATTCAAAAAGAAGAAATCATTTCAAGTGGGGGTTTAACAGTTGAACAGCTGAAGTTTATTTGGTGTTCATCAGAGGCCCCTGAAATGGTTGCAGGTGTGTGCTGATTCCCCTTTAACATGAGTTTGAACCTGAAGGATTAATCCCAAACAAAGCCACGTACCCAGATATGAGGGTGTTTTACTCGTTATGTAAAATGAACGCGGTATGTTGAATGTCCCCAAAACATACAGTACTTTTTGTGCATTGAATCCAAAGGGTGCTCCCCAAGGACCCTGATGGAGTACGCGGCCAGTGTGGACTTTGTGAGGGAACTGATGTATGCCAACAAGGTGACGATGATCTCTCATTTCTCACAATGACTTGTGTAGGTCTGGGGAGCACAACAATGATGTTTTTTCCATTTTGTGTTCCACTCAGTTTCTCGATGTCGTGAACAAGAACGACTTGACCGAGCAATGGCTCAAAAACCAGCTCAACATCTGAGTTTGAAAACCCATTTGCATGGTGACAATTTCTATCCATTTTCTTTCTTGATGGCATGCCACTTTCTAATAAATGGATGGACCTATATAACGTGTTCCATTTTGCATCTTTTACAGAACTTCAATTTAAAGTATCGCAAAAACAAATAAAGGACATTTAAAAAAAGATCCCACCAGGACAAATAACAGCTTCATATCATATCAGTTAATGATTATGAAGGCCAGATTGTTTTATACAGGCGCGTGTCAACAATCTTGTATGGGGGAATATCTCTCTCTCTCTCTCCATACATACATACACACACAGAGGGTATTTGTTTGTTTATTGTTAATTGAACATATATAAATATACAGTAAATAATTTGACAGAAAGTGAAGTAAAATTGTAAAAAAAAGAAAACAGTCTGTCACATTGCGTGGTGGTGGACCCCAAAAAGCAAGCAGCAGGGAGGAGCAGGTTGTACTTGAAGAATTGTATTGCTAAAAACACAGAAAACTACATCCAAAACTAGTGATGGGTCCAGCAACACCGATGCGTCGACGCATGCATCGAGCTCACAGAGCAATCCACGTGTTGGTGTGTGTGCTGCTTCATGAACTGTGTCGACTCAGTCCAGGCTGCGTCGACTCAGTCTTGGCTTCTTCGACTCAGTCCAGGCTGCGTCAACACCGCAAAGCCCGCCAAACTGTGTTTATAAGGAAGTGCGTCGAGCGACGCGATGCCACCTGCCGAAACAAGCCAGATCTCACCGTTGCTCGAATAAAAATATATATTTGGGCAAAAAGGATGTACACACAGATTATCAGAAAAACATGTCCGCCTGACTTCGAGCGTCTTGTCGGCTATCAGAAAAGGAAAAAGTCTGCATGCAAACAAATGCTTTTACCTTTATGTGTTTTACTTATTTATTTTTCCAACTTTTGGTTTGTATAGGGATTATTGGCGGACACACACGAGCACATTTACATGTCGAGGAGCTCGTGTTTGTGCTGCTTCTCCAGTGACGTAGCTTTGTTCTGTACAAACCTGTCACCAGGGCAACAAGAAAGGAAAAAAAAGTTCAATCTTTATCTCATTTGCAGTGTGTTCACTGCGCTAGTTAGGTTTTCTTGTGCGCTGAGAGTGTGCGACCAGTGCGCAGTTGAGCAGTTTAGAGGGAACATCACCTCGGTGTGATCATGAGTGCCAGATGGTTGGTTGTCAATGTGTGCCCTGTGATTGGCTGGCATCCGGTTCAGGGTGTGTCCCCTGCCTGGCGCCCGAAGATAGCTGGCATTGGCTCAGGCACGCCGGCGACCCTTGTGAGGATTAAGCGGTTTCAGAATACAGTATGGGTCGCTGCTTTACATCACAGTTGTTTGGAAAAGGTTTGTTTGGTTGTCATAGTGAATGCTTAAGATTGCAAGTCCAAGTGTTTTGTAATTTAACTCTAATTGAAGTAGATAAACTGTCTTTCATGTTCATTCACGTTTTATTTGCCTTTCTTTTAGCATGCCTTACCTATAGGAGCAAAATATTTATGCACAATACATTTCATATTTTTATTGTAAAACAGATTAATTTAAAAACAAATTCGTCAAGCAAATTCTTAGAAAAATTTGCTTGACGTTTAATGTTTTTAAAGCCATTACATAATGTTACAAAAAAAAATGAAGGGTACAGTTTTTCATTGTTTTGTGTAATGGCTGCTTCAAAAACAAAATCAACAAGAATGATGTCTGCATCGCAACAGGGCGACAGCTACAGATGATGAAAAATCGAGACGACTCCAGTCCAAAAGTACTCGCAGGCTTCTGTATCATGATGACGACAGTGCAATCATTCAGAGTCACTGGCGTCACTGGATTCAGACACCCTCTCGCTGGCGCTGCCGCTCTGTGCCTGAGCCTCTGAGTGGTCGCTGCTGCGCTCACTGTGAGCCGGAGAGGCGCTGCGACTCCTGCTACCTCGTCTTCCTCCCTCGTCCTCATCGTCGCTGCCCTCCTCGCCGCTGCTCCTTTTGGGCTCGTTGTCGCTGTCGTCGTCGTCGTCGTCACTCCCGAAGATCTCCTCCTCGTCTCGCATCTCGCGGGCGCGGTCTTCGCCGCTCTCGCTGTCGCTTGACCGCCTCCTCTTGTTCTTGCCGCTAATCTTGGCTCTGTCTCGCTCTTCGTCATCGTCGTCATCGACCTCTCGCGCCCGTTTCTCGGTCTCTTCGTCGTCCCTGTCAGAATCGCTGACCGAGTTCTCGGCCTCGCTGCCACTGCCTCTCTCTTTGTCATCGCCTGGAGGAAAAAGAGGCAACAACAAAAAAAAATCATTGGTGTAAAGGGACAATAGCTTTTCCCCTGTGTGTGCGCGCATTTCTGTGTGTACTGACACAGGGGAAAATATTCAAATTACTTGACCACATAAACATTTCTGCCACAAATTGGGTGGGAGTTGTGGGTTCGCGATTACCTGACTATTTTCTGGACTATTCAATCAATTCTCAAAAGATCTGTTCGTGACATCGCAGGCATTTATGATTGCACACATTCATGTTTGCATCATCCAATATAAATACAAATCATGAATAAAATATTTTTTTGGTTCCATAAGCTTACAATCCTGAAGACATACCATTCATTACCTGTGTCTTGTGTTGTAATGTATTAATATACAACTCTCCCCCGAAAAAGGTGAAAAAAAGGCAAATCAAATGATTTATTTTTTTTGGGGTGCCATTACAAGAGCCTATACAAGCCCATTAATCAGTCAGGCCGTAATTTTAACCAGGTATGATCAAGATAAAAGTCAAATACAATAAAATGTTGATCATACTTTGGGGGATTTTGCTCAAAATAAAATAAAATGAAACATCTAATGCTAATTATAGTTTGGCTATTGTACGAAAAAAATAATAATAAAACAGTTTATCTCGTGAGACAACTGTCCTTTGCTTCCTGTCGTCCAGGGGTGGCCTACCAGTCAGAGACAAAGGGCCAATTTTTTTACGGTGTTACAGCAAAGAGCCACATCATAAACATGGGGACATAAACATCACTCCACACACACACACACACACACACACACACACACACACACACACACACATGAACACACACACATGCGCACAAGCACACACACACACACACACACACACACACACACATTCACACACACACACACACACACACACACACACACACACACACACATGAACACACACACATGCGCACAAGCACACACACACACACACGCACACACACACACACACACATTCACACACACTCTTCTGAACCAGATTTATTGTAAATGTCACACACCAACATGATAATGACAGAAATTGACTACTACCACTAAGACCACAGGCCAGTCGTTTTCAACAATGAATATTGTGTATACTGTATCACGCACACAAACTCTCAGTTCAACCAAGTCTAAAAACAAAAATATGTTTTTTTCTTACTATGCATGTTGCTTAGCGGCTGAGTCCAGGGACTTCTGGCATTCCTTCTCTCGAACAATCCTCTTCAAATCTGGCTTATATTCTGTTGTTGCCACTCGAAGCAGGCACTGTCTGCCTGCGGGCTGCAGCGGTTGCTTATTACTCGGGTCAGCTTGCCACATAGGGCAAACTTTTTTGACCGAAGATTAACTTTTGAAGCGACCAACCTCCCGCGATCGACCCAATTGCGCACGTGCAAGCACATAGACAGGCATGCAGGCATGCACGCATGCACGCGGGCGCCAACCATATATATGCACGCATAACACGACGAGTAACAGCCAGAATGTCACCTCACATGAACGAAACCGAAACATACAGACACACAAATCCCCCCCCCCCCCCCCACACACACACACATTTCCTCCTCCAACCCCTCGCGGCCAACTTGGGACCAGTCCGCTGGCTCCCGGTTCATCAGGATCAACGTACTGGGCACCCCTGCCTTAAAATCAGAGGTAATTTGATGAATAGCTTAGATCTTAGCGCCGTTGTTTCCGCATGATCAGTGACGTGAAGATCAAAATTCAGTCGTAATCTGACTTGTTGCCCTGTATGTCAATCAAGTAACGGGATTATTGATCGGCTGACATCATCAGTTCTTGTTTGAATGGCAACGCCACTGCCGAGGCGTTTTCGACGCTGGTCAAGTAAAAGCCCGGGATCCGCATTCAACCGGCCAAAGTGCCGTATGCGGCTCGCGAGCCGCGGGTTGGCCACCCCTGCTATACTCCATGTTTCGTGAGTTTACACACCATTGTAAAGATATCACCCTAACCATTCATTGTCGACCGAAGCTAGCAAAAGCTTGTCAGCAGTTTTGAGCGCATACCTGTTAAATTGGACCTGGCCAGCATGGGGCGCTGGGCTTAAACTGTATCAAAAAAGACAGTTCAAAATGGCAATTAAAGATGACAGGCAGAGAAGAAGAAAACAGACACTAACCATATGGGACAGGTTCATACCTGCACATTCAGTGCTTTACATCCACCTGAATTGTTTCGAAGCTCGCCGTGCTTTGCTGCCTCCTTAACAGGTAAGCAGTTTGCAACACAAATCCATTTTGCTGCCGTCTGATGGTTGAAAATTCATATTTGTAAATCCTAAATTTCCAATTTTTATGCTTAATTTGGATGGTTTCAAAATGAACAAATTGGGAGGGGCTGCAAGGACATAACTGGCGCCCATTTTGCCATATTTTAAAGCACTGCACGAGTCAATGATACGTTTTTAGAAATATCTTTGTGTATTTTAACTGCAGAATATCGTGCTATGTCCCCAGGCTGCTGGGAAAGTGCCAAATTTATCTTTGGAGAAATTCTGTGTCCCGACCTCAAACTGTTCTCACAACCTACCGGTAATTGACATTCTTTTTCCATCTAAGTTTGAGTAATTTGATGTACGAAATATTGGACTTTGAGTGGCGTTCCCAATTAAATTTTTCCGATACGGGACTTAGAAATGTTGTTTTTATGAGGTTTCGGGACCACGCCCTAGTAGTCAACAGGGTTTTCCTGCAAAAGACAGTTCGATTTTTGTACTTATTGAGCAAGCGTGCTTGCACGGAGCTGAAGCTATAGAATAACATCTGTGTTCAATATTAAAGCTTTTTTCTTTTGTTTTTTTCAATAGTCTCTGTCCCAATCAGGAAGCCTGAGGAAAAAGATCAGCAGGAAAATGGTGATTAAAACTGATGCAACTCCATTACAATGTTGTCATTCTTTTCTACTTTGTTTCTTTCTTTTCTATTCGAGTTTTTTTCCAACGTTTGAGCCAAGGGACCCATTGTACATTCGAAGAATCTCACGGCAGACCCTTGAATAAAAATGTTACCCAAAGTTTAAGTGTCTTCTGCCATCAAATTGTTCTGCCTGTCTCTATACATTGTTGACATAGATAGATAATCAAAGACATATTTGCATTTCATTAAAACTAATGTTTGAGGACCTCTCACTGCACACGAGCTGGTTGGGAATCACTTGCCAATTTTATCCTGTTTATAACCCTGCAGGCCATGATGGGACCACAGATTAATGATGCCCTCCAGCAGAAACTGCGCAATCGTTTTAGCTCCAATACCCTGATTCGTGAGTACCTCTTCACCCAAATAGACTTTTATGATGTTCCGTATCTTCATGCAGAAGTGTGTATCATGTCTCTTCCAGTGAAAATGGAAAAGAATATTTTAATTTTGGATCAGGAACACGAGGCAAGAGGCACCTTTTATTGGAAAGAATTTGGATCTGGAATGCCTCTTTCTCTGTTTTGAAAATCAACATTTGTCTTTCAGAGCCTCTCGCTGGATGATTTAAGAAACAAGATTCCAGAGAATGAGCCCAGATATCCTAAAGGAGTAACAAAGGCCATTACTAGTGTTCATGTAGCAGGATCATTCACACTGTTCAAGCCGTTACACACACTGGTCACGGAATTAATGGTTGCATCAATGACAGCAAGTCTTCCAGGTCCTGGAGGAGCAATGCACCCCGAGATCATCACACTACCAGCAATATGTTTGACTGCTAGTGTCATGTTCTTTTTCTGAAACGATGTGTTTTATCGACACTAGGTTTAACGAGACACACTCCTTCCAAAAAGTAAAATTTGTGTTTTTTCAGGCCATAGAATACACCCACAAAAGTCTTGGGAGTCATTCGGGCGTGTTTTGCAAAATTAAGATGAGCCTTTATGGTTTTTAAATCTGTGGTCCTGATTGCCTTGGAACTCTGCCATGTATGTCAATTTTGACTAGTCTGGCAAGGGTGGCCTGTAGTCCTGGGTTCCTTTGGGACCTCCGAGATGAGTTGTCGCTGTGCTCTTGGTGTAATTCTGTTGGCTGGTTACTCCTGGGAAGCTTTATTATTGTTCCATGCTTTCTCAATTTGTGGATAGTGGCTCTCATCATAGTTTTCGGATTCCTGAAACGACTTTGTAACCCTTTCCTGACCGAGATCTTATGCAGGGGCGGTGCTACATAGTGGTCTTGTCACTCTCTGGCCACACCCTTGTCCACCCCCACACCTTGCTGGAAATTTTGATAGCTGTGATATTTATGCTATTTTCACATGGGTGTAGTATTCCTTGACCCTTTGAACACTCTCCCAAAACTTATTTATGTTCACTACACATTCAAAGGCCAAATGCATAATTGACCTGAATGTAAATTCACTCTTAGCATCAACATTCATCAAAATCATTCCCATCGCAAGCGAACAACATGGCACAGAAGTCAGTGTTTATCATACCTCCGACAGTCAAGGTTTCATGAAATCAAATGCACACATATCCAGAACCTTGCTGGGTGTGATGGACATTGTTCTGGATATGTGAGTATTTTATTTCATGAAACTCTGACTGTGGAGGGTATCATAAAGAATGACGCACACATGCATGGGCATGTTGTGTCACTTTGGCCAACCCCACCAAAAATTTCTGGCTACAGCCCTTATCCTTTCGGAAACTACAGGTAGTCAGACAGCTTTTACTGCGGTGTTTTCATGCTCAAACAGATCTGGAGGTAATCAGACGTGTGGTTTTTTAACTGTGTGATCTGCCACAGTAAATTCCTGATTAAACAAGTTGGGACAAGTGCTTTTTTTTATCTTGCTGCTGTATGCAATGTGGGACATATAAAGGATATCTTATCTTCTATTTTCATGGCACTGCATGACACTTTAAATTCTAACCCAGCGAGGTGTCCGAAAATTCCCAGATTTTTTTGAACAGCATGAAAACTTTTCCTTGACTGCTACGCAAGCTCGTCGCCTATAATTATGAGCGCACCAATTATACCGGGGGACTGACGTTGTACAGGATCCTGATTTTTTTCAACCCTGAACCCAGCCCAGGCGGTAAGTATTTAATATGTCGCATCAGTCATATGTCTGCTTAAAGGTTGAATTTGAACTCGAGATGGCAGTCGTGTGCTTTCAGGGAATGGTGCAAGGCATTTGAGTTTAGCTCATTTCCTGGTAGGACTTGGTGATCAATCAGTGTTATCAATCAATTGTACTTAATTGCTCAAGACTATTTTAACACAATTTTTTGGTCATTGTATTTAAAAAAAAAATCCAAACACTTTAATAACTATTTTTCAAATGAGTGACAAGCAACTAAATATCCCGCATAAAAAAGACAACATAAGACGAATTTTTACATTTTTTTTTTTTACATCCAATTTTGGACAGATTTTTCTGGATGACAAGCAAGGAGTTCAGTGGAAGGCAGTCATGAAGTCAAATTGCGCTGACACATGGTCCCCACTTACATTGATATTAAAGCACTCAAGGTCTGGTGGATAGAAAGTCAACACACACCTGCTCAAATTTAAGGATTTTTTTTGTTTTAAAAAAACAACACCACAATAAAGTATTTCAAAACCTTTTTTCCCCTCTACAACTCAATTAAAAAAAAAGAAATCATTTCAAGTGGGGGTTTAACAGTTGAACAGCTGAAATTTATTTGGTGTTCATCGGAGGCCCCTGAAATGGTTGCAGGTGTGTGCTGATTCCCCTTTAACATGAGTTTGAACCTGAAGGATTAATCCCAAACAAAGCCACGTCCCCAGATATGAGGGTGTTTTACTCGTTATGTAAAATGAACGCGGTATGTTGAATGTCCCCAAAACATACAGTACTTTTTGTGCATTGAATCCAAAGGGTGCTCCCCAAGGACCCTGATGGAGTACGCGGCCAGTGTGGAGATCGTGAAGGAACTGATGCATGCCAACAAGGTGACAATGATCTCTCATTTCTCACAATGACTTGTGTAGGTCTGGGGAGCCCAACAATGATGTTTTTTCCATTTTGTGTTCCACTCAGTTTCTCAATGTCATGAACAAGAACGACTTGACCGAGCAATGGCTCAAAAACCAGCTAAACATCTGAGTTTGAAAACCCATTTGCATGGTGACAATTTCTATCCATTTTCTTTCTTGATGGCATGCCACTTTCTAATAAATGGATGGACCTATATCACGTGTTCCATTTTGCATCTTTTACAGAACTTCAATTTAAAGTATCGCAAAAACAAATAAAGGACATTTAAAAAAAGATCCCACCAGGACAAATAACAGCTTCATATCATATCAGTTAATGATTATGAAGGCCAGATTGTTTTATACAGGCGCGTGTCAACAATCTTGTATGGGGGAATATCTCTCTCTCTCTCTCCATACATACATACACACACAGAGGGTATTTGTTTGTTTATTGTTAATTGAACATATATAAATATAAATATACAGTAAATAATTTGACAGAAAGTGAAGTAAAATTGTAAAAAAAAGAAAACAGTCTGTCACATTGCGTGGTGGTGGACCCCAAAAAGCAAGCAGCAGGGAGGAGCAGGTTGTACTTGAAGAATTGTATTGCTAAAAACACAGAAAACTACATCCAAAACTAGTGATGGGTCCAGCAACACCGATGCGTCGACGCATGCATCGAGCTCACAGAGCAATCCACGTGTTGGTGTGTGTGCTGCTTCATGACGATCACGTGACCAACACATGAACTGTGTCGACTCAGTCCAGGCTGCGTCGACTCAGTCTTGGCTTCTTCGACTCAGTCCAGGCTGCGTCAACACCGCAAAGCCCGCCAAACTGTGTTTATAAGGAAGTGCGTCGAGTGACGCGATGCCACCTGCCGAAACAAGCCAGATCTCACCGTTGCTCGAATAAAAATATATATTTGGGCAAAAAGGATGTACACACAGATTATCAGAAAAACATGTCCGCCTGACTTCGAGCGTCTTGTCGGCTATCAGAAAAGGAAAAAGTCTGCATGCAAACAAATGCTTTTACCTTTATGTGTTTTACTTATTTATTTTTCCAACTTTTGGTTTGTATAGGGATTATTGGCGGACACACACGAGCACATTTACATGTCGAGGAGCTCGTGTTTGTGCTGCTTCTCCAGTGACGTAGCTTCGTTCTGTACAAACCTGTCACCAGGGCAACAAGAAAGGAAAAAAAAGTTCAATCTTTATCTCATTTGCAGTGTGTTCACTGCGCTAGTTAGGTTTTCTTGTGCGCTGAGAGTGTGCGACCAGTGCGCAGTTGAGCAGTTTAGAGGAACATCACCTCGGTGTGATCATGAGTGCCAGATGGTTGGTTGTCAATGTGTGCCCTGTGATTGGCTGGCATCCGGTTCAGGGTGTGTCCCCTGCCTGGCGCCCGAAGATAGCTGGCATTGGCTCAGGCACACCGGCGACCCTTGTGAGGATTAAGCGGTTTCAGAATACAGTATGGGTCGCTGCTTTACATCACAGTTGTTTGGAAAAGGTTTGTTTGGTTGTCATAGTGAATGCTTAAGATTGCAAGTCCAAGTGTTTTGTAATTTAACTCTAATTGAAGTAGATAAACTGTCTTTCATGTTCATTCACGTTTTATTTGCCTTTCTTTTAGCATGCCTTACCTATAGGAGCAAAATATTTATGCACAATACATTTCATATTTTTATTGTAAAACAGATTAATTTAAAAACAAATTCGTCAAGCAAATTCTTAGAAAAATTTGCTTGACGTTTAATGTTTTTAAAGCCATTACATAATGTTACAAAAAAAAATGAAGGGTACAGTTTTTCATTGTTTTGTGTAATGGCTGCTTCAAAAACAAAATCAACAAGAATGATGTCTGCATCGCAACAGGGCGACAGCTACAGATGATGAAAAATCGAGACGACTCCAGTCCAAAAGTACTCGCAGGCTTCTGTATCATGATGACGACAGTGCAATCATTCAGAGTCACTGGCGTCACTGGATTCAGACACCCTCTCGCTGGCGCTGCCGCTCTGTGCCTGAGCCTCTGAGTGGTCGCTGCTGCGCTCACTGTGAGCCGAGAGGCGCTGCGACTCCTGCTACCTCGTCTTCCTCCCTCGTCCTCATAAATCGCTGCCCTCCTCGCCGCTGCTCTTTTGGGCTCGTTGTCGCTGTCGTCGTCGTCGTCGTCACTCCCGAAGATCTCCTCCTCGTCTCGCATCTCGCGGGCGCGGTCTTCGCCGCTCTCGCTGTCGCTTGACCGCCTCCTCTTGTTCTTGCCGCTAATCTTGGCTCTGTCTCGCTCTTCGTCATCGTCGTCATCGACCTCTCGCGCCCGTTTCTCGGTCTCTTCGTCGTCCCTGTCAGAATCGCTGACCGAGTTCTCGGCCTCGCTGCCACTGCCTCTCTCTTTGTCATCGCCTGGAGGAAAAAGAGGCAACAAAAAAAAATAAAAACCACACAACATTGGTGTAAATGGACAATAGCTTAAAAACTAAAATACATTTGATTTTGGAGATTTAAATGTGAACGAATAAAGTAAAATGAAATCATACCAAATAATTATATTTGGGGTCACTATAACAAAATCAATAAAATACATCTAATCTGAATATATTTGGGGGGGATTTGAAAAAAATGTAAATAAACCATGCCAAATAATGGTATTTTGGGGATTTGAACAAAATGCAATACAGTACAAGACAGTGAAGGAAAATCTTTGTAATTTGGGGATTTTAACCAAAAAAAAAAAAAAAAAGTAATAAAACACAGCAGTTTGGTCAACCGTATGTGAAGGCATCGCTGTGTCAAGAGAATATACGATGACTGACCGGAGTCTTTGTCCATGTCCAGGTCCAGATCCAGGTCCAGGTCTTCCTCTTCATCCTCAGGCTCATGGTTCTCCAGCTGAGCTTTTCGGGCTTCCTGCCAATCAAACGGCCAAAGAGTCATCAGGGGGGAAAAAAAATTAAATTAAAAAATAAAAATCGGAAGTGGATGGCACATGGTTGCAGATGGAGACTGACCTGGGCCTCCAGCTCCTTCTCGTTCATATCTCTGTGCTTACAAACCAGCACGGCGTTGGTGGTGGACTGGGCGCCCGCCTTGGCTCGCCTCTTGCTCAGACGCACCCTGCGCCCCGACATCACAAGATATATTCAATTGCGACAACAAGATATGCGTAGATATGTTTGCAGGAAGAGTAATACATTCAATCAGATATTTGGAAAAGGAGTTCAGATCCAACCAGAAAACTAAATAAAATAGTAAAGAAATAAAAGATAACATTTCAATTTTTGAAAATTAATCATTTCAATCGAGTTTCCTTTTCACAGCCCGATATCGATTCATAAAACCATAAATCGATTCTTTTAATGTCTTTTTTCCCCACATAAATTGAAGTGACTTCTCACGTCGAGTAAGGTATCATAACAACATGGCGGAAGCACTGGAATCAACGAGAACAAGCTTGAAGGCCCCCACACAGACCGCAATGAACTCCATTTTGTGAGACACTCAGAAATGTGAATGTCATGAATTTGCAATGTGCTTTTGCCACTTTATTGACACAGCCTTCCCTGTGGTTGGAATTGATTTCAAATATTTATTGTTTGTTAAATTAAAAACATTTGAAGAGTACGGTAATCAAATTGATATATTGAAACTATATTGAAACGTAGACATTTCGAAAAATTTAATGAAATGCTTTCCGCTAGGCAAACGTTTTACAGAGGATTTACAGTTCAACTCAAAACTAGGCGAAAAACATGCCTCAAAAATGTCAAATGTCTCAAGGAATAACCCTCCTTTTGTGTTACGGGGTTTTTCCTCGATCTTTTGTGTCTCTTTGGATGAGTGCGTACCTTGTTTCCAGCTCATTGTAGTAAACCCCATCTCCATCTCTGAAGATGAAGAAGTAGTTCTCCTCATAGCCTTTGCTGGCTTTATTCTTCACGTTCCAGTTGTACTCCCTGGCAATCTTGTAATCGTAGCTGAAAAAGGCAAAGAACTTGCTGGGTCACTCAAGCGCACCCGATGAAGCGACATCTCGTCTTGTTCTTTCCTTACAGGTCGTCCGGCATGTAGTCCAGCCCCTCGTCGCAGTCCCGTTTACGCTTGCGAAGCGTGTCCTCGTTGGGCAGGAAGTAGGCCACAAACTGGTTTCCTTCCTCGTCCATCATGCCTCTGCGCGCGTGAAAAATGTTCATCACTCAAGTGTCAAAAGCCAACATTTTGACACGGCGGATCTCATTTGACCCTACCTGATCATGGCTTGGGACATCATTTCCACGCCTGCTGGGCCCGACATGTCTTTCGGAGCAGGATCCGAGTCGAAGATGACCTGAGCGCACGGGTTGATCCACATCTGGCGAGGCACAGGGAAAATATTGGAAATCGGTTGAACATTGGTTTAATCAGTTTCATCTGCTCAAGTGATATACTTGAGCAGATGAAAAATGAGTAGCTCACCTTGAAATCTGGGAAGGCGGGCAAAACTTCCACCGGAGTAACTCGGGGTTTGCTGTAGTGCTGCGCAATCTGAACCCAAATATTAACATTTTAAGATAGTTGCCATCTCTCTCTCTCTCTCTCTCTCTCTCTCTCTCTCCCTGTCTGTCTGTCTGCCCCCACACACACAGAACTCAAAGTGTGTGTGTGTGTGGGGGGCGGGGGGGATACGCACGGAACCACACTGCTCAACTCAATACGTTGATGGTTGTGATTGTAGTTTGCAGTGACTGTGCTCTCACCGGTTTCTGGGCATCCTCAAAGGTCTTTTCGATGGCAGAGATTTGGCTGTCTCTGTCCTTGTAGATTTCCTCTTCTGTGAACTGTTGTTTGACAGACACGCCGATCCTAAGCAAAAACACGCGGTCATGTTGGCAAGCTCTTGTGCTCTCTCTCCCCATCGCAGATGCATTTCCACTGGATCATCAACTCACTTGACTTCCACTTTCTCGTTGGAGACACCGTATCTGTTGAACTCAGTGGAAATATATTCCGTCTTTCTCATCCACGGCACCACCTTGGCGTGCTGCTGGGATCTTAAACGGTGGAGGGGGAAAAAAAATCACAAAAAAACCGAGTGAAAACATCTCCAAAAGCATCACCAACAATCGGGAGGAGCTCAGTTTTGTGGCTTTACCTCTTGGAGCTGGACGGAGCCTGGATGTCCTCTTCTAACAGTTTTTCGTCAGCTGGATCCAAGAGGACTGAAAAAAATTATTAAGTAAAATGAAGAATAATACTATTACCTCAACTCCTGGAATACGTTTGGGAAAAAAAGTGTGCTGTCACTATTGGTTTGAAAAAGCGTCACAAGGCACAGTTCAGTTGAATTTAACTTTGAACTTAACTTCCTGTGTAATGAAGGCCATGATTAAAGAGCCAGACTTACTGTTGGGGTCTATGCGGTACGTGTCTGGGTTGATGAGATCGATAGTGACGCCGAGGTCCGGCTCGGTGAGGAGCTCGTGTTTGTGCTGCTTCTCCAGTGAAGTAGCTTTGTACTGTACAAACCTGGGGCAACAAGAAAATGACTCACTGTGTTTCTGCTCCTAGTGGTAATAGTAGAAAGTGGTATTTACAGTACCTGTGTTGATCAAATGGGTATGTGATGAATTTGGGGTCAAACGGGATGTCCGGCAGGCTGTTGCAGTATTTCACCCGACAGACCACACCCGACCTGTCATGAACACAAAACGGCTGTTATTGAAAAGTTATTTTCACCTTCATTCCAGTTCAATATGACATGCATCAACACAATTTACCTCTCTGGGACAGTTCTGTGTGATGATGGCCGACTAAAAGGGGGATAAAAGTGACAAATTCTTAATGAGACAAGATACTTGAACAGTGACTAATCATGAGTGTCGACTTTCATACAACATTTTGACAATGGTGCACAATGAATTATTCATTCATTCATCTTCCGAACCGCTTGATCCTCACTAGGGTCGCGGGGGGTGCTGGAGCCTATCCCAGCTGTCTCCGGGCAGTAGGCAGGGGACACCCTGAATTGGTTGCCAGCCAATCGCAGGGCACACAGAGACGAACAACCATCCACGCCCACACTCATACCTATGGACAATTTAGAGTGCTCAATCAGCCTGCCATGCATGTCTTTGGAATGTGGGAGGAAACCGGAGACCCGGAGAAAACCCACGCAAGCCCGGGGAGAACATGCAAACTCCACACAGGGAGGCCGGAGCTGGAATCGAACCCGGTACCTCTGTACTGTGAAGCCGACGTGCTTACCACTGGACTACCGGGCCGCCCTTGTGGTAATTCATGTACCGTAATTATTATTATTATTTTTTTTAACTTTTCATGCACTGTATATTCTTTAACTTCAAAGCACAATTGAGTTAAGTACAGCTCAGTTGTATTTAAAATTGCAGTAGAGCATGTATGATAGGTTGATTATTTTAGTTATCATACATTCGCTTATTATTAATGTTACATTAATATTGATTGATTGATTATGCTTGCAAAGAAGAACGCTTATGCCTGCAATCATTAATTGAAGAACGCTTATGCTTTTAATAAAGATATAATGCTTGATTATAAATGTGAATGATTAACATTTACATTTATAATCCTTTATTCATTATATGCTCACCTATATACTTATGAATGCTTAGTGCACTGTGTGAAAGGTTATGGAATGAGATAAGTTTTACAGACTAAACTTATTTCAGGAACGCAACCACCCTTTCGAGGACGTGGTTGGAATGAGATTGTTGGGATTCAGATAAACTGAAGCAAGGTTCAACTGTGGATGGAGCCATCAACACCAGCTGCAACGGGATGTTTTTGTAACAATGGCACACATGTACGTAATTTACACTCACATACACACACATAGTCAAACAAGTTCAGTGTGTCTCCAACAGCCCCCACCCTTTAGGTTGGACACGCCTATGTAGTAGATTTCCCAATAAATAAGGTGGTGAAGGAGGAGATCGTTAGGGGTGACGTGCGGAGAACTGAAACCTAACGCTTCTCCTCGTTCCCTCCTGGTACCAGAATTGAGTCTCCTGTCTCCTCTTTGTGTTTTATTCCTGAGTGTCAAATTGGACAAACCTGACATTTTTGGGGGCTCGTCCGGGATCGCAATATACCTGACGCCTCCAGACGCTGCGTCGACGGCCAGGAAGACCGTGGCCACGGCAAAAACACCCTTTCCGGGACTGGGTTTCGACTCCTCGTCTGGGGGCTGAGGGTTGACGCGAATCCCGAGGAGAGAGGACGACTCTTGGTGAGTAGGGCGGCGGTGT
Organism: Hippocampus mohnikei; assembly: GCA_026261675.1. Classification (NCBI taxonomy): domain Eukaryota; kingdom Metazoa; phylum Chordata; class Actinopteri; order Syngnathiformes; family Syngnathidae; genus Hippocampus; species Hippocampus mohnikei. The sequence continues at coordinate 5,632,658 of JAKGUB010000346.1, read as the reverse complement.
CCTGTACGTACTTAAACTCCGCATTGACACTCTTTCAAGGGTTGACTGAGTGTTGCGCGCGGGTTTTTAGAAGACAGAGGTCAGGGTGGTCTTTGAACCTGTTTCTAGTTGGAACTCTCTCAGGGCCGGTGTTGAGCCTGAGAGGGGTCCTTTGGGAAGGAACTCTTTCAAGCGTTGATTGGGGTCCTTTGGGAAGGAACTCTTTCAAGCGTTGATTGGGTGTTTTGCGCCGGCAAAGGCGTGGTCTTTAACGCCGTTTAAAGCCCTGAGCCATACTAGTCCCTATCAGGCATATAGACAGAGTATAGTCTTTAAAACTGTTAGGCGACGGTGTCCTGCGCGTGCTTAAACTCCGTGTTGTAAATATTGTCTTTAGAACTGTGAGAGCGACGGTGTCCTGTACGTAGCGACTGTGTCCTGTCGTGCTTAAACTCCGTGTGTAAATAGTGTGTGTGTAGAACGGTACCTAGGTTGAATGTAATCGGATGAAATGCGCTTCATGGGTGACTGTGTAACTGTGTGAGTGGAGGTTTGCTACCTCATTCGAACAGGACATTTGGTGTGACAACTGTCTGAGGAAGCAGATGCAAGAATTTCCCGCCACTTTGGTATACTTTGGTACACTTTGGTGGTAGAAGGTTGGAAATTACCTCAGCCGGAGAAATTGTCACCCTGTTCAAGGGAAAAGTCAGCATAGTTACCCTAGGTAAACCGCTGACTCTCAAATTTGCAGAATGGGAATACAACATAGTAAGACCGCAGATAAAAATAATCCTAAAATGAAGTTAACATGTACGGACTGGAAATTCGTAGAGAGCCAATGTCCTTCAAAGATAAAACATCTAAATTTGTGGATTAAAAAATATAATTTTGCTGGCCATCTGAACACGCAAACATTAATGCACCTGCAGTATAATATTAGAACTATGTGCGAAAATGACAGGAAAAAAACAGAAGGTAGAGAGAGAAAATGAGTTTAAGATGACATCACATCAAGATGACATCACATCACAGTCAACAATTCGCGCAGAAATAGGGGCAGAGGAATGCCAAGAAAGAGACGTGGGACTGATCCAGGGGAGATTATTTGTTGGAGTTGTGGGGCGAAAGGCCACGTTTCCCGTGGCTGTCCCAAGAGTAAATTTGTAAGTGCATGATGAGACATTCCTGCTTCTCAGAAAGAGATAGCAACTTTCCTTGTTGGCTTCATGATGGAAGGAAGTTTCATTTTGAAGGAACACGGAAAGTGGCACTGGCTTGTTTGACGGTAAATTGCTGGTGTATATCGATATTTGGATGAAGTGTTCTAGCGGATGACATTTCTCTTGAAACTTGAGAAGAGCCATCACGGCTCCTGATGTGGGAGAAATGATGGTCTTGTGTCATGAGATTATGTAAATTCAGTTACAACGTTGCTATCCTTGGATAGTGTTGTGCTTTCCCTCATTATGAAACTTAAATTTAATGACTAGTTGAAGAGTTGAAGCTATGAAATACCAATCATAACGTCGAACATACAAATTCATGTTGGTTTGAGTCATGAAAAAAAAAAATTTTTAAGCCATGTCTCATTTGTGCATACACAGGCTGGATTTCTAATTTCGTTCATCACAAGAGCAAAATCTTCCGGCTTTAGTCAATGTTTATGTTTCAAGGTCACGTGTGGAGAATTTAGAATTGGCTTCATTAACTTAGAAGGACTGCACGTTTTAAGGTCAGCAGTGGCATTTTGAAAATCACAAACCCTAGGTGGTGTTTACCAAAGACAGTTCTTGCGTAGATAAGCCACTTGGCAGCCTTGAACAGAGTATGGTGCGAACTCTGCATGCTGGAAGAGTGCAAGAAAAAAAAGCCCCAAAAAGAAACAAGTGGATGAGCTGCTGTACACTAACATGTAGTTTTTTGCCTGCTAGGCTTTTGTTATGCACGGTACTTGACCCTACTGCCTTATTACTGCTCCTGATGAGTGTTTGTTTGTTTGTTTGTTTGTTTGTTGGGCATATAAACTGGCAATAGTGATTTGAGAGGTTGTAGGAGGTAGTACAGCGCACTTTTCTAGTCCTGCCCCTCATTCTTTGTGTGTTTTAATTTGTTTGATATTGATATTGCAATAACATGCATGGCAGGCTGATTGGACACTCTAAATCGTCCCTAGGTGTGAGCATGGGCTTGAATGGTTGTACGTGTCTGTGTGTGCCCTGTAATTGGTTGGCAACCGGTTCAGGGTGTCCCCTGCTGCCCGAAGATGGCTGGGATAGGCTCCAGCAAAACCCTATGACCCTTGTGAGGATGAAGCGAATCGGAAAATGAATGATTGAATGAATTAATTAATATAGTGATGGGTCATTTATTGTGTATATCTCACTTTGACGGGCGAAGGAAGAAATCTAGATACAAACAACCGCATTTCCCCTTGTGCAGGCTATACTTAAGCAGGTCTATACAACTTTCGGTTTGTACACATACTGTTTGAGCTAATACGCTAGCATATTTGTACGTCACTTTTCTCTCTGACTCAAAGTTGGTGCTCCATTACATTACGACATGGCATCAGTTTATTGGCTTAAAACTGATTTGTCTAGTTACTTTGCGGTTTGCTTTTGGACCTGTTTTTGAACACAGCAGGTTGGTCACACATTTTCTGGCCAACATGATTGTTGGGATTTGGCTTAAGAGTAACATAAAAAAATACATACGGTGTATCTATGTGTATATGGTATTTCAACAACGAAGAGTGTGAGGGAAAAGTGGTTAGGATGTCCGTGTTTTATGTTATGTGTTTATTGTTTTACTTTATATTGACTATTTTGTGGGGCGCTTTGTTAAGGCTGCGGCTGTTGTGAAAGCGCCTTACAAATTAGGGTATATTGTATTGTGCGTGACGTATTGGTAGATCAGTATGACGAATGCTGTTCTTATTGCGTCGAGTTGTGGTATTTATGTGCGTGGCACACGCGGCAGCGGAGCAGCAAAAGGTGCTTCTGCCTTGTTTATTTCTTTATTTTAATCTTTTGAGAGGGGGACTTGCTGACTATCAGCAGCGTGATAACGTTTTAGGTTAAGTTCACTTCTGTTGAATATCGACAACAAATTCCAATCGGTTAACAAAGAGTGTGGCGAAAAACAACAGAGCTATATTGCAAGATAGGGTTTATGTCAGCACTGACAGTGAAACCATTTGCCCAAAATTCTTTTGCGTCATGGATTATCTCATGCGTTGGCAGGGGAATAGTGTCTCTGGTTCGGAAACATTATACAACCAATGGGTTTTAACCAATGTTTTAATACACAAGGTAATTTGTATCTAGAATGGGGTCAGTTTCTATATTTACAGATAATGCACATGGGTTTCATTGAAGGGATGCCATATTGCCTGGGTTTGGTTGAGGCTTTTCCAAAACGGGTCGGAAATTTATGGCAATGGAACACATTTTGTGAACAGGTTAATTGATCAAACAGACGCATGTTTCACATTTTATTCGAGACACTATTGCTCCCGCCATCCAGTCTGCGGGATTGGTAGCAAGTATGAAATTATATGGTTAAAATTAAATTAAAGAATTTGAATTGAAATGGAATTGATTTATGTTATATTACTATTACGAAAATTGTGTCTCTTTCTTTGTTTGAAATATTGTTTGGGAGACCATGTAAATTATTGATATTTTCTACAAATTGTGTACTTGTGTAAGCTAATTCGGTTGAAAATATGCGAGAGAGTTTAGAAAAAACAATGAATTGAGATTGCCGTAGGACGATTGTGCTTTTTCACAGCAGGACAAAATGGTGGTTCCAGCAGACCTGGCTCTGATCCGAAACATGAAAATGAAACATTGTACTTCTTTGAAGGGTTGCTGACCATACCGATTGACGGACATTGTAAAAAGGTCATCTCGATAGAAACATCCACCGAGAAAGGTGAGCGAAGTCCGGTGACTCGATGGGCACAGTATTTTAGTTACTGGAAACATCAAGCGGCGGCGGAAGAAGTTTCAAGACACCTTTGCACTCATTTAGGGAGTGTTTCTGTCGACATGCTAGAATATCAGTAGTGGCATGTCATTTCCTGTTATATTTTATGGTATTTGTGCTCTCCTTTAGCACATGTGAGTGGGGATGTATTTTTTAATAATAACCTACATTTTGCTAATAGATCTAGACCAGGGTGTCAAACTCATTTTTGTCACGGGACGCTTTGGGGTTACATTCTTTCGGTGGGCCGGTACGACGGTGAAATTTGATTAAATGGTTATATGTTATTAATTGCACAACTCAACTCAACTGTGTTTATAGAGCAACTTAAATCAACCCTTGCTGTATACAAAGTGATGTACATGAAGTGAATATAGAAAATAACACAATGATGAAATTATTAATTAATAACAACATATGAATGAATTGCCAATTCTGAAACCAGTCATATTTTGTTCAATTATTGTTTGAGTGAGTGTTAGCAGGTAACGAAATTATCAAAAAATATCGACACTATTTCTATAAAATGTTGACATTTCGGGATAAATTTTAGCAGGGTTCATGGAAGTTGATGCGCGTGAATTGTTTTCGCGGGCCACATAAATGTATGTGGGGTTTCGACTTTGACACCTGTGATCTAGATGATCTTGGGAAAAGAAAAGAAAAAAAAACACATTTTGGCACAAATTGTTGGATACATTTTGTTTTGGAGGCAAAAGTGTTTTATTTATAATCAATCTAATCGATCTCATTATGAAAAAAAAATTATATATATGTTCTGGGCAAAGGGCAAACGCACCAAGGGTAATAAAAAAAGAGCATAACTTGTTTTATTCGGTTTTGTTTTGGAGGTTGAAGTGATTATGTATTGTGCTCCTTGGTTGATGTTGCTGGAATGAATTTGAATGTATTACTGTTTATTGATTTATTTCTAGTTCAAATGGTGTATTAATTTGATCATAAAGGTTCAAATACGGATTTTAAATACATTTTTTGGGTAATTTTATGCGTTGAGGATCTTTTCTTTTATGGTAAAAGGAAATTAGAAAACAACACGACATTAATATAGTTATTCTTTGCTGAAAGTTGAACTATATTTCTTTCTGTTGTTCTTTTATTTTATGTTAATGTGGATACGATGAAATGTAGAAATGTACGTTGAACAATTTTATTGGCGAATGATGATTATCGCGGCGGAGGGTTTTTCTTTTTCTTTGCGAAAAATCATGAAAGAGCTCTGCTTTAAGGGTTGTCACAGGTGTTTGCGCATTGGTGTCACTGCTTTACCAATGACTATGTTTCCGTCCACAGGAGAGGGTATTTGAGATTCCACCTACGTTGGTGTAATTGGAGTTCCTCGTGGCGTACCAGATGAGTATAAATTGGTTAACCAGGTTGCTGCACGGTGAGAGTCCATTTTTATAAACGTGCTGACGGGATCTGCTACCTCCACTACATTGTCCAGAAGCTTGCAAATTGTACTGAGGAAGCCTTTTTGGCAATTGGAAGTAAAACAATTGACAGTCACCTCTCTGATGGTGCTCCGGGATCGCATAGCGGTCAATGTGCTCTTGGTTGAGGCCAATCGAGCGTGTGCGGCATGTGGTGAGCGGTGCTGTTCAACCACGCCCTGAGGGCCCCGCACACTGAACCGGATCGCTCCGGCGTGACCACGCCCTTGTCATCAGAATTATGGAGTGAGACCTTTGTCACGTAAAATACTGGTGTGTTATGTTTTAATCTCTGAAATTATTTTTCCTCAGCTATCTCGACATTGTGTGGATGTTGCTGAGGTCCCTGTATCGAAAGCTCTGCTTATCCAATTTATCACTACGGTTATGGTACCCACGATGTCTAAAGTGAATGGAATTTACCCTCTGCTGTTACTTTTGGATGGCAGTGATTCTGATGTGGAAAACAACTCGGGTTGTTGTGACTTGTTTTCATTTAGATATCAGGATGTTGTGGGCGATGTTTACCGTCTTTTCCTGGAGTTCTTTTCGGATTGGTTTTTGATCTGGTTGTTACCTCTATCTTTTCGACCCCTGGGTCTACCTATGTTTGCATGTGCATGTTTCCACTGAATAAAGTCCGTCAGGTAGGTTCTGTGCGATGATATGAGCAAATGTAGGATATACAGGGGGGAATGATAGGTTGATTATTTTATTTATCATACATTCGCTTATTATTAATGTTACATTAATATTGATTGATTGATTATGCTTGCAAAGAAGAACGCTTATGCCTGCAATCATTAATTGAAGAACGCTTATGCTTTTAATAAAGATATAATGCTTGATTATAAATGTGAATGATTAACATTTACATTTATAATCCTTTTATTCATTATATGCTCACCTATATACTTATGAATGCTTAGTGCACTGTGTGAAAGGTTATGGAATGAGATAAGTTTTACAGACTAAACTTATTTCAGGAACGCAACCACCCTTTCGAGGACGTGGTTGGAATGAGATTGTTGGGATTCAGATAAACTGAAGCAAGGTTCAACTGTGGATGGAGCCATCAACACCAGCTGCAACGGGATGTTTTTGTAACAATGGCACACATGTACGTAATTTACACTCACATACACACACATAGTCAAACAAGTTCAGTGTGTCTCCAACAGCCCCCACCCTTTAGGTTGGACACGCCTATGTAGTAGATTTCCCAATAAATAAGGTGGTGAAGGAGGAGATCGTTAGGGGTGACGTGCGGAGAACTGAAACCTAACGCTTCTCCTCGTTCCCTCCTGGTACCAGAATTGAGTCTCCTGTCTCCTCTTTGTGTTTTATTCCTGAGTGTCAAATTGGACAAACCTGACAATGTACATTTCCATTCAATCTTTAAGTACTGTTTGCTTTGAAACATTTGTTGAAGTACAAGTTTATTTAACAACGTACACTACAGTTACAACACCTCCCCCAATTTCCTCTATTTTACAGAGGCTAACAATGGGAATAAACTTACTTTTAAAATAATAAAATCTATGCATCAATTTTGATATTCCTGTTCGTGTATTTTAATGGTACTGCTGGAGAGCTATAAGTTGTACTTGGTTTATGGCTAAAATGTCTTAACATAAAAAAATACATGGGAAATTTTACACTACGCTTGGTAGTCATTCAACGAAATTCTAGTTAGGCAAGGACAATGAGCCTTTGCGAAGAAAAAAACACGCCATTGTCGTTAATAATACAGACTGATGATTGATAAGCTAGCTGCATAGCTAGCAGTTAGCGTGTTTACCTGTGGCCGTCCTCGCGCTGTGCTTGCGTCTGAATCGTCGGGGCCATTGTAGCACAAAACGGTCCCCTCACGTCCACCTCCAATAATAGTCACGTGGAATAAATACGAGTGGATAACCTCTAATAAAGGCAAAGCAACACGAAACTATCGAAACATACCGCCCATTTGCTGTGAGAACTGTTTAGTACCGGAAAGAGTTGACGGAGCTGCTCTTAAAATATAGTCAGTTTTTTGAGCGCCCCCTGCTGCCCGTGAACGTGCAACACAAGGCTTGGATTTACTCCGAATTCAGTTTCAGTCATTATTAATGTTATTAAATAATTACCGGTAATACATATAAATAAAAAAGTACATTACATCTAACGTTCTTGTACTCATTTGACGCCTTACAGTGAATTAATTATAGTTACGTGATAAATACTACTACAGTAGAACTGATTCAAACAACAAAGCGTATGAGGGAAAAGTGGTCAAGATTGCAAGACACACACACGTATGCACGCACACAGTAATCTCATCAAATCACCCCAAAAACAAACACATAAATAAATAGACCAGCTTTATCATTGTGACGCAGTGGAACTTAAGACAAAATTGCTACAAGTTCAACAAAAATCTGAATTAATTTTACACCCTCTTTGGCTTTTTGTGACATCCTCACAACAGAAGGGTACCACAGATGGCAAATGAATGTGATAGGCATAGAACTGCGTATATAATTTACGAAAGCACGGGAATCGGACTGCTCAGTACAATATGAGCAATGCACAAATTAATTTATGTGGATTCTTGTTCACAAAAGACATGACAAGACGTTCCCTCCATGAGCCGTCACCTTACCATGGGGGAGTGGTTTGTGTGTCCCAATGACCCTAGGGTCTAAGTTGTCTGGGGCTTTATGCCCCTGGCAGGGTCACCCATGGCAAACAGGTCCTAGGTGAGGGACCAGACAAAAGATCCCTTATGATGAGTAAAATATATGGACCTGAGTTTCCCTTGCCCGGACGAAGGTCACCGGAGCCCCCCTCTGGAGCCAGGCCTGGAGGTGGGGCTCATTGGTGAGTGCCTGGTGGCCGGGCCTACACCTATGGGGCCCGGCCAAAGCGCATCATTAAACATCACGGCAGTGGTTCACACAGAGCTCTGTCTTGGCTCTTTGGGACTTCGCCACCTTTTGGTTTGAAAAACCACCTACTGCAGTAAAGTACCATACTGGCCCGAATATAAGACGGCCCTGATTATAAGACGACTCCCTCTTTTTCAAGACTCAAGTTTGAAAAAAGACTTTTTGAACACCAAATTAATTTTGATACAGAAAAGAATTACAGTACATCTGAAACAAATGATTATAACAATATATTTAAGAGAAAAAGCATGTTATTTTGCCTCATTCAAATCTTAATATCTGAACATTTAAACATGTAAACTAAAGTGCAATCACATTCATAAATGAATGGCTTCTAGTTTTTGAAATGTAAATAAACAAATCTATTGTGATAAAACAACAAAATTGCAATAACTGCATTAAGATATCCTTTATTTGTCCCACACTGGGGAAATTTACAGTCTACAGCAGCAAATTTGGGGCATAGAAAGAAGAAAAGCAAAGTGTTTGCAAGCACAAAAATAAATGTACCGTAGATAAAGAGAGCTGTACACAGTTCAATATAACTGCAATATAAATATAGATTTATTAACCATCAAAGTGAAGTCTAACTGTAACTGTTGTCTTGAAACAAATCTGAATAAGGAAAAAAAACATTGCAAGGTGCTTTCTACCGTCTTTATTACCGATTTGTTTTACTGTTTATTGTATATGTTGAATTGCTCCATGTACAGCACTTTGTATGCGGCGATGGCTGTTTGAAAGTGCTCTATAAATACAGTTGACTTGACTTGACTTAAAATTATGCAAACTGGTTAAACCTGAGAGTAGCTGAGATCTGTCATGACAGAACATTCCTCCTCACAAACATCCTCTGCCTCGCTATGCTCAGTGTCACTGTCCTCACTCCCATCCTCTGGCTCCTCCCATAGCACGTCATCCTCACTGCCATCCAGGGCATTTGATATACAACATTTTTGAAACCCATGGATGATGCTCATTGGGGAAACTGCATCCCAGGCGTGGAGGATCCACTCACACAGCAAACGTACCGAAGGCTTCTGAATCTTTCCTGTTGGTGTGAGTGCGTGATCACCAGACAGGAGCCACTCTGTGTATTTCTTTCGCAGATTGTCTTTGAATGGTTTGTTGACCACAACATCAAACACCTGCAGCTGACTTGTCATTCCCCCCGGAATGATCACCAAGTCGCCGTTCATTGCCTTCACTTGTTTTTTGACTGGATCAGACAAGAGTCCACTAAATGCATCCAAAATCAGCATGTTCCTCTGTTTTCGGAGTCCCCCATGCCGTCTGCCCCACACAACCTTGAGCCAGTCCACTACAAGCTTGGTCTCCATCCAGCCCTTTTCCTGGGCACGTATAATAATGCCAGCTGGCATCGCCTCCTTAGGTACTGTCTTACGTTTTAAAACCACATACGGAGGGAGTTTGGTTCCGTCTGCGAGGCAGGATAACATGACCGTAATGCGGCTCTTCTCATTTCCAGTGGATTTTATAATACCGGTCACTGATTTCTCACCTTTCTTGTGTACAGTGACAAGTGTTGGCATGTCAAAAAACACAGGTGTCTGATCAGCATAGCCAATCTGATCCAGTGGGTAAGAGTGCTTTTCCGTTAAGTTGATTACATAGCCCTGAAAAGACAACAGCTTCTCTCCAAAGTCAGAGGGCAGGCGCTGGGCTGGACTTGTTCTGCGTCGCAGCGTTAGTCCGTTACGCCGCATCATTCTTCTACACCAGCCGAGGCTTGCTTTGAAGTCAGCGGTAGGTATGTTTAGCTCTTTGGCTATTTCCACGGCCGTGAGCCGAATGAAAGCTCTGCTGATGGGCATCCCGTCCTTTCGTTTCTCGGCCACGCACGCGCACACCCTGCTGTCAAGTTCTTGGAAGCGGCCGCTCCGAGGACCACGGAAAGCCTTTCTTTGACCGTGAGCATTTTTTAAGTCATCTTTTTGAGCTCTCCATCTCCGTACATTACACTCTGCGACATCATATTTCACAGCTGCTTTGCAATTGTTTGAAGACTCTGCCTCGTTTATCACCATCATCTTGAAGTTTACATCATAACTTCTCCTCAGCTGCCGGTTAACCTGGCCGATCTTCGACCCACTTTTCTTCAGATTTTTGCGACGTTTCACCATGTCTGAAGTCTACATCTCTCTCAGCAAGTGGGAATCAACTCTGTGAAGAGAGATAAGCCGTGGTGAGATTAAAATCAACCAGGTATTTTTTGTCAGTCTTTCTCAAAACAGACATAAAAAATTATAAATACTTACGATGTAATATTAATAATTTCATTTCTGGGATAGAATTAAACAATCTTAAGTATATAGCTGATTTTGGCAGAGCAGGCTAGCATTCCGAGATGTTTAAGGTAAAAAAATTAAATTAAAAAATAAAAATTGGGGCGGGGTCAAAAGAGAATGACGACGTCGAGTAGAGCAAAGCAGAGCAGCAACATCATTGCTTTGTTTAAACATTGCTCCATAGATTGTGCGGCATTTTCAGTGAGTTTCCCATGGTGACCGACAGGGCTGCAAACAGCCGAATGCTGCAAATCCCAAAAGATATGAAGAAAAAAACCCCCCAAAACAACAAAACAAAAAGACAAACACAAACACACATGCTAAACTAAAAACCACACAAAATAACTGTGAAACTAAAACGCTGCAAGATGAAAATGTTGCAAAAAGCCAAATGCTCCAAACACAAGAATGATGCAAACAAAACACATACATGCAAGAAAAAAGAACATACACGCAAGAAAGAAAAATCACAGCGAATCAAAACAAAACAGCTAAATAATAATAATAATAATAATAATAATAATAAGAGGGGGCAGGGTCATTTCAGAGTAGCCTATTGACAGTAGGCTTCAGGATATGTCAACATGATATGTCAACATCGAAAAGAGAAGCCAACGAAGGGTTCTCGCAATGACCTCTTGGCATCATGTTGTATTTTATTTTTTTATCTTTATAAAAACAAAAAAAACATACCTGCTCAGCATGTATATCAGCTGGCCAGAATCATCTGAAAAGGCACTGTTACTAAAAAAAAAAAAAAAAATGCTCCATTCAATTTGACATTCAGAAGGTACATTAAAACACACATAGTCCACATTTACAGCAGATATAAAATGTCTACACACCGTTGTTCAAATGCTAGATTTTTGTGACATAAAAACAGGAGATCAAGATCAATCATTTAAAATCTTTTTATGCTAAGAACACTGCTGAGCACCAAATTCTAATCAAACAAGGTTTTATTTGTCATGCCACTACAGACGCTCCCCAGGTTACGAACGAGTTACGTTCCGGACGATTGTTCATAAGGTGAATTCGTTCGTAAGTTGCTTCAGTGCTATATTTTGTCTGGAATGTATGTTTAAGGCTTATATTGACATCCATATAACGGGGAGAGAGCTTTTCGTCACGTTCTTCAGGGCTCGAGGGTTAGCTGCCCGCTAAACTAGCAGCGGCTTCAGCGGGAGAGTAGACGATCGATCGTCGACGGCGCGCCGACGCCTCCCGCCCGTTCCACCGTCACACGCCCGCCCCACGCCTCTCCCGCGGCCGCCGAACGTCACCTCCGCCGTCCTCCTCCGCCCCGTTCGGCACTCGGAAAAAGGCGCGCAATACAAAATCTAACTTTTTTTTTTTTTCGACAGACCCGTGAAAATGTTCGTATGTACCGTTTGTTCATAACTCGGATGTTCGTAACTCGGGGAGTGTCTGTACTACGCTTGAACATACTGTAAGTATGATGTTCCATTGGTGTTGAGTTGTGTTGTGTTGTGTTTGCGCTTCGCCTCTTCTTTTGGAATTGCAGGCCATTCAGTTCAACCTTGGTTTCTTTAGAAAATTTTCTATGGTTTTTCAGGGCTTCCAAGTTTTTTTTTTCACCTTGTAAGATATGGCTTACATCTTGTCACCCTACATAACCCACGCATATAACGAAGAATGGACAATTATCGTCACTTATATTAAATGCATTTACTCGCCTGAAACTTCTGCAGCTCCTTCAATGTTGTTGATGGTCTCCTAGCAGCCTCCCAAACCAACTGTGGGCATGTTTTTGCCACCACAATATCTCAGTTGTTTATTTTTACTTGCCCTCTCAAACAATTCAGTTGCATATGTTATAAATCAAATTAATATGGATGAAAGGTTTAAAAATGATATCTCTCAGTGTTATCCTGGCATCTGAACAGGGGGGTGTAGACTTCTTATATCTACGGTATGCCTTATGGGCCACATCATGAGACTTCAACTTTTGATAAATACTGTTATTCTGGGAATTTGATGTCTTACCCATCTTCCCAGTGGTCGAGGACTCTGTCTTGGTAGAACATTGAGAGGAAGAACCACACACTGGTCTCCACCCAGAAGATGACAAACAGGAACCACAGTGACGTGAAAAGTAATTCGCACAACATCCTGCAATTCAAAAGAAAAAACAATCAAGAATTAAAATTCGCAATGACTGTCTCTCATCAGACAAGGTGTTTTATTTTTAACCGTGATATAAATTACGAATTTGAAGAGTTACCAGTCATTTTTAGACGAGGTATTTCCCTGGATTTCTGACCTGTTGAGCTTAGGTTTAAAATTTTATGACACTAACAAGACACATTTAGACATTTCACATTACTGCTAGGGGTGACACACTGGTTAGCACATCCGCCTCACAGTGCAGATGTATAAGGTTCGATTATAAGCCCCTCTTTCATGTGTGGAGTTGGCATGTTTTCCCGGGTCGTCCGGTTTCCTCCCACATTCTAAAAAAACATGCATGAGTTAATGGAACACTCGAAATTGTCCCCAAGTGTGATTGTGAGTGTCTGTCTATGTGTACCCTGCTATTGGCTGGTAACCAGTTCGAATGTACCCTGCCTACTGCCCGAAGACACCTGGGATAGGCTCCAGCATGCCCGCGACTATCGAGAGTATAAACAGAAAATGGATGAACATGATTTCTATCTTGGCAAACCTAAAGAGATTTTGGTCTCTTTATAATCACACTGGCTAAACCCCGGTGGGACGAAAAAATACGACGTGGACGAGACTACTATTGTAGTATAAAATATATATTTGGACAGAAAAGGAAAGAAAGGAAGAGAAACATACAGATTAATGTAGAGCGTGTCCGTCCGACCTAGAGCGTCGTGTCGTATACTGTACTAATTTAGCTGTTGTCGTGGCTAGCCTAGCTTAGCTGTTGTGGTACAAAGCTATTTGATGTGTAACGTCCGTTGCGTCAGCACTGATTGGTTGAAGCCAAAAGACGCGCGCGTGCGTACGTGTTCGCGCTGACGCACGCAGAGCAGAGAGCAGCGGACTACAGTGTCGACTGCCGAGTCGCGCTTTACTCAGTGGCGTCGCTACAGGGCCCCCCTCCTGGATCCGAAGTCGGCGTAGGCGACGAAGGAAGGAAGCCGTCGGAATGACGGAACGGACAGTTTGCACTCAACAGTTTGAGGAACAAACTAATAAAGAGAAAATTTTCGCCCACACGTGACGAACGCAGACATTTGCGTTTCATTATTTTGCCCCCATTTTACGAGGCCGCTCTCAGCTTTGCAGCTAATGTTAGTACACAGGCGAGTTCTTGCGTACATTTCTTTTTTCAAACGTACTCACTCAAATGACAACCTATTCAGGTAGGTGGCATTCCTCCCGCGAATGTCGGTTCAAAGAGTATAACGTTTACGATATTCGCCATCCGACACGCTGCGACCGCTTCCCTCCCAAGGACCAATTAGAGAGCAGAACTCGTGGTCATTTCGTGGCGTCATAATCCACGGTTAGGGGGGAAAAAATATACAGTACACATACAACAATGGCCTTTTATACTAAAATTACTTTATTACATTTGATTTCTTTTCAATAATCCCTCTGCCGACACAATGGTACATTATAATACAAACAAAATAGTAGATTTTATTCTATTCATATTCTGTTTCATCATTTTTTAATACAATTTGAATCAATTGAAGTGTCTGAGCATCTCGTTACGTGTAGCATCTTCATAAACTCTCAAGACCAGCTATACAATTTAATACAGGTTACAAGTTGTAGTGGTAATGCAACAAAAAAATAAAAAATAAAATACTGACATCTTCAAAAGAAATGCTCTCTTCTCACGTTCTATATTTTGAAGTATTGTGTGTGTGTGTGTGTGTGTGTGTACGTGTGTGCGTGTGTGTACACGCGTGCGCGCTGGCCTCTGCATTTGATGTGACCATGATCACCGAAGACAACATGGCAAGATCCGGGCTTGGCAACTATGGCACAGTGTTTGGACCACAGAAAAGGCGTCTGCCCTCTCTCTCTCTCTCTGTCGCCTCATTCAGAATCCATAACAGCGTTCAGTCAGTAGGACCCCCCCCCCCCCCAACTGAACAAAAAAGAAAAAGTAAAAAAACAACAAATCCAGGTTGGTGGACAGATGGGCCATCAACAACTATCCAATCAAACACAGAAACTGACAAAACAAAAGTGTAGGTTGTCATGGGGGGTGAGGTTCTTCGGGGCAAAAATTCAAACTCTTGTCTTCCGACGTGAGAAAGGAACAATATGTTTCCATTTAGTTCTTTATCGATACATCTGACAAATGGTAAGATTGCTTCTTTCCGATGGTTGTGAGGGGTTGTCACGAGAAATTGATGAACTTGCTCTATTCACATGTCAACTGTAAAGCCAATATTGTCGGCTTTAAATTGTTACTATTATACATACAAAATCAAGTCTAAAAAGAGTGAAACCGCCAAAGTCGAGGCCAATAGAAAATAGATGGTTGGATTTATATTGTTCACTTCTCTCGAAACTTTGTATGATTGAACGTTAATGTGGTCGTATAAAAGTTTCATGTACGGTTCAAGCCTTTAAATTAGCAACAAAACGCATTCATTTGTGTCACACGATTTGCAATTTTTGAAATTACAACATGGAAGTCAATTGGATTGTGTTCAACTTTGGAGGTTCCACTTGAAGCAATCTGGTTTCTTGCTGCTTTAAAGCACAGGTTGTCAAACTCAAGCCCGGGCGTTCCGGCCCACTGCCGTAATTCATGCAAATTAGGGGTCAATTTTATTTTGGCACCAAGTTTTGTACAGAAATGGACAATTTTTGTTACATTGAGCAGATGCTGCAAGCATAAAAAACAAAAAACAAAAACAAAACCTTTAAAACAAATTGGAAATCCGAGGTCATGAAAAATGGTGGCATACAAATTCAAATAATGCAGTGCAGGTCGTAATACAAGGGACTGCGTGTAAATTTGTATGCTTTTCTTTTCAGTCATAACGGCTCTCCGAGGGAATCCAAATAGTGGGTCAAATGAGTAAATGACACACCCATCAATTTACAAAGAATGCAGAAGACTGATATTTTCACATTAGCTACACTTCAATTGTCAAAGACAATCAAAAAAAATTGCGATATGGAAAAATCACATGATTAAAAAAAAAAGTCATTTTATTGCATGAAATTAAGCATTTTTACAATTAGAGGTAACATTATTTCCTGAATAGGTTTGCACACACCGTATCTGGGATTTTGGCTAATTCCTCCTTGCAGTTCTTGCACTTTTGGGGGTTTCTCACATTTCTTATGTAGTCACTTTGCATTTACATGCTGACCGGAATTAACATCATAAAATACTTAATTGGGGGGAGGAAAAAAAAACCCACACCCAATATTTAAAACTCCAATTTGATTCTCTGTATTTGCTCCCTCTGGATTCTGCCCATCATAGAAGAAGTGCACAGACAACTAGACCTCGTCATTCTTTCTAAGTGGGGAAAATGTGCAAAATTGCCAACATTTGTATTTTTTGCACATCAACTACAATGTGGCCCACGGCAAAAAAACAAGTTTGACAGCCCGTCTTTAAAGCTTTATTATCGTGCAATGCAAGCCGCTCCTGTCAAGTGTAAAATAAATGGCTAAGTGCTCAATGCCACATTTGTTTCTATTCTAACTTGCATGTTTATGTCGGACTATGTTGCCTCGCTCTGCTCGAGCCGAGGCCGTGATGCCCAACTGAGTTCGATTAGAATTATCGTAGTCTGTACGACATCGACAAGTCCACGTACAATGTGCATCAAAATATTGCAAGACAGTATGGACGAATCAGTCTACAAAGCCATGAATGTCACTCATCCGGCTTCATTGGTAAAAAAATCATGTTGAGGCTTAATCGCTTGGTTAAGACGTTGCAGAAACGTAGTGAAGCAAGTCATAAGCATCAGTAACTCATTATGTCGTATGTCGAAAAAGGGCACTTATCACTTATTATTTAAAACTACAAGGTCGTCGCATTCTCACTGCATCCGTCCTCATGCTGCACACGACTCTACACAATTGAACGCATTAACAAATATCATAACAAAACAAGTAGCTGTACAAATACTAGATCAGTCAACCATCCACTTCGACTAATGCATAAATGCATGTTTGAACGTTATTGAAGAGTCAGCCGTCAGTTGTAAATGTTGAAATAGTGTATTAACAGATATTGAAACTATAGCTTCAATTGTAATGTATTGACTCCTCTGTATTCCAAGTTCTTCATACTTACATTTCATGGTCAACTAGTACATATGCATCTATTGTCATACTATTTCTACAGTTAATTATTAGTTTCATTCATTTACATGATACAATCAGGAAGTGATACTGTCTTTAATCATGCTTCACAATACCGTAGTAACTATTCACATTTCCCTGCTATAATCAACATTGACATTATAAATTAATAGATTGTATTTGCCTAAATAAGATGTTATAACATATAGTCATTCAAGTTTTTTTAGCATGAACAATTGTTGAACAGTTATACATTAATTTTACTAAATCATGCAGTGTTAAGTATTCATTTAGTTAATAATTGGTACATAATATCTACAATTTAATTAGCTTACGATATTATAATGTTGCAATTTGAACTGCTTTATAAATATAGCAATTAATAGGTAATGAATTTTGACTAATTTGTTGTTTAATAAAACATGTGATAAACTTGTTATAACATAAAATGGAATTCAGCATCGAAATTTCATGCACTTGACATTCCGTAACACATTCCACATAATCAGCTAAGTAAATATGAAGAAGATATTAGAATATTAATGTTCATTCACAGGATAGCTTAGTAATCAGAAATATGTCAATGTATTGAATTATAATTCAAGTACTACATTTACTATGCTAAACACGTTGAACATCAGTTAAACTTGTTGATTAAGAAGAAGCAGAAGTATACCGCTATAACTAGATGAGTACGTTGTATTTAACCCAATGTAGCAAGTTGACAGGTTCGATGAAAACTGCAGCTGTCCTAAACAGATTTACTGCAGCAAAACAGGAGACATATAAAGGTAGAATTTAGAATATCTGGCTAGTGATCTATCTAATGATGTATAAAGTTCATTCAGACTACTGTAGTGTATCAATACTTTACAAAAAAGTGAGTGTATAGAATCGATATACAGCTGCTCAATTGAAAACAGTTTATCATCGCATCAGAAGACAAAGTGTTGGTTACAGCTAATGAAAGTCCATGAATGCTGGTCCAAGTCAAAAATTCGTTACTGTTCCATTAAGCTACAATACTTTACAATGAACAAACGAATAAAGAACTCAGCTATATTTGATTAACAGATTCATAGTACATCATTACAGTTTTGCAACAATACACTGTATAATCCTTGAAAGTTGGTTGATCTCTAAACAGTATACAATCTGAGCAGAAATGATGATCAAAAACAACATAAAGACATGATCGACAGATAACAAGCTATAATAACTCCTTGACTGAGTAAGCGTTTACTATCTACATAAGATTCATTCTATTGACAGTCTATGCAATGTGCTTTATTCAACCAATGTAACATTATTGAAATACTGTACCTTGTAACAATAGCAATGTTAGATCAAATAAAAACTATAGATAAATTCAGCGCGACCAATGTATTTCATGCTGTTCAACAAATACTGAACACAACAGAAGTATTTCGATAGTTCTTATTCAAGTCTAATGATTACACTTTTTCATACAGTTAGTTATACAGCCATTGCAAATAAAGTACATGACATTAGAGTGAATGTGAATCAATGCACTAATGCTTAGCTTAGCAATGCAAGCAGCAGATTGACACTGATCAGACTGCAACCACTACGCATCATGTGCTAATTATAGACTTTAAAACATTTCTCATTGTTGAACCAGAGAGGCGTACAAGCAACTGGCTACTATCTCGTGCTGTCTCACTGTACTACTTTGTTCCAGAACCATGCATGTCAATGTCCACTGTGAATCAACTGTGTATGTATGAATTTAATTGTTATGGTTGCATTGCATATTTTTGATACAGTTTGTCAGAGGCTCAACAAATCCCATGGTTGGCTGATTCTTTGCTATCCAACATCATTTGCATCACTTGACATTCCAGTCCAATAGATAGTTGATTACTGAGTTGAATATTACTTATTGTATCTCAATTACAGTTACAGAGATGGCGACTCTCACTAGGTTCGGTCTCTCAATTCGCATGGTCTACCACTTCTGCCGTCATAAGCTGTTCACAGCAACTCACGGTCGTCATATGCGTCCAGGTTCACGCAGCTGGCAGTAAACAGATACTCGTTTACAGTGCCGTCTACAGATAGCTTCCTGGTCAACCTCTTAAGGATCCGTCTACTGGTTGCATCTCCTCAGGTTGTCAATCAGAATGTGCATTTCATTCCTTAGGAGTCTGTATAAGCGAGTCAACATTATCTTGGCTCGTTTTAAACAGCATTTCTCAGTACCGAGCTTAACGGTGCAATGCTTTGGCTGTAACATATTGTAAAGCAAAAACGACTGCACGTGTACTGTATTTTTATGACTCAAGATTACTCATGTGTCTAAGTCTAAGATCTGTTTTTCATAATGATTAAGGCTAGTCAAACATCGTTAATGCCGACTCCAGCTGCGTTCATGACCGTCTGTAAGCAAAGCACTCTCTCTGTGTAAACGAGAAAGGCTAGTGCACTCTCGTGTAGCGATGTGCACACGTCCTCATGGTCATTGCCCAGGTCAAACATGTTCAACGAACCCATTACTGTCATCGAATTCGAATCTGTCAAAACGTTTATTAAGAATGTTCTGTCCAAAGAATCCACACCTATGTATCTCGTAGTGAAGGGCAGTGTACCTGATATCAATGCCAGTAGAACGAATGATTCCATGATGCTGTTACACTGAATGGCCGATCCTGCCGATGACATCTCATCTGGAATGACTAGACTGTCAGATATTTTTGTGCACGATGACAACGGAATGGCTTGGACGCTATCTGATAACAGCATGTCATTTCTACCCAGCGGCAGGGGCTCACGCTGTACATTGTAACTCTTGATGATCTATGTTCATCTGGCAGATCTTCAGTTAACTAGTCATGTTGAGCATGTGATTCATGAGTGCATTCTGTCTAAAGGAGCCACTCCCGACAGCAACTGACGACTTCGCAAGGCAAGTGCACAGATGCATGTTGGAGGACCCTATCAGTTCAACCGGACTCGACAGTATCACCTTTGCTTCTAATTCGCACTGTGTATTTGTGTTGCAGGGTCTAGCAGACTCGTAGACAATGAGCTTCACCTAGGCAGGTGCAACTACGACGGCCATGCGAGGAGCTGCGGTGACGTGGCCCCGCGTGTGCATTGGCAGGCAAAGTGGACAGTTATCAGGCTGATCGCTCGAGCTAGAGTCACTGCATACGACAACTGCACAGGCTGGAACTAGGTCCTGCAACCTGTCGTCAGGAATCGACTGGTTAATGACACTGACTTCAGTCGAAGACTTCTGCTGTTATGTTCTGCATTTGAGCAGTGCTGATCACGAGAGCAGAGGGCAATGAAGCTGGACTGTATGAGAGTAGTGACCGAGAGAAAGCATGCGATGCGATGAGGACATGGACTGAATCAATGTGAACTTGATGGCCTTGTATTTTAGAGCTTGTGCAGATACAAAAGGCATCTTGAAAATGGTCTGAAAACACTTGAACACTCAGATTGTATCTGAACCGTTCATTGAAAGATCAGAGTTAATCACACAATATTTGAGTCAATTTTAGGAGTTAAGTAAACTTTGAAAGTTCAATACTGCCACATCAGATCCAATGTAAATGGAATGTAAACTGGACATGATGGACGGTTAAGCATGTGACTGTGTGTGCGAAGATGATGATTCTTGAAGGGCCGCTTAGCCACAGGAGTGCTTGAGCTACTTAAGAGCCTTCATGTGTATTGAGACACACTCTAATTCTGCTGACACGTATTGCTCTTAGTCATGATTTTTCCAAGTTGTTCAGTAACTAAGCAATGGGACATCTTTTTGATGTATTGAATCTTATTTGACAGAATTGCTGATAATGAACTTTGCAATAATGCAATTAATGGACTTTGTGCGAAATGCGATTTGGTTTAATGCTTGCTGCCGTCACACTGTTAGTTTTGGCGTCTCTCGCAGGCTTCAGCACGGACTGCAGTATTGCCAGTCCTGATGCAGCCTTATCTTTAGCTCGACGAAATTATCACTTCAGTCGTAACGGAGCAATTCGGAAATGTGATTTAAATTCACTGCATTAAATAGGCGAAATGACATAGGATTTTGATAAATACGACAGATATTTTGAGTAACAAAGGTCAAACTCATTTATTATTTGCAGTCAGCACTGCATTGCATAATTCAGGCTTGACAGCACTGCTATGGTCACAGTATAGCGGATATCACGTAGTTGTTTCATTTATGTTTATTTAGTTTAATTAATCAAATTGAACTTGAATTCGTCGATTGGTGCTAAACAGATCTGAAGGAGAATACAAGTAATTCATTAAATGATAGTACCTGCAATTTGGACATCTAGCTCTGACTTCTGAAATGTCAGTTGAAGCGAAACTGAGAGTAGAATAAACAGGTATAAACAGTGAATTGTTTGATAGATCATCTTGATCAAAGCACATATTTGACATTGGAAAAATATCAGCATTATGTCGGTTATTTAATTAAAATGCCCCTCTCACGCACTTTCAACCAATTTAAAATTAGTAAAACACTGACTAAACACAAAAAATGTATGTCTTTAGCGTATTAATAAAATACTGCACACATTAAGATTTTCTTCCCTTGCTTTTAAATAACTCTCCGCCACGCTCTAATCACATTGAAATGTATTCAAACTTCTTTAAACACAATGGAAAACGCATTGACCGCAACACGTGGGCTGGTAATCACTGTTGTAGTTGTTTGTAACGTTATTTAACAAATAGCCAGACATAATCCAACAAAATGGATGTCACAATGTACCGTTAAAAAGGCATCAAATGAGTTCCACGTTGCAACTCACAACTACAAACGTGGTTACAATATAAGTACAATTGACAAAGCAAAAACGTTGTGTTTTACCGGTTTGACATGTATGACAGAGCTGTTGGACATGACAGTGTGGTCCCCCTCCATGTCCACCTCGCTTTTGTCGTCACCGGCATCCGTCAGGCTGTTGACGGAGCTGCTCTGGGAGCTGGCGCTGATGGACATACTGGGAATGGACTGATTGCTCCCCACGCTGTTCACCGTGCCTGTTCTGCTGACGCTGTGTTCTGGCTCCTAAAAATAGCCCGACAAATACGGTGTCAAAAACAAATGCTCATTCTGTTAAAATGACAAAGATGGAAAAGGAGGCAACGGTTGACAGACCTCCTCTTCATCCGGAACTTCAGTTGTGGGACCATTGTGGGCTTCATGAAACAAGATCTTCTTCATTTTGCGATACTGCAAATTGTCCAGCTCTCGCACCGCATCCTTTGTCCGATTTATTAGGTCTAGTAGAACTGATTCGGGACGTTCACGCTGGACAAACGCATGCTAAAGAAAGAACATATCGCATTAGCGTTTAAATGATGATTATTCCCTGGCAGTGGCTTTTTTAGTGCTGACCTTTAAGAGCTCCTCGGAGTTCGGCCTATCTTGGGGACATTTCTGAAGGCAAGAATCTACAAAGTTTCTGAAATAATCCGTCCTAAAAAGGGGGAATACAAGACACAAACAGTCGCTTTCTGGTATTTGTCTTTTTGGGGCGACAAAGCTCAAACAGAAATGGAACTGCAACTCACCATTCACAAGACTGCAGCATGGGGCTTTCATTCTGTGCTATGTGATATAAGGCACTCATTGCATTCATGTTGAACAGTGGAGGCTTCCTCTCAGCTACAAACAAAACATATGTCAGGCTACAATATATCAGCTTTGAGATTTGAAATATTACTTCATGTCAGTGACTTTACCTAATTCAATGCAAGTTATTCCCAAAGACCAGATGTCCACCTTTCCGTCGTACTGGCCCTCATCCATAGCCAATATCACCTCTGGGGCCATCCTAAAAGCAGACAAAAGCATATAAATGATGATCGCTCTTAAAAAATGTGTGTGGTGTTCAATGCTGGTGTTATTCAGCATACCAATATGGCGTCCCAACAAAGGAGTTGGCAGGGCAGGCGATGGAGGCCGAGCCAAAATCAGCGAGTTTCACCTGGCCTGGCTCTGTCAGCAAGATGTTTCCTGCCTTGATATCTCTGTCCAACACAACACATGAGCGGGAGGGAGGGGGGGTCAGGGTAGGGGTGGGGTTAGGGATGGATGATAACAACTCTGTACAGAAGAGAGAAAGCCCGAGGCCATTGCTGTTTGCAACACGCTGCGCTCCTGAACACTCACCGGTGAATCATGTTGTGGGAGTGAAGATAGGCCAAACCTTGAAGAGCACCGTGGGTAATTGCAGCAATTTCAACCTCTTGTAGGGGCTTCTTGTGCACTGGAGAAGGGAAAGGATACAGCCGGCAACATCGTAAATCCGGTAGGGGGGTCGGAAAAAAGTTAAGGATTTATGTGATGAAAACTTTGACTCACCTTCTAACAGATCTGAAGCAGAGCCGAGACAATACTCCATCACCAGCTGTAATAATATACAAAATATAGTTAAAAACTGTGTGTTAACAGTCTCATCAAAAGCATCCATGACTTCCACCATCTCCACATTATTTCTTACCCAAGCCGTGTGCTCTCGCAGGTAACATCCTTTGTACTCAATACTGTTTGGGTGTTGTATTCTCTGCAGGAATTTCACTTCTTTGATTATGTCTTGCCATTTCTGAAGAGAGCACAGAAGAAGATAAAGTCAGATGGCAAACCAAAAAAGCTAATAGTGACTGCGTGAACAACTCTTGGGAGTGGTACCTCGCTGGACTGCTTTCCACTGTAAGACATCTTCTTGATGGCCACGACCTCACTTGTTCGCACATCCTGCGCCTGAATAACAAAACACACAGGATCACACGAGATGCCGATGTGATCATCCTTATGAATATTAGGGTGCATCAAAGCCATGTTTTGGTTTGCGCGATAATCTTCCCATTTAAAGGGTGTGGTTCGATTGCTGGCCCTGGTGACCATGCCGAATTATTAAAACACACGCACATGTTTTTTAAAAAATGTTTTGGGGGGAGGGGGCTTACCCTATTTATGGTATGTTTGATTGTAAACTGTGTAATGCAACTAGGTTACTTTATATTGTTCTATTTACATGTCTCTCACTGAACTGGATGTTGTTTTTCTGGGATGTTGCATTCTATATTAGTGTACCTAATTGTTTAACCAGCGAGTATCTCTACTGGGGTTGAACTTACATTACTGGAAGACAGCTGTGTCAACCACCAGGATTGAAGACAGCAATAAACTCAAGTTTTGCTTCTTAGAATAATTCCCTTTTCACAATTTAAAACATGCTCCCAGATGCCTTAATAGGACTGTTACTAATTAATCTTTTTAGAATAGATTATCTTATCAATTACTTAATAATTGACAACTGAGGCATGAAGATTTTCAGGAATATGAGAATGCACATCTCTACAAGTTTTTAGAAGTTGATGTATATTAACACTATACTTCCGTCTAAGTGGACATTTTCATATAAGCCAGTGTCTGGTGCTGCAGTCCTTTGCCTCACAACTGCCTCTTGTGGTCGTTAGTATCTGCTCCAATGGCCCGCTAAAAGTGGACATAAGGACTTAACTTGTACTGAGACAAGTTTAACCGGGCATGACGATTGGGATGGGACGTACTGTGATGAGGCTTAAGCTTGTTTGGTGCAAGTTAACTTAAAAAGCACCAACGCCTGCCTAAGCTGCACTTTGTGAAATTAAATGGGCGCTCACATAAGCATCATTTGCAAAATGAATACACTACATTGTGTAATCTACAAACACCACAGTGCATATTAGCAAAGGTATATTCGAATATACTGTAATATTCATACCATGTTACCTCGAGTATGTGTCGGCCAGTTGGATCGAAGTCCTGTGTACATGTGTCTGTGTTCCTGCATCCAAGCTGAGCAAGCTTCACAGTAATTACATTTGCCCTTTTTTAGGGATGCCGAACAAATTTTTGTTGCAGGCCATATTGCAGTTTTGGTTTCCTTCAAAGGGCCGTAATGACTGTGAACTCTAATAAGAGTCCGATTGCCTCACGTCATACATACACAACAAATTGATGAAGAACTTTTTTTAATTACAGGCCATTAAAAACTGTTCGAATAGTACATGTATTTTTAATTAGGGATCGGTAATGAAGAATGCTTGCAATTTCGCAACATTTTTGAAAGTAAAGATAATTTACAATTTTGGTATTTTAGCAAGAAACATGAAGTCAATACCGATATGCTTTCGCGGGCTACATAAAATGTTGTGACAGGCAGGATCTGGCCCCCGGGGTTTGAGTTTGACACCTGTGGTTTGGCATATTTTTAATATCAGGTAGTCTCTGGACTACGTGACTCCATCTGCAACAAAAATCTGTACGAAAAACACGGAAATGCCCGGGCATGGTTCCGGGGATCGCAAACCTGGTTTTAAAATTAATAAATATCTACAGATAAGGTTGATAATCTTATGAGCTCATGCAATTCAGTGCATCCAACAACACAGAGCTCGGTTTTTGCTTCTGACTTCGACATGAGAGTGCTACAAGAAGTCTGGTCATCGTGTAAAAATGACAGATCTATGCCAAGTCTTGTCATGGCTGGACAAAGTAAGTGTGCCGGACGTGTGATTAAAATTATCCCAAATGTGGTGTGACAAAATCTGGACAGCTAATTATATAAACTATTTTGAAACTTTATTTGGCTTCATATTTGTTGGTGAGACGCACATCCCAGAGATCAATGCATTTGAGTGCAGGCAACCAAAAACAAAAAACAAAAAACAAAAAACATTTGCTTTGCCACAACAGGTTCACTTTGAGGCAAACACCTTTGAAGAGACAGGGAGTAAATGAGCACCCCTGGACTCCACTTTCATAAATACAGTAATATGGCACCCATACTCATTAATGGGGGCATCTACTCACAAAATATACGGCGCCAAAGCTGCCATGTCCTATCTCGCGCAGGTCAGAGAAGAGCTTCTCTGGATCTTCCTTGAAGAAGAGCTCCGCTATTTCGGGGTCCTTTAGGCTCCCCGTCCGACTGCTGTTGGGCATAGTTGGGAGATTGTAGGGGTCGGATCGGGGGTGATGCCGCTGCCGCCAAACTATCTGGGTCTGCGGCAGCGACTAAAAAGCCCCCACCGACGGCTCATTTGCAGGACAGTTGTCTCATATGTTGTCACCACTGAAAGCAAAGAAAAAGAACATTACAATTACATTTACCATTGTATATTAGCTGCCAAACTCGGCAGATGTAACCAGCAAGGGTATTACTGCTATGTGAAATGACACGGTCGAACAGTTAAAAGTCAGCATCTGTTATTTTGGGGGGCTTTTAGTAGTATGGTATTCAGATGAAATGTTGAGGGAGAAAGGGAAAACATTCACACAAACCTCCAGAGGTGAAACCACTTCGCAAGGCTTTCATGTGTATGTTTAGCTTTTTCCTTTAACTTTATGTGTGCGACTGTGTGTGGACGCGATGCTACCAGAGCAGTATACCAGTGATGGTAGAGGAAAAAATTTAACGACAAGCTTAAAAGCATTGCGGCTAAGTGATAAAGAGATCATTGTCCTATGTCGACGTCAATACAAAAATAGAATTTCACCGCCGGTAAGGTTAGCTTTACATGAAGCACAAGACTGATCAAAGAGTCACTACATATTTTACATTTTGACATAAACAACACTTGTATGACAACTATCCACCAAGTAAACCTCTCTCCTATCCCCAAACAACTACACGTCTACCACACACACACTGCTATAAATATTTGACACAAAAAATAACTTGTTGAATAATCGGTGGTGTTATTTATTTCAAGCTTGCAAGAGAAACTTGACTATTCAAGATGCAATGGGAACAATGATGTCTAATTCGGGGGGTAGAGAACATCCTGGGGTAGCACAAGATAAGTCAGTCGCCACGGTGGTAACTCCAGTCATGAGATTGGGAGGGCAGTGTCCTGAAAGCCCTCACCTCACACCGCTACCACTGCTGCCATTGGTATGCTGATAGACAAATGTCTCACCCCCTGACAAAAGTCCCCGAGGTGACAGCACACTGCTTCACTTGTCAGATGCCTAAATGAGACAAAGCATTCCAATGATCGGACTTCTCGTCAAACCTGTACGCTCCTAGAAAAAATGTCCTCAAACATATCACGGGCTACTGATTTTCGTACCGTCAAATGCGGGGTTGATATGGTTTAAAAATCTTTGTAACCCGCTATAGTTCTGCAGAGGGAAAATGAGCAATGGGAGAAAAGAACTTCATGTTGGCTTGTGGGGAAATGTGGGTTTCGCTTGCTTGTTGTTTAAAATTACATACAGCAGGCGGTGTCGAAGAGGTCAACAAATCCTGTCATGACAAAACTTTCATGTAGTTAAGGCAGGGCTATTTATGCCATCTCTGGCTTCTGCCATACAGATGTAGAGTATAAAAAAAAAATTACCCTCAGAGACTCGCTTAGGCCAACGTGGCTCAGATGATCAGCTGCAAGCAGATGCTGAGCCGAAAGTCACAAGACTTCCCTTTGCCTGCCTGGGAGAACCAGCGCCTCAGATCAGGCAATCTTTTTTTTGTTTGTTTCCAAACACTAAAAAAGTCACAACTTCACACAGATGGAGCAGGCCACATCCCCGAATTAAAGGGAACATATTGTGGAAAATTTACATTTTAATGTTTCTAATAGTCAGTTCTCTGTGATATAAACAACATAAATCTTTAACTGCCCCTTTGGGACAAAGTGCCTGTGACCACGGCATTCTACACTTCCTCACCACAGAAATTAAAATTAAAAAATGAATGGCGCACCAAAGACATGACCAGCTAGACGGAGTGGAATTCCAGAGCAAAATTATCACTTAAAAAAAACAGGCAATTACTTCACTTGGTGTTTGTGTTTTGATGATGCGGATGTGGAACTGGGAGTCGCGGCTTGGAATTGTAGCGGATTTACATGGGACAGGAGAAGAGAGCCAACCTCTTAACGGATGCTACATATTGTTGCTTTCAAGCTTAGCTTGTAGCAGACATGTGCACATTGCAGCATGACGTCTTTGATCCACTGGTGAAAAGGACACTTTGATTCACTCCTCTTTCATCTATAACTGCTTCAACAAAGTGTATGCAAGAAAGTGGTTAAGATTGCATGATTGTCTGTGTCTAATGCGTTCTTGTATTATTTTTTCATTTTATGTTAACTTTTCTTTTGATGGCGGCGCAGGCACCCGCAGCGGCTCCTCTTGTTCGATGTTGTTAGAGGGAAGAAATTATACAGCACATTTGACAATTAAGTTGTACTTGACACTTGATATGTCCATGCACCACAAACATGCTTTCATTATATTGGGCCCTCATTTGTTTGCCACACTTTGGACTTGTCTTGTGCTAGTAGAAGTGAACAGCTGATCGTCAAACCCTTGACATAGAAGGTGGTAGAAGGCATGAGCCAGCAGGAATGCGGTGGTCATTCTAATATCAGGGCTCACCATTAGGCTGGCTTTATGAAGGCTGGCTCACTGAAAACAGAAACTCTCCCCCTAAAACTAGCCTATCATTTTCTATAATTCCTAAAGAAAGCGTGTCACAGACATGTTATTAAGACATCTGGTAAGTGGTTGATATTAGAACAAAAAAGGCATACTTCATACTATGTCTCCATAAAAGCCTAATTACCCTATGGGTGACTGTGCCTCTTTTATTACCATTGTTCCAACCAGCAATTGTCGTGGAGTGAATGAGCTTTGTTGCCACACTCCGTGACGGTATTCTCTGCCGACATGCGTGAACGAAGACGACCCATACCTTCACGCGAGACACCTTGTTGCACCGCAGCATGCGCTCGTGCAAGAATGCGGCAAGACGAGACAACTGAGCTGGAGGGTTGGTATTCCCAATTCATGCCTTTGCCATGTGGCATATCTCACCACTTCCTGTTCATACAGCTAGAGAGTAATTAACGTTTCAGTATCTCCACATTATACCGAAAAAGGAATTCATTCGTGGGTTCAGGAAGGAAAGTAAAAGGCTCTTTGTGTCTGCTTAGGTGTAGTAATGTCATGGGTGTTTTGCTCTTTGGCATTAATTTGCAAACACGTTCAGTGGATCCTACAGCAGTAGTCTACAAATTATAATGCAATTGAGTCCTCAGACCTTACATAACACTATCAACTAGCAGAACAAACATTTAGTAAACGTAATATATTTGACATTTCCTTTTGATACATAACCTGAACATCAAAAGGGCCACATACATTTTTGTTAATAGCAGAGCCCGTAATATTTTCATCCACCCTCATGTCAAACTGGAGCTAAGTATCTCGGTGCTAATTACACGAGAAAACATTCTTTACGAACCACATATATCGGAGTTATATCAGAGATAATGCTAACTCCTTAGCCCACTTTGACTAGCCAAACGAGATTACCTGTGGTTAGTGAGTAAAGCCCCCTCCCCGACCTGGTCAAGTTGCAACACAAGGAGCTTTAGAGATTATCTCATCCTTGTCACTTTTCTACGACAGCCTCTCGGGGAAATAAACTCACTTGAGCTGTGTTACAAATTGTTTCAAATTGTGTGGTTTGAGCAGATCCCCTACTAGTCGCCCAGCGTTGGCTGTGATGTTAGCACCAAACTTGACGTTAGCGAGATGAACTTACGTGTCATGTGTTAGAACAAGCCCAACAATGCGCGTTACAACTTTTGAATGTTATCAAAACATAGCGCGTAGTTCGGTGTTTGGGAGTTGAGGGGCACAACATTCACTTCGAGTCCGTTCAGTAGAGATAAGAGACATTGGGAGGCTTAGCGACAGGGACAGGGTTGTTTGCTACGTTAGCTTAGCGACTTAGCTCCGAACTCACCGTCCTGTGACAGGCCAGCTCTCGGGAGGCACTGGAGAAATCTCGTCAAATTCAAAGCAATTTACCGAAAAATTAAGTGGTCCCTCCTTTCTCATCCCTTGGACCCGTGGCCGAATTAGCGTGTCGGATTCTTGCCGTTCTCTACGCTGTCACTCGATGGTCACATGAAGACGTAGATGTTCATTTACGTAAAAAATAAAAATAAACAAAAAAAGAAGCAACGACAAAAAGAAAGAAACGACAATCCACGGCCTACGAAGTAACTGGGGATGGCAGAATGGTCGAACCCCACTCCCGGGCAAGGCAGGTCCAAAGATGGCTGCCGAGGGCTGCCTCCGCCGCCTCCCTTGTCGTCAAAAGAAAAAAAAACAAGTTGAGGGCAAAAACGTCAGTGAAGTTCAAACAGCTCCCAAAACGGCCTTTTGAACGAGCCACTATAGTGTCCGCCGTGCGCTCGGGTTACGTCAGAAAAAAGCCGAGCACGTCAGCATGCAACTTGGACTTGGATGTTAACAAACTCAGGGCCGAGCGTCCGCCTCGCTTCGACGCACTCGAGCAGTTCCGCCCTGCCTGCCTGTTGCACTCAACTCTCTCTGACCCACAAACACGAGGAGGTGGAGACATTCCAGGCCAATAACACTTCATACACAAAACACGACCTTTTTGTTTTTTAAATACCAATCTTATCGACCCATTTTCCAACTTTGACGTTGATTGAGATCAAAATTCATGTTTTGACACTTATTGTATTACTATGATTGAACATGGATGGTTGCATATGAAGTAGGGCCTAACCAATATGCATTGTTTTTTTTTTCACTTACGTTGCAACATAAGTTCTTTTCATTTACAACTTGGACAACAGAGCTACTGGTTTCCATTCTTCATACATTTGAATTTCAGTACTAAATCTACAGTACTTTCATACTACATTTAGAATAATGTCATCATTGACTCACAAATATAATATTTAGGACTTTTACATTGGCTGTTTCAGTAAAGTAGGTGATTATGTTGCGGCCACATTTGGCCTGCTCTGCCCTTAATCTGCCTCATGAGCATTTACTTTATCAAGAGTCCGGTAATATTTTTGTACTCATTTTGCCTTTCCGTAAATAAAGAGGTCAATACACATATTTAGTATTTATTGATTTGTGTTTTATTTTTTTTAGCTCATTAAATAATTGGTTAATTGGTTTATTGTAAAATATCCATCCATCCATTCCTTTTCTGTATAGCTTAATTTCATTTGGGTTGCAGTTTAATATAATAGAATGAATAATATTAGTAAAATAATAATTTTACATACATGTTTAACAATTTATTTAGTTTATTGAATAATTGTTTAATGAATTATAATTAAAATAATTTTAAATAATACAATACAATACATATTTCACATACTTTCGCTTTCACAACAGCTGCCGCTTTTAACAAAACACTTTATAGAACAGTGAATATAAAATAACAAAATACGGTAATATAACACAACACATAACATAAGACATGCCAGTCATGCAATCATAACCACATTCCAGCATACGCAATGTTGTTTGAAGCAGTGATAGATGAAAGAAAAAAGAATCAGTGTCCTTTCACCAGGACAGTGAACAATGAGAAATAATTAATGAGGGAAGAAACTATTTTATTAATTTTACACACGTATTTACACTTTTTTCTTTAATGGCAAGTACTATAGCAAATGTATGGTTAGGTTTGAATTGCAATTTTAAAGTTACAGTATTACCTGTGCTATTATTTGAATGGGTTACTTTTATTTCGAAGCAGAAACACATCCCGGAAGTGTATTGACGTTTCCCGTCATGCCGTCACGATTCCGGAAGTAAACCAGGTTGTTTCGCCCCTCATGGTAAAAAAATGGTCGCAAACGGGGAGAAACAGCAAGGCCATCGGCCGGGCGTCTACAAGCAAAAAAACAAAGGCCACAAACATGGCAGGCATCGGACGAAAGGTGAAATTGAGAGAGAAAACAAAGGTGAGTGTCATTTTATTTGGAATCAGACATGTACTAGCATTCCTTAGCTAGTGTTATAGCGGCTAACAAAACACACGTGTTAACATCTCCTCTCAAAAAGTGTGTGTTGACTAAGATATGAATGACACTGTCATAGAGATCTTGATCGAGCAAACAATATTGTGTTTGTTGTTTCCAGTAATTTATAATGCTCGCAATTTGTACATTTGACATGGGATTACACAGTGAAAAAATACGTTCAGCCTTTTTATTCTGCAGTTTAAAAGCAGCTATTCTCACATATAAGCACATACATGATTTTTTCGTATTTACTACATTATGGAATCCATGTTAAATGATGTCTTAAGGTGTTTGTCCAAACCATATACTGTATACAATCTCTTGCAGGAAGGGTGTCGGTGATAGCGCTCACTAAAAAACAGAGAAAAGAGCAACGAAAGATGGACAGAAAGAACAAAGCTAATCAACTACGCAAGAACAAGAGAGACATGGTATTTACAAATGCTAATCAATGAGTCTGCATTTACACTGCAGGTCCACGTCCCCAATTCTGATTTACTGCGTCTACCCATCAATTCCCATACATATATTTCAAATACTGTACCCGTGAAACAACACAAAAGTCAACCTCGTGCGACAATACAGAAGTATATAATACTATTTACATATATTTTGAGATACAAGCCGCCTGGGCCAATGTTTTTTTTTCTTTGTCTTGTGTTCAGAGCAAAAATGACAACAAGCAGAAGTTTGGCAGATAGTGACCTACTCTGATTCTTCAAGTACTTGCTTTAATCTGTTTCTTGCCACTACCAGTTGAGGTTTTTATTAAAACTAAACACACAATGAAAAGAGAATGACATGTCGTGTATTGAACCAAAGCATCAATGTTACTAGCTTTATGCCAACACACAATGCAAAGCACTATAGACGGGCAAACAAAACTAGCATCAATGTTGCTGTAATTATAGATCTTTAAACAACATACATTTGAACACTAGTGGCAGCAACCAATGCAGACAGCGCATACAACAAAACTCCCATGCGTGTATTCTTTATTCTCTGTGTAAAACAACACATTTCATTGCAGCTTAGATGCAATGGTCTTCTGTGTTGATGTGTATGTATGAATTTTACTGCCCTTATGGTAGCATGGCATATTTTTGGTCATGTTTGGCAGAGGACTGAAAAGCATGGAATCGGACCTAAATTGTTTCATCCAAATCAGAATTTCATCACTTCAACCATTTACCAGCCTAACACAAACAATAGCCTGTTGAATAGCACATTTGAGTTTGAATATTTCTCATTGTTCCAGGTGCTAACCGAGAAGCGGCGTCTAGGCAGCAGGGATGGTCCTCCTATTCTGGTTGCTGTGGTCCCTCTTCATGCCGCAGTAGACGCCGGCGTTGTTACCAAACTGCTCTGTCAAGAGGGCGCAGGCGGCGTTGTACACCAGGAGCAGTCTGTCAGTGGCGCCAGTGACAGTTTCGGACTGGTTGTGCCTCGTTTTAAACAAAGATTTACCTTTCTTAGAACCAACACAGGTACGTACCATGAGTGCTTGTGGGTTTAAATCTCGGTTCAGGCCGCCCTCCTGTCTTTGTGTATGCATGTGCTTCATGTCCTCTTGTGGGTGTTTTTCTATTTAAAAAAAATGAATTTAATTATTTATATTATTGTATTTTAATTAACACGTTTTAAAATCAAATGGTCACTCCCAGTATGGTCCCGGGCTGCTTGGCTGCCAATTCCCCATCCCTGGTCTTTGTAATCAAAATGATGGTTCTCCTGTTGTAATACAGTATTTCACCACGGGACGACAGAAACGACTCACTCCAGCGTTGATTTTTAACGTCACTTTAAGGCATCTCATGGCAAAAAGTCATAAATGTTATACAGTCAAACCTCGGTTTTCGTCCATAATCCGTTCCAGAAGGCTGTTCGAAAACCGAAACCACGCTCTTTTTAAAATAAAAATGTTTACTCAACACGTCTGCTCTCAATGGAAAGCAACACGAGGAAGCGTCACTTCCTCGTGTAAGGAAGGCGAGAGGAGTCAAATGGTGCATTCAAGTGCCCTCAGTTTGTTTGAGAACCGAATTTGTTCATCATCCGAGGCATTTAAAAAACCTCAAAATTTTTGGTCGAAAAACGAATTGGTCGAGAACCGAGACGTTCGAAAACCGAGGTTTGACTGTACCAGGAATATTTTTGATTTCTTACAAAAACAAATACACACAATGTGATCAGAGTTGTTTGGGTATTTTCACACATGAATATACACATTATAGACTAACAGTCTGAAGATGCCTTCCGCTTTTTTCTAAGCATTGACTTGAGGCCTGTATGTGCTCTCTCTGCCCAGATGACATACATTCACTGCTCGATGTAGCAAAGACAGCAGATAGCCTTGTTTTTGTGCTGAATTCTGATGAAGGCTGGGACAGCTATGGCGACTACTGTCTCTCCTGTCTATTTGCCCAGGGCCTCCCGAGCTATGGTAAGTGTAACCCATACAACTGTCATGTTTCATCTTCGTAGTTTATTCATTTTTAATGCTAATCTGCTTCGTTCCAAAAAATCCACACCTTGGTAGCTCTTGTGTGTCAGGGCATGTCTGACCTCCCGGTAAAGAAGAAGGTGGATTGCCGTAGGGCGCTGTCCAAAGTCACAGAAATGCGCTTCCCCGAGGCCCGTCTCTTCCCTCTGGACTCGGAGCAGGATGTCACCCTTCTGCTCAGACATTTGGGCACGCAGAGACAACGGAAGCTGGGCTTTCGGTCCAGGCGCTCTCATCTCGTAGCACAGCATGTCACTTTTACACCCAGCGGCACGCCGGGTAGCCCCTCCGGCCTTGGCACACTCTGTGTCTCCGGGTATGTTCGTGGTCGTCCTCTCCGCGTGGACAGGCTAGTGCACATCAGTGGACATGGTGATTTTCAGCTGAGTCAGATCGACGCTCCAACGGACCCACTTCCCTTGAACACAACTGCACCCAGACCAGGCAAGCGTGGCAAGGCTGGAGAGGTTGACATGATGGTAGGATTTTAGTGAAAAACCGACTGCTCAGAATAACTCTTTCTGTTGCTATTTCGCTGTGGCCTGCATGTTTGATGTTTATTTGTTCTTTTGCAGGATGGTGATGAAGCAGAGGCCCCTGTGAGGGTGCTAATGAAAGCGGACCCCTCTTGCAGGGAAAGCCTGCAGGCCGAAGCTGAGGTGGACCCAATGGATGGAGAGCAGACATGGCCCACAGAATCAGAGCTGCTTGAGGCTGAAGGTACAAAATGAGGCAATCTCTAAAACGTGGATTTGGAGAATTTAGGTCCCTGCCCCACCCTCAGAAAATCCACATGAACGGCAACTCGTTACCGAAAAGATCAAGTATACCACGTACCAATAATTCACATGTAATATCTGTCTTTTAGACGCCAGAAAGAGCAAGCACGTGATGAAAGTTCCAAAGGGAACGTCCGACTACCAGGCAGCGTGGATCGTGGATAATGATGAAAACTGTGACCTGGATGAAGAAAGCAGCGAAGACGATGACTGCGATGATGAAATGATGGATGAGATCCTTGAAGGGAACGACGATGACTCACAGGTAATTGTGGCCTTGGTTTATTTAGAGCATTTCCATAAAATGTTTTACTTCTAAAACACACACTAAAAAATCTACATTGGAAATCAGATTTTTCTGCTGTTCTTTAAGGACATTGAAAGGGTTACAGTCATCACTATTTTTGAGATCCGAATTTGTTGATTTTGTGATTAGTAAATACCTCTTTGACAAATAATTGCAATTATCCAATAATGGAACTGTACAAATGCGACATTATGGCGGTTTGAATGGCTCGTGTGCTGCTGTGCAGACGTGTTAGTTTGTTTATCCAAGCGTCTGCCGCAGCAGGCTTCAGACCAAAACAATAGTGCTTTGGCGCAGGCGTCCTGAGAGCAAGCCTCTTATCTTTCTGCTCGACGAACACGACTCACTTCCTGTCTGTACACGGGGAGGCTTTGCCAAAATGATTTATTTCCAGCTTTGCTTCAAAGTAGGCAAAGACAAATCACTTGGACTTGTTTGATGTTATGAACTTCACAGACAGGAATATGTGCGAGTAACAATAGGGTTCTTTCAAATGCCATTTTTATTTTATTTTTGGGTGCAGCAATGTTGGGGAAAATAGGCTCAATCACCTACTGTGTCTTGATGTCATTGCGGGGCGGCACGTAAATGCACGATGGCTGCTAGTTTTCATCTTAGGGGAGTTTTCATCTTATTTATTTATAAAGTGCGTTTCATACTTCACACGATTAAAGGTAAAAATCTGGGAAAATTGCGAACTTCGTCCCTCCATTTTGCATTGGTGCTGTAAATACCGAAGAGGATTCTGAAAGTGGGAGGAACAAACAAACTATTATTGGCAGTGTAAAGCTACCTCTTCGGGTGAAATTTGCTAGCTTGACTTAGCACTGCTATTCCGTGTTCATGCAGAACTGCGTCACGGGCAAAGAGGGAAAATACAGTTTGATGCGGTTCTGCAGGTATTCATAACACGTAAATTGTTGTGGTTGTAGATACGTAACCACAGCAATCCCTCGTTTATCGCGGTTAATGGGGACCAAAACCACCTGCGATAAATGAAAATCCGCGAAGTAGCGACCACTTAACTCATTCAGTACCAGCCAATTCTGGACCAAGTCTGAAAAGACGTTTAAAAACGTCTTTGGGAGTGAATGAGTTAACATATATACAGGTTAAAAAAAACAAAAACTTTTTTTATAAGTCCGCAAACGGTCCGCGAGAAGCTGCAAAACAACAGCGAGTCACATAGAGCAACATATACAGTACTGTACTCCATGTATGGTATATAATTTTTTTTAATTATGTTTGAAAAAATCCGCGATGCACTGAAGCCGCGATAAACCACGAAATAGCGAGGGATCTCTGTACTCACTATTGTCTTGTGTTCTTACCACTTAGTCTGTATTTTGCCAGGATGCAGGTTCATACCTTCCCTCAGAAGAGGAGGATGAAGAGGAAGAAGAAGAAGAAGAATTGTCTTCCACAGAGCGAGCAGGAGCCGACCAGCGCTATGATGAGCACATGGATGAGACGGAGGAGGAGGAGGGTCTCAAACGTTACCGCGAGGCGCGAGCCAATGAGATGTTCCCCGATGAGGTGGACACGCCCGTTGACGCGGCTGCCAAAATCAGGTGCGTTCTGAATTTTACCCCTGTGCATAAGTACTTTTCACGTGCTTTCGGGTTTAATTTGCCTGGCCGATTATGGCCCTCCAAACATCGGCCAAATGGCCGATGTTTGCAGATTTCTTTTTACCTCTATGTAATATATATCAAGTAACACTGGTATCATTTATTGCGCATCACAATTTATACCACAACCATGGATGCTTAAAAAAACATTTGTTGATGAGGTCATTCTATGGACCTGTCATTCAAAATACCGGTACAGCAAATCTAAATTTTGACAAACAATGTTTCGGTGAGCAATGCAAGTTTTGCAACAGATTGACCTGGATGTCACTATTTTACACACAATTTAAAAGTGATAAAAGAATAATGCGAAAAGCATCATGCAACATAAATTATACAAATAAATACATTTGACACACGTGAACTGGTAACACAGACACATATAACAAGGATTAATGTCCTTATAACTTCATTAACTGCATTGCGCCACGCAATGCCTTCTGGGAACCGCAAATCTAAGCTATTTGTTTGAACCATATATTTACAGTCGAACCATGCTCTTCGCAGCAAATAGGGTCAAGGTTGGCCCGCAAATAGCAAAAATCCTCATATAATTGATGCGCATTGAAATGTATTGGGGTGGGGGGTTATTTTATATATTATACTTTTTTGAATTAGTAATTGGTAATTTTTTCTGCCGAAAGAGTAGTAGTAGTAGCAATAGTGACATTTTGAGAAGTATAAAATGTTTTTTTTGCCAAACCTGTGATGAAGAAACTTAGAAATTGATCTTAAATGCTTGATATTCTTATTTTGAGACTGGGTGCCCCCTTCCTCCAGGTTCCAGCGCTACCGGGGTCTTAAAAGTTTCCGCTCCTCCCCCTGGGATCCCATGGAGAACTTGCCTCACAACTATTCGCGCATCTTCCAGTTCCAGAGTTTCGAGCGCACCCGCCGCCGCATTCTGGCTGAAGCCGCAGAAGAGGAGGAAGGCGCCATGGTGAAACATTTGCACCCTTTCATCAGGCGTTAACATTTATTCCACTTAAAATGTGATCATGCTCGCCAGCGTAGCAAAATGTGTGACACCGTCCAGGTTCAATGACTTAATTGATAATTCCAGACTTCTTTGCTACCGCCTTAGTTTGACTGTGTTAAGTGTCCGTCAAAAAGCTGACGCACCGCGAGGTAAACTAATTCCAAGTGAGACGGGAACAGTGGCCGAAGGTTTACATTTCAAAAACAGACGTGATGGAAATTCACCATTAAGTGAAGATGATCATCGAGGGGCTGGCTAATTTGTTCCGGTTCCTGAGTGTGGCACAGATGTGCTCTCTTAACCCTGCGATGGGCACCACATATTTGGCTAACATTGTCAAAGATGACCCACACAACATTTTTCTACAGAGACCTAGAAAATGGCTTAGACAATTCCAATGATGGCAGTTCGGTTTTCATTCTTGTCTGTTGGGAAGTAGCTATTGATTTTAATTCCGACATATGTTGAAATTTTTTTGTATTTTTTTTTGGGAAAAAAACTAAAACTTTGGGGTACATTTGGGGGCGCAACCCCAAACTCAATCTTTTGTCACGGAGTTCGGTTCAGGTAGCCAATGGCTTTTCTGCCACTTCGAAGTACCCTAGTGCCTAATTACAAACACTGAAAAGGTAGACAAAATTGAAAATAAGTCGACATTTGGTTTTGTTCACGGTACTGAGTTTTAGATTCAGGTAGCTTGGTTTACTCAATACTGCTGTCCGCAAGTTACAATGACTGTCAACAAGTTTTAATAGACTTGTTCTGAACGTTCTGGAGATATCTACCACTGCTCTGTGCTGTGCAGGTGGGCTGGTACGTCACACTCCATATCAGTGATGTGCCTTCCTCGGTGATGGAGAGCGTGCAGGGAGGCAGGCCGCTGGTTCTGGTGTCCCTCCTCCCCCATGAACAGAAGGTGCCTGTGCGCCTCACGTTACAAACAAAAGCTGTTTAAAAAAACAAAAAACACTGATCAAACTTGTATTTGCGCCATTTCTAGATGTCAGTGATGCACCTTTTGGTAAGGAGGCACCCCAGCAACACAGAGCCCATCAAGTCCAAAGAGGAGCTGGTGTTCCACTGCGGTTTTCGACGGTTCAGGGCCTCGCCCATCTTCTCTCAGCACACCTCGGGTACGATGGAGGGCGCACTTGACCGTTCAAGCTAACTGCTCCGGCGCTAACTGTTGTTGCTATTCAGCCGACAAGCACAAGATGGAGCGCTTCCTCCGGCCGGACGCCCCCGCTGTGGTGTCGGTGTATGCTCCAATCACCTTCCCCCCAACAGGAGTCCTGCTCTTCAAACAGAGGGACGATGGTGAGATCAGCAGAAATACCGTACACCCTACAAAGACAATTTCAATTTGACTTGATTTGTATACGAATACTACTCTATTCATGCCAGTGACTCACTGTGGCGCCCTCTTAATGCATCATGTGAACATTGATTTATTCTCAAATGACGACTGCGTTTTTTTTCTTGTAAAACAACAAGACAATTTGAACTTCTGTGCTCTCAACATTTCGACTTGTGACGTTAAAGCTCATGATGTGAAGTCATGCCCTTTTCCTCCTAAAAGTACTTTTTTTGTGCGAATTTTTTTGTAAAATTTTTTTAAATTACAAAAGTCTTCTGTCACAGATTAAAAATGCCATTTATGTTGTGACATCAACCCTTTTTATAGATGGCTATGATGTTGACGTTATTTTAATCAATGATGACGTTTTGTCTCACTAAAATTACTTTTCACATAATAGTCAAGAGTTTTTTCTTTTACAATGATTTCTTAATTATATTTGTAGTTATTTTACCTTTTAATTATAATATGACTGTAAATTTGACATTTATTGTTTTGTTTTTTTAATGGTGAGAACTTGTTTTTGTAAACTTCCCAAAATTTTTTCCCCTAAATTTTGGACATAAGCCTTGAACAATTCTAACTTTTGTGCAGTAAAAAGAAAAGTTTATCAGTGTAAAATAAAATATTTGTTATTCTCCAACAGTATAACATAATTCCTACAATATCATGACTTTCTTATCCTGATTCTGTCATAATTTTTTTTCTTCCCCTAAATAATTTGTGTGATCGTAGGCGTGCAGGACCTGGTGGCTACCGGCAGCCTGCTCAGTTGTGACCCTCAACGCATTGCGCTCAAGAGGATCGTGCTGAGCGGACACCCGTTCAAAATTAACCGGCGCTCCGCTGTCGTTCGTTACATGTTCTTCAACCGGGGTGAGCATTCTTTACTTCCTCGACAAGTCTTCCGCTCCTTGCTGTTACTTATCTGTTTTTCTCTTCATTGTGTGCTAGATGACATCATGTGGTTCAAACCTGTGGAGCTGCGCACTAAGTGGGGTCGGAGGGGCCACATCAAGGAGGCTTTAGGTCAGACAAATCAAACATTGATCATTCACAGCAATCTGCGGTCAAACTAGGACCGGGTGATTAATGGATTTACCGTGGGAGAAAAAAAAAACCTGATTTGAATAACGCTATTTACCTTTTACTCTTGAATGGGGTGGGGGGATGATGGCAATATGTTTGTCAAAAGAGTAAAAGTATTTTGAGGCCATATCATAATACTTTTTATTTTTATTTTTTTTAAAGGAACACATGGTCACATGAAGTGCGTGTTTGATAGTCAACTGCGCTCTCAAGACACGGTCCTGATGAACTTGTACAAGAGGGTTTATCCTCGTTGGACGTACGACCCCTACGTACCTTTGCCTCTGCCCTGGTTTAAACGGGAGTCAATGTTGGACCTGCAGGACTTGGACATGGAATAGCTTGAAATGACCAAAATGCCATCGCTATTGAATAAAATTAATTGACGGCTCCATGCATGTTGGTACTGCTTACGATTGGGATACACACAGTCGGTCCCCAGTTAATGTTTTTTTTTTTGGTGTATGTTTGGCCTACAACTGCTATTCTTCCAAATATTGACTGCAATTGTGACCTTACTTGCTTTATGCGCAAATTTGGTTACGTCACCTCCAAAGGAATGAATGACATTCTGTCCGTAAACCGAAGCCCACACCTTTTGATTTCGGCTCTGTTGCCTCTCGACTGCTAAATGGGTTGTGGACACTAGAGGGCGGCAATGTATAAATCTTCCAAAGTAAATAGTCTTAATCATATGTTTTGCCAGGCAAAAGGGAAACTATAACTTCCATATTGATAATATCCATATCTAATTAAGGTTATTCACGTAATGCATTCTTGATCCAGTATTGCATCAAGTAAAACATAATCTGTCTACAAATACAACTATGGACCAGTACTTAAAATGCTTAACTTCAGTGTTGATTCTCTAAGGCAGGGTTGCCCAAACTTTTTATACATAAGATCTACTTTTCAAGCCAACTGAATGAATGAATGAATGAATGAATACTTTATTGTCATTGCACACTTGTTACAACGAAATTTTGCAGGAGCCTCCACCCCCAAAGTGTCGTGAAATCTAAAAATATAAAAGTATAAAAAGTATATAAATACATTGCACTACCCTGGACTTACACGCAATCATATGCCTCCACCCCCAAAGTGTCGTGAAATCTAAAAATATAAATGTATAAAAAGTATATAAATACATTGCACTCCCCTGGACTTACACGCAATCATATGCACACATTTAAAAATTAATAAATATTCGGCACTAATTAAGGTACAGTCAAAGTTGTCTTACAAAATGATATCAATCAGGCATTAACATGACAGTATGTGGACTATTTCGGACTCATTGAAATACAGTCGGAGATATCATGAGGTATATAGTAAAATTGCACTCCTCCCCCAGGCCTACACATTCACATGAACTGCCCTTACGCGATCGACTGTGACCGCACGTGCGCGCACACATGCCGTGATGAGCAATAGCAGTAACGGTGGCGTACATGAACAAAACAAAAAATTTAAATAGATCCAAGACTCATCCATCCATCCATCCATTATCCGAACCGCTTGATCCTCACTAGGGTCGCGGGGGGGTGCTGGAGCCTATCCCAGCTGTCTTCGGGCAGTAGGCGGGGGACACCCTGAATTGGTTGCCAGCCAATCGCAGGGCACACAGAGACGAACAACCATCCACGCTCACATTCACACCTAGGGACAATTTGGAGTGTTCAATCAGCCTGCCATGCATGTTTTTGGAATGTGGGAGGAAACCGGAGTGCCCGGAGAAAACCCACGCAGGCCCGGGGAGAACATGCAAACTCCACACAGGGAGGCCGGAGCTGGAATTGAACCCGGTACCTCAGCACTGTGAAGTCAACGTGCTAACCACTGGACTACCGGGCCGCCAGATCCAAGACTCAATAATTAATATTAATTTAAATATATACAGCTTTTTCGCTCATAAGGGTTTGATGTTATTTTCATTAAAATGGCCAATAACTTTAAATCTCATTTAAAATGGGACTTTTTTTTTTTAACGGGCCACGACCATTTGTAATAGTTTGTCTTCTATCACGATTATCATCTCTTAAAATGACCAAATTTAACAGGTAATATTTGATGTTCTTTTCCAAAAAAAACTTGAATCCCACGTAAAACAAACATTTTTGACTTCCAAAATGATGCCCATACTCCTAAACATTTAACATTAGTAATTTTGTTGTTGCAAAAATTATTGTTTGTCTTGCAAAAGTAGATTTTCAAATAACATGATCATGGTTTACCGGTCAAATGTTGACACTCCTCTCTCAGGCCAACAACTTTTTATGAGCTCATTTTTTATTCATTTACTTTTTAAAACAGCTGGACATACGACTTCACGAAGGCACCTCAGAGGTTTTGTGTAGAGTATTTAATCACTTGTCCCATAGGAAATTGGATACACTATGAAACAATAACCAAAGTATGTGACAGGGATGGAAAAAGCCTTCCTTTTTTTCACCTATCACAGCCTTACAGAGAAACCTGGCACCTCCATTAGACCCACGCTAGCAATACTTCTGCGCACATCCCCTGAGCTGTCTAACCTCTGACTTACTGAAAAATTATAGCATTATGCCCCCCTAAAATGTGGTTTGGAAGTGTGGCTTGCTCCTTTTTTGACCCGATGTCGCCCCTTCTTCACCGCAAAGTTCATAGCCTCATTGTTGCTGTCAAAACCGAAGGCCAAAAAATGCTCTGCAGTTGTTAGTTGTTGTTTTTTTTTTTTGCAATGGGGGGAAATGCTTGATTTATGAATCTCAGTATTTATTGGGAATCGCAAGCCCCTCCGCCCCCCCCCCCCTTTTTTTTTGCACGCTTGCAGAAACATGATTCATCCCGGCGGGCATGCCAAGATGTCGACATGAGCAAGCACAGGGCGAAGACGTTGAGACGGAGGCAACGTGATACAAAGTGGAGCAAAAGTTCACCTTGTGCTTAAAAAAAAAAACAACATACATATATATATATATATATATATATATATAAATAAAACAAAAGAAAGGCGATACACTTGGGTGATGTATCATACTTTTGGGAGGAGCGGCATGCTTTATGCCAACACTCACTTTATTTCCTATGTTTTGCTCGAACGAGGTGATAACTGCGATACGCGTGTGTGTGTGCGTGTGCGCGCGCGCGCGGTCACGGTGAGGGAAGGCGCAATTCAATATCCCCTTAATGCACGAACATACGCAGTGGACGTGCCAAAGGCCAACACAGTTGACTTCCATCGTGTCTTCCCGTAGGAAATCATGTAAAGTGAATGAATTTGTTCCAGGCGCAAACTGTTGCCATCATCCAACCTCAAATGTACAGGCAAGGGTTGAAGTGACATTTGATAGTGATTCAATTCAAATGTATCACACATGAAGGTGAATAATGAATTTACAGCTCTGAAAGATAAATGCAACTTTCAAGTTAATTACAACCGAACTGGACTACGGCAGGGATTCTTTCTTGTACCACAAGAGGGAGACTGCATACCCCTAGTGGTAAGAATAAGAATGACTGCTTGAACTGCTCACTGAGCTGAGGTCTTGCAAGATTTTCATAGGTATACTGAATAATCACGCTACAATTACGCAAAACTACTCACCCTTTGAATAATAATAATAATAATGAATATTGCTCATATTGTTCCGCCAGGGTCTGTCTTATGTTACAATGAGTTCAATTTCCTGTTGAATGGTTATCACACCGTTCTTTGCTGTTATTGGGGCCCCTTTTTGGTGTCCCTCCAAAAAAAACTAAGAAAAAGTGTTTGTGGAGTCCCCTTACATCAAGTCCTTTGCAAAGAGTATGGTATAAGCAATAACCATTAGCAATACGAAGAATAGGAATAGGAAGAATGATGACCAATTATCTTGTACTCCCCCCCCCCCTCATTCAATTTACAAGAGTATGGTATAAGCAATAACCATTAGCAATACGAAGAATAGGAATAGGAAGAATGATGACCAATTATCTTGTACTCCCCCCCCCCTCATTCAATTTACAAACGTACTGGCCGTAAGTCAAATATGGCTCTTGAGCACTAAAGTTTTCTCATCCCTTGCTTGAGAGGCTCGCTGAGCTGAAGTTTCGCAAAAGACGTTTTGGAGCTCATTTCTCGAAGACCAACTGCAACGTGATACATAGCGCCGAATCCAAGCCGTGACTCGAGTGTTTGGCACATGTCTGCAGTCAGGAGACATGAATGCTGGTGACTTAGTGCTTTGTTGGCCCAAGAATGTCTTGCGGTTCCCACTTCACTGCCACCACACTTGGAAGGCGCCCCGCCGAAGATATAACGGGTGAGAGGTTTTTCCATTGGACGCGGATGAAGAAGGCGGAAGAGGAGAAAGAGGGGGCAGGAGAGATAAGACAAGGGCCAACCTTAATTATATATATATATATATATATATATATATATATATATATATATATATATATATATAAAAAAATAAGAATACGTGGGTGGAAGGAA
This sequence comes from Hippocampus mohnikei, assembly GCA_026261675.1. Lineage (NCBI taxonomy): Eukaryota > Metazoa > Chordata > Actinopteri > Syngnathiformes > Syngnathidae > Hippocampus > Hippocampus mohnikei. Next base: position 5,587,751 of record JAKGUB010000346.1, on the reverse strand, counting down.
TCATAAGAATGTATGAAAATAAGGGAAAGGGGGAGTGTAAAAAATTTGCAAATTAAAATAAAAAGTGAGTGAGAATGTGGGAGAGCATAGAGTGGCGTTTATGGATTGCAGATGTGGCGCTGTGGGGTTTTGGCAGGGCCCTCGCGCGCCTAAATCATGCACCGGCTGGGTGGCACCGGGGTGAGAGCGAGGTCAGCGAGCCGCAGCGCACAGGCTGTAAAAACCCTGCGAGGAACGAGAGCCTCAAAATCATACGACTGCAGGGCATTGGGGTGTAGGCTGCATATGTATATCTGTGTGCGTGGGAGGGCCAGTGTGGCGAAAACACACTTTGGGTTCATGCACAGGCACCAAAATGTTGCAACACAAAGCTCCATCTGATTAGCTTTATTTACATTGAATCAGGGGTGCCCAACACTAATTGCTGTTAAATTGAAACCTTCTTTCCTGTATTAAAGGGTCATGACTCGAAAAGATATCCTCCTGAAAAAGAAAAGAGACACTCCCTGCATTGGTTGCCACCCAATCGTCAGGCAGATGTAAACAAACAAAGTGTCTTCAATAAACCTGATTGAGTCAGCGCAGCGGACTAGAGGTTAGTGTTGGGTTCATTGAAGAGTCTAATTCAAGTATGGCGATTGAAATGATGGAGGTGGCCACACTTTTTTGGGAGGGTCACGCAGGACAGTGCACTTCCTTACCCAATATACAGAATTGTCTGGATCCTGATTTTATTTTAAAAGCATCCTCTGAAACCGCGATTCAAAACCAATTTTCATCGGTTAATTTTAATTCCGGCGGCCCGGTGAGCCAGCGGTTAGCGTGTCGACCTCACAGTGCAAAGGTACCAGGTTCAATTCCAGCTCCGATCTCGCTGTGTGGAGTTTGCATGTTCTCCCCGGGCCTGCGTGGGTTTTCTCCGGGTACTCTGCTTTCCTCCCACATTCCAAAAACATGCATGGCAGGCTGATTGAACACTCCAAATTGTCCCTTGGTGTGAGTGTGCCCTGCGATTGCCTGGCAACCGGTTCAGGGTGTCCCCCGCCTACTGCCCGAAGATGGCTCGGATAGGCTCCAGCACCCCCCGCGACCATTGTGAGGATAAGCGGATCGGAAAATGGATGGATGTATAGAATTTTCATTCCGTTTTTATTAAGAGAAAATCAGGGGAAATAGATCAGGCCAGCACGTGAATAGCAACAATCCACATATAATTGACACTCACAGAAAATCCCTGGGAAAAAAAAAAACATTTTGCAACCTGCAGAATTCTTCAAACAATGCTGACAAACATTCAATAAAGGTATTCCTTGAAAAAATTGTTTGAAAATGGCGATACCAAAACCACCCGAGGGGCTATGCACAGTAAGTATGGTGATCATCAAAATGTCTTGTCAGGCAATACACAACACAGATGTCAACTCGAAAAATCTTGCACCTCCCCCCTCTCTCTTTGCAATTTTTAGATGGCATCATGTCCATGTGCTTGCCCGACCCGGTAATCAACTGGTCCGCTTGCCACTTGCTCTCTATCTCCATTCGGATTAAATGAGTACCACCTGAGCGACAGACGCATCCTAACAAATGACCACTTTGGTCGTGCACTCGACTCTCCTCTAGTTCATGTGTGTGCCGGTACATGGTGATCAGGATGTGACAACAAAGGCATGAGAACAAGTTCAACTAGCGAACAAGGAGGTGACACTCAACCAAGCCTGGCGAACACATTGCAAACTACCACACATGAGACTCATTGAACACAACATTCTTTGGATATTTTGGCACTCAAATCAATCAGAGAGAAGCCGGGCTGGCATGATCTGACCTGCTATGTAACCGCTAATTATTTGGCGTTGAGTCCCCCCCCCCCACCCCCTCCCACCCCTCAAGGTGCGCGTACCTTTCATCCACCCAACTTTCCACAGGCCTGATTATCCAGGTGGGAATGCAATAGAAAGAGGTGGGGGGGGAAAGAGGCAAGATACAATTTCCAACGTCTGCTGCGCGCACCCCCGACGGGCCTCCCAGAGTGCTTTGCAGCTGACATCACCTCGAAGAAACCTGGCAAGCTTGTCTCTATCTCTCCCCTTGCTTCCTGCCCTCATGATGTCACACTCCATATGGTTTTCAGCAATATCAAGCCGGAAAGAAGGGAGAAGGTCTGGGAAGTTTGTGTGTGTGTGTGTGTGTGTGTGTGTGTGTGTGTGTGTGTGTGTGTGTGTGTGTGTGTGTGTGTGTGTGTGTGTGTGTGTGTGTGTGTGTGTGTGTGTGTGTGTGTGGCACTCTAAGTCGGACACAGAAAACAAAAGATTCTGTGGCGGGCAGGAGGTGAGAGGCTGCTGCTCTGTGTGAGGCTTAACATGGAGGGGGACAAGAATTGGGGTCCATGTGTCAGACACTCAGGCGCACACGCTGGCCACTTTATTAGACACACCTGCACACTAATAATGTCCACTGCAAACTAAGATCACTTGAATAAACCGTTCGATGAATGGCTAAAGAGTGTCATTTGCATGACATCGGTCGGTTTGTTTGTCTACTGCAGCGATTCTCCAAGTGTGGTGTGAGTACCATGTAAAGTCACTCCCGTGGCAAGCAAAATATTCACAGAATAAGATCAAAATGTGTGCAGTCAGGACCTTGACGGCCTCCTCTGCTGGCCCAAATACTCTCAGAAGTACTGTCCTACATTTACTACTTATACCAATGTCTGAGCTGCATAGCATCAACCACATCGGCCAACTGTATCTAATTAACCATTTACCCTATTTTTCAGTCGGTAAATCACCCCGGAGTATAAGCTGCACTAGTAAAAGAAAAAAATGCATCAAGTTGCACTGTACTATAAATCACTTTTTTGGGGGTTATTTTACCAAGAACAGTCGCACTTGGACTTGCACCCAAATTGCCCATTCCCTAATCGTGTTCGTCAGCGCATGAGTTCCGGTTGGATTTTAAACCTCCAACTATGAAAACGTTTTTCTTTTTAGTTTAAAATGGCTTACCTTAACTAGAATGCTGCGTCGCCTTGTGGCCAAAGGTGGAACCCCGGTTGCTTATTACCGATGGTCAGGCCATTGGTCTGTCATCATCCTTCCGTCATTATTTCAAACCGGCCCAGTCACTCCGGTATAATTTATACGGCAATTCCGTCATCGCTAAATTACAGTTTGTCATCAGTTTAAAAAATGCATTTCATATTTTAACCATGCTTTCATTATATGGGACAATGTCATTGCGGTCTATGGGACCGAAAAGTATACAAGACAGCCAGCCTCCTTTACCGACCTGGACGACATAAAAAAGGAGCAGGTGCAGAGAATGGAATCATAGCCCAGAACACCACAGGTCACCAGATTGACTAGCGATGCTCAGAGTGTTTTTTATTTTTCTGTTGGAGGATGAGGATCCTGCCCTCTGTTCCGCTCGAAGCAACTCCGTGTGTAGTCAACCCCGCGAACAAACACGCTTTGCATGTCAGCCGCCAGCGAAACGAGAGTCTCACTGACGGACCTTCTCTCTTTAGTTATGGAGCACGCACCACTGGGGTTAGTGACGATTCAGGCGACGGATAAAAAAAAAAACGCTTGTGTCAGCGCTGCTTAGTCTGTCTGTTCCTGTCAGTCATCAGTCCGCCAGCAAAGAGGGAGACCGTCAGAGACGGACTCATGGAGCTGTACTGTACTGACGGAATGCCCATCTCTAGTTTTTAAGCTTTTAGTGCTGTACATCGTAAATCCTTGTGGCGGAAGCTGCATGCTAAACTGGCAAGCTAGCTGGTGAAACCCTTCATTTGTTGCACTGAGAGGTGGCAGTAAACTAACGACATACATCACACATTAGTTGCCAGGACGAATTCTTCTCCGATTATTTATTTTTCTTCATTTTTTCTCTTTAAGGCCATTTGTCAATATGTAAAGAATGCAGAGTCAGATCTTACGAACTTACAGTCTTTCCTAAAAATGTACTCAAGAACGTACTTCCCGAGAACGCTAGTGTTTTTGTAAATTGGTAAATGGCTGTGGACTTGTTAAATCCCCCCTAACTTGGATATAAATGATAAATATATATAGGCCGACAAGTTGCACCTGCGTGTAAGTTGCAGGACCAGCAAAAAAAAAAAAGCAATGAAAAAAATAAGGTATCGACAAAGTTTCTATCCATCTATGTTTTTGTCTTCTAACGCTTGCTTTTGGGACATTGGAGTGATTGATGGCAACGTAACCAAAAGGAGACGCCAACTTTTGAGAATTTTACGAGTGATCATGGGACTCAAATGGCGATGGTTTCTGCCTTTGAGAAGTGAAGTTTACATGTGGCGCATCCTGCATCGTGTCAAGCCCCTGCCGTGTGTCTGCGCCGCGCCACATGACGATAAAGGCGAGTGGAAATTCAAAGTGAAACGGGGCCTCAGGCAGCCGAGGGGCCTGCGGCGTATCTGCTCCCAGACGTCTGCGTGGAAAGCTCCTTTCCACTTGATCTTCTCGGGCCCGAACCTGCGCAAGATCCGCACCGTGTCACATGGCGTGGGCCTGAAACAGGAATGTTGTGTAATTTAGTGCGTGAGCCGCTCTGCCCCTGTCTAATCTCCACTTTTTTGCTCTTCTGCATGGAAAGCTGCCCTATGCGCGACGCTCTTCCCTGGCGCTCGCAGTGGTAACCCAATTATTGCTTACAACCGGCAATTTAGTGGTTTAAAAAATAAATCCTCCTCCTCCAGTTCATAAAAAGTTCACTGTTTGGGGTTTATTAGTGCCAGAGTATGGCTATGACTAAAATTCTATTTTGACAAGTTTAAAGTCCAGCACAGGCCTCGGGAGGCTGATTGATATGTCAGATAAAGTCTGCAAAGACAACAGCTGCGCTCAAAAGGCACACATACAATTTGACACAGTCTTTCATACACTTTTCCCCATCACACAGAGATGGAAAAAAGCTTGATTGTGGAATTAATATATTTTCATTCCCTGGCCTCAATACTCATTTCCAGTCCTTCATACTCCCAAATTAGCACACAAACACTTGATAAGCTTTGATTTTGTAAAGGAACATTTTCTTATAAATATATACACACAAAATAGTAAACCCAATTCCAGTGAAACTGGGACGTTGAGGAATGCTCATCAAACACCTCTTTGGAACATCCCACAGGTGAACAAGCTTACTGGGAACAGGTGAGTACCATGGTTGGGTTTAAAAGGAGCTCCCCTGAATTGCTCAGTCATTCACAAACAATGTAGGAGCGAGGTTCGCTCCTTCGTGAACACCTTCGTGAGAAAAAAAAAACAGTTTAAAGACAATGTTGCTCACCATTGCAAGGAATTTAGGAATTTCATTATCACTGGTCATATCTTCAAAAGGTTCTGAGAATCTGGAGAAACCACTGCATGTAAGCGGCAGGGCCGAAAACCAATATTGCCCGTGACCGTTGATCACTTGGGCAGCACTGCATCAAAAACCGACATCAATGTAGAAAAGGATATCAGGAATGCTTCAGAAAAGCAATGTTGGGAAAAATGTTACAGCGCGACATCCGTGGGTACAATTTAAAATTCTACCAGGCAAAGCAAAAGTGATTTATCAACCACACGATACACATAAATGTGTGTGTGTGTGTGTGTGTATAAAATGTATGTCTGAGTGAGTCTGTGTTTGTGTGTGTTTTCATTACAATCAAACTAATGATAAATAGAACAATTTTGAAAATGCAAATTATTTCTTTTCTTCACATAAAAAAATTATATTTTTTTGTTTGTTTTTTTGCCCTGATCTGTGAATGACCTGACCCGTCTGTCCATTTTTAAAATCACAATGCGACCCATAAGCACACATGTTCGCCCGAGCCCCGTGCTCTCCTCACCGCTACACTGCAAATAGAGAAGACAGTCAGGATCCACACAAGACAATCTATGTGACAGCTTTTGTAATGACACTGTACTCTGTGTGGAAACTATTTTGGACCTTGGATGAAAAAGTCACATCCTCCATGGAGCGTATGCGTTCTCCAGGCCACTCCATGTCTGTCTGCCAGGTTATCAGCAGTTCATCAGGGGAACATGGAAGCCCGAGACAATGCGCTCGTCCCCTTCTCGGCCCGGGCGACTCGGGGTGCTGCGGATCACTTCCGCGCACCAGCGGCCAGCACCTTGAACCGGGATCAGCCTCCCAGAGGAAACCACTGGGGGCCTTTGTGACATTATCGCATGCTGTTGCCATCAAAACAAAACAAAGGCACACTAACGAACGAGCGGTTCTGTGGTTGAAAAATGAGACGTTTAATCAGCTCTAGTCCTTCCCATCAACCCGAGTGCTTGACACTGAGCAGATTAAAATCTCAGGCACAGTCTATGTTTATGGAGGTCGTGACCTCTGCTAAGTGTAGTGTAAAATGTAAGAGAAAGTGATGTTAGGGCATTAAGCTTCCATTTCATCACACGTGTTGAAATCATCAACCTTAATCCCAAGTGCAGGAAAGATTTGAGAAAATACGAGCAAAAAATTTATTCAAAAGGAATTTGGGGTTGATATTGTGATTGACATTTATTTAATGGTAGCTTTCAAGGACTTACTGAATTGGTCCTTTTTACATAACTGTTTTAAAACACCAAGACAGTCTTTCTAGAATGCTAACATGCATTGCCTACATATGACAAAACAAACAAAAATCTCACAGTCTTTCTAGAATGCTAACATGCGTTGCCTACATATGACAAAACAAACAAAAATCTCGCTGGGGGAGAGGGGGATTTCCATCTATCGATTCTTCAAATCACTTATCCCCCAAAAATGTAAAGCAGACTATTCTGAATAATAACATTTAAAGCAAAATCCTCCTACAGTTGAAGTTCTTTAAAGATGATTTAGCAAATATCATCATCATCACTATTATTACTACCGGTATTTATTATTATTATCATCATTATCATCACTGTTGTTTGTATTTATTTTACCCAAAAACATGGGAGCAAACGTTGTCAATGTCCACTCCATCATTTTGTTTATTGATCTAGTATTTAAAAAAAAATCATCATATGCTTCTGCACATGAACTGAATTAGGTTTTAATTCAACCTCCCTTTCTCCCCAGTTCAATTGGCTCCTCCTGCTGTTACATTTTTACGCCACAGAGTGACGCTGTGGAGCGTGAAGTGTCAAGCGTCTGTTTGTGGTCCGAGCGGACCTCAGCAAAACAAGTCGATCACAAGTGTCATTAAAGTCGTGTCAACTAGTCATAATTTACTTTATGTTAGACGACTGATCGCAAACAAAAGGGCAAAACGTCCTAAATTGTGGTTGTGGAAAATCTGATTGTTTGTCCACGTTTTTTTTTTTCAAGAATTCATTGAGCTAAAAAATGACTGAAAACAATAGTTCAGCATCTGCGTATTCGCCATTTCTCACCATTTTCTTTCAAAATAAAAACTATATCTAGCCTATTTTTAATTTTTGTTGTTGTTTTCCCAAGATTTCTTTCGGGGCGGGAGGGTGGTTAAACATTTTTTACATTCTTTTTTTTTCAGTGCATCTCTAATTGACGTCAGTTACCCTTGTCAACGAATGTGCAATTTTAAAAAAATCAGAGATGCAGGTCAATTTTCTTGATGGTTTCTTTTTTGCGCTGATTCTTTACCAGGTTTGGATCGCAATAATAATAATAATCACATTTCCAATCCTCTTATCCTCACGAGAGTCGCGGGGGATGTTGGAATGTATCCCAGCCGTCTTTGAACAGTAGGCGGGGTACACCTTCATCCTCAACCATCCAATCGCAGGGCACACGAACAACCATTCGTGCTCACAACCACACCTAGGGACAATTTAGAGTGTTCCATTAACCTGCAGTGCATGTTTCTGTAATGTGGGAGGAAACCGGAGTACAGTACCTGGAAAAACCCACGCAGGCATGGGGAGAACTCCACACAGGAAGGCCGGGGACGAAATCGAACCTTGCACCTCTGCACTGTGAGGCGCAGTTGCCAACCGGTCATCCAACGTACCGCCATAATAATAATAATAATAATAATAATAATAATAATAATAATAATAACTATTGTAATTGGTCATGTTTATCATGATTTATGATTTGTAAAGGTTAGGTCCAGCAACAGGTGGATTTTATTTTCTGAAACGTCACAGCTATAAATTACAACGCATCGTAAAATCGAAATTGCGCAAGCTTTTATGGGACTAACTTAAAAACAGTAATACAAATGAATCAAATTAATTAATAAAGCCCTCTCTGATTAAAAATTGCTGTTGACCAGTGTTACACGCGGACGTTCGCTATTGACGCGAATAACCGGTTTGTCCACTGTGTTGAGATATTTTATTTTCCGAAAGCTGATCAACTGCATTTGCATGCTCCTCTATGTCTCACTGAGAAAGGAATGGAGCGACACACTCCCTGCAGCACGAGCTGCCTGCGCCTTTAAGACTATGTGCGTGGAGAAGTTCAAGTTGGGGTCAGCCGAAGTTCCTGCCCTCCGCTTTACCTTCTTGCTTTTTTTTTATTATAGACTGACATCACACTGGAGGCGAGCTCACAGAGGCTCCATTATCATCACCGCCGTCGTTCCGAGCGTGCGTTATTGCCGCTCCAAAATAGCAGAGGAAATTAGTAGAAGGGCGAAAAAAACGGGAGGAAACTGATGCTTTTTTGGTATGGATAGGAGGGGATGAGAAAAGAGAGGAGGGGCAGAGAGAGAGAGAGAGAGAGAGAGAGAGAGAGAGAGAGAGAGAGAGAGAGAGAGAGAGAGAGAGAGAGAAAGTGGGTGGGAGGACCGACGTTGCTAGCTGACGAGAGCCTTCGTATCAATTAATAATGATAAAAAAGAGCTGGTGAAAAGCACGCTGGCATGGCTGAGTGGAGGCTGGCACTCGGGACGTCAGATATGACTGCAGCAGCTTGCTGACATGATCATTGAGGCAGACTCGGATGGGATGGCAGCAGACATCGGGCATGCAGGTAAGACAGGACACTTAACAATTCACCAGCCTTTCAAAGAAGCATTTTTTGAAAACCGGCGTGCTTTCACAGAACACAGTTGTTCTTTTTTTTTTTTTTTCCCCCTCGTCGATTTTTCTACGATTTCCCCCCCACCTGTTTCAACCTGCTTCAATGCAGATAGGCGGACCCTCTTTTCGTGGTTTTGCGATCCATTTGGGTGAAAATAGCAAAGAGAAAAAAAAAACATCGTCATAAAAGTCAAGCCACTCTTATGTAACGGTTAGCACGTTTTTGCCTTTAAAAGTGTGTATCAAATGAGCGTTGTTGATTTGTAGTCCTCAAAAGATTGCGAGGAAAAATCAATGTCATAAAAGTGCACGATCAAACACGGCTGTTACCGACCACATTTTCAGACTTTTGCTTTTGAATATGCATCAGTTGCAACTATTTGGCTTTCAAAGGTATGTCTTCAAGGATTTACATCAAACAACACGATACCATAAAAGTTCCTGATCATGCTACTCATACAAAACTGTCTCCGCATTTGTCGTTTTTTGCTTTTCAGAGTATTTAAAAGGATCTTCCAAGCTCATGCTCGTACCACCAACTGTCACCAAATGTACATGTTTACTCTTTGAAGTATGATTAGACTAATCTTAAAAGCTTTTCAGTCATAAACGTTCATGCAGTTGTTTACCCCGTTTTCATGTTTTGGTTTTAGAAAATATGTCAAAAGTGATCTTTGTCAATTAGGAAACCTTTAATTAATGTAGAAAGTAGAAAAAATATTGAAGTTGCAAGACAGTTTGTGTTTTTTAAAGTAGATGACATCTCTAATTGAATGCAGGATGCGTAAAAATCATAAATTGCTCAAGCGTGTGATCCTGTGTCACTCATACGCTGCATCACATCATTGTCTCAAAAAGTAGATGTTGACAATAATTAAAAGTGATCTTTATCAAATAATGTATGTAAAGGAAGATAGATGGCTTTCAAGTTGTAGTTGAATAAATCACATTTCCATGTCAAACTCATAATGGGCCTTCACTGACGAGCCTCTTTCTGCATGCATGTTGTCTTTATATGCTACAATACTCTGTCTCATTTCGAAAACAGAGACTAATTCAGACTCGAAGTCTGCAACATCATGTACGTATAATGCTCAGAAATCTGCTTTTCTTAAAAGATTTTTGTAATTTTTTAAAATATCTTCTCGTACAATTAAAATGTGCCTTCTTTGTCATCAACTTAAATGTTATATTCTTGACATTTTTGTTCTTGTTAATACAAATTCATAGATTCAATATGTCAGATTTCATGTCTGTTACAAATTTTATATGACTTTGCTAATATTTGTGAATTTATATTTAATCATTTATTTTAATAGAAGTTTTTCTTTATCAATTATTTCCTTAAATTTTGCTATTAACTACAATCTTATTGCATAATAATTTACATGAATAATATTGTTATTTCGTCAGAACTAATTCTATTATCAACTTTTCCGATTCTTCAAATTTTTACTCCTAAATATTTTGAATATCAATTTGCGTATTCAGGACCTGATGTAACAGACATGTCATACATCCTCAAGATGTATATGTCATAAGTCATGCTCAATACTTGTTTCTTACAAAGTTGAACTTCTAACTTCTCAGTAATGTTTCTACGCTGATTACTTTCGATATTTCTCCATTGCATTGTACTACATTGATCATATTGTGTGCTGATCTGTTAATGGTCGGAGCCCAAATGAAGGCTAGACTTGCGTCAGATCTTAACCTGATTCAGTCTCACAGAGTCTGCGTCAATTCGCTCGTGAGTTACTGGATACCTTAAAAATAACCTATGATACGCTATCTTTTAACCTTGATTCTTGATGAGCATTCGTATCACATACTTTGCAACAATATATTATTTTAGACTCATTCATGTCTTGCATTCTGATGTTAACTGCATAGCTCGTCTAAAATGTTCGATGGATCCTTAAGGTCGACAGATAGGGTGCTTGGCACGATCATGACTCACAGATTTGGCAATCAGTAACTGGGTCAAATGGACGGATCAGGATTGACCGGAGAAACATTTGAATACCAGCCTCGCTCTTGTTAATTTTACTCGATGGGTTGGTATCTCGATTGGCATCACGTTCCAAGTATTTTGCTATTTTAGCCTTATCTGTTTTAAGACCGGTCAATTGTATGACGCTAGATTGTCATCATGGTCTCAAACCGGTCCAGACTTGAATACAATGGGGTCCTGCAGGTGACCTGACCTGCGGTTGCCTCTGCTGTAAACGGAGTCATTGACTGCGGATTTGGCAATGGAAATAGCTTAATGCCATATGCTATTTCAATAAGATAATTAATCGTGATGCATATTGATACACATTGGATTCGAAGTATATCATGATTCGTCCACATAATATCTTACAATTATGACTTGGCCATGTGACTCTATGCTTAAATGATGTTGTTACAAGATTGCCAAGAACTTAATTATAATATTGTTATCTACATAGCACACATTATATAATTGTCTGAATCCCGAACTAAGTTGAAACTGATGCATGTGACTATTAAAAAATGGTCTTACACTAACTCGTTGACCAACAAAACTATACTTAATCTATAAATTGCCGTTAAATGAGTATACTTAATGCATTGCCCAGACTTTACAATTAAATCACTTAAGAATGTAATAAATGATGACACTATATTTAATTACAGATCATATGCACTGACTAAAATTGCAACTAACAGTGATCACGTAATGTAATTTGTATGCATAAAATATATCAAAATACATTGCATGAACTTGATCATGCAACATTTATGCACTGCTTACCAAGTGAATCATGTACAATAGTAAAGTAAAATATAAAATACAGTTACTCTGACTACTGACTACTGCAATTATGTCTACAAATATTCGACTATACATACAGTCATGAGCATACAAGTATATCTCATGTGGATACATGAATATATATTGCCAATGAATAGTATAGTGCAATATCGTACAGCTAATTGTAATACATATCCGACAGCTAGCTAATCACAGACTGCATTCGGATCAATGCACTCGCAGGTACAATCAGTAGCATAGAATGCAATGCACAACTATGCCAGCTACCTAGCACCATGAACTGCTATCACCGCAGCTAGTGTGCTCGAAGACCGGGATGCACGAATATACAGTGCAGCACATACAAGCAATCCACCTCCACACTCATAGGGAATGGAATCAATGACTCTCGCACTTTTGGTCATGGTGCGAACCACTGAATTACGCAACGGAAATCTATGCATGCACATCAGCAAACGAGCTAGACCTATCACTAGGACGATTAGTTTCTAACAGACTGATATGTTCTTTAATCGGGCATAAGAAAACTTGGATCCTGATTAAACCACATATCCGTAACACTAAACTGCTACAAGGGTCGATATGATGTCAATGTAATCCAAACTTTAATACATGTAGTAAGCTCTGGAATACCTTCAATCAATCACTAATTAACATTTTATTCAAATATTACTATAGCTTCCTCAAAGGCTCAAATTAGTTATTTTAGATTTTAACAACCATTGAATGATTCATAAACAATTTATCAAAATGTGACTCATATTGACATTAATTGTTTACTTCTCTAGCTTAATAGATTAAATGACACATATTTGATTCATTCAAACTTCACATACACATCCAGGTCACATGTTTTGCTTATGCATTACATATTCAAACATGAAGACTTACGAAGACATGTGTTAATTCTATCAGAACTTATGCTCATTATACTTCAATTTAAAACATGAAATGTACGATAGACCACGCCTACCTCATTTTTCAGTACCTTATAGTATCGACTCTACTGCCCTTTAGAACTTGGCAACACCTTACAAGCCCTGGTATTGGAAGATGGATCTCCTAAATGGACTTGCTTTACCGTATCAAAGCAGCCTTACGTGACTGACAAACCTCCATCACCTCATCATGTCTTCAAACTAAGGAAACTCGATTTACAGTTTATGTTCAGCCTTGCCCTATGGAAGCTGCTTTATGAAATACTGATGCTAGTCCCTTTCTGCGAGACTGCTTACAGCACGTTCATGGCGATGCGACTTCCGACCAGCAGCAGTGTAGATTAACGTGGCAACGAATAGCATGTGAAGCAAAGTCTCACATATGTTATTGATGATATCTAACTAGGATAATTAATGAGTTCAAAACTTGACATTATCAGTATTGGTCAGGCCAAGTGAATGCACGTGATTTCGTTGCGTAGTAAAAGTGAATTAACCTAAGTGATGAAACTGCGTTGACTGCAGATTGCTACTGTGTTCGATAGGACTTTAAGGAACTATACATGCAAATCACTGACAAACACATACTTGCATTAGTTAATCAGATATGAAATCGAATTATAATAGGTAATCACTGAATATTTCAATATTCATTCGAAGTCGATGCTGCATGTACATCAGTAATTACCATGTTAATGATTACGCTGACGTATGCACTATTGCACGTGTGCTAGGAACGAATCGTTTCTACTCACAATGCAGTGAAGATGTGCAATTTAGCAATCAAATTGAGATGCATGACAGTTCGAGCTGAATTCATAATGATATGGTTCAACTTGGTTAGGAAACATGTACATGACATTTCCACCTCTAATCAATTATGAAGTCTGTTTGTAGCATTGATCATTAGTTTTATCAATTCAAATGTATCACACTGCTGATAATATTTACGAAGTGACACTTCAGAAATAGACCAACTAGTTGATGGCAATCCACTTACAGATTTGGCAACTCAGTAGGAGAAGAATAGCATGATACGAATATGGAACATGCATTACATCTACTGACTAGTCAAATGGCATGTACTGACCGTTTCACTGAGAGCTCATTGAACCTGATTCACTTAGAAGAATCGCGAGCTACATTAGCAAATATGCACTGTACTATACAACTGCAAGTGTATTTAATTAGCATCATGAATAATTGTTCTAGTTGGCAAATGTCTACGTAGTCAATCTGTCGCTTTGGAAGTGCGGTTATCTTCACCAGTAAATATGGATGGAGTGAGCGCAAGATCTTAATGGCTGAGAAGAGTGAAGACGCATAGATATTGATGGCTGCAATACGTAGATAGTGTTAAAGAATGTATAATGAATCATAGAATACATAGAATTAAATGAATAGAGTAAAATAAACTGAGGCAATATGGTGTAGTTAGTAAGTGTGGCATGTCTTTGAATAATACGCGGTTTGGATGCATCAGCAGATGTGACGCATAGCGATAGCGCTCATGTTGCAAGGCTCGCTAAACTCGAGATGGAACTCTATACTGAGAGATTGTTGCAAGGCTCCCATTGCAAGGTGCACAACGTGAGGCGAGAAAAGTTTAGATCATATCAGAGTGAGACAAGACTGTGATAACTTGGAGTGTACAGTATGGCAATAGGCACACTTTTGGTCAAAGTGATCCAAATGTATATCATGATCGATATATTAAGTATCCTTTGGAAACGGTGCAACATTACGAATGGCGGATTAAACTGTTGAACTTCGCTAATGATTAGAGGTAGTCGAGTTCCTGGAGGGTAGATCGGCATGAGTGACAAGTGATGGCGATGTCAGATATGTCCAGCTTGCAAGCCAGCTGCAATATGATGACTCTAATTAGATCCGTGAAGGATTCGAACAATTCTCTGAAGATCAGCGTGCCGTACGTGAAATACTCGATAGATGGAAGACTAGGACATTCATGCAGGATAACGGATGAGTGAATTATGGCTGACTATAGAGTTGATCGTTGGTTGACAGTGTCGCATGCGATAAATGATGGCAGTTCCACAATTCACATGCACAGTGCCTGTATAGCTGGTTCTACGGTCAGGAGTCCTCCTAAATGCTGAAAGACATCCATAAACGTACCACACATTTGGGATGTCGATAGCAAAGGATACTGTGGCACCAGTTGTTCAGCAAAACTGGTCAATACAAGGACACAACGAATTGCTCATTTTCCTACTCTGGAGTCACTGATGGCGTAGTGGTACACTCGCATGTCGTGGGTTCAGTTCCCGCTCGCTGACTGTGTGAATGTGGTTTGGAGTTAGGGTCAGGGGCGGAGCTAGCCGGTGCCCAGCGGTCACTCTCTGGCAACCCTCACATCAAGAGGAAGATTTTGGTATCTGTGATTTTCCTGCCATTTTCACACAGGTGCGCTTTTCTGACATTCCTTAAAGCTGACACAATACATTTATATTAACTCATTCATTCAGTAGCAGCCAATTCTGGACCAAGTCTGAAAAGACGTTTAAAACGTCTTTGGGAGTGAATGAGTTAATTGCGTATTTTAAAGATTAGACTGATCTTTGGTTAGGAACATTACATCCTGACTGTCAACATCACTCAAAATCATTACTTTTCCAACATACCAAATAACCAACATGGACGAGAAGTCAAATGTTTATCATGAGATCCACCGTCAGGTTTCACTAAATAAAATGCACACGTGTATTAAACTGACAACAAACCTGATAGTGAAAAGTAACGTTAAGAATTGTGAAGAATTAAGAGACAGTTGTGTCTTTGAGGTTTTTTTAGAAATGATTTGAATGAACAAGCCATCGATCGCGGTATGCGAAATGGGCGTTGATGACAATTGCTCACTCTTATTTGCTGTTAGCTAGTGATTCTGAACATGACATACAAGTTAACTATGGGATAGTACGCAAAAGCATAGCAACGGCAAAGAAAATGGCATGACCTAGTCAATTAAGCGCATCAAAACATAACTTTTCCCTGCTTGCATTCTGAGTGTGTTGGGCAGGGTTCTCTACATTTGTGCAGTTTATATCATGAAACCCTGACTGTGGATGGTATGACAAACAATGACTTCTCAGTTCCAGAGTCTGACAAGAATGTATGCACACGAGTGCATATCACTGTAGCCACGCCACTGAAAAACTTATTGCTATGCCATTGATTAGCGATTGTGAATGGTTGTCTGTTTTTATACATGCCCTTTAATCGACTGGCAACACACAGATACCTGTCCGTCAACGAGGGTGTCGCCCTCGGACTAATCGCTCCATTCGAAGTTGATTAATCGCACAGCGCCAATCAGGGATTTGACCCCAGTCCCGCTGTCACGTCAGTGAAGCCCAGCTACCGTTGACATGCCAACGTGAGTGTTAAACACACACGCGCCTTATCTCCCCGCCCCTCCCCACTCTATTTCACACACACTTAGCGAAGCTGCTAATCTGTCAGCGATGCGAGCACGAGGCCCCCGGTTGTAGGCCGGCCCAGCTGTTGGGCGCCAGTAATCCCTGTGAAATCTCGCTTTCTCTAGGACAATTCGCGCACACCACGTCCCCATTTCATGGCTGCCATCCCCTCAGCGCAACTTACTAACATCCAAAGCCTCGAATTACCTCCCTACCGCTCCTCCCTTTCGTCCCCATGCTGATACCAAAGCCACAAAAAAAAATGATGAAAAGCATTTTTTTTTTTTGCATGGGGGAAAACAAAAGAGCACTTGAAGTTTGCGGGCTTGAAGGCACTTATTCTTATTACATTCAAAATGCTTTTATCCCAAAGAATATCCTGCAGACCTTTGCCTCCCTTTTTCTTTCACGAGTCCTTAATTCAGATCGCCTGACCACTATCGTGCCAACGTCAACCTCAGAGGGTGAATGTGAAGACTTTTAAGCCATAAACACACTGTGATGGACCGAATGACTTTTATCTGAAAAAGCTACCCCGCCACCCTCCCACCCACAAAAAAAAAATGTGCCTTACATTTTGGGATTTTTATCTGTATTCTGTATTTTGATGTAACAGTCGTTTTAAGGCAGCAGTGGGGAACGTTTGAAATATGTGGGTTAAATGTTTTGGGGCTTTTTATAACAATTCCTCTGAGGTTTTGTATTTGTTTTTATATTCCATCCACATGCATGTGTTCCCCCACCCATGCCTTAAGGGGCTTCATTTGTGTAATACAGTATATGTCCAATAGCAAATCTGTTGTTTCCTGTCACTTTTTCTTGTCCAACCAAAGCAGTGCACATGAAAACTGGTGCTTACCTCAGGACCACGCGCGCGCACACACACACACAAGACACATGCACACATAACACGCAGTTGTTCTGTTTTTAAACCTGTGGTTATTGTCTGTTTATACATTACAGTTTTACAGCAGAGTGATGACATTTGATACTGCTTTTTTATTGTTATTATGATTATTACGATGTGGCGTACACTTTCCATTGTGTTGTCCTTTAAAAAAAAAAAAAAAAAAGAAAAAGAGGCGTCTACGGGTCTGCCCCAGTCGGTGGCTGTCTTCACGGGCTGTCTGTGAACATCAGAACCGCACTCGGGGCTGAGCGCCATGCCATGTTGATGTTGTTTGGGTTCAGAGTGGAGCTTCCAGGGACTTTTCACAGCCCGTTTGACACAGTGTTCAAGAGCTTGAGGCAACACACATGCACACATACACCCATTTATACAGCACACACACACACACACACACACACACACACACACACACACACACACACACACACACACAGGAGGACAAGTTTTCTTTTTTTTTTTTTTTAGGGAGGGCGGGGTTATTTTCTGATATGCGTTATGAGTGTGTGGGAATTTCAGCAGCTTATTTACTCGTTTTAATGAAAATGTGCCCCCCCCCCGTTAAAATAACACACTTTCCTCTGTAGCACCAAATCCAAGCAGTAAGAGGAAGAGTCAGATAACCCCCTTTTTTTTTCAAGGAGAAGCTCCAACACACACACACACACACACTCAAATGTACATACTGACAGAAAAATAAACCGCATGTGCTCAAAAACCTCAATTATGAGGTTTTCCTTAGACTGCTATCGGTCTCCCACTGGGTCCCCATATGAAAGCCAGAATCAAAGGTGGTAAAAGTACTCACATTCCGTGCTTAAGAAGCAGTCCTATGTTTTCTTTATGTGAAGATGAGAAAATATAGATTCTAAAATGTGCTCACTGTAACAGTAAAAAGTAAACATTCATTTCTACCATCAATCGTAGACAATGCATGTTCTCCCCAGGCCTGCATGGTACTCCCGTTTCCTCCCCCATTCCAAAAACATACACAGCAGGCTGATTGAACACTCTAAATTTAGTCCCTAGGTGTGAGTGTGAGTGTGGATGGTTGTTCGTCTCTGTGTGCCCCGCGATTGGCTGGGAACCGGTTCAGGGTGTCCCCCGCCTACTGCCCGAAGACGGCTGGGATAGGCTCCAGCGGATCGGAAAATGGATGGATGGATGCAATACCTGCTTAGATAACTTTGCACAGCTAAATGGAAAAAAACCTCTTGTCCACAGATTCCCACTTTTATTAATTTACAATGTGCTTATACTAAGTCTGTGTTTGTGTGTGTTTGTGTGTATGTGTGGGGATGAGGGAGGGGACATGCTTTAGCTTTGACTAAGGTTTTTCTATGATGACACCTTGTTCCCATGGTCCCAAACAAACAAACAAACAAACAAAAAACACCCTCAACTCAACTTTATTTAAATAATGTATCATGATTTAGGTCCCCATAATTAAACGTTTTTTTGTTTGGGCCACCTGTCGATGTTCCTTGATGGTGCGGGTGGGTATACTTTATATTACATATGATCATAACCCCCCAAAATATTGTAAATAACAACATGTGGGGGGTGGGGGGGTATCGGAAAGTCTTCCCATTTTTCGCCCCCAGAATACATAAAACGCAATAGACTACAATTGAAATAATAATACTATACTTCTAATACAAGCACTGTTTTTTTTTTTTAATTAGGTAATGATAACTGGGGAAAAAAATACGCCTTCACTGAATGGGTTTTGTCGGACTGAGGACAACTTTTTTTTAAGGCCTGCTTGTATATTTTGCTTCTGCAATCAAGTCAGTAATCCCCAAAAGGCTACCTTATAAAAACAATTTCGCAGTTGACTCGTTGAAGAATTGTCCGGGAACATGCGAGTGAGCGAGGCGCTGATGTCGATAACCTTTCGGAGTCAGTGGGCCGGAAGTGTTTGCTTGTCTGTTTATGCCATCGGAGCATGCGGAGCAGGGCCTAATTCACATCCTGGCAATAAAGCTGGGCGCGAAGGAGACGAGCCGAGGAGCAGGAAGTGAACTTTTGCCCGTGGCGCAGGATGTGTCGAGGCAGATAGTAGAGGGAGAGGAATCGGGGCGAGTGCAAGCGGGGTGGAGCCTGAGCCATTGTCCGCCTATGAAAAGCCCGCGTGAATCTCGAAAATGCTCCATTCACAAAACAAGTCATTATCTTGGCTTTTCCTTTTCCACTTTGCTCGGTTGGGAATAAACCTCTGCTCGGAGTCACGGTGATACGGTCGAATGCATTGGAAGGCGTTCAAGCGCTTTGTGGTGAGGATGTTGTGGATTTATCGTTAAGAGCGGGGGTGGGGGGGGCGGAATTGGTTGAGTAGCGAGCATTTAGGTAGGCTACATACCAAGAAAACTGCAGTATGCTTATTACAAAAATATCTTCCGAAGGCAATGTTACAAACCACACAGACTACACAAATCATTATTTATTCATTATAACACTTCACAACTGCAATAACTTTTGAGAATCGCAGCATAGATCAACTGGAGTCCGCAAATGACATTCGCTCATATTTGTCGCTTGTTGCGAGGCAGAGTTCATAGGGCTCAGCCAATCCTGCCCCACAAACCAATGCAAAAACCCCAAAATGAACCATGACCAATAAAAAGCAAATTAGCTATTGAACAGATTGTAGCAACATTCCTCAAATTCTTTCCTTTACCCAACATCACATATTCTGCGTCCTGCTAGGCAGAGTTCACCGGGAAAACAAAACGATTGCCAAACAAAGCACTTTGGAGGATTATTTGGTATTGGTAAAGTCCGTAGGTAGATACTGTTTGCCGATTGGATGGCGATGCGCATTTCAGGTCATATTTCACCGAGCAGCGTTTTGAATGTTGCAGGTTTTTTTGGGCTAGGGTTCGTTCAGGGTGGTCAAAGACGTTGGCCGGCAATTTTAATGGTTTCACACAGTTTTTCTTGTCGCCAGCAAATTTTGAGCATGTTCAAAAATTTGATGGCGACACGAAAAAAAAACAACTGTTTGCAACCATTAAGACTGTTTGGGAATGTCTAGTAAACGTCTTTGCAACTGTTTGCAACTGTTGAAGGTCAAAGTCATCTGATTGGTCAAAGTCAGTTAAAAGCACACACTTCCATATCGTGTGTGTGTGTGTGTGTGTGTGTGTGTGTGCGCGTACGCATTTATTTGGCACAGAAATGCTTTGTTAGCCTCCAGCGTAGTTTAGCAGTTTGGAAGGTGATAAATAAGGCTTTTATGAAATTCCATTAACAAAGCAGAGCCAAATAACAGCCTTCGCAGTGGGTTAATTAAATTTTTATATGCTCATGCTTGATTTCTTTTGCCATTTCTTTCCTTTTTAAATGTCAGTGTGAGACCCATAACTTTTATAACACTAACAGTATGGAAATCATATATGGAAAAAAGAAGACGGTCTGGATGAATTCCAGCAGCCTAAGATGGATGTCGGCTTTTAAAGCTTCCTACCAACTTTGGGAAAGAAAAAAAACAAAAAACAGAATAATAATAATTTTAGCCGCATCCAAAGGGGAGAAGTACTAACCCGACATTACTTAAAAAAGAAATATCTCCGACTGTCTATTCAGTTTTATGGATTCACGTGCTGGCTGTGCATCATTGCCTTTTAGTGTGGATAATCATAGGTGCCAAAAGCCACCATTGTCCACTGCCTATTTCCTTTTTTTATGAACTGCCAAATTACAGAGAAAAACGCTCCATTTTCATCCCTGGAGCTAAGAATGGACTTTTTCCTTGCGTGATTGTGCACGCCGCTGCTTGAAGTGAGCATTGTCGCTGATGTAAGCAGCGTGGTCATCCGCGCGTGTTGTCTTTGTGCACCTCCCCCCCCCAAGGGACCCGCCCGCCCCTATTACTTGCCTTCATTCTAAGCAGCTGCTTCACATTTACATCAGTGTATGTGATGCTTTTATTCCTCGTTTCATCCGCTCCAAGTGAAAAATTAGCTGTTGCGCGGGTGAGTGACCCCTGCCTAAATTTGATTTCACTTTGACGACCACAAATTTCATTCCCGTAATGCTGTCCTATTTTGAGCTTTCTTTCATTGGTCTCAATGCTCACAAAGTTAGTTTTTTTTTTTTTTGTCCCCACATAATGATTATGACCACTACACACACACACACACACACTTACATGACTTGGCTGATTCTAATAAACTTTAAACAAAGCCCAAGCATTCAGATTTGTACTTTTCCCAAATTGGTGGTCCCCCACACTGAAACTCAGAAGAATTTTGTCCAGGCCATTTCTAAAAAATGCATTCATTTCTGGAGCTTTCTCAGATTTTTGTTTGCCAGGCTAAAAGACATAACTAAACCAACTTTATTAGTCTGGGTCAGTTCTAAAAATGGAACACATTCCTTCTAATAGCTCATGCATTTGTGTTTTTCACCTTGATTTTTATGATGGGACCATGTACAGTTTTTGTCCCCAGATCGTGAGGATGACCAACACATGCACACACACACAACTAGGCTGATTTCTAATACTCTTCAGAATAGCTTTCGCCAAATTATAGAAACTGAAACTTAAGTCTGGGCCAATCTCAAAACAGATTCCTTCATAGTAGCGCGTGAGACTTCCCTGATCTTGGATCTCCATGACGTTACCTTTTTGTCCCCAAAATAGCGATAAGAGACTCATGACGCTTTGCAGTAACAAGTGTAAAAAGTAAAATTACGTAACAGCTTATGCATCCGTATTTTGACCTTTCCCTATTTTTGGTCCCCATGATGTGACTGTGTAAACTGACTTTTTGTCCCCAAATAGTGATGAAGACGAGTAGACGTACACGTGCACAATGGATAAATTTCTAAAAACGTAACAGATGTCTTCAGAGTAGGTCATTCTTTCATATTTTAAAATTTTCCAAATTTTTGGTTGCACAGCACAGATGACTTCAAAATAGCTTGCTTTTCCATGATTATTACCCCCTGATTTTTGGTTCCCATGCTCTATAAAACGCCACCTTGGTGTCACTTTATCAGCTGACTTTAGTCCCCATATCATCAAAATGACCAGTACACACATACACAAATGGTGCCAATTGTACAACTTTAGCAGCCTGCCCGTACGTTCACATTTTGTGGGTTTTCCGTGATCTTTGCTCCCCGTGACGTGACCCATGTCACAAGACTTTTTGTCCCCAACTGGTGATGAAAACCACTTCGCACACACACGCATACATAAATGGGGCCAATTGTACAGCTTGAACAGATTGTTTTCAGAATAGCGCACGCATTCAAATTTTTTGGGCCAATGCTCAAAACTTGCCTTGCGCTCCTTTTCTGACATGTCCCACGTTTGCCTGTCCACTAGCTCTGACTCCCTCCTTAAATCTTGCTCACCCCCCACCCACGCCCCCGATCCACTTACTTCCAGCTGTTTCTCATGCTGAAGAAGACACTTGTCTAAATGTTTACACCGAGGGCTACTTTCTTTTTCACTAAGCCCTGATCGATTTCCAAAATGAACCCCGCCACCACATGCTTTGACCCCCACTGCATGATGGTTAACCCCCCGCCCACCTCCCCCCACCACCGCCAAGAAAACCGAGATTAAAACCAGAGGAAATGAATACTGCTCAGAAAGATGCCAGCAAAGTAAACATGTATGAAATTGCACAATTGCGCCAGGGCCCTCCGGGTGCACAGCAGCCAAGTCATGCGCCCAGATGAAGGGAACAAGAGGAAAAAAAGCAAAGCCAGAAACCAAATTGTAAGAAAGAGAAGAGAGCGGGGAAATGGAGGGGGGGAATAGTGTCTTGCCTCGCTTGCTGTTTCTTTTTCTGTTTGGTGAAGCTGAAAGTGTGATTACCTTCAGGAAATGATGCAGCTCATTGTCAGACTTGCTGGTGCTCATCCATCATGTCAGCTCGCCCTCACAACTGTGAAGCTTTGCTGCAACTGGACGAGAAGCAAAAGTGCAGTTTTAATGTCAATGGGTTTTATTAACAGGAGAACACAGCTTTTTTTTGTTGTTGATACTTGGAATTATGGCTGAATGATTTTGAACTATCATCTCATTGCAATTCCCCACCCCAAACTCCCCCAATAGTGCGACTGCAAAATATGAGTGTTTTTTTTCCCCAATGTCTCTTTACATGTTTTTTTTTTTTTTTAGAGCCCCGCAATAAAGTAATCTGTGTTACAATAAATATCAGACAGATATCAGACTTATAAATGTTTGTTCTCGTAGCTTTAGCTTATGCTAAAATAAAGGCAAATGAACCACGAATTGAAAGTCAGTTTAGCGACTTCACCTAAGATTTGCGATTGGACTTGCAGTCTTCCAAGCGCTCACGACGACCGCTTCACAAAATTCTACAGACCCAAGTGTGATGCACGCATGAATCTGTCATAAATCAGATCATGCAAACCAATCTATGGCTTTGTCACTTCAGCTTTTTATGTCAACATCTGGACCGCACTTAAAAGCACTGAACTTATTGAGATGCCATATAAATACATAAATTACAGATGGAAAAATAACACAGACTAAGCAAAGGGTTTTTTTTCCCCCCAGATTGCATCCTTTACCATTTGAAAATAGCATTCCACTAAATCGCGATGTCGATTTGAATTCCTTTCATTGTTCAGCGTCTAATTCAAAGTGTCTGCTGTCGCTTGAATTGAGTTTAGTAGGAAAAGTGCAATGCGGTCGCTAAAATTTTTTGTAGTACTTGAAAATGTTTATTTTTAATTTTTTTGGGGGGGGCAGGGGGCTGAAGCAAAATGTAGCATTCTCATGGCAATATTTTATGTTTTATTTTTACTTTTTTTCTGCAGAAACTATATGATAGTGCACAACGTTTTTTGCACTATTTCCGACTAAATTTTTGTAAGTTCATGTTTGACATCAGTGAAAGGGGCCACTTAAAACATTAAAAAAAAAAAAATCATGGCTCTGTGAACTGTCATATCTCCCCATATGTCTATAAATACCAGCACACACATGCATGAGTCTGCCAATTCTAAAAATGTCAAAGAAACCTCTAGAATATTACATGCATTCATATTTTGGGCTTTCCACGCCGTTTGTTCCCCAAACTGAAAGACACCCCCGTGACTTGACAGTGTATGTAGACTGACTTTTGGAACACACACACAGACACATAGAGTAAGTGGTTAACACTTTCAGAATAGGAGCTTTCCTTGATTTTTTTATTATTATTTTTTTGACATGCTTTTCATGAGGTGACTGCGAGGTCCCTCCACACTGGTGAAAACCAGTGCAAACACCTACATTAATGCTAAAACCTTAACATTTGGTATTTTGGGCTTCCCTTGATTTTTGGTCGCCACGCTGAAAGATGTCCTCATGATGTCATTTGTTAGGCATTCGTCCCCATATTGTGTGGAAGACCAGAACTCACAGACACAAGGCCTGCAGACTCCAGATTAGATCATCTTTAATGAAGTTGCCATGCCGCATTTGGAGTGTCGCTTCTTGTAGAAAAAGTCATTATTAAGGACCGGGCGATCGGAGAGAACAAACGTGCCAAGATTGTCCACTGCCTCGGGGTTCTCCTCCTACACACAAACACACACATGAATCAGAAATTAAGGGCAGTATTGATGGATTGGGCGGCTGGTTGGATTATGATCTAATGAGGATGACTGGGATGTGCCCGAAGGAAGTTCAGTCGCGGGACGCACTGCCACGCTGACAGCGCAGCACACATGGAAAAGCAAACACACATTTGCAACGGAAATGTCTTCATTCACATGACATGCCGCCGCGTTGTCGTCCATCAGTCACTTTTTAAGCAATACAACCAAACAGTATTTCTGCCTTCTTAAAAAAAAAAAAATGCCAATATGCTTTTAATGAAATGAATGTATTTATTGCATGTCCAAATGTTTTATAGTTATTTTTTTGTGTACATTTCAACCGTGGATTTTTTTCATGATGACATTCGTTAAAACGGTGTCGATAAGGTTTGTATTTTTTTAAAAGGCAATGTGAAAACATGTAGCAGTTTGTTCCGTCACTATACTCCAAATCTTCCTCGCAATAAAGTCCAATTGCATAGCAAATCTGAAAGAAAACGTGTGTATTTTGTGTTTTGTCCACCTCGCATGAAGGAGAATGAATTTAAATTAAAAGTGAGTAAAATTACTTTAAAGGACATTGGGTGTTCGGGTGGTTAGCAGATCCGCCTCGCAGTGCAGAGGTGCAGGGTTCGATTCGGGCTCCGGCCTTCCTTGTGCGGAGTTTGCATGTTCTCCCGGGTTTCCTCCCACATTACAGAAACATGCACTGTAGGTTAATGGAACACTCTAAATTGTCCCTAGGTGTGATTGTGAATGCAAATGGTTGGTTAGCAACCAGTTCAGGGTGTCCCCCGCCTGCCGCCGAAGACAGCTGCGATAAGCTCTCCAGCACGGCCGCGACCCTCGAGAAGATAAGCGGATTAGAAAATGCCATCCATTTTCTTGGATGGATTCCATGTGTTACTTTTATTGACTTGTGTTCATTGTAGTCAAATTATTTACAATTATAATTTAATTTAGTAAGTTATATATAGATATAGATAAATACATCAATATACAAGCAATGATCAACTAAATCTCTTAATATTTATGACATTTTCCAAATCCTCAGAATTTCAGCCATCAGTCATAAATCTTAAATCTCAAAAAAATTCATTGATTTCTGTGGTGCTCCATGAACGACGACGGATTGTGGAATCAAAATAACACATTTGCAAAAATCTGCTTTTACTTTGGAAAACGATGATCAACATTTGTGCCCATTTCCTGGCATGCGACGGACCAAACCCAGTAACTAAATAATTTTTTTTGTGTGCACTTTCTTCACCGTGAAATTAAAATAATTTTGTTTTTAATAAAGGGATGGGAATTGAATCCGATTAATTACCAAGGTCATCTACAAATACATTGCTCATTAAGATAATTCTTAGTTGCAGCTCTAAGCTCTCTCTCTCTCTCTCTCCTCTCTCTCTCTCATACTTATTTGGCATGAAGTGGGATGAACATGAAAATGAAAGAAGTCCTGCCTGCAAGTTCATTCTCTCGCACGCGAGCGCCTACTTTAAGTTGGAGAATTTCAAATGAATCCTCATACATCACACCGCGTCCACATGCAACGGATGAGGAAATCCATTACTCTGTCAGTTGCGGTATAACATTCGTATAACGCCAACATTCGTGCACACGCACACACATACAGGTACGGCTTTTTCCACGGTCTGAAAATTCCCTTTTTTTTTTTTAAGTTCTTATTATTATCGGTGGTGCGTAAGTAATCATTCACATTTTGAACATGATTCAAACATGTCAACAGATGCCATGAGGAGGAAAAATCAGCAGGTGCGGCAAGTGATTAACGCTCACGCTTGACATTTAACGCTGACTCACTTCCTCTGAGTCTGTCGTAATGGACATGATTGGCTGTCACCGTCCAATTCCAAGATTGGATGAAATAGAAGGGCAGATAAAACATAAAACACATTTCATGGCAAAGAAAAACGCTATTACAGCTTTGGTGAGGATCTGGAAAAAAGTGCGGATGAATTTAGTCGCACATTTTGATGAAGCGCTAACTAGCAAAAAATAGACCAACAAAAAGCTGCATTTCCACCAAAAGCTTCAGAAATTGTTGTTTTTTTGGTACATGTAGATTTTATTCCTAAAAAGTTCTAATCAGATAAGTTTAGGACCTCAAATGTCCCTGGACCTCTCAAAAGTAGTTTTACCTCTTTTTTTTTAATGTGATGTCATATGTGTGAACCTGTGTGCGTGTGTGTGTGTGTGTGTGTGTGTGTGTGTGTGTGTGTGTGTGTGTGTGTCTGGGGGGTGGGGGGGAGGTCCTGCAGTACATACAAGTCAAAATGCGGACAGGAGGGAATGCAAGAGAGTTTGATTGACACTCTGAGTTGGAGTGGTGACACATTCTCTGTGTGTTTTCATCCCCCTCCAACATCAGGTTAAATCGACACCGAAGATTGAAACGATGTAGTGGAAGAATGCAAGTTGAGTGGATGATGGGACATGAGAAGGACAAAGGTGTTGACTGCCCACTCATTTCAACTTGGTCAGCTGTCAGTGGTGAGAGGAAGCCATTAGGAAGTGTGTGTGTGTGTGTGTGTGTGTGTGTGTGTGTGTGTGTGTGTGTGTGTGTGTGTGTGTGTGTGTGTCACAGCGAGAGCGAGATAGACTAACTAGACCGTCACGGATACCGACGTGCTACATAAACAGCACTTAATAAATGGATTAGAGCAGCTCTCATACTGTAAAGCACGAGTGTCAAACTCGTTCTTGTCGCGGGCCACATTGTAGTTACGGTTTCTCTTGGAGGGCCGTTATGACTGTGAATTATGTGGAACCTTATAAATATTTAACCACCTCATCATATCGTATACACAGCGAACAACAAATTGATGGATAACCAGTTTTGACTCGACATAAAAACAGTGTGGACTCGATTTCAGTCAGCACTTAACATTTTACCATTTTGAACAAGAATGGCAAATTTTAAACTGAAATCACATTTTAGACACAAATTTGAGAAGTTTCTCAAAAGTCAGATAAAAAAAATCTTGCATGCTATTTAACCCCAAAATTAAAATAAAATAAAATGAAATATTCTGGTTCGGAATTTGTCAGTAAGTAAAATTAATCAAGGAATAGCCCATATAAAGTGAAAACAAAAAACACAAAAATAGTATTGTAATCCATGCCATATTTAAAAAATCAGTATCTAAAATTAGCCTTCAAATTAATAACCACTAAGCGTGTCCTCTAAATGTGCTGAAACTATGCCCTGCTCAACTGTCAACTGTCAATCAAACATGACAATACTTTCCTGTGCCTACACATCCCTACATGTTTGAAAATACATCTGCTTGAAGCCTCCGGAGGCTGAAATGTATCTCACCGACTTTACAAGCCCTGACGAGAAGCGCTACCCACCACCTAGCTTGTAAGCTAACAGGCCCCAGGAGACTCTTTGGAGGTGACGCCGCTCTGTTGCAGCAGACGGCAAGCTCGTCTGCTGCAACAGAGCTCCTCACTTGCTGTTGTGCCGGCGTGTGAGTGAGTCCACATTGCAGACACTTGTTAAACAAACCTTTGGGCGCATACTTCCTGTTAGCTACAATGCTTTGCGTTATATTGCGTATTACGATAGCATGAATAACACAACATACATGGGAATGTATAAAAAGACACTAAGCTCTTTTGTAAATTGTGGCATCCTTGTAAGATACATTTTCAGGTTGTAGGCATTGCTAGCTAGCTAATAACACACTGTAGTGGTCGAAACAGGCCCAGTAATTAAAAGTAAATCACAAGTTGGATGAAGGTGCACAAGATAACAAAATCTGGAAAACTGAAATGGTTAAAAAAAAAAAAACAGTTTAATGCTCCATGTCCATAATTTGTGACTACATAATTGTCAATCAAAGCAAATTTCGAGCAGTTAGCTTCAATCAGGTCTAACGTACAGTATCACTTTACATCACCTTGAAGAATAGCATTTGGTTTATGAGCTTCTAATTACTGATGTATAAACCGTTACAGAAACCTGAAAAAATATTTTATAAATGCTGTATGTAAACCTTCCTCTCCGTGCGTGCTGGTCTCTCAAATCTGTTAAGCACTTTACCTGAATTTTGTCATTAGGAGTCCATTATAC
This sequence comes from Hippocampus mohnikei, assembly GCA_026261675.1. Lineage (NCBI taxonomy): Eukaryota > Metazoa > Chordata > Actinopteri > Syngnathiformes > Syngnathidae > Hippocampus > Hippocampus mohnikei. Next base: position 5,558,972 of record JAKGUB010000346.1, on the reverse strand, counting down.
ACGAGGAAAAAAAAAAAATTAGACTTTTGCCCGGATGCGCAACAGTTGTGTCATATTTCTTTCCTTGGCCCAGGTTCCACTCATTCACACTACTTGTGAAGCAATGAGCCCATAAGGAATTGATAATAATAATAATCTGCCATAAAACAGAGGGAAATTTAACATCACTTCATCATGTTAATTAGTGCTCACAGTGTGACCACATTCAGAGAGAGGCTTCTGCACAATGTCTGCAAGAGTTCACAACCTTTCAAAGTTTCCAGTCTGGCACATTCTCCAAAGATTGGCGATCCCTAAAAAGGATGCTTTGATGACTTCCTCGCCCACTTATGAATGTTTTTATTTAAAAGCTCTTCTTCAGTGAAGGCATGTCGCCACACCTTATATTATCTTTTTTTTTTGGTCCGGTTAGTTCATATATCAAGACAAAGTAAATTTTCTCAGGACTCACAACGTGATTTTTTTTTTTTTTTGTGGGGGGGGGGGGTATGTTTGTCTTGTAGTTAATAGGTTAGTATGTAGCTCTATTTACTTGGCTGAAAATATTGTTGTTAATGTTATGCAGGCATTTTCAAATGCACTGGTATCCTGCGAAAATGAAAAAAATCAAAAACAACAAAAAAGTAACCTTAATCAAGGCATCAAATCAGAATCATTTAACTTGCGGCTCCAAAGCTACAGTTCGCGGACCTCTGGCGGTTCAGGAACCTCAGTTTGAGAATGTTTGAGGTAGGGCAGCTCTGGCATAAACAATCCATTCGATGATGTGCTCATCAAATTCAAGCATTCTTTGTGTATATTGTCGCGTTTTTAAAAAATGTTCCCTTTTTTCATGAAAGCTAAAGAAGAGTCTCTGGTCCATGTTTTTTTTTTGAGAGTTGGGGAGGAAAGGAAGCCCGTCGTCATGACCTTTCCATGTTGTGTGTCCTGGCATGTCCAAGGCGTCTCTTCCACCCTGCTTACACTCCCTCCGACTCAATGGAAAACATCTGCCTGCGAGCACAGTGTGCCCAGTTTGGTTCAATCCAGTTCAGTCGTTTCCCAGCTACCGCTCCCATCTCCTCCAGCGTCCAGAGCGCTCCCTTGCGCCCCGTCCTCCTTTTAAAAGGTGGGGCCGGGCTGCGGCCGAAAACAAAGACAAAGTGCATGAGAATGTGTTCCTCACCCACATGTGCAAGCTTCCCCTTTCCTCTCGCTTACACTCCGTTTGATTTGCCAAAAAAGCGTCTCCCTCGCTGATGTTGCGCTTCTTCTGGACGGTCATGCTTTTAAAAAGCTAGAAAAAAACCCTGGAGGTATAACACAATGTGGTATACGTGGACTTCAGTAATTGATTAATTGGTAAAGCTGCAAGGTTAACAGCTGACCATTCAACTTCACTTCTTGATTCACAGATGACATGTTTGGCAATGTAATGCATTTGCACTAATAACATCACTCACAAATTTGTATGCCCCTTCCTATTTTCACATTAGAAATGGTCCCGTTGAACTCTTAACGAATCCTAAACCTAAATTGGACTCCAGTTTAGGTTAGCTGGGGGGCCCTAACCTCGACCATGTATAGCACGGCTTTTTAGGCCAAAAAACGACCATGTATAGTAAGGCGTTTTTAGCGGAAAAAAACCGACCATGTATAGTAAGGCGTTTTGGGCCGAAAAAAACGACCATGTATAGTAAGGAGTTTTTAGCCGAAAAAAAAAGACCATGTATAGTAAGCCGTTTTTAGCCCAAAAAACGACCATAGTAAGGCGTTTTTAGCCGAAAAAAACGACCATGTATAGTAAGCCGTTTTTAGCCCCAAAAAACGACCATGTATAGTAAGGCGTTTTTGGCCGAAAAAAACACCCATGTAAAGTAAGGCGTTTTTAGCCGAAAAAAACACCCATGTAAAGTAAGGCGTTTTTAGCCGAAAAAAACGACCATGTATAGTCAGGCATTTTTAGCCCCAAAAACGACCATGTATAAAAAGGCGTTTTTAGCCGAAAAAAACGACCATGTGTAGTCAGGCATTTTTAGCCCCAAAAAACGACCATGTATAGCAGCGGTCGGGAACCTATGGCTCGCGAGCCATATATGGCTCTTTTTATGATTGCATCTGGCTCGCAGATTAAAAAAAAATTCTCTCTTGTTTATGAATGCATCCATCGATCGATTTTTCACTGCTTATTTCCTGTTCGGGCTGCAGTTGGCTCAAGGAGCCATTTTGATTAGGTGATACTGGCCAGCGTTATCGTTGCTGTGGAAACAGGTGTCGCCCCTTTTGAATCAACCCGCTCGGCCATTAGCTCAAAGCTAATCCGAAAGCGAATAAAATGGCGAAAAGAAAAAAGATGGCGAGTTTGGGAGACTTCAGGGCGAATGGACCGAAGGATTCGCCTCCGTGGAAAACGGGTTCTGCGGTGTGTCTGATTTGCGATGACAAAATAACATCGATGAAACGGTCGAATGCAGCGCGGCACTTTGACACGCCCCATGCTACGTTCGCATCAAAATACTGTGCGGGAGATAGCAGAAAGGAAGCGTGCAAGCGACTGAGCAGTGTGCAAGCTAGCCAGCAGTAACCGCGTCTGGACCGGCAAGCTGACTTTCATTCCGATAGTTTTGCTGGATGGTGAGTAGTACCACAAAATTATTTTAAAGAATACATTCAGAGGTTTATTATACTGAAATTTTGTTGAAATCACTTTTAATATATAGTTGTATAAATGTTTATATACACTGTATATATATGGCTCTCACTGCAATACATTTCCAAATACTTAGATTTTATGGCTCTCTTAGTCAAGAAGGTTCCCGACCCCTGATGTATAGTAAGGCGTTTTTAGCTAAAAAAACGACCATGTATAGTCAGGCATTTTTAGCCCAAAAAAACGACCATGTATAATAAGGCGTTTTTAGCCCAAAAAAACAACCATGTTTAGTCAGGCATTTTTAGCCCCAAAAAACGACTTTGTATAGTAAGGCGTTTTTAGCTAAAAAAACGACCATGTATAGGAAGGCTTTTTTAGACGAAAAAAACGACCATGTATAGTAAGGCGTTTTTAGCACAAAAAAATGACCATGTATAGTAAGGCCTTTTTAGCCGAAAAAAACGACCATGTATAGTAAGGCATTTGTAGCTAAAAAAAACGACCATGTATAGGAAGGCGTTTTTAGCCCCAAAAAACGACCATGTATAGTAAGGCGTTTTTAGCCGAAAAAAACGACCATGTATAGAAAGCCGTTTGAGCGAAAAAAACGACCATGTATAGTAAGGCGTTTTTAGCCAAAAAAACGACCATGTATAATAAGGCGTTTTTAGCCGAAAAAAACACCCATGTATAGTAAGGCGTTTTTAGCCGAAAAAACCCACCATGTATAGTAAGGCATTTTTAGCCCAAAAAACGACCATGTATAATAAGGCGTTTTTAGCCCAAAAAAAACGACCATGTATAGTCAGGCATTTTTAGCCCCAAAAATGACCATGTATCGTAAGGCGTTTTTAGATAAAAAAACAACCATGTATAGTAAGGCATTTTTAACCGAAAAAACCGACCATGTACAGTAATCCGTTTTTAGTCCCAAAAAACGACCATGTATAGTAAGGCGTTTTTAGCTAAAAAAACGACCATGTATAGTAAGGCATTTTTAGCCGAAAAAACCGACCATATATAGTAAGCCGTTTTTAGCCCAAAAAAACGACCATGTATAGTAAGGCGTTTTTAGCTAAAAAAACAACCATGTATAGTAAGGCATTTTTAACCGAAAAAAACGACCATGTACAGTAATCCGTTTTTAGTCCCAAAAACGACCATGTATAGTAAGGCGTTTTAGCTAAAAAAACGACCATGTATAGTAAGGCGTTTTTAGCCCAAAAAAACGAACATGTATAGTAAGGCGTTTTGGGCCGAAAAAAAACGACCATGTATAGTAAGGCGTTTTGGGCCGAAAAAAAACGACCATGTATAGTAAGCCGTTTTTAGCCCAAAAAAACGACCATGTATAGTAAGGCGTTTTTAGCCGAAAAAAACGACCATGTATAGGAAGGCGTTTTGAGCCGAAAAAAAAGACCATGTATATAGTAATGCGTTTTTTGATTAAAAAAAAGACCATGTATCGGAAGGCGTTTTTAGCCCCCAAAAATGACCATGTATAGTAAGGAGTTTTTAGACCCAAAAAACGACCATGTATAGTAAGGCGTTTTCAGCCGAAAAAAAAGACCATGTATAATAAGGCGTTTTTAGCTAAAAAAACGACCATGTATAGGAAGGCGTTTTTAGCCCAAAAAAACGACCATGTATAATAAGGCATTTTTAGCCAAAAAAAACGATCATGTATAGTAAGGCATTTTTAGCCGAAAAAAACGACCATGTATAGTCAGGCATTTTGGGCCAAAAAAAACGACCATATATAGTAAGGCATTTTTAGCCGAAAAAAACGACCATGTATAGTAAGGCGTTTTTAGCTAAAAAAACGACCATGTATCGGAAGGCTCTTTTAGCGCAAAAAAACGACCATGTATAATAAGGCATTTTTAGCCGAAAAAAACGACCATGTATAGTAAGGCATTTTTAGCCAAAAAAAAACGACCATATATAGTAAGGCGTTTTTAGCCGAAAAAAACACCCATGTATAGTAAGGCGTTTTTAGCCGAAAAAAACCACCATGTATAGTCAGGCATTTTAGCCCAAAAAGCGACCATGTATAATAAGGCGTTTTTAGCCAAAAAACCGACCATGTATAGTCAGGCATTTTTAGCCCCAAAAAACGACCATGTATAGTAAGGCGTTTTTGGCCGAAAAAAACACCCATGTAAAGTAAGGCGTTTTTAGCAGAAAAAAACGACCATGTATAGTAAGGCATTTGTAGCTAAAAAAAACGACCATGTATAGGAAGGCGTTTTTAGCCCCAAAAAACGACCATGTATAGTAAGGCGTTTTTAGCCGAAAAAAACGACCATGTATAGTAAGCCGTTTTGAGCCGAAAAAAACGACCATGTATAGTAAGGCGTTTTTAGCCAAAAAAACGACCATGTATAATAAGGCGTTTTTAGCCGAAAAAAACACCCATGTATAGTAAGGCGTTTTTAGCCGAAAAAACCCACCATGTATAGTAAGGCATTTTTAGCCCAAAAAACGACCATGTATAATAAGGCGTTTTTAGCCAAAAAAAACGACCATGTATAGTCAGGCATTTTTAGCCCCAAAAATGACCATGTATCGTAAGGCGTTTTTAGATAAAAAAACAACCATGTATAGTAAGGCATTTTTAACCGAAAAAAACGACCATGTACAGTAATCCGTTTTTAGTCCCAAAAAACGACCATGTATAGTAAGGCGTTTTTAGCTAAAAAAACGACCATGTATAGTAAGGCATTTTTAGCCGAAAAAAACGACCATATATAGTAAGCCGTTTTTAGCCCAAAAAAACGACCATGTATAGTAAGGCGTTTTTAGCTAAAAAAACAACCATGTATAGTAAGGCATTTTTAACCGAAAAAAACGACCATGTACAGTAATCCGTTTTTAGTCCCAAAAAACGACCATGTATAGTAAGGCGTTTTTAGCCCAAAAAAACGAACATATATAGTAAGGCGTTTTGGGCCGAAAAAAACCGACCATGTATAGTAAGCCGTTTTTAGCCCAATAAAAACGACCATGTATAGTAAGGCGTTTTTAGCCGAAAAAAACGACCATGTATAGGAAGGCGTTTTGAGCCGAAAAAAAAGACCATATATATAGTAATGCGTTTTTTGATTAAAAAAAAGACCATGTATCGGAAGGCGTTTTTAGCCCCCAAAAATGACCATGTATAGTAAGGAGTTTTTAGACCCAAAAAACGACCATGTATAGTTAGGCGTTTTTAGCTAAAAAAACAACCATGTATAGTAAGGCATTTTAACGAAAAAACGACCATGTACAGTAATCCGTTTTTAGTCCCAAAAAACGACCATGTATAGTAAGGCGTTTTAGCTAAAAAAACGACCATGTATAGTAAGGCGTTTTTAGCCCAAAAAAACGAACATGTATAGTAAGGCGTTTTGGGCCGAAAAAAAACGACCATGTATAGTAAGGCGTTTTGGGCCGAAAAAACCCACCATGTATAGTAAGGCATTTTTAGCCCAAAAAACGACCATGTATAATAAGGCGTTTTTAGCCCAAAAAAAACGACCATGTATAGTCAGGCATTTTTAGCCCCAAAAATGACCATGTATCGTAAGGCGTTTTTAGATAAAAAAACAACCATGTATAGTAAGGCATTTTTAACGGAAAAAAAACCGACCATGTACAGTAATCCGTTTTTAGTCCCAAAAAACGACCATGTATAGTAAGGCGTTTTTAGCTAAAAAAACGACCATGTATAGTAAGGCATTTTTAGCCGAAAAAACCGACCATATATAGTAAGCCGTTTTTAGCCCAAAAAAACGACCATGTATAGTAAGGCGTTTTTAGCTAAAAAAACAACCATGTATAGTAAGGCATTTTTAACCGAAAAAAACGACCATGTACAGTAATCCGTTTTTAGTCCCAAAAAACGACCATGTATAGTAAGGCGTTTTAGCTAAAAAAACGACCATGTATAGTAAGGCGTTTTTAGCCCAAAAAAACGAACATGTATAGTAAGGCGTTTTGGGCCGAAAAAAACCGACCATGTATAGTAAGGCGTTTTGGGCGTAAAAAAAACGACCATGTATAGTAAGGCGTTTTAGCCCAAAAAACGACCATGTATAGTAAGGCGTTTTTAGCGAAAAAACGACCATGTATAGTAAGGCGTTTTGAGCGAAAAAAAGACCATGTATAGTAATGCGTTTTTGATTAAAAAAAGACCATGTATCGTAAGGCGTTTTTAGCCCCAAAAATGACCATGTATAGTAAGGCAGTTTTTAGACCCAAAAAGCGACCATGTATAGTAAGGCGTTTTAGCCCAAAAAAGCGACCATGTATAGTAAGGCGTTTTCAGCGAAAAAAGACCATGTATAGTAAGGCGTTTTTAGCTAAAAAAGCGACCATGTATAGTAAGCGTTTTAGCCCAAAAAGCGACCATGTATAGTAAGGCATTTTTAGCCAAAAAAGCGACCATGTATAGTAAGGCGTTTTTAGCGAAAAAAGCGACCATGTATAGTAAGGCATTTTGGGCCAAAAAAGCGACCATGTATAGTAAGGCATTTTAGCGAAAAAAGCGACCATGTATAGTAAGGCGTTTTAGCTAAAAAAGCGACCATGTATAGGAAGGCGTTTTAGCGAAAAAACGACCATGTATATAAAGGCGTTTTTAGCGAAAAAAAAATGACCATGTATAGTAAGGCATTTTAGCCAAAAAACGACCATGTATAGTAAGGCGTTTTAGCGAAAAAACGACCATGTATAGTAAGGCGTTTTAGCGAAAAAACCACCATGTATAGTAAGGCATTTTAGCCCAAAAAAGCGACCATGTATAGTAAGGCGTTTTTAGCCAAAAAAACGACCATGTATAGTAAGGCATTTTAGCCCAAAAAAACGACCATGTATAGTAAGGCGTTTTTAGCGAAAAAAACGACCATGTATAGTAAGGCGTTTTTAGCGAAAAAAACGACCATGTATAGTAAGGCATTTTTAGCTAAAAAAACGACCATGTATAGTAAGGCGTTTTTAGCCCAAAAAACGACCATGTATAGTAAGGCGTTTTTAGCCAAAAAAAACGACCATGTATAGTAAGGCGTTTTAGCCGAAAAAAACGACCATGTATAGTAAGGCGTTTTTAGCCGAAAAAAACGACCATGTATAGTAAGGCGTTTTAGCCGAAAAAAACGACCATGTATAGTAAGGCGTTTTAGCCAAAAAACGACCATGTATAGTAAGGCATTTTTAGCCAAAAAACGACCATGTATAGTAAGGCGTTTTTAGCCAAAAAAAACGACCATGTATAGTAAGGCATTTTTAGCCGAAAAATGACCATGTATAGTAAGGCGTTTTTAGATAAAAAAACGACCATGTATAGTAAGGCATTTTAGCGAAAAAAGCGACCATGTATAGTAAGGTGTTTTTAGCCCAAAAAGCGACCATGTATAGTAAGGCGTTTTTAGCTAAAAAACGACCATGTATAGTAAGGCGTTTTTAGCGAAAAAACGACCATGTATAGTAAGGCGTTTTATCCTTAAAAAAACGACCATGTATAGTAAGGCGTTTTTAGCTAAAAAACAACCATGTATAGTAAGGCATTTTTAGCCAAAAAAAACGACCATGTATAGTAAGGCGTTTTAGCCCAAAAAGCGACCATGTATAGTAAGGCGTTTTAGCCCAAAAAAGCGACCATGTATAGTAAGGCGTTTTAGCGAAAAAACGACCATGTATAGTAAGCGTTTTAGCCCAAAAAAGCGACCATGTATAGTAAGGCGTTTTTAGCGAAAAACGACCATGTATAGGAAGGCGTTTTGAGCGAAAAAACCGACCATGTATAGTAATGCGTTTTTGATTAAAAAAAAGACCATGTATAGGAAGGCGTTTTAGCCCCAAAAATGACCATGTATAGTAAGGAGTTTTAGACCCAAAAAGCGACCATGTATAGTAAGGCGTTTTAGCTAAAAAAACGACCATGTATAGTAAGGCGTTTTAACCGAAAAAGCGACCATGTATAGTAATCCGTTTTAGTCCCAAAAAAGCGACCATGTATAGTAAGGCGTTTTAGCTAAAAAAGCGACCATGTATAGTAAGGCGTTTTAGCCCAAAAAGCGACCATGTATAGTAAGGCGTTTTGGGCGAAAAAAGCGACCATGTATAGTAAGGCGTTTTAGCGAAAAAAGCGACCATGTATAGTAAGGCGTTTTAGCCCCAAAAACGACCATGTATAGTAAGGCGTTTTTAGCGAAAAAACGACCATGTATAGTAAGGCGTTTTTAGCTAAAAAAGCGACCATGTATATAGTAAGGCGTTTTTAGCTAAAAAACGACCATGTATAGTAAGGCGTTTTAGCGCAAAAAGCGACCATGTATAGTAAGGCATTTTAGCGAAAAAAACGACCATGTATAGTAAGGCATTTTTAGCCAAAAAAACGACCATGTATAGTAAGGCGTTTTTAGCGAAAAAACGACCATGTATAGTAAGGCGTTTTAGCGAAAAAACCACCATGTATAGTCAGGCATTTTAGCCCAAAAGCGACCATGTATAATAAGGCGTTTTAGCCAAAAAAAAGCGACCATGTATAGTCAGGCATTTTAGCCCCAAAAGCGACCATGTATAGTAAGGCGTTTTGGCGAAAAAACCCCCATGTATAGTAAGGCATTTTTAACCGAAAAAAACGACCATGTACAGTAATCCGTTTTTAGTCCCAAAAAACGACCATGTATAGTAAGGCGTTTTTAGCTAAAAAAACGACCATGTATAGTAAGGCGTTTTTAGCCCAAAAAAACGAACATATATAGTAAGGCGTTTTGGGCGAAAAAAGCGACCATGTATAGTAAGCGTTTTAGCCCAAAAGCGACCATGTATAGTAAGGCGTTTTAGCGAAAAAAGCGACCATGTATAGGAAGGCGTTTTGAGCGAAAAAAGACCATGTATAGTAATGCGTTTTTTGATTAAAAAAAAGACCATGTATCGGAAGGCGTTTTTAGCCCCCAAAAATGACCATGTATAGTAAGGAGTTTTTAGACCCAAAAAACGACCATGTATAGTAAGGCGTTTTTAGCTAAAAAAACAACCATGTATAGTAAGGCATTTTTAACCGAAAAAAACGACCATGTACAGTAATCCGTTTTTAGTCCCAAAAAAAGACCATGTATAGTAAGGCGTTTTTAGCTAAAAAAACGACCATGTATAGTAAGGCGTTTTTAGCCCAAAAAAACGACCATGTATAGTAAGGCGTTTTGGGCGAAAAAAACGACCATGTATAGTAAGGCGTTTTGGGCCGAAAAAAACGACCATGTATAGTAAGGCGTTTTTAGCCCAAAAAACGACCATGTATAGTAAGGCGTTTTTAGCGAAAAAACGACCATGTATAGTAAGGCGTTTTAGCCCAAAAAAGACCATGTATAGTAAGGCGTTTTTGATAAAAAAAAGACCATGTATAGTAAGGCGTTTTAGCCCCAAAAATGACCATGTATAGTAAGGCGTTTTAGCCCAAAAAACGACCATGTATAGTAAGGCGTTTTAGCCCAAAAAACGACCATGTATAGTAAGGCGTTTTAGCGAAAAAAAGACCATGTATAGTAAGGCGTTTTTAGCTAAAAAAGCGACCATGTATAGTAAGGCGTTTTTAGCCAAAAAAGCGACCATGTATAGTAAGGCGTTTTTAGCCCCAAAAAGCGACCATGTATAGTCAGGCATTTTAGCCCAAAAAAACGACCATGTATAGTAAGGCATTTTAGCGAAAAAAGCGACCATGTATAGTAAGGCGTTTTAGCTAAAAAAAGCGACCATGTATAGTAAGGCGTTTTTAGCGAAAAAAGCGACCATGTATAGTAAGGCGTTTTTAGCCCAAAAAAGCGACCATGTATAGTAAGGCGTTTTAGCCCAAAAAGCGACCATGTATAGTAAGGCATTTTAGCCCCAAAAGCGACCATGTATAGAAAGGCGTTTTAGCGAAAAAAGCGACCATGTATAGTAAGGCGTTTTTAGCGAAAAAAACGACCATGTATAGTAAGGCGTTTTAGGCCAAAAAACGACCATGTATAGTAAGGCGTTTTAGCTAAAAAAGCGACCATGTATAGTAAGGCGTTTTAGCGCCAAAAGCGACCATGTATAGTAAGGCGTTTTAGCGCCAAAAAGCGACCATGTATAGTAAGGCGTTTTAGCCCCAAAAAACGACCATGTATAGTAAGGCGTTTTAGTCAAAAAAGCGACCATGTATAGTAAGGCGTTTTAGCCTCAAAAAAGCGACCATGTATAGTAAGGCGTTTTAGGCGAAAAAACGACCATGTATAGTAAGGCGTTTTAGCCAAAAAGCGACCATGTATAGTAAGGCGTTTTAGCGAAAAAACGACCATGTATAGTAAGGCGTTTTAGCGAAAAAACGACCATGTATAGTAAGGCGTTTTAGCCCAAAAAGCGACCATGTATAGTAAGGCGTTTTAGCGAAAAAACGACCATGTATAGTAAGGCGTTTTAGCCAAAAAAACGACCATGTATAGTAAAGGCGTTTTAGCGAAAAAAACGACCATGTATAGTAAGGCGTTTTAGCGAAAAAACGACCATGTATAGTAAGGCGTTTTAGCCCAAAAACGACCATGTATAGTAAGGCGTTTTAGCCCCAAAAACGACCATGTATAGTAAGGCGTTTTAGCCCCAAAAACGACCATGTATAGTAAGGCGTTTTAGCGAAAAAACGACCATGTATAGTAAGCGTTTTAGCCCAAAAAAGCGACCATGTATAGTAAGGCGTTTTAGCGAAAAAAACGACCATGTATAGTAAGGCGTTTTAGCCCCAAAAACGACCATGTATAGTAAGGCGTTTTAGTCCCAAAAAAAAAAGCGACCATGTATAGTAAGGCGTTTTAGCTAAAAAACGACCATGTATAGTAAGGCGTTTTTAGCGAAAAAAGCGACCATGTATAGTAAGGCGTTTTAGCCCAAAAAAGCGACCATGTATAGTAAGGCGTTTTAGCCCCAAAAAACGACCATGTATAGTAAGGCGTTTTAGCCCAAAAAACGACCATGTATAGTAAGGCGTTTTAGCTAAAAAAGCGACCATGTATAGTAAGGCGTTTTTAGCGAAAAAAGCGACCATGTATAGTAAGGCGTTTTAGCCCCAAAAAGCGACCATGTATAGTAAGGCGTTTTAGCCCCAAAAAAGCGACCATGTATAGTAAGGCGTTTTAGCCCCCAAAAAAGCGACCATGTATAGTAAGGCGTTTTAGCGAAAAAAGCGACCATGTATAGTAAGGCGTTTTAAGCCAAAAAAGCGACCATGTATAGTAAGGCGTTTTAGCCCAAAAAAGCGACCATGTATAGTAAGGCGTTTTAGCCCCAAAAAACGACCATGTATAGTAAGGCGTTTTAGCGAAAAAACGACCATGTATAGTAAGGCGTTTTAGCGAAAAAAGCGACCATGTATAGTAAGGCGTTTTAGCGAAAAAAACGACCATGTATAGTAAGGCGTTTTAGCGAAAAAAGCGACCATGTATAGTAAGGCGTTTTAGCGAAAAAAGCGACCATGTATAGTAAGGCGTTTTAGCGAAAAAAGCGACCATGTATAGTAAGGCGTTTTAGCCTAAAAAGCGACCATGTATAGTAAGGCGTTTTAGCCCTAAAAGCGACCATGTATAGTAAGGCGTTTTAGCTGAAAAAGCGACCATGTATAGTAAGGCGTTTTAGCCCAAAAAAGCGACCATGTATAGTAAGGCGTTTTTAGCGAAAAAAAACGACCATGTATAGTAAGGCGTTTTGAGCGAAAAAACGACCATGTATAGTAAGGCGTTTTAGATTAAAAAAAGACCATGTATAGTAAGGCGTTTTAGCCCCAAAAATGACCATGTATAGTAAGGCGTTTTAGCCCCAAAAAACGACCATGTATAGTAAGGCGTTTTAGCCCAAAAAAGCGACCATGTATAGTAAGGCGTTTTAGCGAAAAAAAGACCATGTATAGTAAGGCGTTTTAGCTCAAAAAAACGACCATGTATAGTAAGGCGTTTTAGCCCAAAAAGCGACCATGTATAGTAAGGCGTTTTAGCCAAAAAAAAGCGACCATGTATAGTAAGGCGTTTTTAGCGAAAAAAGCGACCATGTATAGTAAGGCGTTTTAGCCAAAAAGCGACCATGTATAGTAAGGCGTTTTAGCGAAAAAAGCGACCATGTATAGTAAGGCGTTTTAGCCCAAAAAACGACCATGTATAGTAAGGCGTTTTAGCTAAAAAAACGACCATGTATAGTAAGGCATTTTTAGCCCAAAAAAACGACCATGTATAGTAAGGCGTTTTATCCCGAAAAAAACGACCATGTATAGTAAGGCGTTTTAGCTAAAAAAACGACCATGTATAGTAAGGCGTTTTTAGCCAAAAAAAACGACCATGTATAGTAAGGCGTTTTAGCGAAAAAAAGCGACCATGTATAGTAAGCGTTTTTAGCCCAAAAAGCGACCATGTATAGTAAGGCGTTTTAGCCCAAAAAGCGACCATGTATAGTAAGGCGTTTTGAGCGAAAAAAAGACCATGTATAGTAAGGCGTTTTTGATTAAAAAAAAGACCATGTATAGTAAGGCGTTTTAGCCCCAAAAACGACCATGTATAGTAAGGCGTTTTAGACCAAAAAACGACCATGTATAGTAAGGCGTTTTAGCCCAAAAGCGACCATGTATAGTAAGGCGTTTTAGCGAAAAAAAGACCATGTATAATAAGGCGTTTTAGCTAAAAAAGCGACCATGTATAGTAAGGCGTTTTAGCCCAAAAACGACCATGTATAATAAGGCATTTTAGCCAAAAAAAACGATTTTTGGCCTGCAAAAAAGTGACCATGTATAGTAAGGCGTTTTAGCGAAAAAACGACCATGTATAGTAAGGCATTTTAGCCCAAAAAAATCAGGTCGACCATGTATAATAAGGCGTTTTTAGCCCAAAAACGACCATGTATAGTCAGGCATTTTAGCCCCAAAAAGCGACCATGTATAGTAAGGCGTTTTAGCGAAAAAAGCGACCATGTATAGTAAGGCGTTTTTAGCTAAAAAAAAGCGACCATGTATAGTAAGGCGTTTTAGCGAAAAAAACGACCATGTATAGTAAGGCGTTTTAGCTAAAAACGACCATGTATAGTAAGGCGTTTTAGCGAAAAAGCGACCATGTATAGTAAGGCGTTTTAGCGCAAAAACGACCATATATAGTAAGGCGTTTTAGCCCCAAAAAAAGCGACCATGTATAGTAAGGCGTTTTAGCCCAAAAAACGACCATGTATAGTAAGGCGTTTTAGCCTCAAAAAAGCGACCATGTATAGTAAGGCGTTTTAGCCCCAAAAAAGCGACCATGTATAGTAAGGCGTTTTAGCCCAAAAAAGCGACCATGTATAGTAAGGCGTTTTTAGCCAAAAAAGCGACCATGTATAGTAAGGCGTTTTAGCGAAAAAAAAGACCATGTATAGTAAGGCGTTTTAGCCCAAAAACGACCATGTATAGTAAGGCGTTTTTAGCGAAAAAAGCGACCATGTATAGTAAGGCGTTTTAGCCCAAAAACGACCATGTATAGTAAGGCGTTTTTAGCCGAAAAAAACGACCATGTATAGTAAGGCGTTTTTAGCCGGAAAAAAACGACCATGTATAGTAAGGCGTTTTTAGCCCCAAAAAAAGACCATGTATAGTAAGGCGTTTTAGCCCCAAAAACGACCATGTATAGTAAGGCGTTTTAGCCCAAAAAACGACCATGTATAGTAAGGCGTTTTAGCTAAAAAAACGACCATGTATAGTAAGGCGTTTTAGCGAAAAAAACGACCATGTATAGTAAGGCGTTTTAGCCCAAAAAAGACCATGTATAGTAAGGCGTTTTAGCTAAAAAACGACCATGTATAGTAAGGCGTTTTAGCCCAAAAAACGACCATGTATAGTAAGGCGTTTTAGCGAAAAAACGACCATGTATAGTAAGGCGTTTTAGCCCAAAAAAGCGACCATGTATAGTAAGGCGTTTTAGCCCAAAAAAGCGACCATGTATAGTAAGGCGTTTTTAGCGAAAAAAGCGACCATGTATAGTAAGGCGTTTTAGCGAAAAAAGACCATGTATAGTAAGGCGTTTTTGATAAAAAAGCGACCATGTATAGTAAGGCGTTTTAGCCCCAAAAACGACCATGTATAGTAAGGCGTTTTAGCCCAAAAACGACCATGTATAGTAAGGCGTTTTTAGCCGAAAAAAACGACCATGTATAGTAAGGCGTTTTAGCGAAAAAAGACGACCATGTATAGTAAGGCGTTTTTAGCTAAAAAACGACCATGTATAGTAAGGCGTTTTAGCCAAAAAACGACCATGTATAGTAAGGCATTTTAGCCGAAAAACGACCATGTATAGTAAGGAATTTTAGCCGAAAAAAACGACCATGTATAGTAAGGCATTTTTAGCCCAAAAAAAACGACCATGTATATTAAGGCGTTTTAGCTAAAAAACGACCATGTATAGTAAGGCGTTTTTAGCGAAAAAACGACCATGTATAGTAAGGCATTTTAGCCCAAAAACGACCATGTATAGTAAGGCGTTTTAGCCCAAAAAAGCGACCATGTATAGTAAGGCATTTTTAGCCCAAAAAAGCGACCATGTATAGTAAGGCGTTTTTAGCCGAAAAAGCGACCATGTATAGTAAGGCGTTTTTAGCGAAAAACGACCATGTATAGTAAGGCGTTTTAGGCCAAAAAAGCGACCATGTATAGTAAGGCGTTTTAGCTAAAAAAGCGACCATGTATAGTAAGGCGTTTTTAGCGCCAAAAGCGACCATGTATAGTAAGGCGTTTTTAGCGCCAAAAAACGACCATGTATAGTAAGGCGTTTTAGCCCCAAAAGCGACCATGTATAGTAAGGCGTTTTAGTCCAAAAACGACCATGTATAGTAAGGCGTTTTAGCCTCAAAAAGCGACCATGTATAGTAAGGCGTTTTAGCGAAAAAACGACCATGTATAGTAAGGCGTTTTAGCCAAAAAAAACGACCATGTATAGTAAGGCGTTTTTAGCGAAAAAACGACCATGTATAGTAAGGCGTTTTAGCCTAAAAACGACCATGTATAGTAAGGCGTTTTTAGCCCAAAAAACGACCATGTATAGTAAGGCGTTTTAGCGAAAAAACGACCATGTATAGTAAGGCATTTTTAGCCAAAAAACGACCATGTATAGTAAGGCGTTTTAGCGAAAAAACGACCATGTATAGTAAGGCGTTTTTAGCGAAAAAAACGACCATGTATAGTAAGGCGTTTTAGCCCAAAAACGACCATGTATAGTAAGGCGTTTTAGCCCAAAAACGACCATGTATAGTAAGGCGTTTTAGATCAAAAACGACCATGTATAGTAAGGCGTTTTTAGCGAAAAAACGACCATGTATAGTAAGGCGTTTTAGCCCAAAAAAGCGACCATGTATAGTAAGGCGTTTTTAGCGAAAAAACGACCATGTATAGTAAGGCGTTTTAGCCCAAAAAGCGACCATGTATAGTAAGGCGTTTTTAGCCCAAAAACGACCATGTATAGTAAGGCGTTTTAGATAAAAAAACGACCATGTATAGTAAGGCGTTTTTAGCGAAAAAAGGCGTTTTAGCGACCATGTATAGTAAGGCGTTTTAGCCCAAAAACGACCATGTATAGTAAGGCGTTTTAGCGAAAAAACGACCATGTATAGTAAGGCGTTTTAGCCCAAAAGCGACCATGTATAGTAAGGCGTTTTTAGCTAAAAAACGACCATGTATAGTAAGGCGTTTTAGCCCAAAAAACGACCATGTATAGTAAGGCGTTTTAGCCCAAAAAAGCGACCATGTATAGTAAGGCGTTTTTAGCTAAAAACGACCATGTATAGTAAGGCGTTTTAGCCCAAAAACGACCATGTATAGTAAGGCGTTTTAGCGAAAAAACGACCATGTATAGTAAGGCGTTTTAGGCCAAAAACGACCATGTATAGTAAGGCGTTTTAGCCCAAAAACGACCATGTATAGTAAGGCGTTTTTAGCGAAAAAACGACCATGTATAGTAAGGCGTTTTAGCGAAAAAACGACCATGTATAGTAAGGCGTTTTTAGCTGAAAAAACGACCATGTATAGTAAGGCATTTTTAGTAAAAAAAAACGACCATGTATAGTAAGGCGTTTTAGCGAAAAAACGACCATGTATAGTAAGGCGTTTTAGCGAAAAACGACCATGTATAGTAAGGCGTTTTTAGCGAAAAAACGACCATGTATAGTAAGGCGTTTTAGCCCAAAAAGCGACCATGTATAGTAAGGCGTTTTAGCTGAAAAAACGACCATGTATAGTAAGGCGTTTTAGCCCAAAAAAGCGACCATGTATAGTAAGGCGTTTTTAGCCCAAAAACGACCATGTATAGTAAGGCGTTTTAGCGAAAAAACGACCATGTATAGTAAGGCGTTTTAGATTAAAAAAGACCATGTATAGTAAGGCGTTTTAGCCCAAAAACGACCATGTATAGTAAGGCGTTTTAGCCCAAAAACGACCATGTATAGTAAGGCGTTTTAGCCCAAAAAACGACCATGTATAGTAAGGCGTTTTAGCGAAAAAAGACCATGTATAGTAAGGCGTTTTAGCTCAAAAAAGCGACCATGTATAGTAAGGCGTTTTAGCCCAAAAACGACCATGTATAGTAAGGCATTTTAGCCAAAAAAACGACCATGTATAGTAAGGCGTTTTTAGCGAAAAAACGACCATGTATAGTAAGGCGTTTTAGCCCAAAAAACGACCATGTATAGTAAGGCGTTTTTAGCGAAAAAAAAGCGACCATGTATAGTAAGGCGTTTTTAGCCCAAAAACGACCATGTATAGTAAGGCGTTTTTAGCTAAAAACGACCATGTATAGTAAGGCATTTTTAGCGAAAAAAACGACCATGTATAATAAGGCGTTTTAGCCCAAAAACGACCATGTATAGTAAGGCATTTTAGCTAAAAAACGACCATGTATAGTAAGGCGTTTTAGCCTAAAAACGACCATGTATAGTAAGGCGTTTTAGCGAAAAAAGCGACCATGTATAGTAAGCCATTTTAGCCCAAAAACGACCATGTATAGTAAGGCGTTTTTAGCCCAAAAACGACCATGTATAGTAAGGCGTTTTAGCGAAAAAACGACCATGTATAGTAAGGCGTTTTTGATTAAAAAAACGACCATGTATAGTAAGGCGTTTTAGCCCCAAAAATGACCATGTATAGTAAGGCGTTTTAGACCAAAAACGACCATGTATAGTAAGGCGTTTTTAGCCCAAAAACGACCATGTATAGTAAGGCGTTTTAGCCAAAAAAAGACCATGTATAGTAAGGCGTTTTTAGCTAAAAAACGACCATGTATAGTAAGGCGTTTTAGCCCAAAAAACGACCATGTATAGTAAGGCATTTTTAGCCAAAAAAACGATTTTTGGCGAAAAAACGACCATGTATAGTAAGGCGTTTTAGCAGAAAAAACGACCATGTATAGTCAGGCATTTTTAGCCCAAAAAAACGACCATGTATAATAAGGCGTTTTTAGCCCAAAAACGACCATGTATAGTCAGGCGTTTTTAGCCCCAAAACGACCATGTATAGAAAGGCGTTTTTAGCGAAAAAAACGACCATGTATAGTAAGGCGTTTTTAGCTAAAAACGACCATGTATAGTAAGGCGTTTTAGCGAAAAAAACGACCATGTATAGTAAGGCGTTTTTAGCTAAAAACGACCATGTATAGTAAGGCGTTTTTAGCGAAAAAACGACCATGTATAGTAAGGCGTTTTTAGCGCAAAAACGACCATGTATAGTAAGGCGTTTTAGCCCCAAAAGCGACCATGTATAGTAAGGCGTTTTAGCCCAAAAACGACCATGTATAGTAAGGCGTTTTTAGCCTCAAAAAACGACCATGTATAGTAAGGCGTTTTGGGCCGAAAAAAAACGACCATGTATAGTAAGGCGTTTTTAGCCAAAAAAAACGATTTTTGGCCGAAAAAAACACCCATGTATAGTAAGGCGTTTTAGCGAAAAAACGACCATGTATAGTAAGGCGTTTTAGCCCAAAAACGACCATGTATAGTAAGGCGTTTTAGCCCAAAAAACGACCATGTATAGTAAGGCGTTTTAGCCCCAAAAACGACCATGTATAGTAAGGCGTTTTAGCCCAAAAACGACCATGTATAGTAAGGCGTTTTTAGCCTCAAAAACGACCATGTATAGTAAGGCGTTTTAGCCAAAAAAACGACCATGTATAATAAGGCATTTTAGCCAAAAACGATTTTTGGCGAAAAAACACCATGTATAGTAAGGCGTTTTAGCAGAAAAAACGACCATGTATAGTCAGGCATTTTTAGCCCAAAAAAACGACCATGTATAATAAGGCGTTTTTAGCCCAAAAAACGACCATGTATAGTCAGGCATTTTTAGCCCCAAAAAACGACCATGTATAGTAAGGCGTTTTTAGCCGAACAAAACGACCTTGTATAGTAAGGCGTTTTTAGCTAAAAAACGACCATGTATAGTAAGGCGTTTTTAGCGAAAAACGACCATGTATAGTAAGGCGTTTTAGCTAAAAACGACCATGTATAGTAAGGCGTTTTTAGCGAAAAAACGACCATGTATCGGAAGGCGTTTTTAGCGCAAAAAAACGACCATATAGAGTAAGGCGTTTTTAGCCCCAAAAAACGACCATGTATAGTAAGGCGTTTTTAGCCCAAAAACGACCATGTATAGTAAGGCGTTTTAGCCTCAAAAACGACCATGTATAGTAAGGCGTTTTAGGCGAAAAAACGACCATGTATAGTAAGGCGTTTTAGCGAAAAAACGACCATGTATAGTAAGGCGTTTTAGCGAAAAAACGACCATGTATAGTAAGGCGTTTTAGCTGAAAAAAAACGACCATGTATAGTAAGGCATTTTAGTAAAAAAACCGACCATGTATAGTAAGGCGTTTTAGCGAAAAAATGACCATGTATAGTAAGGCGTTTTAGCCAAAAAACGACCATGTATAGTAAGGCGTTTTAGCGAAAAAAAGCGACCATGTATAGTAAGGCGTTTTAGCCCTAAAAACGACCATGTATAGTAAGGCGTTTTAGCTGAAAAAACGACCATGTATAGTAAGCGTTTTTAGCCCAAAAAGCGACCATGTATAGTAAGGCGTTTTAGCCCCAAAAACGACCATGTATAGTAAGGCGTTTTAGCGAAAAAACCGACCATGTATATAGTAAGGCGTTTTTGATTAAAAAAGACCATGTATAGTAAGGCGTTTTAGCCCCAAAAATGACCATGTATAGTAAGGCGTTTTAGACCCAAAAACGACCATGTATAGTAAGGCGTTTTAGCCCAAAAACGACCATGTATAGTAAGGCGTTTTAGCCGAAAAAAGACCATGTATAGTAAGGCGTTTTAGCTCAAAAACGACCATGTATAGTAAGGCGTTTTAGCCCCAAAAACGACCATGTATAGTAAGGCATTTTAGCCAAAAAACGACCATGTATAGTAAGGCATTTTTAGCCAAAAACGACCATGTATAGTAAGGCGTTTTAGCCCAAAAAAACGACCATGTATAGTAAGGCATTTTAGCGAAAAAACGACCATGTATAGTAAGGCGTTTTAGCCCAAAAAACAACCATGTATAGTAAGGCGTTTTAGCTAAAAAACGACCATGTATAGTAAGGCATTTTAACCAAAAAAACGACCATGTATAATAAGGCGTTTTAGTCCCAAAAACGACCATGTATAGTAAGGCATTTTTAGCTAAAAAAACGACCATGTATAGTAAGGCGTTTTTAGCCCAAAAAAACGAACATATATAGTAAGGCGTTTTGGGCCGAAAAAAAACGACCATGTATAGTAAGCCGTTTTTAGCCCCAAAAAAACGACCATGTATAGTAAGGCGTTTTAGCGAAAAACGACCATGTATAGGAAGGCGTTTTGAGCCGAAAAAAAAGACCATGTATATAGTAATGCGTTTTTTGATTAAAAAAAAGACCATGTATCGGAAGGCGTTTTTAGCCCCCAAAAATGACCATGTATAGTAAGGAGTTTTTAGACCCAAAAAACGACCATGTATAGTAAGGCGTTTTTAGCCCAAAAAACGACCATGTATAGTAAGGCGTTTTCAGCCGAAAAAAAAGACCATGTATAATAAGGCGTTTTTAGCTAAAAAAACGACCATGTATAGGAAGGCGTTTTTAGCCCAAAAAAACGACCATGTATAATAAGGCATTTTTAGCCAAAAAAAACGATTTTTGGCCGAAAAAAACACCCATGTAAAGTAAGGCGTTTTTAGCAGAAAAAAACGACCATGTATAGTCAGGCATTTTTAGCCCAAAAAAACGACCATGTATAATAAGGCGTTTTTAGCCCAAAAAACGACCATGTATAGTCAGGCATTTTTAGCCCCAAAAAACGACCATGTATAGAAAGGCGTTTTTAGCCGAACAAAACGACCTTGTATAGTAAGGCGTTTTTAGCTAAAAAAACGACCATGTATAGGAAGGCGTTTTTAGCCGAAAAAAACGACCATGTATAGTAAGGCGTTTTTAGCTAAAAAAACGACCATGTATTGTAAGGCGTTTTAGCGCAAAAACGACCATGTATAGTAAGGCGTTTTAGCAAAAACGACCATATAGAGTAAGGCGTTTTTAGCCCCAAAAAACGACCATGTATAGTAAGGCATTTTAGCCCAAAAACGACCATGTATAGTAAGGCGTTTTAGCCTCAAAAACGACCATGTATAGTAAGGCGTTTTAGGCGAAAAAACGACCATGTATAGTAAGGCGTTTTAGCCAAAAAACGACCATGTATAGTAAGGCGTTTTAGCCAAAAAACGACCATGTATATAGTAATGCGTTTTTGATGAAAAAAAGACCATGTATAGTAAGGCGTTTTTAGCCCCAAAAATGACCATGTATAGTAAGGCGTTTTAGACCCAAAAACGACCATATATAGTAAGGCGTTTTAGCCCAAAAACGACCATGTATAGTAAGGCGTTTTAGCGAAAAAAAACGACTTTGTATAGTAAGGCGTTTTAGCTAAAAACGACCATGTATAGTAAGGCTTTTTAGCCCAAAAACGACCATGTATAGTAAGGCGTTTTAGCCCAAAAAATGACCATGTATAGTAAGGCCTTTTAGCGAAAAAACGACCATGTATAGTAAGGCATTTTTAGCTAAAAAAACGACCATGTATAGTAAGGCGTTTTTAGCCCCAAAAAACGACCATGTATAGTAAGGCGTTTTTAGCCGAAAAAAACGACCATGTATAGTAAGGCGTTTTGAGCCTAAAAAAAGGACCATGTAGTAAGGCGTTTTTAGCCAAAAAAAACGAGGCATTTTAGCGAAAAACGACCATGTATAGTCAGGCATTTTGGGCCAAAAAAAACGACCATATATAGTAAGGCATTTTTAGCCGAAAAAAACGACCATGTATAGTAAGGCGTTTTTAGCTAAAAAAACGACCATGTATCGGAAGGCGTTTTAGCGCAAAAAAACGACCATGTATAATAAGGCATTTTTAGCCGAAAAAAACGACCATGTATAGTAAGGCATTTTTAGCCAAAAAAAAACGACCATATATAGTAAGGCGTTTTTAGCCGAAAAAAACACCCATGTATAGTAAGGCGTTTTTAGCCGAAAAAAACCACCATGTATAGTCAGGCATTTTTAGCCCAAAAAACGACCATGTATAATAAGGCGTTTTTAGCCAAAAAAAACCGACCATGTATAGTCAGGCATTTTTAGCCCCAAAAAAACGACCATGTATAGTAAGGCGTTTTTGGCCGAAAAAAACACCCATGTAAAGTAAGGCGTTTTTAGCAGAAAAAAACGACCATGTATAGTCAGGCATTTTTAGCCCAAAAAAACGACCATGTATAATAAGGCGTTTTTAGCCCAAAAAACGACCATGTATAGTCAGGCATTTTTAGCCCCAAAAAACGACCATGTATAGAAAGGCGTTTTTAGCCGAACAAAACGACCTTGTATAGTAAGGCGTTTTTAGCTAAAAAAACGACCATGTATAGGAAGGCGTTTTTAGCCGAAAAAAACGACCATGTATAGTAAGGCGTTTTTAGCTAAAAACGACCATGTATAGTAAGGCGTTTTAGCGCAAAAAACGACCATGTATAGGAAGGCGTTTTAGCGCAAAAACGACCATATATAGTAAGGCGTTTTAGCCCAAAAACGACCATGTATAGTAAGGCGTTTTAGCCTCAAAAACGACCATGTATAGTAAGGTGTTTTAATAAAAAAACGACCATGTATAGTAAGGCGTTTTAGCCAAAAACGACCATGTATAGGAAGGCGTTTTGAGCGAAAAACGACCATGTATATAGTAATGCGTTTTTGATGAAAAAAAGACCATGTATCGGAAGGCGTTTTTAGCCCCAAAAATGACCATGTATAGTAAGGCGTTTTTAGACCCAAAAAAACCGACCATATATAGTAAGCCGTTTTTAGCCCGAAAAAAACGACCATGTATAGTAAGGCGTTTTTAGCCGAAAAAAACGACTTTGTATAGTAAGGCGTTTTTAGCTAAAAAAACGACCATGTATAGGAAGGCTTTTTTAGACGAAAAAAACGACCATGTATAGTAAGGCGTTTTTAGCCCAAAAAAATGACCATATATAGTAAGGCCTTTTTAGCCGAAAAAAACGACCATGTATAGTAAGGCATTTGTAGCTAAAAAAAACGACCATGTATAGTAAGGCGTTTTTAGCCTAAAAAAAGGACCATGTAGTAAGGCGTTTTTAGCCAAAAAAAACGAGGCATTTTTAGCCGAAAAAAATGACCATGTATAGTCAGGCATTTTGGGCCAAAAAAAACGACCATATATAGTAAGGCATTTTTAGCCGAAAAAAACGACCATGTATAGTAAGGCGTTTTAGCTAAAAACGACCATGTATAGTAAGGCGTTTTAGCCAAAAAAACGACCATGTATAATAAGGCATTTTTAGCGAAAAAACGACCATGTATAGTAAGGCGTTTTAGCCAAAAAACGACCATGTATAGTAATCCGTTTTAGTCCCAAAAACGACCATGTATAGTAAGGCGTTTTTAGCTAAAAAAACGACCATGTATAGTAAGGCGTTTTTAGCCCCAAAAAACGAACATGTATAGTAAGGCGTTTTGGGCCGAAAATAAACGACCATGTATAGTAAGGCGTTTTGGGCCGAAAAAAAACGACTATGTATAGTAAGCCGTTTTTAGCCCAAAAAAAACGACCATGTATAGTAAGGCGTTTTTAGCCGAAAAAAACGACCATGTATAGGAAGGCGTTTTGAGCCGAAAAAACCGACCATGTATATAGTAATGCGTTTTTTGATTAAAAAAAAGACCATGTATCGGAAGGCGTTTTTAGCCCCCAAAAATGACCATGTATAGTAAGGAGTTTTTAGACCCAAAAAACGACCATGTATAGTAAGGCGTTTTTAGCCCAAAAAACGACCATGTATAGTAAGGCGTTTTCAGCCGAAAAAAAAGACCATGTATAATAAGGCGTTTTTAGCTAAAAAAACGACCATGTATAGGAAGCCGTTTTTAGTCCCAAAAAACGACCATGTATAGTAAGGCGTTTTTAGCTGAAAAAACGAGCATGTATAGTAAGGCATTTTTAACCGAAAAAAACGACCATGTATAGTAAGGCGTTTTGGGCCCAAAAAAACGACCATGTACAATTAAGGCATTTTTAGCCGAAAAAAACGACCATGTATAGCAAGGCGTTTTTAGCCCAAAAAAACAACCATGTATAGTAAGGTGTTTTTAGCTGAAAAAACGAGCATGTATAGTAAGGCATTTTTAGCCCCAAAATACGACCATGTATATAGTAAGGCATTTTTAGCCGAAAAAAACGACCATGTGTCGTAAGGCGTTTTTAGCCAAAAAAAACGACCATGTATAGTAAGGCGGTTTCAGCCCCCAAAAAATGACCATTTAATAATGCGCTTTTACCCCAAACCCAAAGGCCATGTATCATAGTGTAGAGGTACACGCGCTGGCTTTCAGTCCAGGCAACGCAGGTTCAAACCCTCTTCAGTGACGTGTGAAAACACAACACAACTTTTTCCTTCAAATCCTCCATAGTGCATGTCAATTACGCTTATTGTGCTAAGCAAGTCAAAGTCACTGGCGGTGTAGAGGTACACATGCTGGTGTTTGGTCCAGGCAACCCCGGTTCAATCCTAGCTCAGTGATGTGTGAAAATTAAAACATCAAACACTTTGTTACTTTTTCCTGCAAACCCTCCAGAATGCATGTTGAGTACGCCAATAGTGCAGAGCAAGTCACAGTCACTGGTAGTGTTGAGGTATATACGCCGACTTTCGGTCCGGGTCGACTGCTTCGTGCGCCGACTGGACAGCGCAGAGATGCAGGTTTCAAATCCAGGTCTCGGCCTTCATCTGGGGTGGTTTCCATGTCAAGGTTTTTTTTTTAACAACCATTGATGTAAGGGCCTTCTTCGGTTCAAAGGCATTTTTAGCGAAAAAAATGACCATGTATAGTAAGGCGTTTTTAGCCGAAAAAAACGACCATGTATAGTAAGGCTTTTTTAGCCGAAAAAAACGACCATGAATAGTAAGGCGTTTTTAGCCCCCCAAAAAACGACCATGTATAGTCAGGCATTTTTAGCTGAAAAAAACGACCGTGTCTAGTAAGGTGTTTTTAGCCCCAAAAAACGACCATGTATAGTAAGGCGTTTTTAGCTGAAAAAAACGACCATGTATAGTAAGCCGTTTTTAGCCCCAAAAAACGACCATGCATAGTAAGGCGTTTTTGGCCGGAAAAAACACCCATGTATAGTAAGGCGTTTTTACCCGAAAAAAACGACCATGTATAGTCAGGCATTTTTAGCCCAAAAAACGACCATGTATAATAAGGCGTTTTAGCCCCAAAAACGACCATGTATAGTCAGGCGTTTTAGCCAAAAACGACCATGTATAGTAAGGCGTTTTAGCTGAAAAAACGACCATGTATAGTAAGGCGTTTTAGCGAAAAAACGACCATGTATAGTAATGCGTTTTAGCGAAAAAACGACCATGTATAGTAAGGCGTTTTAGCCAAAAACGACCATGTATAATAATGCGTTTTAGCCCCAAAAAACGACCATGTATAGCAAGGCGTTTTTAGACCCAAAAACGACCATGTATAGTAAGGCATTTTTAGCCCCAAAAAACGACCATGTATAGTAAGGCGTTTTTAGCCGAAAAAAACGACCATGTATAGTAAGCCGTTTTTAGCCCCCAAAAACGACCATGTATAGTAAGGCATTTTTAGCCCCAAAAAACGACCATGTATAGTAAGCCGTTTTTAGCCGAAAAAAACGACCATGTATAATAATGCGTTTTTAGCCCCAAAAAACGACCATGTATAACAAGGCGTTTTTAGCCCCCCAAAAAAACGACCATGTATAATAAGGTGTTTTTAAGCAAAAAAAACATCCATGTATAGTAAGGCGTTTTTAGCCGAAAAAAACGACCATGTATAATAATGCGTTTTTAGCCCCAAAAAACGACCATGTATAACAAGGCGTTTTTAGCCCCCCAAAAAAACAACCATGTATAATAAGGCGTTTTTAAGCAAAAAAAACATCCATGTATAGTAAGGCGTTTCAAGCCGAAAAAAACGACCATGTATAGTAAGGCGTTTTTAGCCCCAAAAACGACCATGTATAACAAGGCGTTTTTAGCCACCCAAAAAAACGACCATGTATAATAAGGCGTTTTTAAGCAAAAAAAACATCCATGTATAGTAAGGCGTTTCAAGCCGAAAAAAACGACCATGTATAGTAAGCCGTTTTTAGCCCCAAAAAACGACCATGTATAGTAAGGGGTTTTTAGCGCCAAAAAACGACCATGTATAGTAAGGCGTTTTTAGCTGAAAAAAACGACCATGTATAGTAAGGCGTTTTTAGCCGAAAAAAACGGCCATGTATAGTTGTCAGAGATTTTTCTCGGACAAAGTTAAAGAAACGACTCGGCACACAGGGAAATTGTCTTCAATGTCGACGGAAGCGGACCTCTGAGAGCGAACGACGGTTTAGTTGCTCCGTGATCACGCTTAGAGCCCCGCCCTCCGCGAGTTCGACCTTTATTTGTAACATATGCAAATACAAGAAAACACTGCCTCGGATATTTGCATGCCGCACTCGGTCCGGCCCTCGGTAGTGATTGGTTACCTGCGTTTAAGCTTTGAACCACCAGTACGTTGGCGCCTTTCTGTCTGATCTACGATAAATCAACATGTCGCAGACTTCGCGGATGGCCAAATGTCGCCTGGCGCGACGGTGTTCTCAAATCGTCTTTGGTCGTTCAACCGCTGTTCCCAAATTGTTCATTCCCCTTTTGTGACCGAGTGTCGCCTCTCCCTTTGATCGCCCACCTGCCTTGATGTGCTAATTGTAAACTCCAACGGCCCTCGGCCAGGTGGCGGCGCCTTTTGTGCACAGGCATTTGGGGGTGCTGTATATGCACCCAAACGATTTGGATGTGACCGACTTAAAATGAAACTTTAAACATGATACAATTTTGCTCATAAATTCCTCTAACAATAGTAATGCGTTTTTAGCCGAAAAAAACGACCATGTATAGTAAGGCGTTTTTAGCCAAAAAAAACGACCATGTATAATAATGCGTTTTTAGCCCCAAAAAACGACCATGTATAGCAAGGCGTTTTTAGCCCCCAAAAAAACGACCATGTATAGTATGGCGTTTTTAGCCGAAAAAAACGACCATGTATAATAATGCGTTTTTAGCCCCAAAAAACGACCATGTATAGCAAGGCGTTTTTAACCCCCCAAAAAAACGAACATGTATAGTAAGGCGTTTTTAACCAAAAAAAACAACCATGTATTAAGGCGTTTCAAGCCGAAAAAAACGACCATGTATAGTAAGGCTTTTTTGACCGAAAAAAACGACCATGTATAGTAAGCCGTTTTTAGCCCCATAAAACGACCATGTATAGTAAGGCGTTTTTGGCCGAAAAAAACACCCATGTATAGTAAGGCGTTTTTAGCCGAAAAAAATGACCATGTATAATAAGGCGTTTTTAGCCCAAAAAAACGAACATGTATAGTCAGCCATTTTTAGCCCCAAAAAACGACCATGTATAGTAAGGCGTTTTGAGACAAAAAAACCGACCATGGAAAGTAAGGCGTTTTTAGCTGAAAAAAACGACCATGTATAGTAAGGCTTTTTTGACCAAAAACGACCATGTATAGTAAGGCGTTTAAGGCCCAAAAAACGACCATGTATAGTAAGGTGTTTTTAGCCCAAAAAACGACCATGTATAATAAGGCGTTTTTAGCCCAAAAAAACGACCATGTATAGTCAGGCATTTTTAGCCCCAAAAAACCACCATGTATAGTAAGGCGTTTTTAGCTGAAAAAACGACCATGTATAGTAAGGCGTTTTAGCCAAAAACGACCATGTATAGTAAGGCGTTTTTAGCCAAAAACGACCATGTATAGTAAGGCGTTTTAGCTAAAAACGACCATGTATAGTAAGGCGTTTTAGCCCCAAAAACGACCATGTATAGTAAGGCGTTTTAGCCGAAAAACGACCATGTATAGTAATGAGTTTTAGCGAAAAACCGACCATGTATAGTAAGGCGTTTTAGCTAAAAATGACCATGTATAGTAAGGCGTTTTAGCCGACCATGTATAGTAAGGCGTTTTAGCCCAAAAACGACCATGTATAGTAAGGCGTTTTAGCTAAAAACGACCATGTATAGTAAGGCGTTTTAGCCCCAAAACGACCATGTATAGTAAGGCGTTTTAGCCCAAAAAAGCGATATAGTAAGGCTTTTAGCGAAAAACGACCATGTATAGTAAGGCGTTTTTAGCCCCAAAACGACCATGTATAGTAAGGCGTTTTAGCCCCAAAAACGACCATGTATAGTAGGCATTTTTAGGAAAACGACCATGTTTAATGTGTTTTTAGCCCCAAAAACGACCATGTATAGTAAGGCGTTTTAGCCGAAAAACGACCATGTATAGTAAGGCGTTTTAGCCCAAAAACGACCATGTATAATAAGGCGTTTTAGCCCAAAAACGACCATGTATAGTAAGGCGTTTTTAGCGGAAAAAACGACCATGTATAGTAAGGCGTTTTAGCTGAAAAACGACCATGTATAGTAAGGCGTTTTAGCCGAAAAAACGACCATGTATAGTAAGGCGTTTTAGCCAAAAACGACCATGTATAGTAAGGCGTTTTAGCCCAAAAACGACCATGTATAGTAAGGCGTTTTAGCCCCAAAAAACGACGACCATGTATAGTAAAGCGTTTTAACCAAAAACGACCATGTATAATAAGGCGTTTTAGCCCCAAAAAAGACCATGTATAGTAAGGCGTTTTAGCCAAAAAACGACCATGTATAGTAAGGCGTTTTTAGCCTAAAAACGACCATGTATAGTAAGGCGTTTTAGCCCCAAAAACGACCATGTATAGTCAGGCATTTTTAGCTGAAAAACGACCATGTATAGTAATGCGTTTTTAGCCCCAAAAACGACCATGTATAGTAAGGCGTTTTAGCCAAAAACGACCATGTATAGTAAGGCGTTTTAGCCCCAAAAACGACCATGTATAATAAGGCGTTTTAGCCCAAAAACGACCATGTATAGTAAGGCGTTTTTAGCGGAAAAACGACCATGTATAGTAAGGCGTTTTAGCTGAAAAACGACCATGTATAGTAAGGCGTTTTAGCAAAAACGACCATGTATAGTAAGGCGTTTTAGCCAAAAACGACCATGTATAGTAATGCGTTTTAGCCCAAAAACGACCATGTATAGTAAGGCGTTTTAGCCCCAAAAACGACCATGTATAGTAAAGGCGTTTTAACCAAAAAACGACCATGTATAGTAAGGCGTTTTAGCCCAAAAAACGACCATGTATAGTAAGGCGTTTTAGCCCCAAAAACGACCATGTATAGTAAGGCATTTTTAGCCCCAAAAACGACCATGTATAGTAAGGCGTTTTAGCCCCAAAAACGACCATGTATAGTAAGGCGTTTTTAACCAAAAACGACCATGTATAATAAGGCGTTTTAGCCCAAAAAACGACCATGTATAGTAAGGCGTTTTAGCCCCAAAACGACCATGTATAGTAAGGCGTTTTAGCCCCAAAAACGACCATGTATAGTAAGGCGTTTTAGCCAAAAACGACCATGTATAGTAAGGCGTTTTAGCCCAAAAACGACCATGTATAGTAAGGCGTTTTAGCCCCAAAAACGACCATGTATAGTAAGGCGTTTTAGCCCAAAAACGACCATGTATAGTAAGGCGTTTTTGACCAAAAAACGACCATGTATAGTAAGGCTTTTTTGACCAAAAACGACCATGTATAGTAAGGCATTTTTAGCCCAAAAACGACCATGTATAGTAAGGCGTTTTAGCCCAAAAACGACCATGTATAGTCAGGCATTTTTAGCCCAAAAACGACCATGTATAGTAAGGCGTTTTAGCCCAAAAACGACCATGTATAGTCAGGCGTTTTAGCCCAAAAACGACCATGTATAGTAAGGCGTTTTAGCTAAAAACGACCATGTATAGTAAGGTGTTTTAGCTGAAAAAACGACCATGTATAGTAAGGCGTTTTTAGCCCAAAAACGACCATGTATAGTAAGGCGTTTTAGCCCAAAAACGACCATGTATAGTAAGGCATTTTTAGCTGAAAAACGACCATGTATAGTAAGGCGTTTTAGCCCCAAAAACGACCATGTATAGTAAGGCGTTTTTAGCTGAAAAAAATGACCATGTATAGTAAGGCGTTTTAGCCCAAAAACGACCATGTATAGTAAGGCGTTTTAGCCCAAAAACGACCATGTATAGTAAGGCGTTTTAGCCCAAAAACGACCATGTATAGTAAGGCGTTTTAGCCCAAAAACGACCATGTATAGTAAGGCGTTTTAGCCAAAAACGACCATGTATAGTAAGGCGTTTTAGCCAAAAACGACCATGTATAGTAAGGCGTTTTAGCCCAAAAACGACCATGTATAGTAAGGCGTTTTAGCCAAAAACGACCATGTATAGTAAGGCGTTTTAGCCCAAAAACGACCATGTATAGTAAGGCGTTTTTAGCCCAAAAACGACCATGTATAGTAAGGCGTTTTTAGCCCCAAAACGACCATGTATAGTAAGGCGTTTTAGCCCAAAAACGACCATGTATAGTAAGGCGTTTTAGCCCCAAAAACGACCATGTATAGTAAGGCGTTTTTAGCCCCAAAAACGACCATGTATAGTAAGGCGTTTTTAGCCCAAAAACGACCATGTATAGTAAGGCGTTTTAGCCCCAAAAACGACCATGTATAGTAAGGCGTTTTTAGCCCCAAAAACGACCATGTATAGTAAGGCGTTTTTAGCCCAAAAACGACCATGTATAGTAAGGCGTTTTAGCTGAAAAAACGACCATGTATAGTAAGGCGTTTTTAGCCCCAAAAACGACCATGTATAGTAAGGCGTTTTAGCCCAAAAAAAAACGACCATGTATAGTAAGGCGTTTTAGCCAAAAACGACCATGTATAGTAAGGCGTTTTAGCCCCAAAAACGACCATGTATAGTAAGGCGTTTTAGCCCCAAAAACGACCATGTATAGTAAGGCGTTTTAGCCCAAAAACGACCATGTATAGTAAGGCGTTTTAGCCCCAAAAACGACCATGTATAGTAAGGCGTGTTTAGCCCAAAAACGACCATGTATAGTAAGGCGTTTTTAGCCCCAAAACGACCATGTATAGTAAGGCGCCCCAAAAACGACCATTATTAGCGTTTTAGCCAAAAACGACCATGTATAATAAGGCGTTTTAGCCCCAAAACGACCATGTATAGTAAGGCGTTTTAGCCCCAAAAACGACCATGTATAGTAAGGCGTTTTAGCCAAAAACGACCATGTATAGTAAGGCTTTTTAGACCTAAAAACGACCATGTATAGTAAGGCTTTTTGACCCAAAAACGACCATGTATAGTCAGGCATTTTAGCCCAAAAACGACCATGTATAGTAAGGCGTTTTTAGCCCAAAAACGACCATGTATAGTAAGGCATTTTAGCCCAAAAACGACCATGTATAGTAAGGCGTTTTAGCCCAAAAACGACCATGTATAGTCAGGCATTTTAGCCCCAAAAACGACCATGTATAGTAAGGCGTTTTAGACAAAAACCGACCATGTATATAGTAAGGCGTTTTTGATTAAAAAAGACCATGTATAGTAAGGCGTTTTAGCCCCAAAAACGACCATGTATAGTAAGGCGTTTTAGCCCAAAAACGACCATGTATAGTAAGGCGTTTTAGCCCAAAAAAAAAACGACCATGTATAGTAAGGCATTTTTAGCTGAAAAAACGACCATGTATAGTAAGGTGTTTTTAGCCCCAAAAACGACCATGTATAGTAAGGCGCTTTAGCTGAAAAACGACCATGTATAGTAAGGCGTTTTAGCCAAAAACGACCATGTATAGTAAGGCTTTTTGACCAAAAACGACCATGTATAGTAAGGCGTTTTAGGCCAAAAACGACCATGTATAGTAAGGTGTTTTAGCCCAAAAACGACCATGTATAGTAAGGCGTTTTTAGCGAAAAACGACCATGTATAGTAAGGCGTTTTTAGCTGAAAAACGACCATGTATAGTAAGGCGTTTTAGCCAAAAACGACCATGTATAGTAAGGCGTTTTAGCCAAAAACGACCATGTATAGTAAGGCGTTTTAGCCCAAAAACGACCATGTATAGTAAGGCGTTTTAGCCCAAAAACGACCATGTATAGTAAGGCGTTTTTAACCAAAAACGACCATGTATAGTAAGGCGTTTTAGCCCAAAAACGACCATGTATAGTAAGGCGCTTTTAGCCCCAAAAACGACCATGTATAGTAAGGCATTTTAGCCCAAAAACGACCATGTATAGTAAGGCGCTTTTAGCCAAAAACGACCATGTATAGTAATGCGTTTTAGCCCCAAAAACGACCATGTATAGTAAGGCGCTTTTAGCCCCAAAAACGACCATGTATAGTAAGGCGTTTTTAGCCAAAAACGACCATGTATAGTAAGGCTTTTTGCCCAAAAACGACCATGTATAGTAAGTCGCTTTAGCCCCAAAAACGACCATGTATAGTAAGGCGTTTTAGCCCAAAAACGACCATGTATAGTAAGGCGTTTTAGCCCAAAAACGACCATGTATAGTAAGGCGCTTTAGCCAAAAACGACCATGTATAGTAAGGCGTTTTAGCCAAAAACGACCATGTATAGTAAGGCGCTTTTAGCCCAAAAACGACCATGTATAGTAAGGCGCTTTTAGCCCCAAAAACGACCATGTATAGTAATGCTTTTTAGCCTAAAAACGACCATGTATAGTAAGGCGCTTTTAGCGAAAAACGACCATGTATAGTAAGGCGTTTTAGCCCCAAAAACGACCATGTATAGTAAGGCGCTTTTAGCCCCAAAAACGAACATGTATAGTAAGGCGTTTTAACCAAAAACGACCATGTATAGTAAGGCGTTTAGCCAAAAACGACCATGTATAGTAAGGCTTTTTGACCAAAAAACGACCATGTATAGTAAGGCGCTTTTAGCCCCAAAAACGACCATGTATAGTAAGGCGCTTTAGCCCAAAAACGACCATGTATAGTAAGGCGTTTTAGCTAAAAAAACGACCATGTATAGTAAGGCGCTTTTAGCCGAAAAACGACCATGTATAGTAAGGCTTTTTAGCCCAAAAACGACTATGTATAGTCAGGCATTTTTAGCCCAAAAACGACCATGTATAGTAAGGCGTTTTAGCCCAAAACGACCATGTATAGTAAGGCATTTTAGCCCCAAAAACGACCATGTATAGTAAGGCGTTTGAGACAAAAACGACCATGTATATAGTAATGCGTTTTTGATTAAAAAGACCATGTATAGTAAGGCGTTTTAGCCCCAAAAATGACCATGTATAGTAAGGAGTTTTAGACCCAAAACGACCATGTATAGTAAGGCGTTTTAGCCCAAAAACGACCATGTATAGTAAGGCATTTTTAGCTGAAAACGACCATGTATAGTAAGGTGTTTTTAGCCCAAAAACGACCATGTATAGTAAGGCGTTTTTAGCTGAAAAACGACCATGTATAGTAAGGCGTTTTAGCCCAAAAACGACCATGTATAGTAAGGCTTTTTGACCAAAAACGACCATGTATAGTAAGGCGTTTTAGGCCCAAAACGACCATGTATAGTAAGGTGTTTTTAGGCCAAAAACGACCATGTATAGTAAGGCGTTTTAGCCCAAAAACGACCATGTATAGTAAGGCGTTTTAGCTAAAAACGACCATGTATAGTAAGGCGTTTTAGCCAAAAACGACCATGTATAGTAAGGCGTTTTTAGCCTAAAAACGACCATGTATAGTAAGGCGTTTTAGCCCAAAAACGACCATGTATAGTCAGGCGTTTTAGCCCAAAAACGACCATATATAGTAAGGCGTTTTAGCCCCAAAAACGACCATATAGTAAGGCGTTTTAGACTAAAAACGACCATGTATAGTAAGGCGTTTTTAGCTGAAAAACGACCATGTATAGTAAGGCGTTTTAGCCGAAAAACGACCATGTATAGTAAGGCGCTTTAGCCTAAAAACGACCATGTATAGTAAGGCGCTTTTAGCTAAAAACGACCATGTATAGTAAGGCGTTTTAGCCCCAAAACGACCATGTATAGTAAGGCGTTTTAGCCCCAAAAACGACCATGTATAGTAAGGCGTTTTGAGAAAAAACGACCATGTATAGTAAGGCGTTTTAGCTGAAAAACGACCATGTATAGTAAGGCGTTTTAGCCAAAAAACGACCATGTATAGTAAGGCTTTTTGAGCTAAAAACGACCATGTATAGTAAGGCGTTTTAGCCCAAAAACGACCATGTATAGTAAGGCGTTTTAGCCCCAAAAACGACCATGTATAGTAAGGCGTTTTAGCCCAAAAACGACCATGTATAGTAAGGCGTTTTAGCCCCAAAACGACCATGTATAGTAAGGCGTTTTAGCCTAAAAACGACCATGTATAGTAAGGCGTTTTTAGCTGAAAAAAGCGACCATGTATAGTAAGGCGTTTTTAGCCAAAAAACGACCATGTATAGTAAGGCGTTTTAGCCAAAAAACGACCATGTATAGTAAGGCGTTTTTAGCTAAAAAACGACCATGTATAGTAAGGCGTTTTAGCCCCAAAAACGACCATGTATAGTAAGGCGTTTTAGCCCAAAAACGACCATGTATAGTAAGGCGTTTTAGAGAAAAAACGACCATGTATAGTAAGGCGTTTTAGGTGAAAAACGACCATGTATAGTAAGGCGTTTTAGCCCAAAAACGACCATGTATAGTAAGGCTTTTTGACCAAAAAACGACCATGTATAGTAAGGCATTTTAGCCCAAAAACGACCATGTATAGTAAGGCGTTTTAGCCCCAAAAAACGACCATGTATAGTAAGGCGTTTTAGCCCAAAACGACCATGTATAGTAAGGCGTTTTAGCCCAAAAACGACCATGTATAGTAAGGCGTTTTAGCCCAAAAACGACCATGTATAGTAAGGCGTTTTTAGCTGAAAAAACGACCATGTATAGTAAGGCGTTTTAGCCCAAAAACGACCATGTATAGTAAGGCGTTTTAGCGAAAAAACGACCATGTATAGTAAGGCGTTTTTAGCTAAAAACGACCATGTATAGTAAGGCGATTTTAGCCCCAAAAACGACCATGTATAGTAAGGCGTTTTAGCCCCAAAACGACCATGTATAGTAAGGCGTTTTAGAGGAAAACGACCATGTATAGTAAGGCGTTTTAGGTGAAAAACGACCATGTATAGTAAGGCGTTTTAGCCAAAAACGACCATGTATAGTAAGGCGTTTTTGACCAAAAAACGACCATGTATAGTAAGGCATTTTTAGCCCAAAAAACGACCATGTATAGTAAGGCGTTTTTAGCCCAAAAACGACCATGTATAGTAAGGCGTTTTTGCCCAAAAACGACCATGTATAGTAAGGCGTTTTAGCCCCAAAACGACCATGTATAGTAAGGCGTTTTAGCGAAAAAACGACCATGTATAGTAAGGCGTTTTAGCTGAAAAAACGACCATGTATAGTAAGGCGTTTTTAGCTAAAAACGACCATGTATAGTAAGGCGTTTTAGCCTAAAAACGACCATGTATAGTAAGGCGTTTTACCCAAAAAACGACCATGTATAGTAAGGCGTTTTAGCTAAAAACGACCATGTATAGTAAGGCGTTTTAGCCCCAAAAACGACCATGTATAGTAAGGCGTTTTAGACTAAAAACGACCATGTATAGTAAGGCGCTTTTAGCTAAAAAAAGACCATGTATAGTAAGGCGTTTTAGACCCAAAAACGACCATGTATAGTAAGGCGTTTTAGCCAAAAAACGACCATGTATAGTAAGGCGCTTTTAGCTAAAAAACGACCATGTATAGTAAGGCATTTTTACCTGAAAAAACGACCATGTATAGTAAGGCGTTTTAGCCCCAAAAACGACCATGTATAGTAAGGCGTTTTTAGCCCCAAAAAACGACCATGTATAGTAAGGCGTTTTAGCTAAAAACGACCATGTATAGTAAGGCGTTTTAGCCCAAAAACGACCATGTATAGTAAGGCATTTTTAGCTGAAAAACGACCATGTATAGTAAGGTGTTTTTAGCCCCAAAACGACCATGTATAGTAAGGCGTTTTAGCCAAAAAACGACCATGTATAGTAAGGCGTTTTTAGCTAAAAACGACCATGTATAGTAAGGCGTTTTTAGCCCAAAAACGACCATGTATAGTAAGGCGTTTTAGACTAAAAACGACCATGTATAGTAAGGCGTTTTTAGCCCCAAAACGACCATGTATAGTAAGGCGTTTTTAGCTAAAAAAACGACCATGTATAGTAAGGCGTTTTAGCCCCAAAAACGACCATGTATAGTAAGGCGTTTTAGCCCAAAAACGACCATGTATAGTAAGGCGTTTTTAGCTAAAAAAAACGACCATGTATAGTAAGGCGTTTTAGCCGAAAAAAGCGACCATGTATAGTAAGGCGTTTTAGCCCAAAAACGACCATGTATAGTAAGGCGTTTTTAGCTAAAAAAGCGACCATGTATAGTAAGGCGTTTTAGCCCAAAAAGCGACCATGTATAGTAAGGCGTTTTTAGCCCCAAAACGACCATGTATAGTAAGGCGTTTTAGCCCCAAAAAGGACCATGTATAGTAAGGCGTTTTAGAGGAAAACGACCATGTATAGTAAGGCGTTTTAGGTGAAAAAAGCGACCATGTATAGTAAGGCGTTTTAGCCAAAAAAACGACCATGTATAGTAAGGCGTTTTTAGACCTAAAAACGACCATGTATAGTAAGGCGTTTTTAGCCCAAAAACGACCATGTATAGTAAGGCGTTTTAGCCCCAAAAACGACCATGTATAGTAAGGCGTTTTAGCCCAAAAACGACCATGTATAGTAAGGCGTTTTAGCCCCAAAAACGACCATGTATAGTAAGGCGTTTTAGCCTAAAAACGACCATGTATAGTAAGGCGTTTTAGCTGAAAAAATGACCATGTATAGTAAGGCGTTTTTAGCCAAAAAACGACCATGTATAGTAAGGCGTTTTTAGCCTAAAAACGACCATGTATAGTAAGGCGTTTTAGCCAAAAAACGACCATGTATAGTAAGGCGTTTTTAGCTAAAAACGACCATGTATAGTAAGGCGCTTTTAGCCCAAAAACGACCATGTATAGTAAGGCGTTTTCAGCCCCAAAAAGCGACCATGTATAGTAAGGCGTTTTGGCCGAAAAAACGACCATGTATAGTAAGGCGTTTTAGCCCAAAAACGACCATGTATAGTAAGGCGTTTTAGCTAAAAACGACCATGTATAGTAAGGCGTTTTAGCCCAAAAACGACCATGTATAGTAAGGCGTTTTAGCTGAAAAAACGACCATGTATAGTAAGGCGTTTTAGCCCCAAAAACGACCATGTATAGTAAGGCGTTTTAGCCAAAAAACGACCATGTATAGTAAGGCGTTTTAGCTAAAAACGACCATGTATAGTAAGGCGTTTTTAGCCCCAAAACGACCATGTATAGTAAGGCGTTTTAGCTAAAAACGACCATGTATAGTAAGGCGTTTTTAGCCCAAAAAACGACCATGTATAGTAAGGCGTTTTAGCTAAAAACGACCATGTATAGTAAGGCGTTTTATGTATAGTAAGGCGCTTTTAGCCAAAAAAACGACCATGTATAGTAAGGCATTTTAGCTGAAAAACGACCATGTATAGTAAGGCGTTTTAGCCCCAAAAACGACCATGTATAGTAAGGCGTTTTAGCGACCATGTATAGTAAGGCGTTTTAGCTAAAAACGACCATGTATAGTAAGGCGTTTTAGCGACCATGTATAGTAAGGCGTTTTAGCCTAAAAACGACCATGTATAGTAAGGCGTTTTAGCTGAAAAACGACCATGTATAGTAAGGCATTTTTAGCTGAAAAACGACCATGTATAGTAAGGCGTTTTAGCCCCAAAAACGACCATGTATAGTAAGGCGTTTTTAGCCAAAAACGACCATGTATAGTAAGGCGCTTTTAGCTAAAAACGACCATGTATAGTAAGGCGTTTTTAGCCCCAAAAACGACCATGTATAGTAAGGCGTTTTAGCCCAAAAACGACCATGTATAGTAAGGCGTTTTATAGCGAAAAAAACGACCATGTATAGTAAGGCGTTTTAAGGCCAAAAACGACCATGTATAGTAAGGCGTTTTAGCTAAAAAAGCGACCATGTATAGTAAGGCGTTTTAGCTAAAAACGACCATGTATAGTAAGGCGTTTTTAGCCCAAAAAACGACCATGTATAGTAAGGCGTTTTTAGACTAAAAACGACCATGTATAGTGAGGCGTTTTTAGCCAAAAACGACCATGTATAGTAAGGCGTTTTAGCTAAAAACGACCATGTATAGTAAGGCGCTTTTAGCCCAAAAACGACCATGTATAGTAAGGCATTTTTAGCTGAAAAACGACCATGTATAGTAAGGTGTTTTAGCCCCAAAACGACCATGTATAGTAAGGCGTTTTAGCGAAAAAACGACCATGTATAGTAAGGCGTTTTAGCCAAAAACGACCATGTATAGTAAGGCGTTTTAGCCCCAAAACGACCATGTATAGTAAGGCGTTTTGAGACTAAAAAACGACCATGTATAGTAAGGCGTTTTTAGCGAAAAACGACCATGTATAGTAAGGCGTTTTAGCTAAAAAAATGACCATGTATAGTAAGGCGTTTTTGATTAAAAAAACGACCATGTATAGTAAGGCTGTTTTAGCCCCAAAACGACCATGTATAGTAAGGCATTTTTAGCTGAAAAACGACCATGTATAGTAAGGTGTTTTAGCCCAAAAACGACCATGTATAGTAAGGCGTTTTAGCGAAAAACCGACCATGTATAGTAAGGCGTTTTTAGCTAAAAACGACCATGTATAGTAAGGCGTTTTTAGCCCCAAAAAACGACCATGTATAGTAAGGCGTTTTGAGACGAAAAAAACGACCATGTATAGTAAGGCGTTTTTAGCTGAAAAAAACGACCATGTATAGTAAGGCATTTTTAGCCGAAAAAAACGACCATGTATAGTAAGGCTTTTTTGACCGAAAAAAACGACCATGTATAGTAAGGCGTTTTTAGCCCCAAAAAACGACCATGTTTAGTCAGGTGTTTTTAGCCCAAAAAACGACCATGTATAATAAGCCGTTTTTTGCCGAAAAAAATCACCATATATAGTAAGGTGGTTTCAGCCCCAAAAAACGACCATGTAATAATGCGCTTTTACCCCAAACCAAAAGGCCATGTATCGTAGTGTAGATGTACACGCGCTGGATTTCAGTCCAGACAACGCAGGTTCAAACCCTCTTCAGTGACGTGTGAAAACATAACACGAAGTAACTTTTTCGTTCAAATCCTCCATAGTGCATGTCAAATACGCTTATTGTGCTAAGCAAGTCAAAGTCACTGGCGGTGTAGAGGTACACATGCTTGTGTTCAATCCAGGTAACCCCGGTTCAGTCCTAGCTCAGTGATGTGTGAAAATTAAAACACCAAACACTTTGTTACTTTTTCCTGCAAACCCTCCAGAGTGCATGTCGAGTACGGCAATAGTGCAGAGCAAGTCACAGTCACTGGTAGTGTTGAGGTATATACGCCGACTTTCGGTCCGGGTCGACTGCTTCGTGCGCCGACTGGACAGCGCAGAGATGCAGGTTTCAAATCCAGGTCTCGGCCTTCATCTGGGGTGGTTTCCATGTCAAGGTTTTTTTTTAACAACCATTGATGTAAGGGCCTTCTTCGGTTCAAAGGCATTTTTAGCCCAAAAAAATGACCATGAAAAGTAAGGCGTTTTTAGCCGAAGAAAAAGCCCATGTATAGGAAGGCATTTTTAGCCGAAAAAAACGACCATGTATAATAAGGCGTTTTTAGCGCCAAAAAAACGACCATATATAGTCAGGCATTTTTAGCCCCAAAAAACGACCATGTATAGTAAGGCGTTTTTAGCGCCAAAAAACGACTATGCTTAGTAAGGCGTTTTTGGCCGAAAAACCACCCATGTATAGTAAGGCGTTTTAGCCCAAAACGACCATGTATAGTCAGGCATTTTAGCCCAAAAACGACCATGTATAGTAAGGCGTTTTTAGCCCCAAAAAACGACCATGTATAGTAAGGCGTTTTTAGCCCAAAAAAACGACCATGTATAGTAAGGCATTTTTAGCCGAAAAAAACGACCATGTATAGTAAGGCGTTTTAGCCCCAAAAACGACCATGTATAGTAAGGCTTTTTTAGCCCCGACCATGTATAACGACCATGTATAGTAAGGCATTTTAGCCCCAAAAACGACCATGTATAGTAAGGCGTTTTAGCCCAAAAAATGACCATGTATAGTAAGGCGTTTTAGCCAAAAAACGACCATGTATATAGTAAGGCATTTTAGCCCAAAAACGACCATGTATAGTAAGGCGTTTTAGCCAAAAACGACCATGTATAGTAAGGCGTTTTAGCAGAAAAAACGACCATGTATAGTAAGTCGTTTTAGCCCCAAAACGACCATGTATAGTAAGGCGTTTTAGCCCCAAAAGCGACCATGTATAGTAAGGCGTTTTTAGCCCCAAAAAAGCCGACCATGTATAGTAAGGCGTTTTAGCCCCAAAATCGACCATGTATAGTAAGGCGTTTTTAGCTAAAAACGACCATGTATAGTAAGGCGTTTTAGCCCAAAAACGACCATGTATAGTAAGG
Organism: Hippocampus mohnikei; assembly: GCA_026261675.1. Classification (NCBI taxonomy): domain Eukaryota; kingdom Metazoa; phylum Chordata; class Actinopteri; order Syngnathiformes; family Syngnathidae; genus Hippocampus; species Hippocampus mohnikei. Next base: position 5,518,200 of record JAKGUB010000346.1, on the reverse strand, counting down.
CGTTTTAGCCCAAAAACGACCATGTATAGTCAGGCATTTTTAGCCCCAAAATCGACCATGTATAGTCAGGCATTTTTAGCCCAAAAACGACCATGTATAATAAGGCGTTTTAGCCCCAAAAACGACCATGTATAGTCAGGCGTTTTAGCCCAAAAACGACCATGTATAGTAAGGCGTTTTGAGACTAAAAACGACCATGTATAGTAAGGCGTTTTAGCTGAAAAACGACCATGTATAGTAAGGCGTTTTAGCTAAAAAACGACCATGTATAGTAAGGCATTTTAGCCCAAAAAACGACCATATATAGTAAGTCGCTTTTAGCCAAAAACGACCATGTATAGTAAGGCGTTTTAGCCCAAAACGACCATGCGCTTTTAGCCAAAAAACGACCATGTATAGTAAGGCGTTTTAGCCAAAAAACGACCATGTATAGTAAGGCGTTTTAGCCCCAAAACGACCATGTATAGTAAGGCGTTTTAGCCCCAAAAACCAATCATATGTAGTAAGGCGTTTTAGCCAAAAACGACCATGTATAGTCAGGCGTTTTAGCCAAAAAAACGACCATGTATAGTAAGGCATTTTTAGCCCAAAAAACGACCATATATAGTAAGGCGTTTTAGCCCCAAAAACGACCATGTATAGTAAGGCGTTTTAGCCCAAAAACGACCATGTATAGTAAGGCGATTTTAGCCCCAAAAACGACCATGTATAGTCAGGCGTTTTTTGCCCCAAAAACGACCATGTATAGTAAGGCATTTTTAGCCCAAAAACGACCATGTATAATAAGGCGTTTTAGCCCCAAAACGACCATGTATAGTCAGGCGTTTTAGCCCAAAACGACCATGTATAATAAGGCGTTTTAGCCCAAAAACGACCATGTATAGTCAGGCATTTTTAGCCCCAAAAACGACCATGTATAGTCAGGCATTTTAGCCCCAAAAAACGACCATGTATAGTAAGGCGTTTTTAGCCAAAAAAAACGACCATGTATAGTCAGGCATTTTTTGCCCCAAAAAACGACCATGTATCGTCAGGCATTTTTAGCCCAAAAAACGACCATGTATAATAAGGCGTTTTTAGCCCCAAAAAACGACCATGTATAGTCAGGCGTTTTAGCTGAAAAAAACGACCATGTATAGTAAGGCGTTTTTAGCCGAAAAAAACGACCATGTATAGTAAGGTGTTTTTAGCCGAAAAAAAAACGAAAATGTATATAGTAAGGCGTTTTTAACCGAAAAAAAACGACCATGTATAGTAAGCCGTTTTTAGCCCCAAAAAACGACCATGTATAGTAAGGCGTTTTTAGCCGGAAAAAACGACCATGTATAGTAAGGCGTTTTTAGCCCCAAAAACGACCATGTATAGTAAGGCGTTTTAGCCCAAAACGACCATGTATAGTAAGGCGTTTTAGCGAAAAACGACCATGTATAGTCAGGCATTTTTAGCCCCAAAAAACGACCATGTATAGTCAGGCATTTTTAGCCCAAAAAACGACCATGTATAATAAGGCGTTTTTAGCCCCAAAAAACGACCATGTATAGTCAGGCGTTTTTAGCCCAAAAAAACGACCATGTATAGTAAGCCGTTTTGAGACGAAAAAAACGACCATGTATAGTAAGGTGTTTTAGCTGAAAAAAACGACCATGTATAGTAAGGCGTTTTTAGCCCAAGAAAAACGACCATGTATAGTAAGGCATTTTTAGCCCAAAGAAACGACCATATACAGTAAGCCGTTTTTAGCCGAAAAAAAACGACCATGTATAGTAAGGCGTTTTTAGCCCAAAAAACGACCATGTATAGTAAGGCATTTTTAGCCCAAAGAAACGACCATATACAGTAAGCCGTTTTTAGCCCAAAAAAAACGACCATGTATAGTAAGGCGTTTTTAGCCCAAAAAAACGGCCATGCGTTTTTAGCCGAAAAAAACGACCATGTATAGTAAGGCGTTTTTAGCCGAAAAAAACGACCATGTATAGTAAGCCGTTTTTAGCCCCAAAAAACGACCATGTATAGTAAGGCGTTTTTAGCCGAAAAAAAACAATCATATGTCGTAAGGCGTTTTTAGCCAAAAAAAACGACCATGTATAGTCAGGCGTTTTTAGCCGAAAAAAAACGACCATGTATAGTAAGGCATTTTTAGCCCAAAGAAACGACCATATATAGTAAGGCGTTTTTAGCCCCAAAACGACCATGTATAGTAAGGCGCTTTTAGCCAAAAACGACCATGTATAGTCAGGCATTTTTGCCCCAAAAACGACCATGTATAGTCAGGCATTTTTAGCCCAAAAACGACCATGTATAGTAGGGCGTTTTAGCCCCAAAAACGACCATGTATAGTCAGGCGTTTTAGCTGAAAAAAACTACCATGTATAGTCAGGCGTTTTTAGCCGAAAAAAACGACCATGTATAGTAAGGTGTTTTTAGCCGAAAAAAAACCGAAAATGTATATAGTAAGGCGTTTTTAACCGAAAAAAACGACCATGTATAGTAAGCCGTTTTTAGCCCCAAAACGACCATGTATAGTAAGGCGTTTTTAGCCGGAAACAACGACCATGTATAGTAAGGCGTTTTTAGCCCCAAAAATCCACCATGTATAGTAAGGCGTTTTTAGCTAAAAAAAACGACCATGTATAGTAAGGCGTTTTTAGCCCAAAAAACGACCATGTATAATAAGGCGTTTTTAGCCCAAAAAACGACCATGTATAGTCAGGCATTTTTAGCCCCAAAAAACGACCATGTATCGTCAGGCATTTTTAGCCCAAAAAACGACCATGTATAATAAGGCGTTTTTAGCCCCAAAAAACGACCATGTATAGTCAGGCGTTTTTAGCCCAAAAAAAACGACCATGTATAGTAAGGCGTTTTGAGACGAAGAAAACGACCATGTATAGTAAGGTGTTTTAGCTGAAAAAAACGACCATGTATAGTAAGGCGTTTTTAGCCCCAAAGAACGACCATGTATAGCAGGTGTTTTTAGCTGAAAAAAAACAACCATGTATAGTAAGGCATTTTTAGCCCAAAGAAACGACCATATACAGTAAGCCGTTTTTAGCCCCAAAAAACGACCATGTATCGTCAGGCATTTTTAGCCCAAAAAACGACCATGTATAATAAGGCGTTTTTAGCCCCAAAAAACGACCATGTATAGTAAGGCGTTTTCAGCCCCAAAACGACCATGTATAGTAAGGCGTTTTGAGACTAAAAACGACCATGTATAGTAAGGCGTTTTAGCTGAAAAACGACCATGTATAGTAAGGCGTTTTGGGCCCAAAAAACTACCATGTATAGTCAGGCGTTTTTAGCCCAAAAAAACGACCATGTATAGTAAGGTGTTTTTAGCCGAAAAAAAACCGAAAATGTATATAGTAAGGCGTTTTTAACCGAAAAACGACCATGTATAGTAAGGCGCTTTTAGCCCCAAAAACGACCATGTATAGTAAGGCGTTTTAGCCGAAAAAACGACCATGTATAGTAAGGCGTTTTTAGCCCCAAAAATCGACCATGTATAGTAAGGCGTTTTAGCTAAAAACGACCATGTATAGTAAGGCGTTTTAGCCCAAAAAAGGCGACCATGTATAGTAAGGCGTTTTAGCCCAAAACGACCATGTATAGTCAGGCATTTTAGCCCCAAAACGACCATGTATAGTAAGGCATTTTTAGCCCAAAAACGACCATGTATAGTAAGGCGTTTTAGCCCCAAAAACGACCATGTATAGTCAGGCGTTTTAGCCCAAAAACGACCATGTATAGTAAGGCGTTTTGAGCCAAAAAAACGACCATGTATAGTAAGGTGTTTTAGCTGAAAAAACGACCATGTATAGTAAGGCGTTTTAGCCCCAAAGAACGACCATGTATAGCAGGTGTTTTTAGCTGAAAAAAAACAACCATGTATAGTAAGGCATTTTTAGCCCAAAGAAACGACCATATACAGTAAGCCGTTTTTAGCCCCAAAACGACCATGTATCGTCAGGCATTTTTAGCCCAAAAAACGACCATGTATAGTAAGGCGTTTTAGCCCCAAAAAACGACCATGTATAGTAAGGCGTTTTAGCCCAAAAACGACCATGTATAGTAAGGCGTTTTGAGACTAAAAACGACCATGTATAGTAAGGCGTTTTAGCTGAAAAACGACCATGTATAGTAAGGCGTTTTAGCGAAAAAACGACCATGTATAGTAAGGCATTTTAGCCCAAAAAAACGACCATGTATAGTAAGGCGTTTTAGCTAAAAAACGACCATGTATAGTAAGGCATTTTTAGCCCAAAAACAACCATGTATAGTAAGGCGTTTTTAGCCCAAAAACGACCATGTATAGTAAGGCGTTTTAGCCCCAAAACGACCATGTATAGTAAGGCGTTTTAGCCTAAAAACGACCATGTATAGTAAGGCGTTTTTAGCTGAAAAACGACCATGTATAGTAAGGCGTTTTAGCCCAAAAACGACCATGTATAGTAAGGCATTTTAGCCCAAAAAACGACCATGTATAGTAAGGCGTTTTAGCCAAAAATGACCATGTATAGTAAGGCGTTTTAGCCCCAAAAACGACCATGTATAGTAAGGCGTTTTAGCCCCAAAAACGACCATGTATAGTAAGGCATTTTAGCCAAAAACGACCATGTATAGTAAGGCATTTTTAGCCAAAAATTGACCATGTATAGTAAGGCGTTTTAGCCAAAAACGACCATGTATAGTAAGGCGTTTTTAGCCCAAAAACGACCATGTATAGTAAGGCGTTTTAGCCCCAAAAAACGACCATGTATAGTAAGGTTATAGCTAAAAAAACGACCATGTATAGTAAGGTGTTTTTAGCTGAAAAAAAGACCATGTATAGTAAGGCGTTTTTAGCCCCAAAAACGACCATGTATAGTAAGGCGTTTTAGCCCCAAAACGACCATGTATAGTAAGGCATTTTTAGCCGAAAAAAACGACCATGTATAGTAAGGCATTTTTAGCCCAAAAAAACGACCATGTATAGTAAGGCGTTTTTAGCCGAAAAAACCGACCACATATAGCAAGCCGTTTTTAGCCCCAAAAAACGACCATGTATAGTAAGGCATTTTAAACCGAAAAAAACGACCATGTACAGTAAGCCTTTTTTAGCCCCAAAAAACGACCATGTATAGTAAGGCGTTTTTAGCTAAAAAGACGACCATGTATAGTAAGGCGTTTTAGCCCAAAACGACCATGTATAGTAAGGCGTTTTAGCCCAAAACGACCATGTATAGTCAGGCATTTTTAGCCCCAAAAAACGACCATGTATAGTAAGGCATTTTTAGCCCAAAAAATGACCATGTATAATAAAGCTTTTTTAGCACAAAAAACGACCATGTATAATAAGGCGTTTTTAGCCCCAAAAAACAACCATGTATAGTCAGACGTTTTTAGCCCAAAAAAACGACCATGTATAGTAAGGCGTTTTGAGACGAAAAAAACGACCATGTATAGTAAGGCGTTTTAGCTGAAAAAAACGACCATGTATATAGTAAGGCGTTTTTAGCCCCAAAGAACGACCATGCATAGTCAGGCGTTTTTAGCCGAAAAAAACCGACCATGTATAGTAAGGCGTTTTTAGCCCAAAAAACGACCATGTATAATAAGGCGTTTTTAACCCAAAAAACGACCATGTATAGTCAGGCATTTTTAGCCCCAAAAAACGACCATGTATCGTCAGGCATTTTTAGCCCAAAAAACGACCATGTATAATAAGGCGTTTTTAGCCCCAAAAAACGACCATGTATAGTCATGCGTTTTTAGCCCAAAAAAACGACCATGTATAGTGAGGCGTTTTGAGACGAAAAAAACAACCATGTATAGTAAGGCGTTTTAGCTGAAAAAAAACGACCATGTATAGTAAGGCGTTTTTAGCCCCAAAGTACGACCATGTATAGTCAGGCGTTTTTAGCCGAAAAAAACGACCATGTATAGTAAGGCATTTTTAGCCCAAAAAAACGACCATATACAGTAAGCCGTTTTTAGCCCCAAAAAACGACCATGTATAGTAAGGCGTTTTTAGCCCAAAAAAACGACCATGTATAGTAATACGTTTTTAGCCGAAAAAAACGACCATGTATAGTAAGGCGTTTTTAGCCGAAAAAAACGACCATGTATATAGTAAGGCGTTTTTAACCGAAAAAAACGACCATGTATAGTAAGCCGTTTTTAGCCTCAAAAAAAGACCATGTATAGTAAGGCGTTTTTAGCCGAAAAAAAACGACCATGTATAGTAAGGCATTTTAGCCCAAAAAACGACCATGTATAATCAGGCGTTTTTAGCCCAAAAAACAACCATGTATAATAAGGCGTTTTTAGCCCAAAAAACGACCATGTATAGTCAGGCATTTTTAGCCCCAAAAAACGACCATGTATCGTCAGGCATTTTTAGCCCAAAAAACGACCATGTATAATAAGGCGTTTTTAGCCCCAAAAAACGACCATGTATAGTCAGGCGTTTTTGCTGAAAAAAACGACCATGTATAGTAAGGCGTTTTTAGCCCCAAAGAACGACCATGTATAGTCAGGCGTTTTTAGCTGAAAAAAAACGACCATGTATAGTAAGGCATTTTTAGCACAAAGAAACGACCATATATAGTAAGCCGTTTTTAGCCCCAAAAAACGACCATGTTTAGTAAGGCGTTTTTAGCCCAAAAAACGGCCATGCGTTTTTAGCCGAAAAAAACGACCATGTATAGTAAGGCGTTTTTAGCCGAAAAAAACGACCATGTATATAGTAAGGCGTTTTTAACCGAAAAAATGACCATGTATAGTAAGGCGTTTTTAGCCGGAAAAAACGACCATGTATAGTAAGGCGTTTTTAGCCCCAAAAATCCACCATGTATAGTAAGGCGTTTTTAGCCCCAAAAATCCACCATGTATAGTAAGGCGTTTTTAGCTAAAAAAACGACCATGTATAGTAAGGCGTTTTTAGCCCAAAAAACGACCATGTATAATAAGGCGTTTTTAGCCCAAAAAACGACCATGTATAGTAAGGCGTTTTTAGCCCAAAAACGACCATGTATCGTCAGGCATTTTTAGCCCAAAAAACGACCATGTATAATAAGGCGTTTTTAGCCCCAAAAAACGACCATGTATAGTCAGGCGTTTTTAGCCCAAAAAAACGACCATGTATAGTAAGGCGTTTTGAGACGAAAAAAACGACCATGTATAGTAAGGTGTTTTAGCTGAAAAAAACGACCATGTATAGTAAGGCGTTTTTAGCCCAAAAACGACCATGTATAGTAAGGCGTTTTTAGCCCCAAAGAACGACCATGTATAGCAGGCGTTTTTAGCGAAAAAAACGACCATGTATAGTAAGGCATTTTTAGCCCAAAGAAACGACCATATACAGTAAGCCGTTTTTAGCCCCAAAAAACGACCATGTATAGTAAGGCGTTTTTAGCCGAAAAAAACGACCATGTATAGTAAGCCGATTTTAGCCCCAAAAAACGACCATGTATAGTAAGGCGTTTTTAGCCAAAAAAAAACAACCATGTATAGTAAGGCATTTTTAGCCCAAAGAAACGACCATATACAGTAAGCCGTTTTTAGCCCCAAAAAACGACCATGTATAGTAAGGCGTTTTTAGCCGAAAAAAACGACCATGTATAGTAAGCCGATTTTAGCCCCAAAAAACGACCATGTATAGTAAGGCGTTTTAGCCAAAAACCAACCATGTATAGTAAGGCATTTTAGCCCAAAGAAACGACCATATACAGTAAGTCGCTTTTAGCCCCAAAAACGACCATGTATAGTAAGGCGTTTTAGCCCCAAAACGACCATGTATAGTAAGGCGATTTTAGCCCCAAAAACGACCATGTATAGTAAGGCGATTTTAGCCCCAAAAACGACCATGTATAGTAAGGCGTTTTAGCCCCAAAAACGACCATGTATAGTAAGGCGTTTTAGAATAAAAACAACCATGTATAGTAAGGCATTTTTAGCCCAAAAAACGACCATATATAGTAAGTCGTTTTAGCCCCAAAAACGACCATGTATAGTAAGGCGTTTTAGCCCCAAAACGACCATGTATAGTAAGGCGATTTTAGCCCCAAAAACCGACCATGTATAGTCAGGCGTTTTTAGCCTTAAAAACGACCATGTATAGTAAGGCGTTTTAGCCCCAAAAACGACCATGTATAGTAAGGCGATTTTAGCCCCAAAAACGACCATGTATAGTAAGGCGTTTTAGCCAAAAAAACGACCATGTATAGTAAGGCATTTTTAGCCCAAAGAAACGACCATGTATAGTAAGTCGCTTTTAGCCCCAAAACGACCATGTATAGTAAGGCGTTTTTAGCGAAAAACGACCATGTATAGTAAGTCGATTTTAGCCCCAAAAACGACCATGTATAGTCATGCGTTTTAGCCCCAAAACGACCATGTATAGTGAGGCGTTTTAGACTAAAAACGACCATGTATAGTAAGGCGTTTTAGCTGAAAAAACGACCATGTATAGTAAGGCGCTTTTAGCCCCAAAAATCGACCATGTATAGTCAGGCGTTTTAGCTAAAAACGACCATGTATAGTAAGGCATTTTTAGCCCAAAAACGACCATATACAGTAAGTCGTTTTAGCCCCAAAAACGACCATGTATAGTAAGGCGCTTTTAGCCCAAAAACGACCATGTATAGTAAGGCGTTTTAGCCCAAAAACGACCATGTATAGTAAGGCGTTTTAGCCCCAAAAACGACCATGTATATAGTAAGGCGTTTTAACTGAAAAACGACCATGTATAGTAAGGCGCTTTTAGCCTCAAAAAGACCATGTATAGTAAGGCATTTTTAGCCCAAAAAACGACCATGTATAATCAGGCGTTTTTAGCCCAAAAAACAACCATGTATAATAAGGCGTTTTTAGCCCAAAAAACGACCATGTATAGCAGGCGTTTTTAGCCGAAGAAAAACAACCATGTATAGTAAGGCATTTTTAGCCCAAAGAAACGACCATATACAGTAAGCGTTTTAGCCCCAAAACGACCATGTATAGTAAGGCGTTTTAGCCTAAAAACGACCATGTATAGTAAGCCGATTTTAGCCCCAAAAAACGACCATGTATAGTAAGGCGTTTTTAGCCAAAAACAACCATGTATAGTAAGGCATTTTTAGCCCAAAGAAACGACCATATACAGTAAGCCGTTTTTAGCCCCAAAAAACGACCATGTATAGTAAGGCGTTTTTAGCCGAAAAAAACGCCCATGTATAGTAAGCCGATTTTAGCCCCAAAAAACGACCATGTATAGTAAGCCGATTTTAGCCCCAAAAAACGACCATGTATAGTAAGGCGTTTTTAGCCCCAAAGAACGACCATGTATAGCAGGCGTTTTTAGCCGAAAAAAAACAACCATGTATAGTAAGGCATTTTTAGCCCAAAGAAACGACCATATACAGTAAGCCGTTTTTAGCCCCAAAAAACGACCATGTATAGTAAGGCGTTTTTAGCCGAAAAAAACGACCATGGATAGTAAGCCGATTTTAGCCCCAAAAAACCGACCATGTATAGTCAGGCGTTTTTTGCCCCAAAAAACGACCATGTATAATAAGGCGTTTTCAGCCCCAAAAAACGACCATGTTAAGTAAGGCGTTTTGAGACGAAAAAAACGACCATGTATAGTAAGGCGTTTTTAGCTGAAAAAACGACCATGTATAGTAAGGCGTTTTGAGCCGAAAAAAACGACCATGTATAGTAAGGCGTTTTTAGCTGAAAAAAACGACCATGTATAGTAAGGCGTTTTGAGTCGAAAAAAACGGCCATGTATAGTAAGGCGTTTTAGCTGAAAAAACGACCATGTATAGTAAGGCGTTTTAGCTGAAAAAAAACGACCATGTATAGTAAGGCGTCGTTAGCCGAAAAAAATGACCATGTATAGTAAGGCATTTTTAGCCAAAAAAAACAACCATGTATAATCAGGCGTTTTTAGCCCAAAAAAAACGACCATGTATAGTAAGGCGTTTTGAGCCGAAAAAAACGACCATGTATAGTAAGGCATTGTTAGCTGAAAAAAACGACCATGTGTAGTAAGGCGTTTTAACTAACCCAAATCAAACCAGTCAGATTAACTTCAAATTTAATGCTAATGCTATGCAAATCTAACCACCCCATTAACCCTAACCAATAACCCCAACCACATAGCTAAACCTTTCCTCCGAGCAGAATGTCTAAACCTAATTTAGTCTCCCGAGCCCCGACCACAATTTAAACCCAGACTCTTAACACTGAATTTACAGTAACCCCAATTCCTATTTCAATTTAAGATTCCTTACAACTAATGCTAACCTTCGCCAAATGTACTCGAACCTTAATTTAACGAAAGCACTTTACCGAAAACCGAGGCCTATTTTAAATGAACTCACAGCCCTCCCCTTCACCCAACCAAGCTCAACTCTTAACCCAATTAACCCCCTGACTCTGACCCTAACACTACGCCCCTAAACTCATCCAACACCAAACACTGAGGACCTGTTTTATTGAGATCCCAAAGGGATGGCTAAATTGCCTGCTCACTGACTCGATCGGACCGCACAGCTTGCTGAACTTTTGTGTGCTGCCTCGCACCTGCCTTTCGGATGCGCTACCTAAAGGCGCAGCATTAGCCGTTGCAATTTGTCTCAGGATTAACAGTTTTAACGCTAATCCACAAAGACAAAAACAAAACAAACAAAAAAATGCAAAATGTGCAGCTCTATACATAACTGCTTCTGTTGGTGATATTAAATACTGTCGTCACAACCAATCAACCAACTCGGATGAACATTTACCGAAACGTCCTTCAGGGAGGTCATAAGGTGCGTTCAAAAATGACAAAACCTTTTCAGTGGAAGTAAGACTCAAAACTTATTTTTACCAGAAGAGGAGGTTGAAGTGTCACGGGTCAAGGCGTAGGTGTGTGCGATCAGGCGATGGTGACATCAGACTTCCAGTGGGTACGACGTAAGTCACGTACAGAGAGGAAGTATTGCTTCATGAGCTAAGGAGGTGTCGTTACAAATAGTGTGGCCGCTACTTGTGTGTGTGTGTGTGTGTGTGTGTGTGTGTGTGTGTGTGTGTGTGTGTGTGTGTGTGTGTGTGTGTGTGTGTGTGTGTGCCAGTTGCAACTTCCTGCCTGCACGTTGACCAACAAGAGGGCACTCTCAGTCCACCCATCCTGTCTTTTGCCTCACTTACTTCACAAACACGCCCTCCTGCTGCATGGAAAAACTGTAGTCCAAATACGAAAGTGGTTTTGACACATTTTAGCATTTTTTTTTTTTAAATCAAGAGAACCACGTAAACTTTTCTAGATTTTTTTTGTGCACCTGATTCTGCCCTACTTTTTTCTTAGGAGCATCAATTTTTCATAATAGTAATAATAATAATAATAATAATAATATGTCATAGTGCAATATATTTAGTAATATTACTGAAGGGTTAGCTTGAGCAAAAGGTAGAATTCTTTTTCTGAAATGTCATCGCTACAAATTACAAGGCATAGTAAAATCCGTAATGTGCACCTCAAAACAATAAAATGAAAATATCCCAAAAACAGATGTGCAGGGAAGAAAAAGTAAAGATGGTTTTTAAATCAGTGTAAAAAATAGTTTCGGGGGCACATCAAGCCATTTCTGATTACATTTGCCATGAACAACTGGAACCTAATCGCAATTTTTTTTCTTCAAATTGTGATATTTTAACTTATATGCAATTATTTTTCCAAGGTCCTCTTGCCAAGTATTTTTTGAACAAACAAAAGCAACAACTTTTTACAAGAAAAATATATATTAGACGATTTTTGGTATTTATAGGTTATGCTTATGTTAAAATGAAGGCAAAAGAAGCATGAATTAAAATGAAAAACAGTTTATTTGTTTATCTGTACACGCTAGCAAAACTTGAGCAAACAATGGGGCGTAAACATGTCAATAGCTGTTTCATCTTCCAATAATGTGTACAACAACAACACGCAATCATGTGGACAGCACTTCTTATCGTTCTTATCGTGAACTTATCGAGACACGATCTACATTGAATAAATAAATAAATAAAATAATCACACACACTCACTCACACACACACACACACACACACACACACACACACACACACACACACACACACACACGCACTACATTGCAATGTCACTGTCAGCTATTGTCACCCGCTTACATTTGACAACAAATTTCAACGCTCATCTGACAAAGCCTCTTTCTAGTAACCAGGTGCATTCAAAAGCCCACACGTTGACAAACAAACTTCTTTTTAAGAACATCATCAATTAGTCACAAGCAGATACTGGAAGCGAGAAGGGAGGCGTGCTCCAAGAAAACCAAAACAAACTCTTTACTGGATGTCTTTGCACATCACTTGTGATTTTATTATGGGAATACCTATCCAGTGGTTGGAATAAAAAAAAAAAAATAAATAGCATAAAGTATGTTTGACAAAATAATAACAACTTGACTCAACTCAACTGTATTAATAGAGCACTTAAAAACAACTACCGCTTTATACAAAGTGCTGTACATGGAGCAAAAACAATTCCTACAACAACAAACAATGAAACAATAAATTAATAACAAAGACAATAGAGAAAGCACAAAAAGGTGAAACAAAAAAATTAAGTCTCATAAAGCCAAAGAATAAAAATGAGCAGCGAGGGGTCTGGCCAAACATTCAGTGGGAGGTCATTCCAGAAAGAGGGAACAGCAACGGAAAAGGCTTGATCCCCTTTGAGCCTCCGCTTACTTCTTGGTACCTCTAATCATGGCTGGTCCGCAGACCTGAGGCAGGTGCGCAGGGGCGGAGGAGCTCAGAGAGGTCAGGTGTGGCGAGGCCATTTAAAGATCTGAAAACAAACAACAGGACCTTAAAGAGAACTCTAAAATGCAGAAGGGAGCCAGTGAAGGGATGCCAGAGTAGGCGTTATGTGCTCCCTCTTACGAGGACCAGTCAAGAGGAGAGCAGCAGCATTCTGGACCAACTGGAGACACCGAATGGAGGATTGGCTGACTACAAAGTAAAGTGCATTACAGTAATACAGTCGGGATGTGACCAAGACATGAATTACTGTTTCAAAGTGCTCATGAGAAAGGAGAGGTTTTACTTTAGCCAGCTGCCTAAGATGAAAGAAGCCGGATTTAACAACCGCACTCATTTGCCGGTCCAATTTAAAATCACTGTCCAGTTTAAGACCCAAATTTGAAACTGTTGGCTTAAGATAAGGAGCCAAGGGCCCCAAGTCCGCAGGTTATGATGTACAGAACCCACTGGGACCAAAGACTATCATTTCTGTCTTCTTTTCATTGAAATTTAAGAAATGTTGTGCCATCCAGGTTTTGATTTCCTCCAGGCAGGATAGAAGCGGCCTCAATGAGAAAGCGTCTTTTTTGCTCAGCGGGACACAGATCTGACCGTCATCCGCATAGCAGTGGAAGGAAATACCATGTTTCCTTCAGATGCAACCCAAAAGGAGCAGATACAGTGAGAACAATGGACTCAAGACTCATTATGATGTCATACAACTTATATAATTCAATTGAAATTCTTCATTTTACGTCTCATTGACTTTTTTTTTTTTTTCCCAAGAAAACGGCTATCAAAAAACATGATGAAAAAGTTGTAATATCATGTGAATAAAGTTGGAATCTTACAAACGAGTAATATTTTATGGCAAATAAGTTGCAATACGAGATAAAACATAATTTAATGTGAATGAGGTTGCAATATTTACATAGTTTTGCAATTTTTGTACTATTTCAGAGTATGACAAAATAAACAACTTGCTTAAAGTTGTAAAAGAATAGCATTTCAAATTGTGTGTATATGTGTGTGTGTGTGTGTGTGCGTGTGTCAAGTTTAACTCGATGAGCAAGACTTAATGCGAAAATGCGTGAGTCACAACGTGTGAAGGTGAAACTGAAGCAATTGTTACTGGAACAACAAAACTCAAATAAAGTCCAAATACTTTTTGAAGATGCCTGACAGAAACGTAATGGAGAGGGAAAAAGGGAGGTGTTCGTTTTCCGGGGTTTTGTGGTTATGTTTGCTACACGTTCCCGTCATTGTCACCACTGTAGCTGTTTGTGGTTGCGCGAGTTAAAAAATAAATAAATAAATGAATAAATAGAAATGACATAGCGGAAATGGAGCAATGCAATTTTAAATTAAGGGCTGACTTGGAGCCAGTCACAGGAAGGTGTCATGCACACTTCAAGTGATCAAACCATACCAATATACAAATCCACATACACACATACACACACGGAAATGGCTAAATTAGTGCAACAATCATAACAGGACTACAGTACAATATTTTGCCCACTCCTGCCTAAGACTACATTCAGTGCGTGATGCCCAATCTGGATTTTTTTCCCCGATCTTTTTACATTCTCATTCACGTTACAAAAACAAATGCGATTTCTAATGTGAACGCATCGCCTCCGTAATGTGACACTCATGCTCACAAAGCACGACGTTGAGTGACGTACCCCCAAAAACCTCACGTGGCACAATGTTTCCAGAATTTCATATGATCTCGTGTGTGGGGCTCATCTGATTATCACCTGATATCACCAAAGGAGGAAAGCGGGAGGAGGTAGAAATATTTTGCGGCTATGAGGCAACGCTCCTCGATCTTGTCATTTCATGTCAACGTCTACTAAAGATGATGTCACCTCATTGCCGCGCAAAATAAATGAAGGATCTGTCTGGCGGCATTATCGTCACAAATGTCAACGTTATGCTTCATGTTTCAAGCGGGATTCGATTAAAGTCAAATGTTAAGACAACAATTGTTCCTCAAAACAACTTTGCACATTCACATATGATGTCTACTGGGATTTTGATGACTTACGTGTCAGATGTGTGCGCGTGAGCAATCACACCGCAGACGCACCACATTCATATCCAATTTATATCCACAAACAAAAGAGGCCCGAGTCGGATGGATTTGAGAAAAATCTGTTGTGACTGTGACAGAGTTTTGCTCTTTGTTCCCTTGATGTTGTTTGTTGTTTTGTCCTTTATTCGGTCACACGGGGTTGGGGTTGTTTTTCGATGTATAAGCTTGAGTTACTCAGTTACACGTTATGCCTTCTATACCCCGCGCTCTGATTTTTTTACTTTGAATATTTGCACATAAAGACTTTCACTTTGCCACTTTTGTCCCCTGCCTGCTTCTGGGTCCATATTCCGCTCCTCTCGTGACAAAATCGGAGTTGTACTTGTTCACACTGCATGAAAAAAATGTGTTACGTGTCACATATGGACACACACACAAGAAAAAAATTGGAATTCAACTGCAGTGTGAACAAAGTCTCAGACGTGCAAGTATTGAACTTCAATGTGATGTCTCAAATGATTACATTTTTTTGAAACCAATAGTTTTCTACCAATTCCAGACCCGAGCCTCCGTTTTGGAAAAGCAGACTCACCCACCGCACATATGCGACTAAGCACTTGTGGATTTTTCATAACACTTATACGAATGATCAATTTGTAATCATGTGAAGATTAGGAGCCCATTAGCCTCAGTGGATGCTCTGCTGTTTGGATGGAGTATAAACACAAAGACAGAGCTGGTCCTGTATGTCCTCCCTTTGATAACTCACACCCAGACCTCAAAGCACCGCTGTGTGTGTGTGTGTGTGTGTGTGTGTGCGTGCGTGCGTGTGTGCGCGTGTGTGCGTGCGTGCGTGCGTGCGCGTGTGTGCCCTCCGCTGGCATCATATCATCCATTTCCTGTACCAGCTGCAAAGTCTCCCCCTCCTTGCACTCCTCTGGCGTTCCCACGATCTTACTGTGAAGTGTTTTTGTGCTGAGTCACAAGCGCGATGCCCCCATCTGCTGTGAATATTCAAACTGCTATCAAGAGAACGCAATGAAGTGGAAAACAAGCAACATTTGGGCAAATTGTACAGATGTGCGGTGCTAAGGGAGACGCTGAATATTGTAAAACGATGCAGGACTAAATTCCCCCGACTCCTGAAAAACTCTGTCGTGATTTAAGGGATTTTTTTTTTTTTTTTGCTGACGAATTTTAGCACAAGTTGTAACGTCCCCAAACTGAGAGGAGGCAAAGTGACTGACACATCAGACGGGCTACGTCAGTGAAGTAAGGAGGCCGCTGTCCGTCAACAGACTAAGCTAATGTTGCTAACATCGATTAGCGCGCAACATATTATATTGTTTATGATCTTCAGAAGAGCCAGTGAATTGCACACCGGTGTCATTTTGTGCACACAGGTCGGAAAATAAAAGCACTCTGAGACCCAAATTGAGTCCAGTTGAGTAATAGCAGAAGCCAAGGAGTTCACATCGTGGTTGCCCGCTTATTGGAGGTAATGGTGGCACAATTTTTTTTTTTTTTTTTTTTTTTAGGTTAGACTAGGTCAGTGGTTCTTAACCTGGGTTCGGTCGAACCCTTCGGGTTCGTTGAATCAGTCTCAGGGGTTCGACAGTGCCTCTGCCATATAGGTTAAGACCACCGGACTCAACATGTCAATAACTGGGAGTTATGACACGCCCGCTTGGCCATCACTGGCTGGTTCATTTTGCGCACAATTAAAAAAACGTTCCTTTATACTTCTACTAATTGTGTTTACTTTTTTCTGTTTTTAATAAACGCGTTTGTAAATTTAAAAAAAATCCTGTTTTTATTTTTTCACCGATGAAGGGTTCGGTGAATCTAACAAGGTTAAGAACCACTGCGCTAGGTGAATAAAGTTTGATTACCACTGCCTTAAAATATTGTGCAGTCAATGACGGTGTCATGATTTCCTTGATATCCAGTCCAGCTCGCACACGGTCAAGAGTGAGCATTTCGACCTCCTCTGCCCCAGTTTATTGGCAGCGGCCCAACTTTCCGTGCAGAAAGTCACGTCGTAAGGAGAGCGAGAGCGACCGTGATTTGGAGGCGAGGGGGGGGTGTGATTAGGAAAGAGGAGGCTTGGGGGGGGGCACAAGGAGGAGGATACGGGAAGTGGGGACAGATGAAGAGCCAGGAGACAATGTGATGCACACGGGTGCTGAACCACTGTGGGAGGAGGATGAGTGGGAAGGGAGGGAAAAAAAAGCAGCGGAGCCCTGATGGAACTGGAGGAGGGAGGAAGAGTGTGGTGTGGGGAGGGTGCGGGGGCAACGGAGCAACAGGGTGTGTGCATCTGGCACAAGGAGGCAGGAGAAAGATAGCATGGGCCAGGCTGGCCGGACGCGAGTGTTTGTGTTTGATTGAAGAGGGATGTGAGACGAAGACCCCTTGCTGGCTCACTGTTACTGGAATGTTGCCACATGAAAGATGGTCATGGACACACACTCACACAAACGCACACATTTGCGCACAAATTTGTGCAGTGAGAGCGAAACACCGACACAGAAAGGAAGCGGCTGGTTAGGAAAAGATGCTGGGGGCGAGAGTTGAGCAGAAGGGAATCTTTATCTGGGAGCTGTCTGCTGATGTGGTCATTAAAAAACTAACTGTTTATAAATATCTGTAACCTACTACAACCACTACTTTTGGTAGTAGTCCTCCAATCCATTTCCAAACATGGATGTTTAAAATATCACACGCTATTAAAACTGCTGGGTTAAAAGTAACCCAGCACCAGTTTTTCCCACCACCGAAACTGGCTCTTGCTCTGTTGCTTGAAACTGGTGCTTAAGATTCCCCAATTATTTGTTGGGCCAGACTCGGGCACCAACTACGTCAGGGGCCGGGGGGGCGGGATTATCATGATTATCGCAGATGTAGAAGAATGACTCACCTGGACACACGGAGGTTTTGCGCAAACTGTTGAGCGGTGTACTCCGGGACAATTGTGTTCCACCAGAAGAGCGATCGCGGATGCCAACTCCGACTCGCAGCAAGCTTCGTGATCATCTACGAACGATTAAGAAAGATAGAAGCGTTTACTGATTGCATGTCCATGACTGTTATATACATAAATACAAGTGTAATCGATGCTATGCTAAGTGTCATAGCAGATGCTAACAGCGCATTATTATTCTTCTTATTATTATTATTCATTCATTTATTCATTTTCCGATCCACTTATCATCACAAGGGTCGCGGGGGGTGCTGGAACATATCCCAGCTGTCTTTGGGGAGTAGGCAGGGGACACCCTGAACTGGTTGCCAGCCAATCGTAGGACACACAGAGACGAACAACCATCCGCGCTCACACTCACACCTATGGACAGTTTTTGAGTGTTCAATCAGCCTGCCATGTATGTTTTTGGAATGTGGGAGGAAACCGGAGTACCTGGAGAAAACCCACACAGGCCCGGGGAGAACATCTAAACTCCACACAGGGAAACCGGAGCTGGAATTGAACCCGGTACCTCTCTGCACTGTGAGGTCGAGGCATTAACTACTGGACCACCATTATTTTTTTTTAATTATTATATTAATAATAGCGGAAGTGCTCTTGGGTAAACGTCGACGTAAGCAGTGAGGTTTGGGCGCTTTATGATGATGTAATGACGTAGCTCCTACTTTGGCTCTTTGTCGGTGGAAAACCAAACGCGTTCTTCGTAAGAACTTGTTAAGCACCAACTAAGCACAGCACTGGTCCTGGCGCCGAACAGCACCAATTTTTTTTTTTGCGGGGGTGGAAAAGGGGTATCTGAGACTTTGGGAAGTGGGACTTCCAGACACAATGCAGAAAAATATAATTCCTGATTCTGAAAATAATGTCCATGAAAAACCAAATATAAATGTTCTGAGGACCCCCCCATTGAGATGAAGACAGTTACATAATCAACTCTTTGTCAAGCACTTGTACCCTGATGACAAGGTATCTATTTTAGGGGCCTCAATCAAGACACCCTCACTCATTAGTGCCGTCTGGAAAGGCTGGAAAAGAAAAACAGCCAGAGACAACAGTTGTACCACGACCACACTGCAGTATTGTTGTCTTGATTCCATACAGTGCCTTGAATGTGTGTTGTGTGCTAAGGAGGAAGTGAAGGCAAAGGAGGAGGAACTATTGAGCTGCCGTGACGCTTCCTCACAAATGACGGCGATAACCGCCGTCTTGTTTTTGAAAGAGGTGACACGAGTGTCAAGGCCGCAGCCATTGGCCAAAACAGGAAGAACTTCGGCTCACTCTGTCAGCGCTTGTTTGTGCGCTACCGTAGACCAGCGTGCCCGCGGGGGCAAGAGGGCAGACGGACAGATAGGCACGACGCCTCTGGGCGATTCGGATCGCAGCTGAAAGGAGACATGCAGCATTCTGCGTATTTGTTTGCGTTTCGGTTACGTGCTTTTCAAGGGCACTTTTCACTTGGAATCCTTGGAATCAGTTTGACTGGGCGATCTCTGCTCCTGCAAGTGAGCCGGCCTTGTCTTGGCCCATTTACTTCTGCGTTGACACACTCTCAAAACTGCTGTGTTAAAAGTAACCCAAAGCGAGCTAACCCAGCGGTAGATCCAAAGGGGACCAAGCCAATACAGTTTTCCTTTTGTACCCAGTCCAATGGGCCAAGTTTTTCATCTAACAAGAGGTCAAATTTACTCAGCTAAGCTACCATACCAACAAGGACAACTTCCCCCAGTCAAGGGTCACCATGAGTCACTTGCAAGATATGCATGGCACTGGTTTTACTCCGGATGCCATTCCTGACACAACCTACCCATGATGATCAAGATTTGGGACCAATGGTTTCAAATCGGCATATCACGTTAATGGTCTTGCCGAAGGACCGAACCGGATTTCACCCGTTTATCCTGACTGGGATTTGAACCCCAGTCCAAATGTCCAAAATAGTCACCAGCTTTCAGCTCTTCAGCCCACCCAAACCCAATCTCAACCCAATCTCCCAGGTCAAAAAAAAGTTAAGACAACCTCAGGTAAAAGTAAGTCCATCTGCACCAGATTAGGAAAACCCACCAGGTCTTATTTATTTATTTTTGTGTACATGCAGAAAAGTGTTCTCGTTTTGTGTTGGATTGTTTGTCCTGTTCAATAAATATCTAAAAGAACATCAGCCATTTCGGCTCGCCTTTTCTTCCCACTTCAGTCAAGTGGCGTAACATCGGAAATTACACATTTCTTCTTGCCCGCCAAATAAGTAAAGATGCCCCCATACCCCCAAACAACGTAAAATTTGGGGCACTCAAAAGTCAAGATTCCACTGTACCCCCCACCACATCGCTACTGCATCGGCAATTTCACAGAGCAAAATTTTGTGGTACCTATCAGGAGCATAATCGCTCATCTGTGCACCCAACAAAACTCAACGCAGATCTGCTTACCTTTTGACTTTGCCATGAGAATCGGGAAGCTGCACAGGTAGAGGATGCAGGCATTTGTACATGACAGTGCGTCTTCATGATACAGTTACAGATGGCATAGCAATTCGATCAGACATCGCTCATCACTTGAAAGTGGCTCTGGATCTTCACCCACCCGAGCTAATCATTTCAGTAATGACGTAAATAAGCTATTCTGTTCCATAAAAATTTGATATAATTTACCATCCATTGCTGCCCCATAAAAAAAAAAAAAAATCAGCATTACATAATGTGTCCTATTGAAGGTCACAGCCAGGGCTCATAATGTCAGTCATCAAGGCTGTCTATCGGAGAATTTCTTTGCCAACACTCCCGCCCCAAGGCCCCCCACGGGGTCACTTCCCGTGTCGCTATCGCCATACAAACGACATTTGCTAAGTGATTACAGGAGCCCTGAAACAGATGTGTGTGTGTGTGTGTGTGTGTGTGTGTGTGTGTGTGTGTGTGTGTGTGTGTGTGTGTGTGTGTGTGTGTGTGTGTGTGTGTGTGTGTAAGATGGAGGAGGGACCTACGGGGTCCATTGTTTCAGAATAGAACTGTCGGGAGGAGGAGGGGGAGTGAGGGGAAAAGGATAAATTTAGCACCTCCGTTCAAGTATTTCAAATATTCTTACGAGCTCATGTACGCTTCTTTGCTACTTCATACACAAGAATGATGTCATGGTGCCAGCAAAGCACATTTACTGTCCAGTCGACGGTACATAGTTGACCACATGCCTGCCACACATTGACGTGTAGAGCAGCACACACAGGGTTCAATCTACATGTGCATTTCGTGTTTTAGGTCACTTTATGCCGACTGTACAGCTGTGACCCACCGTCATTGACAGACACACACACACACACACACACACACACACACACACACACACACACACGCTCGTTGAACACTGCGCAGCACTTCCTGTCAGAAATCAACAGCCGCTGAGCCGAGTGTGATCTCTCTCTTCTACATCCCTGATGTACAACACAGCTTCAGGGACAGCTAAATTACTCAACCACCCCCACTGCCCCCCACCCCCAACTCTCCCTCATTCCTACCCTGACTCTCTTGATCTGCTTTACAGGCCCCTGGTGGGCTTCCATGCCCCCCGTCAGTCACCTTTAGTGGTCCCGTGGTGGGTTTCAGTGATTTTCAATCGCTGTCAGCTTTCAGGGCTCTCATCTGAAGTTTATTCATTCAATGTACATTTAAATCATTTGGCTATTGGGGTGAAGGATACAGCGTACATGGGGCCCTCGAACACCAATAACTTTTACTAGGTTGTAAACATACCCTAAGCGGCCCTCACTGAACTTAGAAAGGTGTCTCCTGGGGACACTTGTGCTCAGTCAGAGATTCACTAGTCTCCTGTTGGGTTGATTATCGAGTAGTAGACATGAGTGCTTTGTTGGGACCCGACTAGGCCCCTGGTTGACTTGAGTAGCCCCATGTTGGAATGATAAGCTCCAAGATTAGCCCCAGTAAGTTCTTCAGTGAGATTTGTTCTCCCCTGCTGGAGCTCCCCGAGCCTCCGTGTGAGCTTTGCCAGCCCCTCGATAGCTTTAATGATCCAATGTTGGTTTTGGTAGCTCCTAGATTTGGGCTCAGACTTTAGGACCCTTTGTGAACCTCAATTGGCCCCAGAAAGTTTGCCCGGTCAGATTTGGTCACCCCTGCTTGGGTTCCCTGAGGCCCCCATGTGAGTTTTCCCAGACCCAGATGAGCAATGATGATCCCATGTTGGTGTGCCTGGCTCATAGATTGGGCTCTAAACAAACTTTAGGGACCCCTAATAGGCCTCGATTAGACCCAGGAAGTTCCCCAGTGGGATTTGTTCAACCTTTGCTTGTGAGCTTTGCGAGCCCCTGGTGAGCATCAATGGTCCCATGGCGGTATTAATGGCACCAAGATTGGGCCCCTACAAACTTTAAGGCCCCTAGTGAGCCTTGATTGGCCCCAGGAAGTTCCCCCGTGAGATTTATATATCTTTGTTGAGTTTTGCCCAATCCTAAGTGCCGTCTGCCGGCCCCTCAGGAGGTATCACTGGTCATCAGTGAACCAAAGTGACCGGCTTGGGTTCCACAAGCTCCACTCAGGGGACGTTGCGTGTTATTTCCACACTCGTTGGTCATAAACCTATTCATAAAAAAAGATAACAGTTCCAAAATAACTTCTACAATCTACACATGCGAGTTATTTACGACATCCATTGAAAATAACAGTAACAGGGCAGGTTTGAAAGATTCACACCTACATACACACGCTTTCTCACCCATAAGCGATAAATACAAATCTTTTTAGATATGTTGCCGTGTAAAAGTTAACTCAATAATCGCTTGGGCTCCTCTGCTTGACTTCTTCCCATCGGTGTGTGCTATGTGTATGTGGTATGTGTGTCCAATCCATCTGGTTTACCTATCAGCGCTACAGTTTCGCCCGTGCGACCTCTCGAGGGGCTGTGACGTGCTTCCAGCCATTGCTTCACTTGCAGGAGGCTGATGTCACTCGGGGGTTGAGGCGTCTGGGTCAGGGGATGTGGGGCTGCAAATAGATTAGGTTAGCTTTTCAAATCAGCCATTTTGGGGGGGGGGGGAATAAATGAACCTTGTGGCCCCCGGTCTTCCTCGCGTGGTCTTATTGAAGTCGGAGAAACAGTGGTGGAGTGTTTATAGTTGCTTCTTATTAACACTGGTGTTAAACAGCACGGGGGCGCCGTCCTGCAAGGAGGTATAAAAACTAAACTGGGCCTGATGGCACTCGAAAGATCGACATCCATCTCCCTATTTGAAAGGGGGATGTGGTGAAGAATAACTTTGAGAGAGGTCATGAACACGTATTGCTTTTATTGGGCAGAGCGTTAAAAAAGGAGGAATGAGACATTTGAGGTGTTTATCGCATAGAGTGAAAGCACTGAAATGGTACATGTTAGGACCCCTCCACCTGATGGCAACTCGGGAAGGGTCTAACATAAATTGGGAGTTGGGGAGGAACAAAAAGTGATTTGCTGCCATGGTTCGGGCTTTCGAAGACAAGCGACTACTAACACGGGTGGGGGACATGCGAATAACATGGGGGGTGTAGGTGGGGGGTGATACGAGATAGGATTAAACACTCCTGAATTCCCGTTGCCTTAGTGCAGCCCGAATAAATACTGGAAATCCATCCATCCATTTTCTGAACCGCTCTATTATTTTCTGAACCAGCATGTGAAGGGGCATGCTGGAGCCTATCCCAGCTGTCTTTGGGCAGTAGGCGGGGGACACCCTGAACTGGTCGCCAGCCAATCGCAGAGGCACACAGACAAAAAAAACAGCCACGCTCACACACACCTCGAGGGACAATTTAGAGTGTTCCATTAACGTGCCACACATGTTTTTAGAGAATGGGAGGAAACCAGAGTACCCGGAGAAAACCCACACAGGCACGGTGAGAACATGCAAACTCCACACAGGAAGGCCGGAGCTGGGATCGAACCAAAGCCGTCTGCATTGTGAGGTCGACGCGCTAAAGACTCGGTCACCGGGCCGCCAATACTGGAAATAAATGAACCAAAACGAACTATGGCGAAGTTCCCAAACACACGAATGAATAGTGGACATGAATGAACTGGATAGATGATGGTTATGGCGAGGAACTAATTTCACTGCACTAATCGAGAGGCAGTGGTACCGAGGACGCTGGAAGGATTGGAGCCGACAAACACGACAAGAGACTCCCGACACAACACAGGGGTGTTCTGGAACACAGTCCCCACAGTGGAGGGGAATTTACTGTACAATTCAGTTGTGTTTAACTTTGAAGTACAGCGGACGCTTGATATTCATTCGTTAGGGAGAGGGAATGGGGCAGCAAACAGGATAATTGCAAAATATATACGATTCACGAATAATATTGAATATTAATTGACACACATTGAAATGCACTGGGAGGAAACAAAAAGTAAAAAATAAAGCCCCCAAATATTTTTTTAAATGCAGAAAATCCTCCAATATGCATTTCCCATGCCTGCGCACAAAGAAAAAAAATGTGGGAAAAAAAATCTGCAAATTGGTGAATCCTCGGGCCCATTATACATTTGAATTTTGTCATTTAGAAATATTTGTTTTTGAACATTTACTGGTATTTTGGTAGCTATAATTTTCACTGGAACTTTTATGTGCAATACATTTTAAATTATTATTATTTTTTTTACATTTAAGCGCATTGCTCACTCTGCTTGATTGTGGCTGACAATAATATGAAACATACTTTTTGGGAAGACAACCTCTGTCTCATTTTTGGCACGTAGGCCTTCTATGATACTGACTGTGTTCAAATGTTGGACATGATGGTAGTACCTGAAGAACTAAGTATTTTCTTTCGGGTGAAGAATAACTTCTTTAGATGCCCACTAAGCTGAAGTCCGCCAATATTTCCCGACATCACGCACGCTGATGGTTTGAACTCCAAATTGTTCCATTTTGGAGGTTCCACTGAATCCATCCACATTGCGCAAAGGCTCGCGCGATATGTCTGATTGCACACAATTGTTGCTCATCGTGACCCATTCATCCGCACCACAACCGCCATGACGATGCCCTGCACTTTCACAACACAAACAAGGAGTTGCCCTGGAAGTTCAGCATTGCACAAGCATGTGTGAGTGTGCGGTGGTGCATTTACATGTGTGTAATGAGAACCAAATGGCGGGGTGTGTGACCGCATGGTTTCGCTCCCCTATCTCTAATCAGACAGGCCCCTGGGAGAATGGTGCGAGCGTGGGCCCAGCACATAAATCAAGCCTGCTGCCCACGTAGTGCAAACGCATGTTCTGGACTTTTTTTTTTTCCCCTTTCTTTTTTTTTTTAAGAGGGCCATTTTGCGCTCGTGTCATGATTAAAAGTGTGAAAAGCGCTGTGAAGCTGGTGAAACATTGAATTATCCCCTGCTGATTCTCGAGGGAGCTGCGAAGGGAGGGGGGAGTCTGGGTAGGTGGTCTCTAATGAGAAGGCCAGGTATGGGAATGAGTCTCGCTCGCCTCAACTTTGCGTTTAACAATTGACATTGTCAATTTGTTGCCATTCTGTCCACTCCTCCTCTCCTCTCTTCTTCCCCTCGTCTTCCCTCAGGGGGTGGCCTAGCCCCGTCCTCCAGCGTTCCTTCGCCTCCCTGTTGCCTCCGCGTCCACATCTGGCCAGGCAGCTGCGGCTGGCCGGGGTTCAGTGGGGTGCGGAGGGGTGGGGTGGGTGGGGGGGAAGGAGGAGGCGGCGGCTATCAATTGCAAAGCCCAGGGCACGGATGAAAAAAAATGACGCAAAACGGGAACTGCTAAAAAGTTTGAAGCGGTGGGGAGGGAAGGTGCATGAGAGGGCAAGCATTTCACAAGCTGATTTCCACATCTTAACTTCATGGTGGCCCAACAGTCGATATACCTGCGCGCTTGCAATGAACTTAATTAAGATGCAAAGACAATATAAGAAGGAAGGAAAGGAGGAGTGAAGGAAGGAAGGAATGATGAACGATGGTCAAAAGGATGGAAAAGTAACAGACAGTATAAAAGAAAGGACGGATGAGAGTAAAAAACAAAGGGAAGAAGTTTGGAAGGAAGGAAAAAAAGAAGGAGGAAAAGGTAGTATAAAAGGAAGGAAGCAAGCAAGGAAGGAAGGAATGAAGGGAGGATGAAAAGAGGAAGGTACAGGAAGGAAGGAGGAAGGACATAAGGAAGAAAAGATAGATGAAGAAAATAAGGGACAAAGAAGGGAAGGCTAGAAGGGAAGGAAGGAAATAAGGATGGCATAAAAAGGAGGGAAAAAGGATCAAATGAAGGAGAAAAGAAGAATAGGAGGAAGGCAAGAGGGAAGAAGGAAGGGTGGAGGATGCATGGAAGGAAAGAAGTTGGCAAGGAAATGAGTAGGTATGACAGACAGGAAGAAAAGAAACAGCATGTGTGAAAGGAACAAACAAAGGAAGGAAAGATGGTAGAAAGAAGGGAGGGAAAAAGGAGGAATGGCTGCAAGGAAGGAAACCAAGACAGGATGAAAGGAAGGGAGGGAAAATGCAAGATCAAGAAAGAATGAGAGAGAAAGGGCTGAAGGAACGGGATGAAGAAGAAAGGACAGAAGGCATAGAAGGAAGTAAACAAGGATGCATGAAAGGAAGGAAGGAAGGAAGGAAGAAAGGAAGGAAGGAAGGGGTTCACTTGCACTTTCACGGTCTCCACCAGGCAGTGATGTGCGGTCAGGATAGACAAGTAAGGCCACTTTAAATCCAAGAGAGCACCTGCCTCGAACGTCTTCAAATGTGTCGCGACTTTTTGCCCCACCGCGTGCCTTCATTCATCTTGAACCGGCAAGGAAGGAGAGGAAAAAGGCTCCAGGGCCACTTATCATATTTGCATTGTTGAATTCTCTTTCTGATTGTGTGTTTCTTCAAATCCACCGGCCAAAGAATCCATATGCCGCAGTGGCCACATGCGCTCACAGCTGCTAAACACTCACAGATGGCATGACACACTCGCAATACATGCGTGCAGATGTCCGCCTTTTGTAGGTACGCGACAAGCCAAATGTCCCGCGGATGATTTAGCACTCCATACGTGCGTCATTGTTTTCCACATTCCAGGATGTGGATCTCTTGTGCCAGCTCCTTCAGTCCCCCAAGCTGCAGTGCCAGGGTCACATCCCCCCCTCCTTTGCGGGTTCATGTTGGGACAACTGAGCTACACTTTGGGAAATGCCAAAACATGAATGAACCTGACTTAAGGGTTGACTTGTTGAGGGTTGCAAGTACTGTGAACCAAACAAAAAAAACAAAGATGATTTCACATGTTGTACTTCAAACGACCACAGCTATTTAGCTTTGTGCTTAAAAACAAAGCAAAACACCATAGATGGGCTAACGAAGAACATACATGTTGCAGTTTTTGCTCAGCTGTGTCAAAAAGGTCAGCGGGCTGCAAAAGCATCCATCCATTTTACGATCCGCTTCTATCCTCACAAGGTTCGCGGGGTGTGCCCAAGCCGATTCCAGCTGTCTTCAGGCAGTAGGCGGGGAACACCCTGAACTGATTGCCAGCCAATCACAGGGCACACATCGACAAACAACCATCCGCGCCCGTACTCACATCTCGGAACAATCTAGAATGTTCTATTAACCTGCCACGCATGTTTTTGGAATGTGGGAGGAAACCAGAGTACCCGGAGAAAACCCACGCAGGCACGGCGGGAACATGCAAACTCCACACAGGGAAGGCTGAAGCCGGAATCGAAACCTGGACCTCTGCAATGTGAGACCGATGCGCTAACCAGTCGACCACCGGGCCGCCCACACACAGAGAGAGAGAGAGAGAGAGAGAGAGAGAGAGAGAGAGAGAGAGAGAGAGAGAGAGAGAGAGAGAGAGAGAGAGAGAGAGAGAGAGAGAGAGAGAGAGAGAGAGAGAGAGAGAGAGAGAGAGAGAGAGAGAGAGAGAGAGAGAGAGAGAGAGAGATTTGGGATGCAGGGGTTGCACTTGTTTGCAGGTCTCACTGTGTCACATTTGCCCGTAAATCGACCCCTGGTCACTTCGCCAAGGTTCAGGAAGCCGTTGATTAACTCTAACGACAACAACAGAGCATATTAACACAAGCACACATTTGGCTGTCGCCCACTTCCCCGACTCTCCCTTATGCGCGCTGCCCAGACTCACCATTGCGCTTCAGAAATGCCCGACAGAGTCAGAAATTGTGCAACATACTTCAACAAGAAGGACGGCACACTACAATCGCGCCTGCAATGTGCTGCAAAGGATTTGGTAACAAAATATACGCTCGGCTATTATGGAAGAAGAATCTTGTGATTTTTAAACAGCCAATGAGCAGTGAGAGGTCATGACAAAACAAAAAAAAAAGTTGCGGTAAATAAAGTGACCAAAAAAATGTAGTTGAAAATTTTCTGAGGTTATATTTTGTAATGTGTTTGGTATTTCAATCAATGCCTTACAATTGGTCATTCTAAAAGGCAAGGAGATCAACCACCAATATTTGGTTACCATGGAAACAGGGGTTGCTCTGCAAATCTGCAAATAGGTAACAGCAGGATAAACTGCACAGTGAATATGAAACCCACCCCTATTTATGTGCCAGGTTTTTGTGAAATAAAAAATTAGAATTTTCAAAAAATGTTCCACTGAAATCCGCTGGAAAAGAATCTTTTTGAGAGGGAAAGTAAAAATAAACAACCAAGATGATGATGTTGCACAAGTGTGCACACCCGCTAACAACTGTGCAGTTGGCTGGTTGCCAAGTCATCCAATCACATTCAAGCTCATGTTCAACGGGAGTCAGCACAAACCTGTCACCATTTAAAGTGCATTTTGATTCGAGCCGAATCAAGTGCAGCTGTTCTAGAATGCTTTTATTTTTCCTATATTTTTAAAACTTTTTTAAAAAAATCAGAGACCTGAATCTTTTGTGCTAACACAGACTGGTATTTGGAACTGTTCATAATTCCCTCCACCTTGACACAAGGCTCCACATCAACAGAATAATGCAGCCACCACTACGCTTCACTTTTGGGATTCTGGCCAAAAAGGTCAAACTAGGCTCATCAGACCACAACAAAATCTCCCAAACACATGTGGGAAAGCGTAAATGGAAGACAACAAGTTATGCACAACTGATGCAGTGAATTAAGATGCAGGTTTCATGAAACAGTAGGGCGGCCCGGGTGTCCAGTGGTTAGCGCGTCGACCTCACAGTTCAGAGGTACCGGTTCAATTCCAGCTCCGGCCGCCCTGTGTGGAGTTGGCATGTTCTCCCCTTTCCTGCATGTTCTCCACGGGCCTGTGTGGGTTTTCTCAGGGTACTCCGGTTTCCTCCCAAATTCCAAAAACATGCATGGCAGGCTGATTGACCACTCTAAATTGTCCCTAGGTGTGAGTGTGAGTGCGCATGGTTGTTCGTCTCTGTGTGCCCTACGATTGGCTGGCAACTTGTCCAGGGTGAACCCCGCCTACTGCCCGAAGACAGCTGGTATAGGCTCCAGCACCGTGCGACCCTTGTGAGCATAAGTGGATTGGAAAATGGATGGATGGATGGATGATACAGTATCCAGCCAAGCATTAGAATCAAAAGGTGCGTGTGATAAAAGATAGGGAGCGCTGGGAAAAATGGGAAAAAGGTCTGCCGGTGTGCTATTAAATGTTCCTGCAGATGGACAGACTAGCTGTTTTCATATCGAGACATGGATACCCTCTCTTCTATTCTCATGACTCCCACCCACACGTTAACATGTGTTTCACATTCAAAAACGGAGATGTGCGCAAACCGACGGGCCCGACCGCTGCATTTGAGTGGCAGCTCGCTCGATCACGCGCTCTCGGGGAGAACCGACAGAACGCTACATTTTTTTGTTTATGTGCACACAGGGGAGACTGCTACGACCATATTGATTATGCATTCAACCGCGTGCACAATGTGGACAAAAGTAGCAAGATGCATTCCAACTTCGGGCAGGGGAAAGTGAGTAAAATATTGAGTTGTTCCCTCACGATGGAGAGAAAACAGCTTCCACTCTTGTGGGGCGGCTTTCTGTGGGAATTCTTGTGTTCATTGTTTGATCATTATTCCATGATTTGATTATTTGGTGACGCTCTTAGAATGCATTTTTGACAGAAATGAAAATTAACGCTTTACTGGATCTTGACTGAGTCGCAAGGCCCGCAGATTATTCTGTTCTATTGCGATATAAACATGCGATATAAACACACAGCCTACAGAAAGTCGAGACTCTCTTCCTTTAGGTGCAAAAAAGTTTCTTTTTGTCTTTTTCCATTCTTTAGCAATCAGCATTAGAAAATAGCTAAATTTCATCATGAAAAAAAATGGAGAAAAAGGCCTTTATTGTAAAAGCATGCATTTCAAGCGGGGGACACCCTGAAGTGGTTGCCAACCAATCCCAGGGCACACTTGGACGAACAACCGTCTACGCTCACTATCACACTTTGGGACAATTTAGAGTAAACAATTAACCTATGGTGCATGTTTCTGGAATGTAGGAGGAAAGCGGAAATCCACACAGGGAGAAAATGCAAACTCCACACAGGAAAGCCGGCGCTGGAATCGAACCCTGCACCTCTGCACCGTGAAGCCGACGACAAAAAAAGGAAAAGACGTATAAATACGTCATGGGTAAGCAGCTGTAGTGACTCCTTGATGTATACGTCATGGGGAATCAAAAAGTTCATGGTTTTTTGACGTGCTTCTACTTCCACATTTTCTTCTCACCAAATTCACGCCATGTGAGCTACATGTATGTCTTTCACATTCAAACGATTCACAAATTTTCACCCAATGACAAATTCAGCATAACAGATTCACTTCATTCCCAATCGAAAACATTTTTCACCAGTCTCATTTTTCACCAGTCTCATTTCCACATCATTCCATATCACTCATTATCATTCCTTATCAATATCATCCATATCAATATCATTCATTCATTCATTCATTCATCTTCCGAACCGCTTGATCCTCAGTAGGGTCGCGGGGGGTGCTGGAGCCTATCCCAGCTGTCTCCGGGCAGTAGGCGGGGGACACCCTGAATTGGTTGCCAGCCAATCGCAGGGCACACAGAGACGAACAACCATCCACACCCACACTCCATATCAATATCACACCACATTATTCCATATCAGCCCATATTTTCCACCAACATATGACCTATTTGTCACCAAAATCGATGCACATCATCAAATACAATTCCATCACATTCAATACTATATACATCATGTTAGATGTAAATAATTTCTTGACGGGTTGTGAATGTCAGAGTCGTCGTCTGTCTTTTTTCAAAATCAAATTCTTTGGAAGCCATTCATTTCTAACGGTAATGTTCATAAAATTAGATTGAAATCAATTGTTTTGAGATTTTAGGCTTGGGTATATTTAGGGGTTTAATTGACAATACAGGACATTGAAATTTTTTTGGGGGGGGTGGTCTATATATATTTTTTTAAATATTTCTATTTATGTCTGTGTTGGTTCCTAAGCCTGACGAGGATCCTATTGGAGCATTTCTTCAAAGTTCAGCATATCCATGACAATGTACCCCAGATGCTTGACAAGTGGCTTATCGAGGAAACAGCCATGTTTACTTTTGACTGGAACAAAATATCCTCCCTCTCAGTTTTCTTGAACGCCACATAAGCTCGACCTGTGACCGATTATTTAAAATATCACAAGGTCGATCTCAATGTTTTAGATTGAGATCGTCGATGTCAACTGGACTTTGTACAAGCAATGTCGTCAAACTAATAGGATTTCAGTGTATCCCCTTGAAAATTTGCTTGCATAAATGTGTTTCTCTGCATAACACGGGAGGCGGGGGGAGGGGGGGGGGCGCTGCTGGGCGAGCGGATGGGGAGCAGACACACACAAACATAAACAAACATAAAAGGGAGAGTGAGCTAAAGGGAGACAGTGCGAGGAAACACATGGCATGCTCGGTGCGAGAGGGCAGCCCGTGTCTACAAACAAGGAGGCGGATAAGAGAGGGTGCCGAGCCGGAGACAAAGGCAGGGATGGCGGGGTGGATGGCCCGGCCGGGCTCCAGGGTGTGCGTATGTGTGTGTGTATATTCCCCAGCCCCTTTGTCTCAAGTTTACCCAGCTGGGGAGCCGAAGAGACCCAGACGGAGTCTTCTGATGTCACCTACTGTACCCGAACCCTCCCAACTCCCTCACTTCCTGCCTCGGGCCACAGTGATATCACAGGCCAGCTGGGGATGTCACGTCCACACACACCACCGCCACCACCACCACCACACTCCCCTTACCCTCCGCTGTCTGCCCTCGTCATACACTTCAATCGGCATAGCCCCGCTGTGAATTGGGACAGGCAATAGAGCACGTACTAAAGTTCACAATCGCATTAGCACATGTTGTAGTCATTAGCCGCAACTCGTGCAAATCATTGACAGAATAGATAAATACGATAAAACACCTCAAAACAAAACATTGTTTATCACGGCGGTGGGGAGGGGCGGAATGTTCACACTAGTGTGTATTTAAGAAAAAGACATCTATTCTCATTCTTTCTCTATTAAGAAATGAGAGACTTATCTGGAACATCATTTTGAGGACATGGAATGAAATAAAGTCTCGCTCACAGCTCCCCCAAAAAAGAAAAGAAACAAAGCGTGTTGGCTTCATTTGTTATTCACTACTAGTGGAAGTTTACTGTAAAACCGACACATACAAAGTAGAAATGATCGTTGTACTTTGCATAGTTAAACACCAAAATGCGCAACCAAAAGATAAAATAACGCATTACATCAGCACGTTAGCTTTATGCTAACATTTAATGCAAAACGCCATAGACAGACGAATGGAAATTAGCATCGATGTTACAGCCATACTAAAGCTTTGAACAACGGCTACGTTAACAAACAGAGAGCAGCAAAACATCTAAACAGAGCATACAACAACACTCACAGGCATATGTTCTCTCTGCCGTGTGGGAACGACTCTCTCTCTCTCTCTCTCTTTATATACCGTAAATTCCGGACTATAAGCCGCTACTTTTTTCCCAAACTTTCAACCCTGCGGCTTATACAGTGATGCGGCTTATTTATGTAATTTTTCTAACGGCCGCCAGGGGCGCTCGAGTATAAAAGGTAAGATTAAGACCGGTCTTTATGACACTGTTTATTTCCGACACTGAGGACGGTGACTTCGATGGCTTCAGTTCACAGGAGGAAGATGAAGACGGCTCACCGTGATTTTTACAAGTACCGGTATGTTCTTTTACCAGACCAGTTATACTGTGTTGCTATTCTGTTGCTAGCGTGTTGTTACCATGTTGCTACAGTTTTACTGCCGCGTCACAGGCACCGTTTGGGAAGAAAGTTATATTATTATTATTATTGTTAAGTTATATGATTAAAACTTTGAAAAGTCTCTCTGTGTACCGTCTTTCTTTGTAAATATGTTTACATGTTTTAATGTGGGCACATGCGGCTTATATACAGGTGCGGCTTGTGTATGTACAAAATTGGTTTTCCTCTAAAAATGTAGTGGGTGCGGCTTATAATAAGGTGCGCTCTATAGTGCGGAAATTACGGTATATATATATATATATATATATAAACAGCTTATTAGGGAACGATCTCTGACAATCTTCTTGATCTAAATTCCGCTACAGCTTCATCCAGTAAGCTTTAGCACTGCCCGACATATATTGCGGCACCACGTCGTACATCACCGAAGGTGCACAACTCTAAATTTGGTCTTGCATGTATGCATACTGTACATAATCCACACACACACACACACACACACACACACACACACACACACACACACACACACACACACACACACACACACACACACACACACACACACACACGCACAGAGAGAACCAAAAACTTTCACTTAATACAAGTGCGGAAAAAAAGATCACTGCTGTAAAACTAATTTAACTACTGTAGAAAAAAGTCTGAAAAGTTAATAACTGTAAAAGTATCAATTTCTTGGACTTGCCTTTCAAAGTCTTTTCTTTAAATTCAGACCAGCTCATTCAATGAGCTTCTCAAAAAAAAAAAAAGCATGAAGAGAGCAACAAGGAGCAACGCGACAGATTTATGGTTTAATGCAACCGCAAAGAGCTCTTTAAAACATGCACAACCTTTTAATGAAACGGCAGCTTCAACAAGACTTTTCTGTTCTGGACATGGAGGGTGGAACAAAAGTGCCACATTACTACATAACCTGACCTCCATTTTGTCCATTTCGAAGTGAAGCTGACAAATTTAATGTGGTGTCAATTGAGGGTGGGCATGGCTGAAGTAATGCTTCTTCTTTAATAAGGCGCTCACTTTGAAGAGATAGCAGTAATTATGCACTCCAGTTGTGTCTTGGAACATACATGTAACCCTGTTACTAGCAACAGAGAGGGAGGGGAAAAAATAACTACATGACTTAGCAGAAATGCTCATCAAGCTAACTGCTATGACCACTGCGACATCTAAATACTCTCCAATGTTTTTCTGATTTTTCCAGGTTTTCAGCTCAGTCATGTCACCAGAAGACATATAGTATCAAAGGTTTCCCGTTATTTTTCTGAAAAGAGCGAAGTGTGTTAGCATTGAATCTAGCACAGCTAGCATGTAAGACTGCATTAACATTGGGTGTTACCCTGTTACTGTAATTACTGTCATACTCAACATATATTCGAATACAAATAAAATGTCAATTTCTTTAAGATTTTGGAAATGATTTAATTATTGAGCAACATTTTTGAAAAGTACGTTTTTCAGGCACCTGAATCTATCTGTAACAGTTGCGCCAAAACTACGAAATATATTATTTGACAAACAAAATGTCTCGTAAAAAGTTTACTGTTGATGACTGATGGCTTGTTTCATGTTTTCTCAGAGGGGAGCAGTTTTAAACATATTCATGGTTGGCCATTTATTATTTGTATTCATTAACTGTCCTAATCTAACTGTCACAATATATCAAATCAACGTGTGATATAGCCATGGCAATGGCGTAACCTAACACAAACCTGACTAAAGCATTGCTTAGGATCTACTTGGTGGTGGGGGGAGGTGGAAGGTGATGAGCCCTCCCTGGCACTCCTAGAACCACCACTGGAAATGAGAATAGGCATCGTAAACAAATGAACTGAAGCCAGAAGTTTTTTTTTTGTTTTTTTTGATCCGCTGTTTTCAGGCAAGGTGATTTATGGCGATGATTAAGTTGTTGAGTAGTTTAATGTGGGCGGGAAATGAGGGGAAAAAAAACAAATCATGTTCCAAAAGAGCAAACATTTGATTTTTAGCCTGCCTTTCAGCAGATGTTATTCAAACAAACCAAACCAACGTGAGCTTGGATGGCTGTCAGATTTGCATTTGTGAGCACAGCGGCTGCTTTTTGCACAGTCGATGAAACAAAAACACAATAAAAACTAGTTAAACCAGAATGCTTCTTCATAGAAGCAGCACAGTGGGCAAGCGGTTACATCTGCTTCATCATTTTTGGCTCAAGCCTACCTGTTTTGAGTGTTTCCCCCCCCACCACAGGTTTGCCTAAAACTTAATCCACAATCACACAAAACATGCCCCTCACATTGCCATTAAGTTAAACACTTCGATTTGATTTATTTATTCATTCCGTTTTAATATTAACATGTGTCGTGTTCTGCTATCGCGGGTCAAGTTTGCACATCCATCCATCCATTTTCCGAACCGCTTGATCCTCACTAGGGTCGCGGGGGGTGCCGGAGCCTATCCCAGCTGTCTTCGGGCAGTAGGCGGGGGACACCCTGAATCGGTTGCCAGCCAATCGCAGGGCACACAGAGACGAACAACCAACCACGCTCACATTCACACCTAGGGACAAGTTAGAGTGTTCAATCAGCCTGCCATGCATGTTTTTGGAATGTGGGAGGAAACTGGAGTGCCCGGAGAAAACCCACGCAGGCCCGGGGAGAACATGCAAACTCCACACAGGGAGGCCGGAGCTGGAATTGAACCCGGCACCTCTGCACTGTGAAGTCGACGTGCTAACCACTGGACTAAGTTTGCACATTTTATTATTATTATTTTTTTTAACTGAATGCCCGAGCAAATGGGAAAAGGGAGTCACAGTGCACTATTGAGCCATTTTGTGAATGCCGAGAGAAAAGCACAGAAACACAGAGTTGCGTTCCTGAAGGTGCTGTTGTGGGACACAGCTCACACCAGGACACTCACACATACACATTTTCTAATTGCATTTTTTTGCATAGGCGTTCAAATACACTCACAACGCATCTAAAAGGTGGACAAAACCATTACATAATTTTCGTTGCAGATTTTCACCTATTTGGGGAGGGTCTGGAATGTATGGGTGGGCGGGTGACAGGGTCCCTGGCGGCCACCTGCAAGGGGGGGGCTCTACCATCACATCAGACATTTCAAACTGAAACACGTCCCACTCCCCCAGCCCCACATCGAAAGCACAGATTATCATTGAATGTAGTGTTTCTTCAAACATGTTCTGTATAGTTATTCAAGGTTTCACAAGGACATTATTTCCTACGGGAATAATTGAACCAATGTTGGGTTGAGGATGACCCCCGAATGGACTGTGTTTCACTGTATCAAAGAGACGCTTCCTTCCATCGTGACATAGTTGCAGAGGAGTGGGTTTGAATACGTGCAGGAGCACAGGAACCCCCATGTCGAGGCTGGACACCACAAACATCCACTCCTCCCTTTGGGACGTCCCGCTGCCCTGCCCCGAGCCCGCCCTGTCCTCTGCTGCTTCGACAACGTGCACGCTCTCTTTTTAATATCAGATCCAGTTTCAGCGCACACAAAATACACACATCCTTTCTCTTTCTTTGATGGAGGAGGAAATGCTCAACAAACACACAAACAAAGCCGATCGCATGTGTTGACTTGTCCTAAACGCTTCGCTCTCCCCGCTCATTCGTTGGAGGGGGGGGCTTGACCGATGCATTCGCTCTGCCCTTCCCCTCCTATCCTCTCCTTCTCTACACATCTACCTGATTGTCTGCTTGTTTTCTCCGCCAGGCTCAGGGCTTCCGTTCCCAGGCAAGGAGGTAGGACGTGAAGAAGGGGCGTGTGTGGGGCT
The DNA here is from genome assembly GCA_026261675.1 of Hippocampus mohnikei. Taxonomy (NCBI): domain Eukaryota; kingdom Metazoa; phylum Chordata; class Actinopteri; order Syngnathiformes; family Syngnathidae; genus Hippocampus; species Hippocampus mohnikei. The sequence goes on along the minus strand of JAKGUB010000346.1, from coordinate 5,481,358 downwards.
GGAAGCACACCATTTTGCAGCCATGAAGGAGCAGCGACGAGAAGTCCTGTCGATGGTCCTCCTGGAGATAAAGAGAATGGAAGTAAGATTACATGTGATGGAAAATTGACTTTTGAGTCTCTGGAGTGCCAGCCCAGCCAGCCATCAAGCGTGAAATTAAACAACCAACTAAATCTTTGGTGATCTGCCTGTCTATGAGCCACGAAAATGAGCTAAAGCTTCACCCCAAAAAATAAACAAATAAATAAATAAATAAAAAAAAGGGAAAGATGGTGCCTGCTGGAATCAAAATACGTTAACAAAACGAGAACCAAAGCTACTAACCGAACTGGAAATAGATTCCCTTCCTAAGTAAAGAAGACATGACTTTAGATTTAAAACAGAACAACAGTTCAATTAGTTGTGTGAAAGCCAGTTTTTAGGGGAATTATCGCTAAGATTGCAAAAGGTAAACACAGTAGTTCACTAACCTGGGGTTGGCAAAAAAATGTATTGAATTTTCAACAGGCACAACAGTCTGACAAAATCAAGCGTCTGACGAAGTGTTTTTTTGTTTTTGTTTATTTCTGGGCCATGTCCTGAAACAAACATGGCGTGTTATAGTGGAAAGTTTTCGGGTTCAGTAGCAACTTGGAAAATTGGTGATCTGACCTGACAAAATGTCTGAAATTGCCCCTTGTAGGTTTGTCTTATGGATGTGCTTGGGAAGCGGGTCTCTTCACATTCCCCAGTTGATTTTCCAATCCCCATTCCACTTGCCTTATTCATAAATTATTTATCTTTGAATCATTTGTGAATCTATGGTTATCGGCAAACTTTTCCTCATTACTATCGCAGGTAGTCATTCTGCGGTGGCATTACAAAATAAACAAAAATAAACAAAATTGGCAATTGTGGAATTCATTGAAACAAGCCAATATGTTGCCCATTTAGCCATTAAAGAATTTATGATGAACCCTTGTGAACTTTACAGAGCAAAAATAAAACATTATGTAATATTCTTGATGTACAATTCGTGCTTCATAACGTGGTCATTGGGACAGAAATTGTCATGTTAAGAAGACAGGCATTTGTATTATTAAGTAGGAGAAAATGGTATTTATCATCCAGTAAAAAAAACATTAAAAAAACACTATTTTATTATTTTCTAAATAAAAAGCAGAGGATGAGAAGGCAAAATATGCGGTATTATGAAGCGGTGTAGCGCTGTGTGTACATGACTCAACACGCTTCCACGTTTGTGCTGCAGGTGACATTTCGCACGCCCACCATTCAGTCTGTGTAACATTTTGCTGCCATTTTTTTTTTCAAAGACATTTCATGGTTTTCTTTTTTTTTTTTTGCCTCTGGGCTACTACTCATTTGAGGTGAAGCGATCAAAAGCAATGAGTCACAGTCTCTAAATTCTGCTTCATACGAATTGAGTTGTACTCCATAAAGACTCTTTAATCATTATTTCGTACGTGCTTTTTTTTCCTTCAAACAACGGTAGTTACAAGAGCTTGTAAACTACCGAAGCTCATAAAGCAGTTATGCAGGTTCATAAAGTGTTGCATTCATATAAAGTGTGCATCCATACTATATGGATCCACACAGAGCATACAGTTAAACCAACCAACTTCATTTGAACTGCTTTTGGCACAACTCAATTCAGAAAAAATATCAGAAGCCTGCAGAATAAAAGCAGTATAACAAATTTGTACGTCACTTGCGTCAAGTTTCAGACAGTCAAGAATTCTTAAGGGAGTCTATTGAGGTGGACTTTAGTCACAGAATTTGTTTCCGCAGAAATTCAACAATTAAATGATACAGGCTCAAGAACAGACCCCAGTGGAACCCCAGACATTTTAATTTTATATGATAAAAACACGTTTTGCATTTCATTTGCACAATTTTTTTTAAATATTGAAAAATTTGATCCCCCCCTTAAAATATGGTTCTCATTGGTATGAAATAGCAAATTCATGTCCTCGTGTGGTGAACGGGTGTTTACTGTTTAATGCTCATACTAAATAGGACCATCTGGAATTTAAAAAAAAGTTCTTAATTCAGACTAAAAGCAATATGTACATCAAAAAGAGTCATTTCTGCAAAATTATTTACATGAGGATTCAAACAGAGAGACGAGAGAACATATCCCCGTGGAACTCCACACACTGGACTGGAAGATAATCACTGTGTATTTCTCTATTTCTCATATAAGAATTATAAAGCTGCTTCATGAAATTTTGCATTGAAATAGCATCAATGTGTTTTGCATTTAATTGAACTTTTTTTCAAAATGAAAACAATATTTGTCATGGAATGAAACAACCCGTAGTCCTGCCATGGGGAATGAAAGGATGTTTACTAAATAAGGCTGAACCCGAGAACCTTCTTAATTACCCCCACACCCCCCTAAAAAAATCAAAACGTTGAAAAACACAGTGGTGAACAAGGCCCATACTGTCTAAAAACAGCATCATGTAAAAGCTGAGCTTTATCATCTAAGCCATGTAAAGATTTATTTATTTTTGCTGGCTTGTCAATAGTCATCCTAATAATTGGACTGAAGGGCAAAGAATGATTTTTAGAGCTTTGGGAAACTCCCTTAGAGTGGTAAATTGTTGCCACAATACATCCACTGGCGGGTGATCAAACCACATCAATCGGAAATCTAACGACATGAAAGCATGAAAAAAATCCAAATGCCATCAGTCAAAAGACATTCACGAAAGGGGGATTTTTTTTTCATTCTGGAAACAAACGAAGAGGTCGCAGAGCTGCCCGAATGACCAAAAAAAACCCAACAAAAATCATTTCCAAAGTCGGGCAAACAGAAAAAAGAAAAAAGTGACGGATTACTTTGAAATGTTGACGACTGTTTCTGCTGATTGCATTGGATCCGTTTGTGGTGGTGAGTTTGGAGGAAATGCAGACGTTTCGCCTCCTTGCTCCAAATCAAGGGTGGCTTTTGTAAAAACACGGCTCAGCAAAAACACACTTGACCACCGAGTGACTTCGCTTGGCAGCGACGTGTAAATTTTGAGGAAAAGAATCAACAAAGAAAACTTGTTGACATGATCGCTGTTGTTTTCTTTTCGACAGTCGCAGCTGCGGAAGTACAGTACAAGATGGATTGGGGTGGTATTTAGTATTTGTTTGAATGGTTACACTCCACGTTTCACCAATCACACGTTGTTGCTATGCTGACAACAAGCAGGTCCACATAACATACCATCGTGATTAGGAACAACTTTTCCAGTGGTTCTCAAACTTTTGACGTCTAAAGGCCCTATTTTCATGTCCAAGGCAAGTTTTGTGCAAAGTGCAATGCAACTCTGCGCACCGGTGGAGTTTTCTTTCTTTTGGTATTTTCATCGACGGGCGCATTTAGAAATGAGCATTTCCACCATCATGGGAGTGAACACATCCGACTTGATTGCCAGCCCATCAAAGCAGTCCCCCTTTAAATTCAACACAGGGGAGGCACGTGGTTGACATGGTGCAAGTATAACGGACTCAATGGAGACCGTGCAGGAGATTGGCGTGCGCCAAGTATGTTTAATGCAAACTCTTGCGTATGATGTCAAACTGTTCATCTTTAATGTATACATATATAAATGTGTGTGTGTGTTATTGCGTTTAATCTACTCACCAATTACTCAGTGTAAAATTTGCGTCTGTTCAGCTTGTGTCCAAATTCAGAGAATGGGACCTCCGAAGGCCGCTTATTCAGCCGCATGATGTCACTTTTGGCGTGATTCGGCCACATGATTCAACCTGTCCAAATATTCACAGAGGCTACATGAGGACGCATCGAAAAAAGCCAATCTGCAAATTGTCTTTCTAGAATGGGAAACCACATTAGGTCGAGTTATGCCGGAAGTGACGTTATGCTTGCGGCCGAAAAATACGGCCGCAAGCATGCGGTCGAAAATGCGGCCTTCGGAGGAAGTAGGATGTGAATTTAGACACAGCCTGTTACATTATTCAGTTGTATGAATGGCAGTAGGTGGATTGTAACTTCTGCCATCTAGTGGAGGGGCATTTAATTGATTAGCCTGTCACTATATGTCACGAACATAGATAGATGAACAAAGAAACACAGCTGTAAGTAAAGAATTAGCTTCAGCGTGCAACTCTAATTTGCTTTTATACGACGACACTGTAAGGCCAAAAAAATGAGCTGATAGAGTATCACAGCACAGCATCACCCCCCAAGTGTGAAGTCCAGAAAATAATTTAAAGCTCACCTCCCCCTTCCACTGTTCGTAGGAAGCCTTCAAATGAGCGGACGAATCCTGATCCAATTCTCCACCAAAGGCGCAGCAGCGGGCGAGGCAGGAAGTTGCCAGCCATCTCGGAGATTACTTTGCCTTCCTCTCGGCGACGTGCACTCCCCGTGACCTCCGTGACCTTCCTCCTCCCCGGCGCGTATGGCATACACACCGTGGGCCCAGGAGCGTGCCAGCTGGCCTTAGGACACATGCGCGCATGCACACACACACACACACACACACACGCGCGCTAAATCATTCCATTCAAAAACAATATGGCCTTTCCTGGCACAGGATTGGAATGCTGAAGCGTTTAGCAGACACAACACAGTCACAAATTCATATGTCAATATTTTATCCATAAGGCTCTACTCAAGTACCCCCCGGGCCCCCTTCGTTTCCCAGCCTCCCATCCGCACCCCCCTGAACAAATTGTGGCAGTAATTTTCCTCTCTCACTGGCTTTTATGAGGCATAATGTGAAGCACCTGTAGCCACAAGAGAGGCCAGAAATCATTCGAACATGCACACACACACACACACACCTTATGTTCGGGATGGTCCCGAAGCTCATTTAATACCGACGGCCGCTTTGCTGATGTGACGACTGTCTTTGCAGTGGTGGGATTACAGTAATTGTCGGGAATCAATAGCGTCACGATGGAACCGGAGCCTGCTATCGGTTGCACCTCCAGGCACTTTTCCTTTGAACGTCAAGACTTTGGTCATATTCAAAGTGACCGAGCAGCAGGTGCATAAATCCTCAATGAAGTCAACCGTTTTTAGATGACTTGCCCATCAGTGTGGTATAGCAATCAGCTCTCTCCTGGGGCGCATTCTTAAAAACTCACTAAACATCTTCTTTTCTGACTTATCAGCTTCTTCTTGATGGATTGGCATACGGTTAAGAGCAGACATAAATGTTTCCTCAAAGATAAATTCCGATTTTTCTTTTTTGGGTGGGGGGGGGGACATTTGGTGCAGATTGTTGAACGGTCTTCTTTAAAGCATCAAATCATCGAATTTCCAAGAATGTGAAGGATGATGTGAAAAAAATGATCAAATGAAATACAAGGCTGGAGGTGGGTCAAAAATTCTGTCTTGACAAGGCAATAAATCTCATTTTTGATTGGCACTGTAAGGGAGGTAATGCTCGTGTGAATGTTGGTAATCTGGTATGTTCATTTAAAAATAGATCATTTCAAATCAATATTTTGAAATGGCATCACGACAGTCATCGATTTAAGATGGCATCCTGTATTTGATTGAACTTTTTTTTGTTTGACTTTGATTTAGCCTAAGGAAAAACAAAAAGTGACTGCTACTCATAATTTACACTCAATAATAAATGACCAAATGACAAAACTATAAATCAAAATACATAAATAATAAAAAATAAATTACCAGTTTTAGTGAGGGGGGGGGGAAAAAAGAAATCCATCAAAATTAATTGAGCAATATCACACAAGAGAGAGTAATTTTGTACTGTATGTTATTCTATCTTTGATTTAGTCGTGGGCACAAGGCCACAGTTGTGCAAGTGTTATTTTTTTAATTTAACAGTAATAAATGACAGCGATTTATGATTTGGTTGTTTATTTAATAAGTTATTCTCCTCTGCCAAGAATAAGTTTGCCGTTAGCGCGGCATGCTAACTACCCAAAGTGTCATTGCCAAGCTGGAAAAAAAAATGAAGCAAATGAACCGTGTTTTACTATTTCACTTTCACTGAGCTAGTCAGACAATTAGTCCAGGTCACATTAAGTCGAGCGAAGAAACAGCAAACTCTGGAAAAGTAAAACAAAGCCAATTGTTCACCTGTTAGCCGTGTTAGCATCTGCTCCTGTTTGTACACTTAACATGTGATTAATCACATGCGCACTCCTGGACGTATGCGGTGACTTCTCCGGGCTCTTCTCATTGCCTTGAAACCTGTTCATCTTTGCGGCGCCAAGGGTTTAACAACCCACAATAAATGTGAGATAACCGTTGATGTAGGCCAAATTAAAGGTTTACAAAACCTGTGAGGCTACATCAAGTCAAAAATCTCTACTGTTGTCATGTATACATATATCATTACTCATGTCATGCCTCTTGTCCAATCAGATTGCTCGGCCATGAATAACTGATCTTACTGCACACAAAGTGCAGGCGCACGTCACGAGGCCCGCAAGCACTTACAGTGAAATCTCTTGCTTTTAGATGCCTTTGACAATTATAATGTGTGTGTGTGTGTGTGTGTGTGTGTGTGTGTGTGTGTGTGTGTGTGTGTGTGTGTGTGTGTGCGCGCGTGTCCACATGTAACATCACAAGACTTGCAGTGAAAGCAAGAGGTCATCAATCAGTGCGCGAGTATCTAACCTCCACTTTCGGGGTCATCTGTTTTCTATTAACGCGGGCCGCGGACCCAGTGTGGACTCTGTTAACGGCGTGTGAGTCACCGATTTTGGATGAAAACGCAGTGTTTGAAACGGGCTTTTTTTGGGATCCGGCTCACCCTGGCAACGGGGTAACCTTTCGACCGGCTCTCCGCATCCCAAAATGGGGCCGTGGCGCGATGTCACACTGTAAAATAATGGCACATGCTGGCATTATTTTTAGACGACCGCATGCGTGCGGTTTTGGGATGACTTTAATTACGAAAGAGAAGAGTCGCGAGGAAAAGTGAGCACTGACTCCTATTTAATTGTGCTAATTAAAGCGGGGCCCGCCGCCACAGTTGCACCGCATATGGCAAAGACTTTTTGAGCAGGGGCATGCTTTACGACTGTGCTGCAAAAGTGCACGGATGCTCTTTTTTCCCCCCTCCACGCTGTTTAATCACTATTCTCTGTTGGAAATGCTCACACATGACACCGAGCTCCCACAGTGTGTCATTAAAACCGAAATAAATACAGGTTCATTTCAGACGAACTGAAAACCAATCATAAAATCGGTAAAAAAAAACGTGAATGTATTGAATACAACCGAATCATTCCCACTTTAAAATGTACCATTCTTGAATTATGTATGCGCAGTTGAATATGCACTTGTATGTGTTGCCATCCTTTCATTCATGATATTCTCCAACGCATAATCCTGAAAAAAACTATCAACACATGTTATAACACATTCATTATGAATTTCAGACTCACGTGCTTCTCGTGACACCTGGTGTGCTCGTGGGCTTTTCCTCACTATCTGCGGCGGCGGATGGCGTTCTGATCCTGGTCCAATTCGCTGAGACAGGCTGGAGGGCAAACCTTTGTTTGTTTGACAGAGAAATCTCTGCTCCTCTTCATCTCCCCTTCCAGATAGCACTAAAACACACAGTGGTGATTTCCCCTGCTGAGTTATCATTGAATTGACGAGTGAGCGGAATGTTTTTGTCCTAGTGGGGATGCCATCTGTGCGGGGAAAGTTCTGCAGATTGAGGCTTCAATGCAGTAATGTAGTATGCATAACAAATGGTCATTTCAGGAGATGCTGCACTGGGCCTTCTTTGTAAGCATACAACCAAAATTGTGTGTAAATGTGTGTATGTGTGCGTGTCCACTGTCCCCACTTTGTCTCTTGTCAACTTCATCTGCAACATTTTCACCAGCACTATTTGACAACAATCATGTCGCTCTGCTTTCTCTTTTCAAAAGAATTTCAAAATGTGTGTGTGTGTGTTTATTTGGCAGAGAATGGGCATCCGGGTCCCCACTACTCAAAAGAACATGAACATGTGTGGATATTGAGAGCTTGTGTGTCTGTCTGTGCATGAGAAGAGTGTTGTTGTGAAACACAATAGCCGTTTGTCAATTTGCGTTTGTGTCCATTCTTACGTTTTTTTGTGATCCTGTGAAACGATATCAGTCGTGGCCCAAGTACTGCTCCACCTGAAAGCACAAATAAACCAAGAATGCATGGAATATCCATCGATCCATCCATTATCTGATGCGCTTATCCTCAAAAGGGTCGCGGGCAGTAGGCGGGGGACACCCTGAAATGGTTGCCAGGCAATGACAGGGCAGAGGTTTGCGCTCCCAGTCACACTGAGGGACAATTTCGAATGCTCCATTCACCTGCCATGCATGTTTTTGGAACGTGGGAGGAAACCGGAGTACCCGGAGAAAACCTACGCAGGCACGGGAGAACATGCAAATTCCACACAGAGCCGGATGGATGGATGGGTGAATGGATGGATGAAAAATAGCTTTTTTTGTGGCCCCTTAACACTTACGATAAAGATATGAAACACAGGCAGAACATTTGAAAACAAAACAATTGCAAAAGTCCCCCCATTTTTTACATTCTTGTTCTTTTGTTTTGTTTAGTTTTGTTTTGGGGCGGGGGACATTATAATTGTCTTATATTGTAAAGTGTTAAAAATTGGGGTGGGGGAGGGGGTGGTCGGACGATTTTTGCAGATTTTATAAGCGCATATAATTAATCGTCCGGGCCCTACTGTATATATTGCATTTGCATGGCTTGGCAAGGCTGCCATAGCCAGCTGGTTCTTATTTAAGCTTAAAACGTTTTGTGTGTGTGTGCGCGCGCGCGCGTAAACGCTCAGGCACATATTCGATTGGATGTTAAATCTGCGACATTGTAACGCAATAATTGGAATCTCAAAACCGGTAACCGATCTTTGGCCAATCATGACTGCAGTTCAGTTTCGGCTGCGTCGCCATGTGTGCGGCACACTTAATTGTTCCGGTGTGTGTGCATGTCTTTAATGCTGAAGGTTTACGCTGTGATCGCTTGGTGAAAAACAAGGTCCCCAACATGTTTGTGTCTCCATTAGCGGGCGGTTGCGTTCCAACCAGAAGGCTGCGACGACTCTCAAAATATCCTCATGAAGAGTCCAATAGGCCTTTTGAATTCAAGGCAGAGCGGGATCTCTCACAGGAACGTCCACAAAAGCAAGTCGAACACTGTGATGAGGAAACACATGATGATCAGATAATCAATAGAGAGTGACCGGTGTCGCAGAGGAACATTTAATCCCCCTACTGCTGCGCCACCACATTGAAAGCATTCAGAATTGGCTGCCATCACTCTGGCGGTTTGTCACTTCAAACAAGTCTCAATTGTGTTGTATCGATGACTCATAAATCAGCCACGCGATCATCTCAATCAATGCGCAAGAATCCTAAGCATTCGAAAAAAAAAAAAAAACAATCTGCGAACCTCACGTGATGGCACATCACGACGGATGTTTTTTTTGTTGTTTTTTTTTTTTTGTATTTTACATGTCGTCGTTTGCTGTGTCACAAAAGGTCATAACTCCATTTTATGTCGATTCTTGAGGTCACTGTGGCTTGTGGTCGAGAGAGCCCAGCAGTATTCTTCTTGTGAATGGATAGAGAAATATTAGAAAAACGCCTTCCCAAGTAATAACTAAAAGACAAAAATACAGCCACAAATGACGTCTGCGGAGACGCTGGCAAACAAGTTCAGTCATGACCCTGAAAGCGGGTCAAAATTCTGTTGCGTTCAGCTGCTTGGCCACGCAGGACGGTGGAGTTGTAGGATTTGGAGGCCGGACATATTTTGCTGTGAGTTAGACTGTAGTCAGCCATTGAGGTTATTTGTGTTGTGATGGATATCTGTTGAAAATGCAGCCAGAAAGACAAAGCAAAAACAACGTATTGGAATTTGCTCAAGCGAGGCTGACCTAAAAAGCTCCATCAGGTTGAACAAGAACTTTCTCCGACTTTCAGGATCAATATCCAAAGCAACATGATTGATATCGCCGTGGTAAAGTGGATATTTCACGCAGCAAAATATATATATTTTTTGTATGTGTGCTTTTTAATTAAGGAATATTTGAGCTAGATATTACACTTGATAACAACATATATGATTATTACAGACATAAATGGAATGTAAAGAATTGTTTAGTTCAATTCACTCAACATTGTGCTGCTTTGTCTGGTGCACAACATGGCCACCCGGGGGCAGTATATTAAAGACATAAACGAAAGAGCCGGTGAGACTTACGAAGGATGCCCCAGAAAAGAGTCGTTCTTCGCTGAGGATAAAGAATATATGCTTGTGAGTATTGTTGATATTATTGTGTGCACATATTGCAACGTTTGTGTTGCAATATTAGTTCTTTAAAGGGTTACCACATTGCAACACTGATGTTCCTCATTAGCTCGCCTAAGCCCTTTTGCATGTTTGTTGGTTAGCCTTGGGATAAGCAAACTTTAATTGAGCTTTAAATGATTGTTTTACGTTTAGTTTGACACCTCCTTTTTCGATGAATTATTCACTATCTGTCAAATTGCTGCTTGGTGTAAAGTGAATATCACAATGGCTCCTATCTTTTTATCTTTTCTATGCTATTGCTATTTATTATATTTATTCTACAAATATATTGCTAATGCTTTATTTTATATTGCACTTATATTGAACTGTGTGCAGTTCTTTTCTGAAACATTTATTTTGTGCAATGAAACACTTTATCACCCCCCCATTTTGTTGTTGTAGACTGCTAATTTGCCTAGTGTGGGACAAATAAAGGTTATCTTATCTTATCTTGAAAACAAACAAAGACAAAAAGTAAATCATGTTTTTATCCCAGCGCACCACTGCACTTGGTCAGGTCCAACATGTTGTTTTCCCGAAAGAGCGCCTTTGATTTCAAAGGATATTTGAAGCAAAATATTTGGTCAAAACACGTTCGTTCGGAAGAGGCGCCCCAACAGAGTTCAATTGACTGACTTTCCGAGACGACCTATCGGTGTCACTGTAAGAACATTTTCAAGGGCATTCGATTCAATATAATTGATGTATTCGGGATCCAAGATCAAAACAGTGCATTCATGTTCCTTGGCCGACTCCCCTACTGATGACAATTTTGCCCCAATCTTGGCAGGGATGTGTTTTACCACAAGCGCCATGGAGGACTTTCAGTGGGGGTGGAGATCAGGAGATCAGCGAGATCCTCTGATGTGGTGTTTCGGCGCAGCCTCTGGAGATCCAGCAGGGAAGTACCCACCATCAGAATGCCGGAAGGGGTGACGAGCAGCTCCAGAGATGCGGAGGGGCTGTCAGCGCAGAGGCCCTGTTTGAAGTGGAAAGAAATCCGTTTTATAGCTTTTTCTTATGCATGCCCCTCTCTCCACGGAGAAGGATTGTCTCTGTTTTCAGGCACATAAACTTTGAGATTTTGATGATTTATAGACAAACGAAGGCAGAGAGGGAGCCGAGGGAGGGAGGGTGGTGGCAGGGGGACGTGGAGAGTGTGTGTGGAGGAAGGGGGGGCGGGGGGGTTCGCTTAAACATGATGCAAACCATTTGGAGAAAGGCGAGCAGAGGTTGCCAGCACAGCCTGCTCTGTTTAAACTGGAGAGGAAGTGACCGTATATACAGCATGCCAGCAAACTCCCTCTCCGAGTCTTCACACACACACACACACACACACACACACACACACACACACACACACACACACACACACACACACACACACACACACACACACACACACACACACACACACACACACACACACACGTCTGGCTTTCAGAAAGGGTCAAATGATGTCCACTGGTTGGAGAGGCTGTTTGTTATTCTAATATTCTGTTTCTTTACATCACCGTTCGCTGGGCCCATCACCATTATTATCATTATGACTGTTATTACAATGTGGGAGAAGAAGGCCCGAAGAGGGTAAGTAGGAAGCGTAAAGGAGAGAAAAATGAAAGAGTGCAAAAGGGACGAGAGAAGGTCGGCGTTTTCCCTCAACGCTCGCCCAGTGAATTAATTTTATTGCGCCCGGGTCCGCTGAGAGCTTTCCAGGAGCGGAGGACGTGTGAGAGGAGCGGAGAACGTGAGTGAAAGAGGGGGCGGGGGTTAACCGAAGAGCCAGCTGGTAGGTGTGCAACGGTGAAAAGAAAAAAAAAAAAAACGGTTAACTGGAGGTCACGTAGGCCAGAGACATTGACCAAAAAAAAAACATCTAAAGGTGGTTGAAGCAGACTCTACAAACTTGAAACATATCACAATGGAAATGCAGTCACCATTAAATCCGTAATACTTGGACAATCGTTCTCGACATACTTTCAGAGATTATGTGAGCATAAGTGTTGATGTCAATATACATTTTGGTGACTATTGATCGCAGTTTTCAGACGTTAGGCGACATTGAGTGACCTACGTTTCGCGTTTCAACTGGACTGGCGAGTCACACTACGGCAAGTGATGAGGGACACATTACATTATTGTTAGCAACTCAGGATCTATTTGTACAGGGTTTCGTAAAAGAAACCGCGGGAGCCACATCCATCTGGACATCTAAAATGAAGATTGAATTTCATTTCAATATTTCCTTTTCATTTCTGCGGCAGACGGCCATTGAACCGAGGGCCCGTTCGAAGCGATAAGTCGGCGCACCCGCCATGTCAGATGTGTCGCCGCCATGTTAGATGTGTCAATTGTATTCGCCAAATAATCAGCAATAATCATTTTGTAAAATTTAGTTGGAATGATGAAACACAATCAAAAGCAATGCTTTGGTGTTAATGAAATGAGCTATTGCTTGATGATATATCTCCAAGGATTAAGTGAAGGGGGCATCTTCATAAATACGTAGCTTCAATAGCCACATCCAATATGGGCGCGGTGTCTATGGATGTGTCGTGTACATGTTGTCTATGATAATACTTACCGGCCGATGTCGCATAGGGCGTGCCATTCAAGACTAATGACTACGAGTGCAATGCAAATATATACAGATATATGGAGCAAAGTTAGTGCTGTCTGTTGAGTATTAAAAATAATTTGGCCCTCCCATGCATTTCATCGTCGCCCACCCTAGAGGCTCATCTCTGGCAACGGATGTGGGTTCAAGAATGTTCACTTTTTTTAAATCCAGAAGGCTGGATGTTTCTATTCAGCACTCCAGCAGTCACAACACTTGAAGGGCCTTCGAATTTTACTCTCTGAAGTGTGACATCAAAAGAACCTTATTGATTCCAACGGATGTCTATGACCAAAGTCAAAAATTGATGTTGAAGCAATTTTAACTCACCTTGAACGATACTCGTTCAGGCAGAGACGGCATTAGTGGGAAGTTTCAAACCGGTCTTGTGATTGACGGTCTGTTCACCTAACAGGAAAACAAAAGCTTGTAAGAGGTTACAACATAACAGCATAAACCCCCCATCGTAGTTTTTGAATTTGGTCATGTATTTCTTATTCCTGTCTCTATTTCTTTGGGCTCCACATCTCCCAGTCTGGGCGATGCTAAACTGCGGCACGGCGCTCCTCGGCCGTCATCCTAAAATCACTTGAGCTGCTAATTAGCTTGCCATCACCTCCTAATTGGTTGCCGTTGGCTTCCACCGGGGGTGGAAAAGTCACGCCGCTTTGACAAGCGGCACCACTCGGCCACGGCAAAATGAAAAACTAAACATTCAAATATCAGCTTTGCTCAAACGGCCGACTTCTTTTGAGGGGCCCATTAAGCAAAGCCTCAGCAATGACCACAGACAGGATGTGTGAGCCGAAAGAAGCCAAACTCGAGCAGAATGTCATGAAATAGACAAATGCATTATTACTCATCGGCCATTCGATATCCTTATAAGTAGTATAAAAGGGACGCCAAAACAGAATCAGAATGATTACTATATTCTGACAACGCAATACCCTATTAGATTTATCAGGGATGGAAGGATGAAATAAGCTGTGAATTTTCTTTTCGGCAATCTAGCCGTCGTAAATTGTCAGCCAAACTTGGGCGGTCTGCAAGTGCCCACTTCACAGCGCAGACCTCCCAAGTCGAGACTCTTCTGCGCCAATAGTGCACCGCCTTTCAAAGCAATGAAAGGAAACGCTTTTATTGGCCATGTTTGAAGTTAACTATGACCACTCTCAGAACGGCGCAGCCCTCCCTTTTGCAGATCTGCTTGCCTGCTCTTGTCTGTGCAATGACCAACATCATTTTTTGAAGCGCCTTGGCGCAGAGATTGGCCAGGCGCCGCGCAGGGTTTACGCCGGTCAGGAAAACGCAGCCCATAATGGAATTCCGACATTTGTACTCACGGCTAGAACACTGCAGATGTGGAAGGATGTTGGAAGGCGCCGAATTGTCAAGTCAGATGAATAATTCCATGTTTCTGTTCAGCACCCGAGCAATCACAAGCTTTAAGTCTCTTTCACAGAGCAGAAGTCAATTGATTTGAAAATAATCGTTACGGTTTACGGTAACGTCAGATGGGGTCCATTTTTCTTTTTGGCACTGTAGCAATCGCAATGTTCAAATGACCTGCTTGAAACTCGATGGAGTTGCCACATTTTGCTCTCAGGTGGAATTACAGCTCTGTGCCACAGCTGGAACTCGGCAGATTTGGAAGAATGTCTGATCGAAGAGGTCAGATAAATAATGACATATTCTGTTCAACACTCCAGGAATCACAGTCTTGAACTTTCTTCAGGCGACGTAATGGAGTCAGCAAATGTAACAATTCGGGTGGAATGACAGCAGTGTATAAGTCTGTCACAAAGGTGAACTTGAATGATTTAAAAGGATGTGAAAGAGCTGAGTAAATACTGTTGCCCGTTTACAATGAATAGGATGGTTCTGAGTTCTAAAATTTCCACTTTACAGCTCGTGGTCTGTAAATTAATGAATGGTTTGGTTTCCGGGATAGATAAAGGAAATGCCAATTGAATATAAACCCAGTAGGGCTCTGTGGTCGACAGACTCAGGTCAATGAGTGGGGCATGGAGTTCAAAGCAAACCTGGTGACGTGGCTTTTTGCTGTGATGCTGCACGCCCAATTGGGTCGAGGTTTGGGACCAGAAGTGGCTGGCAATCAGCATATGGCATAAAGGGTTTGGCCTCATGACCCAGCTGGATGTTACCCTCCACTCTGATCCAAAGTCAGTGGGGTTACCCACTTAGTCACCCGGCCCAAATTTTGGACAAAAACACAAAAAAAACTTCAAATTCAGTATACAAAACCCTAAAATGACGACCAGCTTCTTCTATTCAGCCCACCCAATGTACAACCCAATACCCTGGTTCAAAAAAATAAACCCAACTTTCTAACCCAATCTGCTCAAAATCTACAAGCTACTCAAACGAGTGCGTTAGGGAACGCAACCCAGCATTTTTGCGTGCCATTTCCATCCAAAACTCTCCACAGCAGGATGCATAAACTGTACATTCTTCAGTATGCAAATGCACGCCCACATGCGAGTTCGACTGCATTTATTTGTGTGTCTGTGTGCGTGCGTGCTGATGTTGCTGGTGGCTCGGCTTCAGGATTGTGTCTGCGTGTAATAAATGTTCCTGGGCGAGTGGGCCCAAAGAGTTATATGACAAACAGAGAGAGAGAGAAAGAGAGAGAGAGAGAGAGAGAGCAAGAGAGAGGATAAGAAAGATGGGGAGAAAAAGGGAGGAAAAAGGGAGTCGAGGGGCAGGGGCTGCCTTCCTTCTAGCGGGTCCTGCTATGTTTCCCATTATGTAAGCCCTGGTCACCGGCAGCGTGCCAGCAGGCAAAATAAAAGAGTCTCTCTGGCTTGGCACGCCTCATATTTTCCTATCCTCGGCTTGGGGTCAGAGAGGGGTCATGCAGCTGGATGGGGTGCTGGGGGAGAATCGGGGGATCTGGGCTGGTCTCCAAAACCCAAAAGGCCCAAGGTTCAAGTACCAGCTGAAAGCAATCAAGGAGTGGAGGGGGAGGAGTGGGCCGAGGAGGGGGCAACGTGGGGTAGGGGCTTTGGCGGGGGGATTCTGGGAGTGCCACAGCTGCTCGCAGCGGCGTCGTTCTATGGACTTCTTCCTTTTGACGCTCCCCTGTCTCACTTTTGCCCCTCGGCACACACGCACACTCGCACACTCGCACGCACGCACGCACGCACGCACGCACGCACGCACGCACGCACGCACGCACGCACGCACGCACGCACGCACGCACGCACGCACGCACGCACAACATACTTGAGACGTGAAGCAAGAAATCCACAAGGTGTCTGTGTGTGGGCGCTCGCATGTGTTTGTGAGTGTGAGCATGTGTACGCGAGGTCACCCAAAAGACAAAAAAGGGGATGAAAACAATGAGCCGGCCACGTCCAGCGCAGTCCAGGCCGCCTTGGACCTGGTTGGATTTCCTCCACAGATGCACATGTTGGGTGCAGGCGACTGCTGTGCATCACATGAACACGTCTGCACAAAATTACTCGACCCCCCACCACCCCCAAAAACTCAGGTGCACTTTTTTTTTTTTACGTTAAAGGTCACGAGAGTTAATTTGAAATCTAGCCATGAAATACCAGCTGAGAGTACCAGGCAATAAAGCACTTGCCAGGATGGAATGAAGGGTAAAAAAAAAAAAAAAAAAAAGATTAAAAGCAGGTGTCGGGAGTTTTCCTGCTCTGGTTTTGGTCTAATCTCCCCCCTCCGATGACACAATAAATGCCAACAAATGCAACACCATTTCCCAGTGATTGCTTCCATCCTTCGGAAAGTTTCTCACTAGTCAAGCTTTTTTTGATTTTAATATTTTCGCCCTCTAGTCACCGCTAGCGTTTCTAGCCGAAGGGAAGTGAAGTTGATTGAACACTTTGATGAAGCTAAAAACAACGTGAAAACCCGACGCCATGCTCTCGGTAGCCCCGTGATCCTCGCTTGACGTGCTATTTGAGGGACTTTTTACTCGCCTGTCAATGTGCAGAGGGGTAGGAGGAACACAGCGGAACAAAAATTAAAAAGGCGAATTCTACAGTAATACAGTTGTAGCGGGAAATTTTATTATTTTTTAAAATATTTTTTTTTTTTGTCCATTATTTTTTGTCCATTTTGTTTTCTTAATGTTGCGAGAAAATATCTTTTACATGACAAAAAAAGTTAGAAGGTGTTACTATCATGACTTTTTCCCATAACATTGCACTTTTTTCATTTAGTAGGAGGGGGACAACCTGAACCGGTTGCCAGCTGATCGCAGGGCACACAGAGACGAACAACCATCCGCACTCACACTCACACCTAGGGACAAGTTAGAGTGTTCAATCAGCCTGCCATGCATGTTTTTGGAATGTGGGAGGAAACCGGAGAACCCGGAGAAAACCCACGCAAGCACGGGGAGAACATGCAAACTCCACACAGGTAGGCCGGAGCTGGAATTGAACCCGGTACCTCTGCACTGTGAGGTCAATGGAGCGCCCCCTAACCAGACTATTAAAAAAAAAACAAAAAAAAACAAATCGCTAATAAAGTTCCAATACAGTATACATTTTTCATTAAAAACGGGTTTACCACCCCAACCCCCCTGATGACTTTTCTTCTGAGTTTATTCTAGGACCACAAAGAATATATTAGCTGAACATCTTGACGTTGCAGAAAGCGTGCAATCAAATAATTTGGTCATGCGGCACAAGGTGGCTCCATTAGTTAGCGCCGTTTGATTGTTTTATATGGATGGAGAGTTTTTCCGATTCAACTATTCTGACTTTACAACTGAATTAATGTATGTTAGTGATAGATGTGTTCAGATTTTTGTACAAATGTATGTTATGTACAGGGGCTTCTCAGTACCATTCAAATTCTTAATATTTTGACTTAATTTTTGTCTCTGAATAATTCCCTCCAACTCCAAAAGGAAACAAATGTTGCTCCCCCGAATTTAAAAATAACAAAACAAAAAAAACGTTTCCAGATGTTTTTAAAAGCATGTGTGTGATCCTGTTTTTTACAAATGACCCACAAAGATTCGGGTAAGAAGTTAGCCTGTTTTGAGAGGGCGTCCCGTCTCATGCAAAAGAGCCACCGGCCAACGTCCAGTATGGCTTTTGCTACCCTGACGACTACTTGTCTCCAAAACAGAGTGCAAAACGATGGGGTTTCTTTTCACTCGCGCAGGCAGCACTTCATTACCAAGCTGCCAGTCTGTAAGCAGCAGACACACTGCCGAACACCAAAATAATTTCCCCCTTGCATCTTTTCAACCCTTGCAGATTAAACCCAAACAGAGCTTGCAGAATCAACGTCACACCCTCTTGTTGTGCAACGCCAATCTTGAATCAGCACACACCAATTGCACATTGACCTACTTCGTGTCTCTGGTCAACAAAATGCCAACATTTTCCCCCCGCGTGACCTTTGCACTGTAACAAAATTCTTAAAAATGAAAGGAAACTATCGATTGTGCGAGCCACAATTGCAGCGCATTCGTCCACCATTGTTGTTTGTTGTGTGTGGGGCAACACAATGCGGGAGCATGAATTACATACTTCCACTTCACGCTGTGACAATAAGGCTTGCGGTTGGCACTCTGAAAGGCAGTTTGCGCTCCCAGGCCCACAAAAATGTTGTTTCCATCAACACGGGCGGCCACAGAATTTCACCATATTTTGAGTGGCGACGCGCTGAGAAGTCTTAAAAGTCGGCCCCACCGTGACACCTTTCTGTGCTTTCGCCACACAGCTACGCAAACTTGTGGGAAAATAATGAGGTGTGCCGTGTGAGAGACATTGGGCAGGAGCGCCCTCGTCGCTCAGTGGGGCCTTCGTGCTTACACTATTCACCTCATAATCGTGCGGAGAAGCTGCAGCAGGGCCATTAGGCTTTGGTGGAAGCGCTCGTGATGTCTTGTCAAAATCCATTACGTCTTGTTTAATGGGAGCAGCAGATCCTCTCCTGGCCCGCCGCTGCTGCGTATCCTCCGAGTTGGCACCTGGAGAATCCTCCAGGCCTGCAACTCCTGTTATCATCTGGATTCCCAGTGCTGCTTCTCTGGACTTGCTCAACTCCTGCCCTGGGCCGGTCCAGATGCCGTGGGGGCGGGGGGGCGAGAGTGGGGAAAAGCGGTGGTTCTCAAACTGCGTTCCGGGAAACTTCCTGGGGTCCACGAGTCATAGGTCGGGGGTCTGCAAAGTGCAAAAAAAAAAAGTGCATAAGGGGACTTAGGTGCCATTTGACATTTATAAAGTACATGTAATCAACCAATTACTCAAATCTACTTTGGCTTTGGGCCAATAAAACGCTCTGATATGATTGACTTAATGTGAAATGGCAGTATGAATAACGTTATTGTTCTTTTTTTTTTTTCTTTTCGAGGAGTGAAAGTTTTTGTGAATGGTTGTTTTTCTGCAATAGGCTGGCAGTCAGTCCAGTGTACTCTCACCTGGAAGTCTCTGGGATAGGCTTCCTCTAGCCCACTACTGAAATGAAGATAAATCAGTGCATTATATTAAAAAAAAAAAATAATAATAATAATAATAATGTAGGGTGAACTCAAGATTTCAAGGCAAAAAAAAAAGGATAACATTTCAAGTCGAGCGATTCAACTAAATGTTTTAAGTTTTGCCGTTGGGAAATTTGGCTTTCCTGCATTTCACAACAAAGAAATAAGAGTTGACAGAACCCTTTAATTGATCTCCAAATTAAAACTATTACCAGTAGGTAAAAACAACTTGGCCGCTTTGTTGCGGCAACAAAAATGGTCAGGAATTTCTATTTTAAAGTTTTTCCTACTTAAATGAGTTTTAGGTCCCAAAAAAACGCCAAGTTGCGTTTTTTTACAGTGTGCGTGGTTCTCCTTCTCGTGGTGTGTAAAAGAGTTAAATGTGGATAACCTTACATTGCCTTTAATTTTTTTTATTTGTATCCAGGACAGTGTCAAGGGCAGTTCAGTTATATTTAAGTTTTCAGTACAACACATTTCTTTGTTTTTAAACATTTATTTTCATAAAATTTTTCTTGGCCTTTGATGTGCAATAACTTTCTAAACCTCCTGCTATGACGCGGGCCAAGTTGACCCAATTAAAATTGTAAGAAATATAAGCAAAAATAAGAAATTTAATTTACCATATTTATTGGGATTTTTGTTTGCATTTTGGACACGTTTGGATATTTTAAAATGCCGGGGTCGAATTGACCCAATTTCATGTTCAGGAAACTAAATAGGAAATTACAGTTTAAAGTCGTTTTTTTTAGTACGAGACTTATATTGCTAATAAGTGCCGATGTTTAGTTGGATTTTCTTTGAGATATTTTTGACTTTTGTCAAACGGACACATCAAGAAGTTAAGGAAATACAATAGGAAAAAGAGCAGTGTGAAACTTTTTCTTGTTTTGATAAATGTCATCAACCGCGTTTATCAGGATTTCTTGTCACCCGGGCCACTTTGGGATGTTCAAATTTGACTGGGTCAAAATCACCCCGCAACATAATTGCAGATTATGAAAAACAAACCTAACAGGTTCACGGTATCGCATTTGGTGCAGTTTTTTTTAAATTTCCGTACAGTGTTAATGTTGGCACTGCACATCATGTTACACTGGCTTACATGAATATGAAATATTTCTTTTAGCGGCCTGGTTTTTGATGAACACTTTGGCCTACTGCACTACTGTGCAGTATTTTAATGCTGGTCAAGATGGAGGAACTTGGTATTTACTAAATATTTTCTAAGGGGACATTTGGTCCAAAAGGTTTGAGAACTATTGCATAACACATTCTAGTTGTTTTTGACTACTGTTAGGATCATCAGAGGGTTCTTGGAAAAATGTCTCGCCTGTAAGGGGGTCCCTGGACCCACGATGTTTGAGAAACCCTGTGTGAGGAGGAAAACCCCCCCCCCAAAGGAAACGATAGAGACAATTGAGCTGTGAACACAAAAGAGCGGAATGACACGCGCGCGCACACAAACGTGCATGTCATATGTGGCTAGAAATGGAGGCGGGGGTCGGGGGGTGGAGGGTCTTGCCGATAAGGCACTGGAGGAGACACTCACTGATTTTGAGTGACGGAAGGAGCAAGCGAGGCTGGCTGTCGTCAGGCCGGCCCAGAGCAGGAAGCTCGCTGGGGATAAGGCGGCCATGTGGCAGGATGTTATGGATTTCTAATTAGAGTCATTCATCTGTCAGCGGCCGCAACGGCGGCGCTTTCACTCCAATGTTTCTCCGGCCGCCGCGCTTCACACTCTCTCACCGGACCTCAATCCACACACATTCTATAGAAGGTGAACACAAACGTTCGTGATGAATTGATGTTCAGAATGAATTCAAATCTTTGGAGAAAATTTGGATTTCTTTCAGAATTTAACATGGAACCTGTTTACGAAACAGATCCAGTGCTGTCGAATTAGCTATTTGGTGACGTGAATTGGAGACGTTTCCTAATGCTCTAGTAACTTACATTTTGAGGGGATCCATTTTCACATGTGACAGCACATGTGTCTAAATGCACCTTGCTACTGGCTGGCGACTTGTCCAAGGTGTAGCCTGCCTTTTGCCCCGGATCAGCAGGGAAAGGCTCCGGCTCACGAAAGAACTTCCAGTGGGATTTTTATCCCCTTTCATTCCAAGACAGTGGTTAGAAATTTCAGACTTTCCAGTTTTTGGGAACGCACCGTTAGCCTGGAGGCAGATATGCACAGTCTGCTGTGAACATGAACATGAACCCGAGGCTCTGAGGCTAAGGAACAGGCTGTGCTATTGTGGTGCATCAGCCTGCTGCTATTCTCGAAAGCATCCGACTACTGCTACTGCTAATAATAATAATAATAATAATGCCGTCAAGCTGAAGAAGGAGTCCTATCGGGCCTTTATGGCCTGTGGGACCCCAGAGGCAGCTGACGGTATCGACTGGCCAAGCGGAATGCGGCCGGTGGTCGCCGAGGCAAAAACTTCGGACATGGGAGGAGTTCGGTGAGGCCATGGAAGCCGACTTCGGACGGCCGAGGAAATTCTGGTCCACCATTCGGCGTCTCAGGAGGGGGAAGCAGTGCACCACTAACACTGTGTACAGTGGAGATGGGGCGCTGCTGACTTCGACTCGGGGCGTTGTGAACCGTGGGCAGAGTACTTCAAGACCTCCTCAACTCCACCAGATTTATCTCTGTGGTTGAAGTCACCGATGTGGTTAAAAAGCTCCTCGGTGGCAGGGCCCCAGGGGTGGATGAGATCCGCCCGAGTTCCTCAAGGCTCTGGATGTTGTGGGCTGTCCTGGTTGACACGCCTCTGCGGCATCGCGTGGTCATCGGGGAGAGTGCCTATGGATTGGCGGACCGGGGTGGTGGTCCCTCTTTTAAGGGGACCGGAGGGTGTGTTCCAACTACAGAGGAATCACACTCCTCAGCCTCCCTGGTAAAAAGGGTCCTCGAGTGCGTGGGAATTCGCCCAACCAGTCTACATGTGTTTTGTGGACTTGGAGAAGGCGTTTGACCGTGTCCTCGGGAGTTCTGTGGGGTGCTTGGAGTATGGGGTACCGAGCCCCTAGGTGTCCGGTCCCTATACTGCCGATGTCAGAGCTTGGTTCGCATTGCCGGCAATAAGTCGGAATCGTTTCCAGTGAGGTTGGACTCCGCCAAGGCTGCCCTTTGTCGCCGATTCTGTTCATCACCTTTATGGACAGAATTTCTAGGCGCAGCCGAAGCGTTGAGGGGGTCCGTTTTGGTGGCCTCAGTGTTACATCTCTGCTTTTGCAGATGATGTAGTACTGTTGGCTCCTTCAAGCAGGGCTCTCATCTCACTGGAGCGTTTCGCAGCCGAGTGTGAAGCGGTTGGGATGAGGATCAGCACCTCCAAATCTGAAACCATGGTCCTCAGTCGGAAAAGGGTGGCGTGCCCTCTCCGGGTCGGGAGGAGATCTTGCCCCAGTGGAGGAGTTTAAGTATCTTGGGGTCTTGTTCACAGTGAGGGCAGAAGGGAACGAGAGATTTGCAGCGTCTGCTGTGATGCGGACGCTGTATCGGTCTGTCGTGGTGAAGAAGGAGCTCCTCTCAATTTACCGGTCGATCTACGTCCCAACCCTCATCTATGGTCACGAGCTATGGGTCGTGACCGAAAGAACGAGATCCCGGATACAAGCGGCCGAAATGAGTTTTCTCCGCAGGTGTCCGGGCTCTCCCTTAGAGATAAGGTGAGAAGCTCGGTCATCCGGGAGGGGCTCAGAGTAGAGCCGCTTCTCCTTCACATCGAGAGGAGCCAGATGAGGTGGCTCGGGCATCTAATTAGGATGCCTCCCGGACGCCTCCTGGTGAGGTGTACATGTCCCACTGGCAGGAGACCCGGGGCGACCCAGGACACGCTGGAGGGACTATGTTACCCAGCTGGCCTGGGAACGCCTCGAAGGAAGAGCTCGAAGAAGTGGCTGGGGAGAGAAGTCTGGGCTTCCCTCCTAAAGCTGCTGCCCCGCGACCCGACCCGGATAAGCGGTAGAAAATGGATGGATGGATGGATGGATAGTAATAATATCAGATTTGTCCATCCATCCATTTTCTACCGCCTTTCCGGGGGCAAGTCGCAGGGGCAACAGCTTTAGCAAAGAAGCTCAGACTTCTCTCTCCCCAGCCACTTCTTCCAGTTCTTCCCGGGGGATCCTAAGGCGTTCCCAGGCCAGCCAGGAGACCTAGTCTTTCCAGCATGTCCTGGGTCATCACGGCCTCCTGCCGGTGGGAGATGCCCGGAACACCTCACAAGGGAGGCGTCCAGGACTCATCCTAATCAGATGCCCGAACCACCTCATCTGGCTACTCTCGACGTGAAGGAGAAACGGCTCTGCTCCAAGCCTCTCCGGGCTGACCGAGCTTCTCACCTTATTTCTAAGGGAGAGCCCAGACACCCGGCAGAGGAAAGTCCTTCTTTCGGTCACGATCCATAGCTCGCGACCATCGGTGAGGGTTGGAACGTAGATCGACCGGGAAATCGAGACCTTTGCCTTTTGGCTCAGCTCCTTCTTCACCACATCACACCGATGCAAAACAGTCGTCGAGGTCTGATCGGGGGGGGGCGTTCCTTCCAATCACGCCCATCCAGGTCTGGCTGTCATTGCCCACGTGAGCATTGGCGTCCCCCAGCAGAACAACTGAGTCGTCAGAGGCAGCGATCTCCAGCACACTCTCCAAGGTCTCCAAAAAGGGTGGCTACTCTGAACTGCTGCTTGGTGCATAGGCACAAACAACAGTCAGGACCCGTGCCACCACCCGAAGGCGGAGGGAGGCAATCCACTCATCCACCGGTGTGAACCCCAATGCACAGGCATTGAGCTGAAGGCCGATGAGTATGCCCACACCTGCTCTGCGCCTCTCACCGTGCGCAACTCCAGAGGGGAAGCGAGTCCAACGCCTCTCGAGAGAACTGATACCAGAGCCCGGGATGTGTGTGGAGGCAAGTTGGAACTTCTCTGCCTCGACAGTGGATTTGTTAATTGTTGAAAAATACCTCATAGAGAAAAAAATAATAACTGTAGCTCATTTTGTAGGAACACACGACATAAAATCCATTCATAACCTCACATCTCCAACACAGTTTCCTGTGCTTTTACAGAAGCCAAACTCAATTGTTACACTCACCTTCACGCTACACTTCCGCACAGCCATAGTTTTGAAGTATACATACAATATATTTAAGTAGGATACACACACGTAAAAACATAGTGAGTTTCGCATCATGTTGAGGCCGTACAAAAGTGGCTTAAATAACAATAAATAGCAATTCTAGGTGAATATGAGTCATTGCAAAATTGGGGGGACAATAATTTGTTCCCAAAATACAGAAAGACATGCACTTAATGTGCAGATTATAGTTGTCCCAAGACTAAATGTTACTCTGGCTGTAGATAAAGGGATTTGTAAATATTTCAATGACCAAATTGCTCTTGTGCACGCCCTTCATTTTTTTTTCACTTGATCCTTCCTCTTGATGACCAACTACATATAAAATATCGAAGATAAAATATATTGCTCGTTATGATTGTGTTGATGTCTTGATTGTAATCATCAAAAAAAATAAAAAATAAAAATATTTTTTTTACAGACATTTTAACTACACAGAAACCTATTACTAAAACCCTTTGAGCAGAGGAAGAGGATAAAAAGTGACACAGCAGAAATGACACCATCAAGCTAATCGCTCTGATTGCCGGTACAACTAATTTAAGATTTAATTTGCTTAAGGTTTTCAGCTATAATGGAACATGTCACTTAAACCAACACCACACGGCTACTGGTGTCAGAAAAATACATAATATATACATTTTATTTAAAAAATTTTAGCTAACTTTGTTCTGACCAGTTAGCAGAGCGGCTAACACAGCAAGCAATTACTCCTCAGTTACAACGCTAACATTAGCAATCATTTGCAACCCTGTTACTGTAGCTATAGTAATACTAAAATGTAACTTAGTATTCAAATAGAATTTAGCAAAATACAGTATACAGTATGTATGATATTCATTCATTCATCTTCCAAACCGCTTGCTCCTCATTAGGGTCGCGTGGGGTGCTGGAGCCTATCCCAGCTGTCTCCGGGCAGTAGGTGGGGGACACCCTGAATCGGTTGCCAGCCAATCGCAGGGCACACAGAGACGAACAACCATCCACGCTCACACTCACACCTAGGGACAATTTTGAGTGTTCAATCAGCCTGCCATGCATGTCTTTGGAATGTGGGAGGAAACCGGAGCACCCGGAGAAAACCCACGCAAGCCCGGGGAGAACATGCAAACTCCACACAGGAAGGCTGGAGCCGGAATCGAACCCGGTACCTCTGCACTGTGAAGCCGACGTGCTAACCACTGGCCTACATGGCTGCCCTATGTATGATATATTTTACAAATATAGTTTTTGGTGCCTGAGTATCTACAATAACGTTGCACAAAACAAGTCACTTTCAGAGTTGACCTGCACAAATCAGATTACCCCGTTTATGAGCTGCTTTTCTTGAAAACATTGGAAAAAAAACTCAAAATAAAAGATGTGTTTTTCAAAAATGTCAGTGCCTAAACTGTCCGCAATTCTGGAATGACCCAAGTAATGACACAAACAAATAGGAGGCGTCTTACTTGCGGACAAGCGCCTCTGAGTGGTATCGCCATGATGATGTCATCCTCGTCAGCAGTTCCAACGGCTCACAGGGTGCGGCTCATGGGATAGCTGAGGTCAGCTGCTCCTCGGCTTTGACTGAAATGTGACCTGAATAGGAAATATGAAGCACACTTCTCCATAAACCATTTGACTGATTGCCATCATACTTCATACTCCCTTGAGGTTGACATCAGCATGTGTTGAAAATCTTTTTTTTTTGGGCCCTATCGCAGGTGCTCATTTGCAATTGCAAGCGCCAAAATTAAATTTGGGTGGGAGGATACCACTCACCAATCACTGACTGGACATTCATCCCTCATCTATCAAGACAGTCAACGGGTTCCATTGCGCCAGTGTGAAACTGCCACATGCATGCATCAAATCAGGGGGTACTTGCAGGGGGGAATAAAGAAAAAAAAAAGACACTTTTTTTAGGGTGCCGCTAATTGTCGTTCCTCTCCCATTCGTTTTGTGAGTTTTTATAGTTCTGTTCTGAATTTGTATTAAATTATACGAACACTTCCTTCTCACAGAAAAGTTATGAACGTAAATTCACAGTTGATGTATGTGGTGACAACCTGGAAAATTGCAATTCTGGAAATAAAACAAAACACTATGAAGCCTGAATTTTTTTGTTGATGTTTGTTATGTTTTCTTAAAACAGCTCGTTCAGCAGCCAATTACAACGTAACAAAGGAACATGTGGAGGGGGGGGGGGCTTTCCGACAACAATCTTGCATCATAAGTTTAATGATAATTTATCATCAAAATTTCACCCAAAACAAAGCCCACAGCTGCAGCAATGTTGATTGTGTTTAATTTGCTGATTGTGTTGCTAGGCAGTGTGCAGGGTTCTCATTGCCCAAAGGAAAAAAAAATGGCTAATGTCAATCACAACCAGTAGGGTGTTTGAATAGAAAACTAGGGGGGTGTCAGAACTTGCATACAAGACAATAGACGACAATTCATACACATCCATTTTGCAATTGAATCAGGGCTCTTTATTCAATTTAAAATATGCACTAAAAAGAAAATGCAAACCACAATCACGAAGATATCCCAAAAAATGGAATCATGTGTAATTGTAACTGAAGACACGGAATTTATATATGACCACATCTGTGTGCGCTTTCACACAGTGACGTAGCATCTCGCAATCAGATAATTAGATGTCATCAGCAAAAGCGTCTGAAATACTGGTCGGATAACGACAACTGCTTTCAACACAACAGGTCTGGAGAAGAGAGTGTCGGGTGTTCAACCCTCATTCCCTGGTGCTGGTTCCCCACTAACCACTTACACCAGGGGCGGAGCTACGTGGTGGCCTAACATTCAGGAGAAGATTTTGAGGAATTTAATGAGTTCCTCCTTACCGCAGCTTTCACACAATCGCATTCAACGTGGTCTCGTAGATACCATACGCCTCCGTACATTCAACTTGACCATCCATCCAAAACGTGTAAAGACCACTGAGCTGAACGCAGATGATCAAACAACCATCGCAATATTTACGACACTTATGAGTATCAACTCTGATTATGACCTGCACATCTTAGCACACAGCGTCCATATGTACATGCCCGGACACATTACGCATGTAGCCGCACAACTCCGATCATCAGGTCAGCCTTGGCTACACAGTGAACATGGCGGAGAAGTCATTGTTTACCATACCATCCACAGTCAGGACTTCAAGAAATAAAATACACACCGTGCCCAACATATTATAAGCAGGAATCCAAGTAAAAAGCAGAATAAGAGACTTAAGAGATCTCTGTGTCATTGTGCTTCTTAGGTCGGGTACACACAAAGACAATCAGGCTGTTTTTGTCCCAATTTTGACATCAAATGCACGACAATTTCACAAGATTGTCCTATGAGGTTATTCTTATGTGTGAGGTGTGTTAAGAGCGGATTTGTCCTGATATTAGGGTCCAAAAACGAGTCGGGCCGAGAATCTTAAATCATGAAGGTGTTCAATATTTACGAGCAAAAATTTTCATGTGTGCGGAGGAAGCCAATGTCATCCAAGTCATTTGACTGCACCGTACACAAAACGTAGCCAAGCAAAGAGGGGCCTTCGCAGACGGACGAGGAAGCAGCTGTAACTAAAACAAAATATCTCGACCCCGATGTTGTTTCTTGTATAAAAGCAGATGGGGGGGGGGGGGTAATATTGGGCAAAGATGGCAGATGCGTGCATTTTATTTCATGAAACTCTTACTGTGGATAGTATGGTAAACAATGACTTCTCTACCATTGTTCACTGTGTGGCTAAGGCTGACCTGGTGATTTGACTTGCGGGGCTACGTACATGTGCATGCGTCTTATCACCACTTCTTAATGAGTTATTGTGTCACTCTGGACACCGCACTGAAAACTTTCTGGCCCCACCCATGAGAAATAGCACCATGGCAAAAAGCGGGGCGAGAAAATCGGTTTTGACAAGCGCCGTTAAAGGGACGACTGACACAAAATGACATGAAACAGAAATGCCAGCAGAAGACAACGGGAGATGGCAAGAAGAGGAAGAGGGGTGAAACGCTAAAAGGGTGTGAGAGCGAACATGGAGGCTGTGGAGGGAGGAAAGGCGGGGAGTGAGGGGGGTGCAGTGTGAGGCCGGGAACACAGAGCAGCGGCCGGGGGGATGTTTAGATAGGTGCAGGCTGCCACTAGGAAGTCCACGCTCCAGTATAAACAGGCCGCCACACAAGCCAGCACTCCCAACTGTGGGAGAAATCTGCCCTGAGACGCTCACAGTGGAGCGGAGGAGAGGAGGATGGTGGGAGGCGAGGGAGGACGGGTACACGGCCACTTTCAGATCCCCACTGAATATATACACAGCTGACTCTCTGAGGCCTCTCTGGAAACATTTCCTCCCGCCTGCCTGCAAGACGCCCGTGACGGAGGACTCCTGAGGCCGTTTTGGCGCTGCTTATCTCGATCTGTACCACTCATACCAAAATACACGCAAAGATGGACAACAACACTAAGTTTGAATACAGTGGAACATTTTTTTTGGGGGGGGAAGATGAGTCAAAGGCAAGAACAGAAAGTGATAAAAAAACAATGTTAATCGTTTGTGAAGGTGGCGTCATCGGAAATTTTTATTGCAACAAACACAATAAGGTCAGTCGTGCTACTTCTAATACTTTAGAATTAATGTCTTCAACATTTTTTTGGTTACTGTATTAGCTTTCTACTAGTCACAATATTTGCCAAATGTGCTGATAATATCACCCTACAATGCTGCTCTACGAAAACAATACCGATTAATGGTAACATGGCATTTTAATGCTAATGGTAAAATAAGCTAAGCTGACAATATTTAGTCTTAACTTTTTCCACAGTCGTTTTTCTGAAATTCAAATCTTTTTTGAATCTCTCAATAATATTACCATTTGGAATGTTCTTAAAAGTAACGCAAATTCAACAATCATAATCACCCCAATTTGAACCAACTGAAGTTATGTTTTCGTCAATTCTGCTGATGTGGGATGAATATTACAGTATTTTGCTTATGGGGATCCTCCATATGAGCTTTTCATAGCGTGTTGGTAATTCCAATGCAAAGCTAACCATTTATACCCACTGACGGTAGACGTTTTAAGAGATTGTGCTTTTCATTTTACCAAAATAAGAACGCTATTTATTTTAAATGAATATTATTACATTCTTTACTATGCCTCTCAACCAAAACAATAGGAGCTTTGTCTTGTGGTTTCAAAGCTAATGCAAAGCTAACATTTACAGGTACCCTAATTAGCACCGCCTACCGTAACCGCATCAGGGAACTGTTTATTTGCTTTAACAAAGCCAGGACTTTATTTTTTTTAAATGATATTCATACTTCATCCCCAAACTAATATTAGCATTCCATAACCCGTTCTTGATGCTAATGCTAAGATAACAATAGCTGTTAACCTAATTTGCACTTGCCCAGCACACCAGTTTCAAGGGGCTGTTGAGTCTCTTGACCACAGCAGGAACTTTTTTGGATTATGATTTTGCTTAACATTCTTAAAACGTTTTGTGATGCCAATGCCAAAACAAGCTCTCGATTTAGTTTAAAGCACATCTGACACAAGATGCTCAAATGTCATTTTTGGCATTGCATTGGCTCTCTCCTGATTGGGACATTTGGTTCCCTTTTGTGTAGAGACACAATTCCTCAATTTCCAGGCAATCATACCAACACACACACGCACTTCACGCTGGTTTTCTGCGGAATTTCCTTTGAACATGAAACCCCTCGCAGTGAGCAAAGAGAAACATTCCATGAGGACCAACACACTGGCACGCCTCTCCTCAGACACACGTGGCCTCCCACTGACACATGGGGCCGCGTTGTTCCCACTAGAGTCACCTGAAAGGGGCCCACAAATATACATCACATCCTTGCATTGTGGTCAGCGCTGCACAACTCGGTCACTTTAAGGAGTACTCGGCATTTGCGTGCGAGTCACCGCTTCATAAAACGTAAAAGTATCAATTTGTTATTTTATTACATTTTTGAGTCTGTGATAAGTAATCACCTTTTTTTCATTGTTTTTATTCATACATCACACCGTATTCTTTATCCTCAAAGCCCACAGCTGCAGCAATGTTGATTGTGTTTAATTTGCTGATTGTGTTGCTAGGCAGTGTGCAGGGTTCTCATTGCCCAAAGGAAAAAAAATGGCTAATGTCAATCACAACCAGTAGGGTGTTTGAATAGAAAACTAGGGGGGGGGGGGGTGTCAGAACTTGCATACAAGACAATAGACGACAAGTTAATTCATACACATCCATTTTGCAATTGAATCAGGGCTCTGTATTCAATTTAAAATATGCACAAAAAAGAAAATGCAAACCACAATCACGAAGATATCCCAAAATTGAATTGTGTGTAATTTTAACTGAAGACACGGAATTTATATATGACCACATCTGTGTGCGCTTTCACACAGTGACGTAGCATCTCGCAATCAGATAATTAGATGTCATCAGCAAAAGCGTCTGAAATACTG
This sequence comes from Hippocampus mohnikei, assembly GCA_026261675.1. Taxonomy (NCBI): domain Eukaryota; kingdom Metazoa; phylum Chordata; class Actinopteri; order Syngnathiformes; family Syngnathidae; genus Hippocampus; species Hippocampus mohnikei. The sequence goes on along the minus strand of JAKGUB010000346.1, from coordinate 5,450,302 downwards.
GTCGGATAACGACAACTGCTTTCAACACAACAGGTCTGGAGAAGAGAGTGTCGGGTGTTCAACCCTCATTCCCTGGTGCTGGTTCCCCACTAACCACTTACACCAGGGGCGGAGCTACGTGGTGGCCTAACATTCAGGAGAAGATTTTGAGGAATTTAATGAGTTCCTCCTTACCGCAGCTTTCACACAATCGCATTCAACGTGGTCTCGTAGATACCATACGCCTCCGTACATTCAACTTGACCATCCATCCAAAACGTGTTAAGACCACTGAGCTGAACGCAGATGATCAAACAACCATCGCAATATTTACGACACTTATGAGTATCAACTCTGATTATGACCTGCACATCTTAGCACACAGCGTCCATATGTACATGCCCGGACACATTACGCATGTAGCCGCACAACGCAGATCATCAGGTCAGCCTTGGCTACACAGTGAACATGGCGGAGAAGTCATTGTTTACCATACCATCCACAGTCAGGACTTCAAGAAATAAAATACACACCGTGCCCAACATATTATAAGCAGGAATCCAAGTAAAAAGCAGAATAAGAGACTTAAGAGATCTCTGTGTCATTGTGCTTCTTAGGTCGGGTACACACAAAGACAATCAGGCTGTTTTTGTCCCAATTTTGACATCAAATGCCCGACAATTTCATAAGATTGTCCTATAAGGTTATTCTTATGTGTGAGGTGTGTTAAGAGCGGATTTGTCCTGATATTAGGGTCCAAAAACGAGTCGGGCCGAGAATCTTAAATCATGAACGTGTTCAATATTTACGAGCAAAAATTTTCATGTGCGCGGAGGAAGCCAATGTCATCCAAGTCATTTGACTGCACCGTAAACAAAACGTAGCCAAGCAAAGAGGGGCCTTCGCAGACGGACGAGGAAGCAGCTGTAACTAAAACAAAATATCTCGAACCCGATGTTGTTTCTTGTATAAAAGCAGATGGGGGGTAATATTGGGCAAAGATGGCAGATGCGTGCATTTTATTTCATGAAACTCTTACTGTGGATAGTATGGTAAACAATGACTTCTCTACCATTGTTCACTGTGTGGCTAAGGCTGACCTGGTGATTTGACTTGCGGGGCTACGTACATGTGCATGCGTCTTATCACCACTTCTTAATGAGTTATTGTGTCACTCTGGACACCGCACTGAAAACTTTCTGGCCCCACCCATGAGAAATAGCACCATGGCAAAAAGCGGGGCGAGAAAATCGGTTTTGACAAGCGCCATTAAAGGGACGACTGACACAAAATGACATGAAACAGAAATGCCAGCAGAAGACAACGGGAGATGGCAAGAAGAGGAAGAGGGGTGAAACGCTAAAAGGGTGTGAGAGCGAACATGGAGGCTGTGGAGGGGAGGAAAGGCGGGGAGTGAGGGGGGGGTGGTGCAGTGTGAGGCCGGGAACACAGAGCAGCGGCCGGGGGGATGTTTAGATAGGTGCAGGCTGCCACTAGGAAGTCCACGCTCCAGTATAAACAGGCCGCCACACAAGCCAGCACTCCCAACTGTGGGAGAAATCTGCCCTGAGACGCTCACAGTGGAGCGGAGGAGAGGAGGATGGTGGGAGGCGAGGGAGGACGGGTACACGGCCACTTTCAGATCCCCACTGAATATATACACAGCTGACTCTCTGAGGCCTCTCTGGAAACATTTCCTCCCGCCTGCCTGCAAGACGCCCGTGACGGAGGACTCCCGAGGCCGTTTTGGCCGCTGCTTATCTCGATCTGTACCACTCATACCAAAATACACGCAAAGATGGACAACAACACTAAGTTTGAATACAGTGGAACATTTTTTTTGGGGGGGGAAGATGAGTCAAAGGCAAGAACAGAAAGTGATAAAAAAACAATGTTAATCGTTTGTGAAGGTGGCGTCATCGGAAATTTTTATTGCAACAAACACAATAAGGTCAGTCGTGCTACTTCTAATACTTTAGAATTAATGTCTTCAACATTTTTTTGGTTACTGTATTAGCTTTCTACTAGTCACAATATTTGCCAAATGTGCTGATAATATCACCCTACAATGCTGCTCTACGAAAACAATACCGATTAATGATAACATGGCATTTTAATGCTAATGGTAAAATAAGCTAAGCTGACAATATTTAGTCTTAACTTTTTCCCCAGTCGTTTTTCTGAAATTCAAATCTTTTTTGAATCTCTCAATAATATTACCATTTGGAATGTTCTTAAAAGTAACGCAAATTCAACAATCATAATCACCCCAATTTGAACCAACTGAAGTTATGTTTTCGTCAATTCTGCTGATGTGGGATGAATATTACAGTATTTTGCTTATGGGGATCCTCCATATGAGCTTTTCATAGCGTGTTGGTAATTCCAATGCAAAGCTAACCATTTATACCCACTGACGGTAGACGTTTTAAGAGATTGTGCTTTTCATTTTACCAAAATAAGAACTCTATTTATTTTAAATGAATATTATTACATTCTTTACTATGCCTCTCAACCAAAACAATAGGAGCTTTGTCTTGTGGTTTCAAAGCTAATGCAAAGCTAACATTTACAGGTACCCTAATTAGCACCGCCTACCGTAACCGCATCAGGGAACTGTTTATTTGCTTTAACAAAGCCAGGACTTTATTTTTTTAAAATGATATTCATACTACATCCCCAAACTAATATTAGCATTCCATAACCCGTTCTTGATGCTAATGCTAAGATAACAATAGCTGTTAACCTAATTTGCACTTGCCCAGCACACCAGTTTCAAGGGGCTGTTGAGTCTCTTGACCACAGCAGGAACTTTTTTGGATTATGATTTTGCTTAACATTCTTCAAACGTTTTGTGATGCCAATGCCAAAACAAGCTCTCGATTTATTTTAAAGCACATCTGACACAAGATGCTCAAATGTCATTTTTGGCATTGCATTGGCTCTCTCCTGATTGGGACATTTGGTTCCCTTTTGTGTAGAGACACAATTCCTCAATTTCCAGGCAATCATACCAACACACACACGCACTTCACGCTGGTTTTCTGCGGAATTTCCTTTGAACATGAAACCCCTCGCAGTGAGCAAAGAGAAACATTCCATGAGGACCAACACACTGGCACGCCTCTCCTCAGACACACGTGGCCTCCCACTGACACATGGGGCCGCGTTGTTCCCACTAGAGTCACCTGAAAGGGGCCCACAAATATACATCACATCCTTGCATTGTGGTCAGCGCTGCACAACTCGGTCACTTTAAGGAGTACTCGGCATTTGCGTGCGAGTCACCGCTTCATAAAACGTAAAAGTATCAATTTGTTATTTTATTACATTTTTGAGTCTGTGATAAGTAATCACCTTTTTTTCATTGTTTTTATTCATACATCACACCGTATTCTTTATCCTTAGTGGGGCACTGACTGGATCTTCCGTTGAGCAGCTAGCCATTACTAGAAGATTAGCTGTTAACACACCACCACTGCCAATAACAATCGGACCTTTCTTTGAGAAATGTATAACCCATAATGAGCCTTGCCTGCCTGTGGCACCCCTAATGGAATCTTTAGCCTGTGGCTAGCGCTAACTAGTAGCTACTATTCACCTTAAAAGGAGCAGCGCGTTTGTGCGGCGCCTTACAGAAGGAGTCCAAAAATACAAGAATAGGCACGAATAGGTGCGTTTTTCAGGAAATGCTTTAAGTTCCTGTATGTGCTCCAGAAAATTCGCAAAGTGGCAAAGGTTTTCCGTATTTGTAGTACGGAATCTAATGCGGAGGCCTGTGAGGCCAATTAAGCTACGCTGACTTCTGAGAGCCGATCGCTACCCAAATGGAATCCAAATGCTGTGATAGAATCAGGCCACTGACTTCATCACGTTTTCAAAGGAATCCAGCTGCAAACGACGAGGGGCAGCTAAGAGGAGGAGAGAGTAAGTGGACCAGCGCCGCTGTGCTTACTGCTGGTAAAAAAATCTTTCAGGAACACCAGCGTGGACCAGCTGTGAGCACCAGCAGAGCCTGACACTCCCAATAACTGGTACACTCGAGAATGGTCGTCTGTCAATCACACGGGACATGGAGAGAAACCATTCACACTCACATCAATAGACAAGTTTGCCCGCTTAAACGCTTAAATATGAAATGCGTGGTGTACAATAAGGGTGAAACACCTCCTCCGCTTGTCGGTACCTCTCACTCTATCTGTATTCGAGTTTTGCATACAGGTTGGCAGACCCTGTGAGTGATTTCGACACAACATGAACTACGAAACTCGAGAGTTTACTCGACTTCATTTAGCACGCACGCGGGCAAAAACATATATTTATACGCAACTTTATAGGGGGTGCCACACAAGCCCAAACAAATAACTCCTAAAACTTTTGTGCACATCTGAATGAAACTGCAAATGGAAGAATGTATGTGTCACGTTTGTGAGTTGACAGTTCCACTCGCTTTGCTGGCAAGTGACATAAATTCCAGCAGGTAGTGCTGTGGTGAACCAAAACAGCTTGATTGGTAGCCACTTTGTAATTCACAACTACGCCATCTAAAGGACTGGAATGGAACAGCATTGAGAGATACAACTGAATGCCATGTTGGCCGTCCTTATATTTGATCAGAGTAATAAAAACCCAAATAAAACCAACAACAACGCCCCCCCCAAAACCCCACAATTAATATGACAAATGAATAAAAGTAAAATATCACAAATTTTAAAAAACATCAAAGGGTTATTTTATCAATAAATACAAGAAAACATACAATTATTGGTTGTCAAATCAAACGGCTTTATAATTTACAAATAAAAATGTTTCCCAATAAAAGGTTTTCTGAACGAACAATACACGAAAAAAATAAAAATAAAATAGTTCCTTTGCCCAATAAAGAGCGATAGTATAAATAAATAATTGAATACATACCATATAATGTATAATATAATAGTGACTTTTTTAGTTTATAACAGTAAAGGGCAACGGTATGATGAAATAAACCAATTAATATATACAAAGGCATCATCCCTTGCCCAATTAAAGGCTATAGTATGAATTGATCAATTAATACATACATCCAACATTTTATTGGTCTTTACCCAGTAAAAGCCATCAAATGAACTATTAAATAAGCAAATGACTGGATAATAGTTCCTGGCAAAGTGTTATAAGCAAATAAATTCTAGTGTGCTTCAAGCAGGGTTTGTCATTGTGACTCACGCAAATGTTGCATAATTTAGCAACTTGAGGTGAAAGTTATGTCCCACACATTCAATGCGATACTCCCTTGGAATAACCTCAGCATGACTGCAAGCCCTCCACACATCTCCCATCACCTGAACAAAAATTATTTTTGTAACCGCCCCTTCTGAAAAAGGCAAGCGGAATGGAATGAGTGCGCCCAACTAAACTGTGCAAACAAGAACTTGACAAGCACAACAACAGCACTCAAGTGACCAGATTTTACAACTGTTACGATCCTGTGGTCATCTGGCAGTACAGTCTGAATTGATTGCTTCCTTCCCCAGGCTGCTTGGTGGTGGTGCAACCCTCCATTACACATCATACATGCCTGAGCTGCCCACTGCAGTTTGCCAGGCCGCCGTGGATGAAGGGTCACAGAAAACCCCCATTCAGGGTCAAGCTGTGAAACTTACTAAACCGTGTCTTACTATGAACATAGCAGCCGTGGCTAACGTCAGCTTGTTCACAGTGCTAATGCTATCTGACTTTTGCTCGTTTCGCTATTTTGTTAAATCTGGACAGCGTTATCTGTGACTATTTTTTTTTTTTTCCAGCGGAAATGTCGGTGCCGCCGAACAGCCTGGGGCTGGATGGATGGATGGCTTGTGGAGCCAACGATGAGAAGAAAGGAGTGTCAGCGTGGAGTGCAGGTGCGTATGTGGAACTGGGAGTTGCGGCTTGGAATTGAAGTGGATCTACATGGGACAGGAGATGTGAGCCAATCTTTTTTTTTCGCCAATGGATGCGACAGCTTCTCGTTTGCTTTCAAACTTAGCTTGGAGCAGACGTGTGCACATTTTCAGCATGACATCTCTGATCCACTGATGAAAACACATTTCGATTCTCTCCTCTTTCATCTATAACTGCTTCAAACAATGCGTATGCGGGAAAAGTGTTTAAGATTGCATGACCGTCTGTGTCTTACGTGTTGTATTATTTTGTTATTTTATGTTAACTGCTCTGTAAAGCGCTTTGTTCCAGCTGAAGCTGTTGTGAAAGCGCTATTGAAATAAATATGTATTGTACTATTTGTCACAACTACGCACATCATTTGCATGTCAGGGTGTGGCGGAGCTGTTAATTACCGAGGTCAGGCTACATTCAAACTTTGCTAGCGGATTTAAAATCACAACAGCCAAATAAAATGTATGAAATGCACTATAAAGCACATGTGTCAAACTCAAGGCCCGGGGGCCAGATCTGGCCCGCCAAATCATTTGATGTGGCTCGCGAAAGCAAATCAAACATGTTGACTTCTATGATGCTTGCTAAAATTGTAACCAAAATTTTAAATTCTCAAATGTAATATACAAGAGAGCTATCGTAAGTTTTCTTGTTACCAAAACCCTCATTACAGTAACTACAGTTGAATAAACCACTATTCTTGACTTCCTTATATGGTTTCACAGTCATAACGGCCCTCCAAGGGAACCAGGAACTATAATGTGGCCCGCGACAAAAAATGAATTTGACATCCCTGCTATAAAGATCAGCCTTTAGTTTCCATACAGAAGCCTTCATGATAAAAAAAAATATCAAAGGGTCTAGAACGATCATGTTAAAAACATGCAAATTTATCGCCCACTGTGTATAAGAGAGAAAAAAAGAAAAAGAGCGACAATATCAAAAGCAGAAAATCCAGCCATGGATCAAGGAATTTAAAATGGCTTATGCATTGAAAAGAGCTGTGACAATTTCACTTCAATGTCTTCACGTCTCATAACAGACATGAGGAGGAAGTGGACTCGGCTGCACTCTCGGTGACACACTTTTTTTTCCCAGGCATCTCGCCGGCGTGCGTCTTGCGTCACGGCTGCTGGTCTCATGTGGTTTTGGCTGTGGTCGCCAAACGCAAAACTGCTCCAGTTCACAGAGCGAGCGGGAGGGGCTGGGGGTAGTTTCTATAACAGCTTAAAACACAATCACTGATCCATCCTTAAAACATGGCGCTACACACACACACACAAGAAGAATTCCAAAATGGAGAGCAAAAGTGATGATTCCCAGGATTATCCATGAATGAATGAAACCTTGGGCCACACACACACACACACACACACACACACACACACACCTCGGTTTCATGGGAAGGAAGGTCTGCGTTAGACAAATTTTTGGACCATGCATTTTCACAGACAGATGAAGGAAACGAATGATAAGAAAGTTTATATAAGTGAAAAAAGTCATGCAGGATCCGCAACAAAGAGTAGAAATCAGACAGGTGTCTTTGGTGAAATTACTGTTTATGTTGGGGGGGGGGGGTAATCCTGGCACAAACATACTGTACCAGGAAATCTACAGTACAATGAACCCCAGTTTGCTGAGGGAGGTAAATTCCAGTCGATAGATGCTGTAAACGTCTGGGACGGTCGCCCCCATTGACTCACTTTTAGTCTGCTCGAGTCTACTCTCAGTCTGTCTGTCGGTGACAAGAGAGCCGGACATCAACACGTGATGGATTGCTGCAAACTGAAGCCCCTTCTGGATGGAACAAGACTTTGAAAGTCACTGCCTAAAGGGATGTCTTGAGTGGAATAGACACTAGTTTGTGTCTTTTGAATCCAGGGTCAGGTAAATCGAGGTTCCGACTCATGCCAGGGGGCACAAGTGCATCACTGGGTCTAGTTTGAGCCCCCCCCCCTCCAAAAAAAAACAGGAAAACTGAAAGGGTGAAAAATGATTTCACACTATATCTCTACAATTAATATAATGTAGTGGGCATGGATAAGAGATAGTGATGAAAAGGACCGGGTGAGGGGTTCGCACAGAACTTTCCAATTGGTGCAATGACCCGGATCACAGCCACCTATCAAGTCATATTCGCCAAACAGGCCTAATCTCACATGCATAAACGAATAATTTCCTGCATCAAAGGCCCCGGTAGCAACACCGATGCTGGGAGGTACGCTCTTGGGAAAAATACAGTCAGACAGTCAGGCACAGAGTCAAGGACCATCTGCTCAGATGACACAAACACCTCTTGGAGGCTTTGTAAACTCCTCCGCTTGATGACTGCGCTGCCATACCTGCGTTCGCATGACACACACTTGACACGAACCAAGAGGGACTAAATGAACGCTATGTAAACACGTCCTGCAGTCAGCCAGGATGAGCTACAACGGGCTCATCCACTAAAGCCTGCTGTCTGTCCCCAGTAGTTAAAGACAGCGCTGAGACTGGCCAGTGACTACTTGGTTTATAATCAGTCAAACAGCGCAGCGTCAACCCGCTACTAAGACAAAAGGCCGACCGAAGGAAGGCTTCGTCTTCTAACTCCCGTCGGCCGAGCCTCTTTTGCCGCATCAGGTAGCAGACGCAGGCCCTGATGACAGACGACGAGGTTGAATTTAAACACGTCAAAGCGTGGAGCGTGGCGAGCGTTCGTCTCACCAGCACAAGCTCACTGTGCACATTCATCAGCGGGGGGAAGGGGGGTGTGGGGTTGGGACTCATGCCGCGACACTTTGGGATGACAAAATGTTGGAATACGCCTGACTGGAGAGCAAAACCAATGTCAATAATTTGACAAGGAACATGATGTGCAGGAATAGAGAGTCACACCGTCACGTTACTTAGAACTCGGAATAGAAGTCAACAGTTGACTAGTCGACGCATCAACTTCTGCGCTGCAATAATTAGTCTATAATACAGCTTGAGGTCTGTTAATTGTCAGGCAAGAACAGGGATGCCTTGCTGAAATCAACATTTGGTCGGAAATCGCGCAAGACCAAATTTTGGTATTTTGAACACAGTCGACTTGATACGTGGCCAATCGAAGTGGCTCTCCTCATTCTCGCACAAGAGGCGCAGTCCTTGACATTGTTGATGGAAAAACCGACGAGACAAATTAATGTTTATAAGGAAGCACAAGAAGATCTCCATGGTCGGATGATGTCAAGATGGCCACCATGATCACAGACCAGTGAAGTGGGCAATGAGCAAGCCTTGTTCAATGAACTTTTGGCAAAACGTCTTTTCAGACATCCAGGACAGTTGAGTTGGGATGGATTCAATGCCTTGACACTCCAATTTCCCTCACACAGCATGAATAAAGAAACTCTCAATGGAATCTATCTCTGTCTCACCGCTACTCCATCATGCTGCCCCCGCATCATTCTCAATGGGGGAAAAAAAAGTTTCCAAACAAATCAAAAAGACTTGATTTCATCAGCTGTTATTTTAAAAGTCAAAAAACAAACTTGGATTTCCCTTTTGTTTTGACTGCGGTGCAGTCACAGCTTGAATTTGGGGAATTATTTAAGAGGGAAAAGTACCAGACAGTACCATATAAAAAAAGAATACACTCCTTGGAAGGTAGTCATAAGAGTATTGCATGTGAGAATGTCCACAAGTGCACACACGCACACACACACGTACACGTTGCAACGTCCGCGTGTCTGATTGATAGCAAGAGTTGCATTGTGCATCCATGTGTGCACGATGAAGAGATGGTGGGAGGGAAGTGGGGTAGGCTTTGGTTTTTGCAGGTGGCTTGCCGGACTGTTCTGCCAAGAAAAGAGAATACCCCGGAGTGGGCCGGAATAAATGAGGAGAGCGGAGCCGAGGGGAAGCGGGGGAGGGGGGCGGGGTGAGGGGGCTTGATTTAAAACGGTGCTTATCATAATCGATAAAAAAGTGTTTGCTCTGCTCGCTCAGCCGCCCGCATCTCTGGCCCCCGGACCCGGGTGGGGCTTCCAGAGAAGGGCCAGGCCAGATGACTTCATTGCCATATGGTATCTAACCTCTCAGTCACACTCATTTACAACAATACTGCGCATTAGCCGCTCTCCAAACACTCCCTTTGTTATGCGGGCCCCGAGTCACCCAGAGACGCCGGCGATGCTCAGTGACGGTCGGACGGAACCGCAGCCAGAACTGAGCTGCGAGCGCACACTTCACTTCACTCGCATTTCGCTCAAAAGCAGGCCATAATTTTGGTATCCTAAGTGGCTGACAGACAATGAGCGCTCTATAAAAACACCCTATTTAGCATTTAGGTCAAGCCCGTAGTTGTTGAACATTTTCGGGGCAACGCTGAGCCGCATAGTATACTTGCACTCCGGAGGAGACGTTGCCAGCAGTGATGACTGTGATCACCGTGCAACGCCTCCGAGTGGGGAACATACCCCTGAAGTGGATAAATATAGCAGACACGAGCTGTGCGCGAAGGCTAGCGGTTAGCATGTCTGCCTCACGGTTTTGAGGTTGGAGGTTCAAATTCTTTCCTGCGTGTGGCTTTTACGTGTTCTCCCCGAGTTTGCTTGGGCTTTCTCCAGATACTTTGTCTTACTCCCGGCGGTGGTGGGACATATAAGCAGTAATCCGCCCTCCTTCGCAGATGTTACCTTCCAGACAACCCCCGCAATCAATTGAAAATCTGCGATATCAAATACCCTCTGTAAAGAGTCATTATTAACGACATTCGCGATCTTTAAGCACGCTTTTAAAATGACACAAAAAATATTTCAAGACATGATAAATTGAGAGAGAGCGCAAGAGCAATGGATGACAAAAATATTGCACCATACTGTACCGAACTCTCTGAGTTTGCAGTCAACAAATCTCGTTTTTGACTAAAGAGCAAAAATGTTGTCTTACCTCACAATGTACATCAATAATCATGTCCAAAGATGTGTATTATAAAATCAGCCAACAGCTGTCGCGTTAACGTCGAGTTTAAAGGGATTACAGCAGATGACGTTGAATCATTTTCAACCAAAACTAGGCTGTGTCGAAATCCTCCCCTCTTTCATTCGGCGTCTTTCAGGCGAACAACGGCTCAAACTTAATTAGTGTGCCACCATCTATTGGTGGACCGTGAAATTACACCCAATATAAATGAGAGTTACACCAAACTAAGAGTGAATTGTACTTCCTTGAAGTAGCACCACTGTTACCCCTCGATGCATTTTTTCGTCCTGATTTTATTTACTGCAACCTTTTTTTTTTTAAATTGAAAACTAAAAAATGCGCTCTGAAAACAAATTAAAAGGAACTAACTACATTTGAAAAACAAAAGACTGAAATAAAAACTATCAGGAAAAATCCCAAACTATGATTATGACCCTGATTTACATGAGGGGTCTGTAATTTTGGAACGATATGAAACATTTGAGACAAACTAAACAACTAAGGCAGACGGAGGGCCTTTTTCCAAACAAGGCAATCGAAGTTTGAAGCTCATTTTCTCATTTTTAATATTCTTTCCACCACCCTTACTAGCGACAGACCTCCAATCCCAGTCGAGTGTCATTACTCATTTGAAGAAAAAAGGCCAAAATAAATCCAGGAACTTTATTGCCCCACTCCTGAGCGCACCTGAACGATTACATACTTAATTTCCTCCAACTCCAAATCCTAACAAAAAGCTCAACATTCAATAAAATGTTGCATTTGAGGTCCCAGCGGGTCACAAGCGCATAGAGGAGGCAAAAACAAAAACAAACACCCCCCCACCAAAAAACACGAGAGCCCCTATGCAGCAGGGAGCTGCTGAACTCTCGCTGATAGCGGCACCGCGGATGGTATGCATTACGGAAGTGACACAAATGGAAAAACCCGCGCAGACAATCGTCTCGTCTGCCAGCGCTCTCTCCGACTCATCCTCGTCTTCGCCGCCACGCAACCTTCACCCTCGCTTCCGTGGCACCCGTTGAGCCCACGAGCATCCATCAAGCTGTCCCGCGGCTTCTCCCAGTGCCCGAGCGGGACGGGGGCCCCGCTTTGCCTCGTCTATCGTCATGTTCTTGTTTTGCAACTATTCGTTTTCTCTTTTCTGGCAGCGCTATAAAGGTTAGCGAGAGTGTGCTGTTGATGCTCGGGGGTGAGTTATGGGCACTGGAGCCAGGGGGACCCAGAAAGAACATAACGAGCGTACTTTTGGGAGAAGGATGAAAGTGAGCCAGCGAAGGGGGGGTTGGAGGAGAGCGCAGTGATCAGGGTTCACAATGCCAAACGCTGATGTGTTTGTTTTCCATCACAACCCTTTTGGGCAGTGACAAAGAGCCAAAGCAAAAAAAAACAATGCTGATAAATCACATGCAGACTTTCAACTCTTAAATGATGGTTCCACAAAGGAATGGTCCTTATCTCCTCTTCAGGGACCGCTCAGATTTTACTGCTTTTCCTTCTTCTTACAACCAGAGATGGGAGACTCAAGTGACACGACCTGATTCGAGTTGACAATTTTAGAACTTGGCAAAAACGTATGAAAGACTTTAATTCCATGCCAAGTCTTGCCTGTTAAAAAAGGGATCATCAAAGAAAAGCTATCTTTACGCAGTGCGCTTAAACCTGGTACCTCGTCAGAAAGCTGTGGTGTGGAGTGCAGAAGCCATTTTTTTTTTGCCATGTTTGTACTAAAGGACAATGCCTTTGACAAAATTGGGAAAAGCTAACAGCATCATACAACGTTAGCAACTCAAAGTGACCACAACTATGGCATCTCACGTCATCTGCCACGATCAAACTCACGCAAGCGGGCACGCTATGCTAAATTCACAGCTAAGCTAACCGTTAGCCGCTCAAACATTACGCTGTTAAGAAGAGGATGTGAGATAAGGTCCAAAGGCAAAGACAGATCCCAAAACACACTGTTAAAGAAACAGCTTGGCTTTGGTATACAGGTCAGCGAAGGTATCCAAAAACGTGGGCCGTAAAGACAAAGTGAGAACGAGGAATGCTGGGATGTGAGAAGGTACAAACTGACTGGTGATGAGACAGAATGAGACACGAGGTCAAGTACGTGAGACGATTAGGGATCACGAAAGGCAGGCGCAATCAGGAGCAGGTGAACACACACACACACACACACACACACACACACACACACACACACACACACACGATGTTCAGTATGTTCGTTAGTTATGCGTTTCATTGAGAAGACAACAAAGTCATAAACAATCGAGAAAATGTGTTGGGCCCGCTCAGAATGAGAATTGTGAAGTGAGCTACTGCGTGCAAAGCGGCTAACGTGCACAAAATACTTTTTGTGACTCGGCCAAATTGTCTGACATGACGGGTGACTTGCTGAATCCAACTTGCTTGATTTTTGCCACAGTAACTTGGAACTAGCTTGAAACCCCCGACCTGGACGCCTTTGCTTACCACGATGCACTTTGTAGATCATACAGAACAGTGATCGGATTGTGGAATAATGCAATTAGAGTGACATTTTGTAAACAAGTCATTACGGCATTCATTTTGGTTTGTTTTCTCTGTAGGCAAGACTGTGGCCTCATTGGTAGCATGTGAGCTTTAATGATTTTAAATATGGTGAGTGTAGCTTTTAATTTGTATAGAAACACCACTACAACACTAACCACAGACAAAAATGATGGCGGGGATAATGGATGTCACATACATTTCTTTTCCTTTGTAAAAATTATGAAATGGAAAAAAAAAAGCATGACGTGAAACGTTTCCCTTTCATGGCGCGTCTTCAAATCTGCGACTTTTCACTGCATCATTTCAGTGGCGTCCTGTCTACTTTTTAACACTGTGCAGCACGTTGTGTGAAGTGTGAATACCTGTCTTTATAAGGCAGCGTGTTGCGGCGGCGGTGTGCAATGACAGCTCCAGGCACGCCGAATGTGGAAGCCCGTCATCCCGAGGTTACATGCGGGACACGTCGGAGGGCGGTGGAGCGGCATGGCGGAGGATGGAGGCTTGCCTCCATCACAGGCTGACACGCACCATGCAGCTGGAAATTGGAAAGGTAGAAGGAAAACAGCCATATTACAAATATTTGTGCAACATCATTTGTTATTAACTTGACATGAGACATCATTCGCTCCATTGTTTTTTCTATGTGGAAAAAAACAAACACTTAGGTAGACTACGTCGCCGGAAAATGTGTCTTATGTACAGTAAATCCCCCTCCATCTTGACAGACCACCCCGTAATCAGCGAAATCCGCGATGTAGAAATACCCTACTCAAATATTCTCGAAGATTTTTTTTAGCGTATTTACAGCACTTATTTTATTGTTTCAATCACACTTATAAAATAATACAAACATATTAAAACATATAAAATGAGAGAAGGAGCGTGAGAGCAATGGATAACACAAATATCGTACAAAAAGTCACAGTGTACCAATCACTGCATTTACAGTAACAAACTAATAAACTTATCTCACAATAAAAGTGTCAAAATTCATGCCCAGAGATGTACATTACAAAATGAAGTTGTTGAAAATGTTTTCTGTAGGCGTAAAAAGCAGGATTACATCGGGTGACATTCAATGACTAGGCGACATACTTCCGCTTCCATTCTTCTTCTTTCAAATTTATATTGTCTCAAACTATACAGGAAAATTATATAGCCATCTAGTGGTCAATAGATTTATTGCAGTCCAATATACACTAGAGTTGTACCAAACGGGAGTAATTAACAGCACAAAAAATAATCTATGAAACAGTGGGACTGCAAACCGTGATGTGGAGGGGGGGTTGCTGCTTTATTCTTTTTTTTTATTATTATTTCTGTTCTAAAGACAATGCTATTAATCACAAAGCCACCCAACAATAATCCTGATTAAGTGGAAAACTTCACAATTGCCAACAACAGAATTAATTGGTTGGAGTCTTTTTTTTCTTGTTCTGCTTATGTGAACGCATGTTGCTGGGCACAAATTCATCAGGCTCGATCATCAACGCCGCAATTGCAATATGCCAGAGCACAGATACAGATAACATGATGGTTTTTTTAATGTAAACATTTTTTAAGCATCTGGTGAAATTATTCTATTTCCTCAAATCGAGGCCCCTACTGTAATAGTCCCCGTGTGCAGCCCACTTGAAAAAAATAAACACCTCCCGGCTCAGAAAAAAAGGCACAAACCAGAATTATCTGAGTTTATAGACTACATTAACTCCTGAGCTATTTGAACTTGGTCCCAAACCAAAAAAAGCAGCATTTACCAAGGCACACAAACGCTCTCTTAGAATAAAGTCTGAACTCCTACCGTGCATAAGATGGCCGACCAAACGTCATGGGGTCGCTCCACCATGTGGGTGTCCTTGCAATTATTTATTTGGCCATTCTGAATTTTTCCATAATCTGTGACGGTGACGTGTCTGTTGCATGCACCACATAACATGGACCCCCGCACTCATTGACAAGTGTCATTTGTCGGTTTGGTGATGAATGAACATTCACTCACATGGAATGCCAGGTAAGCAGCGCATGTGAACAAGACAAGTATTAAAAGATTGATAATGGGATGTATAGGGTGGTGCGGGGGGGGGATAAAGAATAAAGAAACAGAGGAAGGGGAAGACCTCCAGCAGACCACAGACCCAACCTATGTGCTCGTCTGACCCAGCCAGCTTCTTATGAATGGAAGGAAATTGTCTCCATTAAAAAAAAAAAAAAAAAGGCCCAGTTAGAAAGCTGGAGTTTTAATAATAGAATCAACTTGCGAATGGCGCAGAAAATAGCGAGAGGTGAAGGGTAGAAGGTAGAAGGACATGCAAGTTTGTTTTATTAGCCTTCAATAAATATCTGACAGATTTCCTGAGGAAATATCTTGGGATCACATGTAGAATAGTTTAGGACTGATGTCAACTACAGCAACATATGAAATCTATTAGCGAGGAGCCACAGCAGACATGGGCCTGAGAGGGAGCGAGGCAGGAATCAGCAGAGAGTGAGAGGGAGAGAGAGAGAGAAAGAGAGAGAGACAAAAGCAGTGCTCAAAGTCAAGGAGGGTGGGAAGAAAATCTCACAGCCTTTCCAAATTCTTCGAGAGGTAAAAAAGTCAGCCAAGACACAAAATCAGAATAAAGAAGGGAGGTGGGGGGGGGGGGGGGGGGCAGGAGGCGGATGCGTACGCACCCGCACACATCATCGAAGTACACACTGGAGCAGTGATCTACACATCCTGTCAGGTTCAGGGCCAAGGTGAAGCGGTGAAACGAGTGCCCAGGCGGTGCTGCCAGGCCCCGGGGAGGGATGGGGACAAACTCCCTTCTAGAAAAACACAGCAAAAGACAACATTGGCAAGCGTGCCCCACTGCCGTCTGTACGATAACATGACAAAAAAAAATGACAGTGTGCGCGTCTGTATTATATATAAAGCCAGAATCACACAAAAAAAGTCCAACTCGGAACTTGTGAACGGTGAAGCAGATTTGCCAGCCTCTCGCTTACTGCGCGACCCCTGGTCAAGTTCGAGTGAAGTTTAAAGCGCATGAACCACAAACATTTCTACCTACAGATCAACAAGGGAGTCCACGTTCTTTCCCCAGAACGTCCAAACCGCGAGGCCACCTACGTATGCTGCCTGCGTATGGACAATTTAGGCTCAGAAATTGTTTGGTGACGAACATGCACGTCTGGTGGTCTTTTGCTGGAGATACATGCTTTCGTTGGAGAGTGACCAACAGCTAATCGTCATGTGAAGTGCAATGATTTTTTTTTTTTTTAGGACGCCTCAAAAAGGATACATATTTAGTTGTATTTCGGATAACAGGTTGATAATTGTCACGCTCCTCGTTGAGCGACGACGACAGATGTGCGATTTGTCAGTACCTTGGTTAATTGAAGTAACCTAACATCAGGGTTATAATAGTTTGAAAATCTGTATGTGTTACTTTTTATTTCATTTTTTAAGTTCAGTTCATTTGAATAAGTTGGAATATTTTCAAAAATGCTCCATTTAGTTTCGATGACACTGAATTTGCTCAATTTTATTCTGTTGATCCAGATACCATTTTTGAAGTAGTTGTAAAAATATTTACCTGGGTCCGGATGAGGTTTATTTCATGCAACTATTTCACAAAGCAAAATTGAGTAAATTCAACAAAAAAATTTTTTCAAGCGTAGTTTTAGAATTAGTTTTATTGTTAATGTATGATTTATTTGTCGAGTGCAAGAAAAAAAAAAGGTCACAAAGTACAACGCTACTTTTCTCACGATGCGAGGTGGTGGTGGACACCAAAAAGTAGGCAGGGGGGAGGAGCACTTGAAGAAGTGTATTGATAAAACACAAAACTAAATCCGAAACAAGTCCAAACAACAAAACAAATCCAAAGTATCAAACAAAACCATGACTAAAGCTAAAACACAACAGTGACCAAAACATGACTGACACAAACCTGATCGCAGCGAACAAGCAAACAATGATCCCGACAATGAGTGGCCAGGTGGGAGTCCTTTTATACTCCTAATTACATAATGACCAACAGGTGTGCAGCTGCAGGGGGAGCCCTACAGTGCCACCTGTTGGTCCCAAACAGAAACGTGACAGCACAGAAAAAGTGAGATACTGTACCCCACTTTGAGGTGGCTGTGGTAACCATTGACCATGGTGCTGAACGACCAAAAGTTTCCCCATTTTTTTTTTTTTGGGGGGGGGTTGGGGGCATAACTAATGAAGCCCAGTGATGCACTTGGGGCCCAGGCATGAGTCACCCCGGTCCCCATACAAGAACCTAAGCGTCGTCTGCATCAGCAGTTATCCGGCTCGATTGTGACGGCTGCTTTAGAGCACCTCGTTGTAAGCCGCAGACAAAGACGATAAAAAAAAATGTCAGACTTGACAGTGAGTGAACTGCGGCGTCTGGTTGGCGTGGCCGCTTTTGAGTGCCATGTTGTCAGTTAACAGAAGGTGGAAGAGTGAAGAGGGGGGAAAAAAAGTGTCGTGACAGCCAATGTGTGGACTTGGGCTTCGGGCTGGTGTGGCCAATTTAGAACGCCTCGTTGCGCCACCGTGGAAAATCCCTACCGGGTCCAACATGCTGTTTTGGGTAGGCGTAAGAAGGATGCTGTGGAAAAAGTAGCATCCTTTTCTAGTAGTGGTATTTGAGTGACAGTTGAGTGGGGCACGGTTACAGTGCATCGAGGGGGCAGAGAATAGAGAACGGCTGTTTTTTCACGATTTTAAGCCTCATTTTGTACACTCTGCCTTTTTTAAAATTCTTTAAAATTTGGCAGGTGATGTGTCAAATTTAAAAGACATTTGTTTTCACTCTGCAGCAATGGTGTCAAACTCAAGGCCCGGGGGCCATATCTGGCCCGCCACATCAATTTATGTGGCCCGCGAAAGCAGCTCAGACATGTCAACTTCCATGATCCTTGACCAAAATTTCAAATTCTCTCATGTAATAAAAAAGAGATATATTCTAAGCATATACTTTTTACCAAACCCCCCCATCATAGCAACTTAAACAATAGTTGAATCAACAGTTATTCTTGACTTCTTTATATGATTTCAGTCATAACGGCCCTCCAAGTGAAACGCTAACTAAAATGTGGCCCGCGACAAAAATGAGTTTGACACCCCTGCTCTACAGGGGCTGAAACCATTCATTCGTCATGAAACGAGATGACATTTGACCACCCTTTCTAATCTGAGCCTGAATTGATGAAGCCTGCACAGGGCAAAATCAGCCCCGAGAATACAGTGACCTGCATCAATGAGAAATGTTGGAAAATGTGTGCGAGAAAGCTCTTCAAACACTCTCACACGTACACACACACAGAGAGAGACAGGAGAAGTGGTGGTTCTGTATCTTTGAAAAGGGGGAACTCAAACGAGGTCGGTGGTGCCAGTATGTCTGTGGCAGTGTGGCAGGAACAGTGTTCCGCCACCCTCACCATTGCTCTTCACCAAGAGACCCAAACCGCAAGCCAGAGAGGCCGAGCTGACGATACCCAACACACACACACACACACACACACACACACACACACACACACACACACACACACACACACACACACACACACACACACACACACACAGTGTGAGCCAACCACAAATACCAAGTAAAGAGGTGCAGTTCTGGAAAATGCAAACGAGTAAGCTTTCTGTCTTCTCTCCGTCTCGGAACCATCGGGGGCCCGAGAGGGTACGCAGAGTTCAGCAGCACCACAGATGAGCGATGCGCAACATGTCAGTGCCTGTGTAAAGCGACACAGGCGATGATGGCAGTGAAATATGGGGGCGCTGCGAGTTCCGAACCGGGGGAGGGGAACCAGAGACGCGCGCGATGCACATTTTTTTTTCTGCGATTTTTCGTAATAGTCTATGCAAATCGCCAATCGTCGTCAACTGTCCAAAAGAAAAATTTCTGCTCAAATAGACTATTGCAAAATGATGATGCACGGCGGTGTTTCAGCAACTTTTCTAGGTTGCATAGAACTGAAAAAGAGTCCTTTGTCGAATTTCCCCAGCTTAAAGAGCTTGCATTTGCGGAATCGAAAGCGATTTCAATCAAAAACATCGGAACGGGCCAAGTTACATTTTAACGTCGGACCTCTTATTCTTCGCAATTCTTTCGCCCTTTGAACTTGAGCGTCTGCTGAAATTTCTTTCCAGGATGCCAGAATAGGCTCTCGGACCTAATGTTTGGATGTCAACTGCCGCCCACCCTTCTCGCTCTTTTGCTCCTACCTGCTCCCCTTCCAGACTTTTAACTTAAGGAGGCTCTAAAGGTGGAAGAACATTTGGATGGGCAGCAAAAATTCAGTAATTGCCGGTAAATTGTCTTAAGAAGAAACTGCAATGATATTACAACCCGACTCAGACTTTGTTTTTCCTGTAAAACCTGAAAAAATGAAATCCTGTAAAACCATGACTTTTTGGGGTTTTTTCGTGTGTGAAAACTGAAAAGAATACAGTACTTGTAATACAACTTTTTCATTTCGTAACATTGCAACTTTTGCTTTGGGGGTGGGGGAAATACTTATTTGTCATACTTCTACTAGTCTTTCTCGTCACATTACATTTTTTTTGTCTTGAACAAAAATCGGCTGCCCCCTGCCATCCCTGGATGACATCGCGAACTCAAGGGGGCTACAAAGGGCAAAGAAAATCCTGACTGATCCATCCCACCCTGGCAGGTGCTTCTTCAACCTCCTGCCCTTGGGCAGGAAATATAGAGTTATGAGAAGCCGGACAAACAGACACAGAAACACTTTCTATCCCTGGGCAGTCAGGCTGCTGAATCTCAATTCCTCAAATCGTGTGCATGTGAATGTGTAGGCCTGGGGGGGGAGTGCAATTTTACTATATACCTCATGATATCTCCGACTGTATTTCAATGAGTCCGAAATAGTCCACATACTGTCATGTTAATGCCTGATTGATATCAATTTGTAAGACAACTTTGACTGTACCTTAATTAGTGCCGAATATTTTATTAATTTTTAAATGTGTGCATATGATTGCGTGTAAGTCCAGGGGAGTGCAATGTATTTATACTTTTATATTTTTAGATTTCACGACACTTTGGGGGTGGAGGCTCCTGCAAAATTTCGTTGTAACAAGTGTGCAATGACAATAAAGTATTCATTCATTCATTCATTCATTCATTCATTCATTCATTCATTCATTCATTCATGCATTCATTCATTCATTCATTCATTCATTCATTCATTCATTCATTCATTCATGCGCCTTTTCCTCAAAAACTTAAAATATAAAAATGGGACGTTTTCTTTTTACATGCTTGAAATTGACTTTTTTTCACATTATGACTCAACACAACCTTTGCTAGTGATACTACGACATTTTCCTTGTAACATTATCTTGTATTTTTTGAGTCACAAAATTCATTCAAAAATTTTCTACTTCAAAACAAACAAAACGGGGAAAAAAAACCCCCCAATAACACCTCCTAGCTAGCAGTTTGACCTTTATCGCCTGACATTATTCCACGTGGACTTGTTTTGGCTGAAACATAAACTTTGTTCTCTTAAAACAATAAATATTATATTATGAATACTGTACACCCGCACAACACCCGAAGAAATTGGATCGTGTGTACCATTGCACTCTACGTTTGACTAGGGCAATTCGTGTTCACCTTTGCACACTTAATGCTGTTGCTCTGTCGGTCGATTGTCACATCGGTTTGTTTTTTGTTTACAAATGTATTATTTGGCTCCTCCCGTCTGAACTATGTCCATACTTGTATAAAAATCAACAGCTGTAGGCTTTTGTGCTCTCCAAAAATGCTTCAGCTGACCGTGCCGGGGGTCAAGAACAGAGCCGCGTTTAAATGTGCTGCTCCCCATTTTCATACATGAACTTAGAAAAGGATCCGACCTTGGCAGAACCTTTTCAAGTCTATTGTCAAGGAACGTGAAAAAAATACAATTGGACAATGTGACTGCTTGTAAAATTGACAAATTTATTGGTGAATTATTTTGTATTGATAAATGATGGATTTTTTTTTTTTTAATCATGTATTATGTAGTATGTGCTAATTTTGTTTTATTGTTGTGTTTTTGCTGCCTTTGTGGCCAGGTCACTCTTGGAAAAGAGATTTTTTTTTTTGTTTTGACCTAGTTAAATAAAGGAAGGAAAAATCAAAAGATGACCCGAATCCGCATCCTCTTAACGTGACCCCTCCCCCCCACCCTCCCTTGCAAGTTCGCTTCTATTCTTTATTACTGTGACAAGATTTGACGTTCAAAGTGAATCAATCGAAATACCGCTACCGCAATAAAAGTGTTTTAAAACCCAACCCGGCGTAAAACCACCGAGTCGAACTCTGCATCGCCGTGACTTGTCCGACTGTGTTTACAAAGTTGCGCCACAGTAAATATTCATCATTTCACTGCAGTGTGGAACACAGTGTACATTGGCCTGTGTGTGTGCGCGCGCGCGCATGTGTGTGTGTTCCTGCCCGAAAGTTGAAGCTGAGGTTTCCTGCATGCGTTCCCCTGCTGGAGTAATGGCCCAGCGGAGTCGAAAGTGATGAGAAGCTGGTGCCGGAGCCCAAACCCGGCCCTTATATGGCGCTCTGTAGCTGTTTTGCTCTCCTGGCCGCCGTCGGGCCTGCTCTCCAAAAGTGCTACAAGGTCGAAAAAGAGGAGAGGACATCTCCGAGAGTCAACATATTTACATATTTTTAGGAAAGTGGGGATATGCGGCAGAGTGCTGGCAGGCGAGGCGCTGGTCAGCGGGATAGCCAGCGATAGTGGACATCTGGGCTGGAGATTTTGGCAAAAGGCCGCTGGCTCCCTCGTCACCTTATCGTTCCACGCAAACGAAATATTATCCGGCTGACGGCGCCGCGCCGCTCGTTATTGAACAAAGGAGATGTTGGGAAAGTGTCCCGGTGTGGAAGCAGACGTGAGCAGGCGGCGGTGGGGAGTGACCGAGTGCAAATCCTTTGTTACTGTACTTGGTCGATTTTTCAGTACTTCACTTGAGAGATTTTTTTTTCTTCTCCCCTCTCGTTCCTGACTTTGAGTTTGAGAACATTTCTTGGTCTCAGAGGGGAAGTAAAAGTAAACAACTGAGAAAATGTGGTTGCACAAGTATGGCATAGTTTGAAACTTATCATGAGCAAATTCAGTTAGTGGTAATTAATTTTTAGAATAGGGTTGTTTCTATTTTTTTTCCCCCCCAAAACTGTTTCACTTTGGTTTGGTGTTTGTTAGCTTTAGAATTAGTTTTAGATTTTTTTTTAAAAATACAAATGGAGTATTTCTGGAGTGCAAGATAATTTTTAAAAATCGCAAGGTACTGTGTCAGAAAGTTAAAATAAATGACGATTCCCAAATGACTGTTTGACCTTCTTTCTTATCTTGTATGGACATATCGTAATAGAGTACAGGAATAAATACATTTAAACTGAATTCCGAAAGCTCAACTGTGAAGTTAATCGACAAAGACAATAAACCTCGGACATTTTTGCTACAGTTCTAGTTAGTTTCAACCGTAGTAGTAGTTTCACATTAGCACCCATTTAAAGTGCTTCCGATTAACCTTCGATCAACTCCAGTTGCTCTAGTAGGCTTTTCCTGACACCATTTTTTTGCTTTCTAGCAGAAGCCCGAAGCCTTTCAGCTGAAAACTTCATCATTCGTTCCACCTTGTCCAAGGTCCCAGTTCCACCTGGGGAAAGAAAAAAAAAAAAACTCCCAATGCTGCTGCTGCCACCGCCGTGCTCGATCGACCTCAAGCATGGTCTTCTTTTGGTGTTGAGTGGCGTTGCGTTTGCGCCAACCCTTTTGGAATCACGCCCCAAGAGTTCAACCTTGGTTTCATCGGCCTGTGACAGAATCCCCTAAACACATGTGGGAAAATGTGTTATTTCAATAGCGTTTGCAGGTTATAGTTCACAATGGTGGAAAAAAAAGAAAAAAGTTGGAAATGATTTATCTTCATCTCTCTTTTTTTTAATATCACAAAGCTTGGCATTCGAATCGGGCTGCGTCGACGTTTTTTTTTTTTTAATATCCACTGCAAGTCATGTTCATAATTAAGATCCGTTTCATCAGTCTCATCTCATCGCGCTCATCTTTTGGCCAGCCGAGTGCCCAAGGGAACCCCCGCGGCTTGTTAAAACACGCACACATCCACTCTTTCTCTCACCCCCTTTCCCCTCCTCTCATCCCTCATTGCTCCTGCATGTGCGCTACAGCTCCATGTTTCTCTTGGCAGAACTCTGCAGGCTGTCCCTGCGTGCCTGAAAACCAACGTTCTCCCTCTGGTCCGCGTCCGCCAACATTCACATTTCTCACATTTTCTTCCTGACTCTCTTTTTGCGCTCTCTCTCCCTCTCTTTCACTTTCAGCTGCAGCCTCCTCCTCCTCCTTACTCCTCCTCCTCACTCCTCTGCCAGTCCCGTCAGGACAGGGTGGGACAAAGGCATCCTCTCGCTAACATTACATCCACATCTACCCCCCCTCCCCCCGCCCCCCGCCCCACCTCCCCATGACCTGTCTCCCTTCCTCCGATGTCTGGCTATAATTCACTTTCCCCTCCGTCCAGATCTTCTCTCTCTGGTGGATACTTACCCTTTTCGCTCTGACTGAGCGAGCCAGCAGAGTGCAGGTGTGTTGGACTGCGCCATTAGGTTTTCTTGGCGCCCAGCAGCTTTACAACGCGTAGTTGCATCTACAATTCTTCCCTAAATAAAGAATGAAAGAAAGAAAGACAGAAAGAAAAGAGGCTTGAAGCGGTTTAATGACTTGATTAGATTTTTCCGATTCCGATTCCATTCTCGATTCTGTTGAACAATTCCATTTTTTTTTTTAATCGATTCTCTTACTGATACTTTTGGGTTAAAAAAAAGACTAAACAAGTAGACCCGCTTTGTCTTAATTGTATCAAGATACATTTTTAAAAGTAACATGACCTGACAAACGCACCAGTGTGGTCTGAAGAGATCCACGTCCAAGGACTCCTTGATACTCTGTGGCAAGAACACAATGTCCAGTCATATTTCAACACTCATATATGATATACAGTAAGTGTTACAACGTCAGTCGTGCCAAAGTCGTGCCAAAAACAATCAACTCGATTCCAATTGTGATCTGGAAAAGCTCATGGTAGACTGGAGCGAGTGCTGCCGCCTTTGTCACCTCGAAATGTCAGATGACAGAACCGAGCGAGGACTTCCCGACGCGAATGTGTCGGTTCCGTTGCAAACCGAGGACCCGCTGTACCAATGAGCACGTAGCTGGCAGTTGACAAGCGTCAGTTTGGATGTCGCCGTGAGATAAGTAAAGGGCTCAGACTTGGCCCCGCTGCGCAGGTGCAACAACTGAGCAGGGGGAAATGGTGTTTGGAGAGTGTAACCTTTTTCCAATGTGTGTGTGTGTGTGTGTGTGTGTGCTGACTGACTGACAACAGCTGTACGTGAATCCACCGCTGAGGTTTTCAACCTCCATCCCACACCGCCTTCTGTATTTATAATTTCATTTATTTCTTCTAAACTTTAATACAGGAGTAGGGGCGGGCTGGGGAGGGGCAGGGGGTTATTTCCTCGGTGAGGCCCGGCGGGGTCCGGGCAGTGCCGCGTGAACGAACGTTCTCAGAGAAGATGGAATGAGGAGGGAGGAGGAGGAGAGAGAGAGAGAGAGAAAAAAAGTGGAGGCTGTCTCTTGGGTGCCCTTTTTTGCCATCCCATTTCCTATGCATCTGGTCTGTGTTTGTGCGAGGAGGGGAGCGGGAGGGGGAGGGACGGGGAGGCCGTCTGGGGCCGATTAATATCCAATGATTTATAGGAACTTTTATGGAATCAAACAATAAAAAATGTGCATGCGCATGTATGTGCACTCGTCCTCGGAGAGAGCGATGCTTTCCTAATTCGGCGGGAAGCAAAAACAAATTAGCGGCGGGTAAATTGGACACAGATGGAGGCACGAAATCAAAACGGGGAGGACGCTTCGGTTGGGGCTGAACAATTAATCGAATTCAAATCGACATTGCAATGGAATGGAATGCAATTTTCTAATCGCAAAAAAAAGCTGCAATTTGAAAAAAAAAAAAAAAAAGAGCGAGCCAACACATATTTGAGCTTTATCAGCATTTTGGAAGATTTTTCTGTGAATACAAAATTAAAGAAATCCGACAGTGTATTTCCATATATGTCAATTATATGCAGTTATTTATGGCGCTGGTTAACTGCTTATGTATATTTCATTCATACTTTTTTTATTTATTTTTTTACAGTGCATTGTGTTCTGCATCCTGATTGGCTAAAAGGCTGTAGACCAATGTCAGCAGTCTCTGCACCTCATCACTGTACAGCTTGCCAAATATTCTCCACGACAAAACCCATAATATCGACGAAATGTCTTGTACAGTATTTCTCAAAGTGGTTCGTCAGAAAATGTTAAGATTGATTTATTTGGATTTTTTTAATGCTTGGGCCTGTATGGTGTCGAGATGACTTCAATGCTGAAGACGTTCATGTCCACATATTTATATTTCAACAGGGCTGCAACTAACTATTATCGAATTAATTATAATAATTATTTGGTCGATTAATCGAGGAATACGATTTTTTTTTTAAAGTTTAGATTTCCAATTTGGCTGCGCATAAAAATGTACAAACCACTGATTAATTCTGATTCAATTGCTGGTTTGGTCCACAACACGTCTGGAAAAAAAATGTTGATCATTGTTTTCCAAAGTAAGAGCAAATGTTTGAATTTGATTCAACAGAAGAATAATCGGTTTGCTTTCACGGAGGACTGCACAAATCGGGTCATGTTTAACGTAGAGCAACCGAAATTCCAAGCATTTGGACAAATGTATATCCCCAAAATGTATCGAAATGATTCATTGATTGTCAAAAATCATTCTTGACTAATTTGACAATGGAGCGATCATCGCACCTCTACATTTCAACGTTTCATGAAACATGAAAAGTAGAATTGGTTTGCGTTATTGTTATCTGATTTATTGTCATTCATCGCCTGTGTTTGAATACCTTGAAAAAATGGTCGCATACTAAATCACGGTCGCAATATTGGGCGGGGGCGGGGTGGGGGGGGTGGCTCAGGGGAATCGTAATTAGATCATTTTTCAAAATCGTTCAGCCCTACTCCTCGGTTACTGGTGGAGGGCGACGTTTGGGTGAAAGAGGGAAGAGGGTGAGTGAAAGGACAGGGATGATGTGGAGAAAGACCAGCGAGTGGGCGGAGGACGGAGTGAGGAAGGGGGGAAGAGGGAGGGGGGGTGGGGCTAATGTGGAATCAGGGGAGTTCCCATGCCCTGTGCGCAGGAAGTGGCTTTAAGAGTGAGCATGTGTCCGCACTGTACGAGTGTTGGAGAGGGCAATGAGATGAGCAGACCTCTCTCTTTGGCACACAGCTGCGTTTCCTTGCCAACGAGACCCCCACCTCCCACCTTCCCAAACTTTTCCTCCCCATCCATTCTCATTACTCATGTGAGCGAGACACACACACACACACACACACACACACACACACACACACACACACACACACACACACACACACACACACACACACACACACACACACAGCTGACTTCCATCAAGCCCGCAAGCCTCCTGGCTAAGTGGCTGCTTGGTGAGCTGATGCGCTCGTCTCGCCTTTGCGCGGCTTGAACGCGAAGCTGATTGGAGCGGTTGTCGCGCCGCTAATAGCAGGCGTGGGCCACGTCGCCCCCGATTTGACTGTTGCGCACGCGGAGAGATCCTGACAAGTAAAGTGCATCCTCATTTGTAGTGGAGGTTTGCAGTGTATCTGCGGCTTGGACGACATGAATTTAACAGCAATTGATAGGAGAAGTCGTTAGAGTGGACCCCCCCCCCCCCTCCACCCCCCCACCACCAATTCGTGGGTAATAGGGAGCGTGCCGGCCCGCGAACAGAAAAAAATCACATAATTGATGGCCATTCGAGAGCACTGAGAAAAAAAAAACGCAAAAAATCTTGGATAAGCATAAATTTAATTTGATTTTTTAGAAAATGCTTTCTTTATATCTTTCTCATTTGTTTTAATATTCGTTTTTGTTTGTTTTTTTAAATGCGGGGAATTTCACAAGTGCTTTCTCCATCCATTTTCTAATCCACTTATCCTCAGGAAGGTCGCAGGTGCGCTGGAGCCTATCCCAGCCGTCTTTGGGCAGTAGGCGGGGGACACCCTGAACCGGTTGCCAGCCAATCGCAGGGCCCACAGAGATGAACAACCATTCGTGCTCACAATCACACGCAGGGACAATTTAGAGTGTTCTATGAACCTGCCATGCATGTTTTTGGAATGTGGGAGGAAACCAGAGTACCCGGAGAAAACCCACGCAGGCACGGGGAGTTTCAGTTATTTCATTGGCAATAATAACCTTGCTGTAACTCGAGGGGCCACCGCACCACTTATCTGGTTAAACGGAAATAAATGCAGACAATATGACCTGGACTGACTACACTGGGGAACACAATTTTTGTTGGGTTCGGTCTGGCAGCTGTTTTAGACTATTTTTTGGGGGGGGCGTGGAATCCCAAACGGATCTCAGTTTTTCTCGATCATGTTGCCACAGTGTTATCTGTCAATCACATGACGATTGCGAAAGTCGGCTACACATTTCAAGTTCCTCTTACAACATTCCCCTTAAAATTAATGTTTTGCAGATGATTTGATTTCAAAATAAATAAATAAATAGATGCTCATGTCCATGCACACGTGGCAAAGTAACCCTGGAACTGCCACGAACAATCTCGGCGAAGTGGTTCTCTTCCACCACTTGCAAAGATATTCAACAACACCAAATATTACTTTCCTAGCTTTGAGACCATCGTGTGGTATCTTTGGCAGTGCAGAAAGAACAAAACGCAAAGAAGTGGATTCCTGAATAGTGAACCACCAATAGACAGATTCAGTGTATTTTGACGAAACACAGACATCTCACGTTTTCAATGCTAGCCAGACATTTACTGCATAAAAAGAGAACCGCTTGAGTGCCAGCTAATTGAGAGCATTCTGACTGATCTTTCAAGGCTCACAGAATATTGTGTTTTCCATCCATCCATTATCTGAACCACTTATCCTCATTCCCCCCATCTCTTTCATCACAAAACAAAACAAAAAATCGGAATCGGCAGGAAACCATGGGTTGCTTTCACCCTAATCACCTATTTTGGACCCAAACCCCACACGTCCTCCCCCGCAGAAAACAAGCTACACAGCAGTGACTTTGATGCTAATATTTGTTGCTTCAAAAGGAGTGACGTCTCAAACATCTGAGCACTTTTTTTCTACTATAAAATACCATTAACAACAACAAAAAAGTAATGTACAGTATATACAAATATCACCAGTGCAAAATATTTACATTTGACGAACTTGACAAACTATTTCCATGCTATTTAGTAGTAGTATTTAGTCGTGTGTGCGTGTGTTTCTGCATGTACATTACGTTATCGCTTCTACATCCAAGTATGAATAATCGTCATCTTTTCTCTCTTTTGTGTTACATTTTGTCATAGATTTAACACGATAAACACTTTGATCAATCACAAGCTGCTTGGAGCGAGAGTATTTCTCAGGGTCGGCCAAGATTTAGGAGCTTTGCACATTGTTGTGACACGTGAGTTTGTCGAAAAGAGATCCAATGCTGCTATCTGCTGGCCATAATTAATGTTTGTTTGTTTGTTTGTTTACGAGCTTAAAGATCAAACCACAGTTGGCCGAGACTTTTCTCCGCCCACTCCTATATTTAAAAAAACAACAACAATAACAACAAAAAATGTAGTTGCCAGCAATTGAAGTCGACGGCGCGTCTCGTTAAATTCCCATTGACGGTATTTCACGTCAACAGCACTCAAAGAGTTGAAATACCAATTCAACTGGTTTTAAGTTTGGTTAAATTACTATGAAAACTCATGTGTCTCGTTTTAGATACCAAAAAAACCCAAAAAACAACATTTGTCTGCCGTCCTGACTTGAGAGCTGGTGTGTCACAGCCAGTGTCTGTAGGCAGCTGTGAACAACCACTTTTCAGTATGAATGACTTCCTGCTCTGTGGCTCTGGACTTTGTCAACCCACCAGCACAAATCGCTCCCCATACTAAGACCCTCAAGTAAAAAATCTGGTTGTTTGTTATAATACATTTTATTGCTTGTTTTTGATGATGGGAGGATGACCTTGAAAAAAATAATCGCATATTAAATCGAAGTTGCATAACTGAGGAAGAAAAAAAAAATCGTTAAAACCCAACCCTCTTCCCACTCTCAATCCCACAAGTGTTTCTTGCTGGTAAACTCTCCCGAACGCCCGCCCACCTTCCTCATCCCATCTCTCCGCACTCCCTTGGCACTGCCACCCACACATCACTTCCAGTTGAAACCCCCCGCCTCCAACCAAACCTCCTTACCTCCCCTGCTGGGTTTGATTTGGTTGACGACCCCTCCGCCCCCCTTCCAGGTCACGGTCAGCGCCAGGAAAGAGACGGGGGCTTCTGTTGCACGTTGGCAAGCCGGCGGAAAGCCGAGAAGAGATCCGCTGGAAACTCCATCAGTGGCTTGGATGGCCCTCAGCTGTGCTGCACCGACGAGCGGA
Source organism: Hippocampus mohnikei (assembly GCA_026261675.1). Lineage (NCBI taxonomy): Eukaryota > Metazoa > Chordata > Actinopteri > Syngnathiformes > Syngnathidae > Hippocampus > Hippocampus mohnikei. The sequence continues at coordinate 5,420,313 of JAKGUB010000346.1, read as the reverse complement.
GAGTGCACTTTGAGCCCCCGCTGCGTTTGTCTTTCTGTCACGTTTGAATAGCTTCTCAGCCCTTCAACAGAACAAATGGTGCAGAGAGAAAATACGGTTAGTCCCGGCGTTAACGGAAATGATCACATGAATGTACAAAAATACAAACGGCGCTAAAGTGGAGCTGTGTCACATCTGCAAAATGTAACTTCTCTCACTTTTGCATGGGTACGTAAACCAAAAGGAGAAATAAAACAATCAATATATTGATATTTTGCTTTCGTCACACCTCAAACATCTGAACAGTCCTTTTCGTCTATAAAATACCACCAACAACGAAAATTTACTTTTCATGGTAAAAGAACATATTTACAATGAATCACCAGTGAAATCATTTTATATTTGAAAAACATAAACTACCTGCGTGCAAATTAGTAGTGGTAGCATTTAGTAGTGTGTGTGCGTGAGTGTGTGCGAGAACATCATGCTATGCATATGTACATTATTGTTTTGTGTTTTTTGTTATTGTAAAGTGTCCTTGGGTGTCTTGAAAGGCGCTTATAAATAAAATGTATTATTATTATTATTATTATTATTACATCATCACTTCTACTTCTAAATTGAAATAATCGTCTTCATATTTTCTCTCTTTTGTGACACTCTTTGGAGTCGTTTGAACATAAGACTTTGATCAATACAAGCTGCTGGTAACGGTCACGTTTCCAGAGACGCGCCATGTTCGCAGGCGTTAAGCAGTGTTTTGATACATCGTGATCTCATCCGAAAGAGACCTAATGCTGCCATCTGCTGGTCATAATAAATGTTTGTTGTTGTTGTTTTTGTTTGTGTTTACTTTCCCAGCTTAATGATCAAATAAAATCATAAAAACAAAACAACTGAGTTGATGGCAACTGACATCAACAGCACAAAGAGTTAAGCAACAATGTCAAAACGCAAACACAGACCGACCATGTCACGACACTCGCAGACATGTATTTTTTGCCCTCTGCAAACAACAACTAATGTTACTGCTGCATTGAGAAGCTAAGAGAGGAGCTGAGCTTCCGCTGTAGTATATCCATATGTCTATCTTATACTGCCCCCACGTGGACAAGCTGCTCACATCACAACGAGCAGCACAATTAAATAAAGCGTGACCATTATTTTCATCCATCCATCCATCCATTTTCCGAACCGCTTGATCCTCACTAGGGTCGCAGGGGGTGCTGGAGCCTATCCCAGCTGTCTTTGGGCAGTAGGCGGGGGACACCCTGAATCGGTTGCCAGCCAATCGCAGGACACACAGAGACGAACAACCAACCACGCTCACATTCACACCTAGGGACAATTCAGAGTGTTCAATCAGCCTGCCACGCATGTCTTTGGAATGTGGGAGGAAACCGGAGTGCCCGGAGAAAACCCACGCAGGCCCGGGGAGAACATGCAAACTCCACACAGGGAGGCCGGAGCTGGAATTGAACCCGGCACCTCTGCACTGTGAAGCCGACATGCTAACCACTGGACTACCGGGCCGCCCCAGTATTTTCAATTGTATTTAATTTAATTTAAATATTGTTGTGACATCATGATATTTTTCATTGATTATGCTTTGGTCTAAATAATAGCCCGAGATTCCTAATAATTCTGCCGTTACTATTTGTGTGCCGTCGAATTGGCCTAAAACGCGACATTGTGACATGACAACGGAGGATTTAGGAAATGAGTGTCAAAACCGTCTTCTTCTTTGCTTTCCTCCTACCCGTCGAGAGTGTACTGAAGGTTAAGTCGCTATCGCGGTTTCACAATGAGACCGTTCGCTCCTTTGGGCGTGTGAAAGTGCATTCTGCCTTTGCCACCGCTTGCCGGAAAGGCCTCCATGTCTGCATCACGACCACAAGTTCAGAAAGACAACTTGCGCTCACTTGATTGCAGCGAGGGACAGTCGGGAGGGACAAGTAGTCTACATGTTGAACCTGCGCAGGCGCGTGCGTGCGTGCGTGTGTGTGTGAGAACATGAGACACTTCCACCCTTGTGGTACTGCTAAAATGCGTATTTGTGACCACACTGAACGGGTAAAACGTGAAAGATGAGCGTCAGAGATGCAGTGGAGATATGTCTGTGGGTACGTGCAGACTCAGATAAATTTATGCATAGACACACACAGACACCGACACACACACAAGCACACAACAATGTCAGGCAGTCAGTCAGGAACCCACAAGTTTCACTTCTGCCTGGTGTGGCAGCACTCTCGAAACACCACAGGCACACCGGGGTTAAGGTTCATGTGCAGGTCAGGGTGCGCACACAAACACACACACACACACACACACACACACACACACACACACACACACACACACACACACACACACAGTGCTTTAGGGGTAAGATGTTCCCAAAAAAAGAAGCCTGAGGGACATTCAGGGAGAGGAAAAAGCATAAGAAAAAGCTGTGTAGGAATGCGTCAGCGCGGTGCCAGCGTGTTCACGTCGCTCACGCGAGACCGAGCTGGTGAGAGTGCTCAGACTTGCCCGCATCACCACAGGGCAGGGAAAAGGGGAATGTGTGTGTGTATATGCATTTGAAGATGACACACACACACACGCGCGCACACACACACACACACACACACACACACACACACACACACACACACACACACACACACACACACACACACACACACACACACACACACACACACACTTAAAATAACATGGGGAACTTGACCCTGGGAACCAAGCGAAAGCTCATTGACACCATCACACTGGTGAACAAGCGAGCGCAAAAGCGAAAGGCCTCTGGCGTGTGAGTGCACACCTCTGCGTTTGTGACAGACTGACAGACAGACAGTGTGTGTGTGTGTGTGTGTGTGTGTGTGTGTGTGTGTGTGTGTGTGTGTGTGTGCTTGAGTGAGTGGCTGTGGTTAACTTGGACACGTCTGAGGGGTGACCAAATGTTTCCCATGGCCTTCTCATTATGTCTCGTGATTGGTGCGCGCGTGCGCATGCACACACACACACTTGATGTACATACACAAATACCAGTGAAATTGAGAAGACACAGCACAATCGTGCGTCATTCACACACTCCTTGAGGGTGTCAGTGTGTCAGTCAGCTCCATGCAGCAATTTCAGTGTCGCAAACATCCTCAGCAGCCTGCCTGTCACAGGAGGAGCCTGCCCCTTAGTGGCGCAAGCCTGTAACTGCACGTAGCAAGTGCAAAAGTCAACAGGGACAAACTTTGCTATTTTTGTTTATTTGTTTGTTTGTTTTTAAGTTGTCGCAGACACGGACACACAACTACAAATTTGACAGACTTTTTATTCCCAAATAATTATCATGTGAGGTTGTGATGAGGACAAACTAACACTTAGGGAAGACTGCAGACGTGAAATGAAGTCAACAAATGTATTGGCGTTAGTTTGAAATGTACATATTTCAAACTAACGCCAATACACACGTCCTCAGATCCTGTAGTTATACAATTATGTGATTGTTTTTTTTTCGTTTCTAGCGTTGTTGGATCTCATATTATTGCAATATACAGTATTTCATAAATTCACACACAATTATAATAATCATGCCGAAATACAAAAAAATATAGTAATAATTTTTGATTACAATGTTTTAATGATTGTGCTATCCTGAAACACGTCTTACAGATTCCTTATTTTATTAGCACTATTTAGTGTTATTTAATGTTATCCTTACTGAGAAAATCCATACATCCATCCATGTTCTGATCCCCTTCATTCTCACAAGGGTCGAGGGTGTGCCTATGCCAGCTGTCTTCGGACAGTAGGCGGGCCACACCCTGAACTGGTTGCCAGCCAATCACAGGGCACACAGAGACGAACAATCATATGCGCTCACAGTCACACCTAGGGATAATTTAGACTTTAGAGTGTTTCATTAGCCTGCCATGCATGTTTTGGTATGTGGGAGGAAAACAGAATACCCGGAGAAAATCCACGCCTGCATCGGGAGAACATGCAAACTCCACACAGGGAGGCCAGGGCCGGAATTGTACCTCTGCGCTGTGAGGTCGACGTTCTAACCAATCGACCACCGTCCCACCCTACTGAGAAAGTTTCTTTTCCTCTTTCTAAAAAAAAAAAAAAAGTGATGCAAAAACGAAAAACACTGGGTTTCAAAAAACATAATTTTCACATCTTGGCTGATGTGGACTTTGTGAATATTCGGTTCCAAATTGAGAAGAACCCCCCACCCCCCAACAAAAAGTACTCTGACTTGTTTTTTTGTTTTTTGGCAAGGAGAGATGTTAACTTCTCTCTATACTTGCATGACAATTAGGAATGGGAAGAAATGAAAACATGATCTGTTATATGGCCTTTGCACACTGTTGCGAGCATACACATTTGCAATACGTCAATCAATCATTTTAAAATAATTGTGTTTTTTTTAAAAATCATTTGAAAGCAAAACCAAACAAACCAAAAAGTTTCAATTATCTCATGACTGTGGGAAAATTATTGGGACGGGTAAAAAAAAAACATGCAGTTGCTATGGTACGCTAAATAGATGAATGGATATTAAAAATAATAGACAAAAAAATACACCATTTTTATTTTTAGACGTAACTATAATAATAATTATAATAATCAGCATTATATTTTTAAAAAAATATTTACATAAAATCTACAACAATTTAAAAAGTAAATACGCACATAACCAATCTAAAAGAAAATACAAATGCTGGACATAACCTGTTTCTTTTTATTCCATTTTGGTTAACCGTGATGCATCATTCATTACCTGGTACGCAAACATGGCATTCGGACTTCATGTGCGAGTTGAGACAGCGCAGACCAAGCAGAGCTTGTTTAAAGACGTCGGGCATCCGAACAGCGGCCATTAGTCAACGGCTTTAATACGCCGACGCGCATCAACAGCAGCGGGGAGAATTAAAACACATTTAGACGGTAGCCCGAGAAGGCACACCAATCACCTGCAGTGTCAACACAATGTTGAGAGTGTTTCCATAGATTATACACACTCACTTGGAGGTGTGTATACAGTGGACGGGCTCTGCCACTTTGCCGAGTGGTGATGTCATTTATCTTGCTGATAAAAAGTCTACACACCCCTATTCACGTGAGTTTTCTCCCCACTGTTATTTTGGCCATTGAATTTTTCAAAATCTTTTTTACGAGTTAAAAATAAAAACGACGAATGAAATCATGCGGTTGCAGAAGTATGCACACCCTCTTGTGATTTGGATGCGGCTGCGTTGAGAATGAATCAATCACATTCAAAAGTATGCTCATTAGGAGCCAGCACGCACATTGCCGCCGTTTCAAAGGACCCCTGATTAACTGAAAATAGATGTTCCAGTAGGTTTTCCTGACCTTTTGCTTTGCTTTCTATCAGAGACGCGAAGGTCTTGTACTTGACTGCGATTTCGAAGCGTTCATAAGTGCCTCCAATTTGTTGAGGAGTTACAGCTGAAGAAAAATGGACGCTGTTCATGACGCTGCCGCCGTCATGCTTCACTAAACTGTTAACTTACTTCCCTTATACTTTTACACCAGGGGTGTCCAAACTTTTTTGACCAAAGATCTACTTTTCGATCAACCAACCTCCCGGGATCGACCCATTACCGCGCACGCGCGCATACGCACGCATGCATGCACATACACACGCACGGCATGATGAGCAACAGCCTGACGCTGAGGCATGCGACGCACTTTTGCAGCCTGTTAACGATCGTAGCTCACGCGTGCCGTTTTAAAATGCTTGTTTCGGCCCTCCAGATTCCCATTCTTTGCTCGTCCCCTCGGTGAATTGTACAAAACAAACTCTGAATGAGAATAATGATAACGATAAAAGATTAGCGCAACAACTCTGAGCACAAGCTGCAACTGCAGACTGCTGAGCGCTAACAACTTACGGTGACGCCGCCATAGGTTAAAGATGACCCGCTTTATTTTAGTTTCATTTTTAAATACTTTTTGTGAAAGTGAGACTGATAGAATGATTAGGGTGTAGTGTGCATTAACACAAAAAATATATTACTAACAAGCACAGAGACACAACTTTATTTATTTATTTTTTTCCTCTACACCCCTCGGATGGATTTGGCACCACTCCCTGATCTACGGTCGACGTAATAGGCACCGCTGTTTTACACCTTTTGGGATTTTAGTCAAAAAGCTCAACCTTGCTCTCATTGTACACATCCCAAACATATTTCTCATGTATTTCAAATGCAAAAGAGTTATTTAGTCTTCTAATTATTCAGCTAATTTACACCTTCCAGTATGACCAACCACTCGTAAACAAACTACACTTGCGCACAAAAATAAATATTCAGAGTTTCATTCATCCATCCATCCATCCATCCAACACTCATCCGTTGTTGGGTCGCGGGGGCAACAGCTTTAGCAGGGAACAGTAGCCCAGGCTACTCTGAGTTACAACGAAGAAATTAGCACTAATCGACACCCTTGATAATATTCCAGCTGCAAGTCTTCTTTACTATGATGGCTCACCTATCTTTGGGCAGTTTCTCTTCGCAGCGCCTTTCAAGCTTCATTAGGTTGGATAGGGACAAAGTCATTTTCGGATCTCTCCGGGGATGTTCAATCAGATTCAGGTTTGGACTCTGGCCGAGCCGAGTTTATTCCCAACATTGTCCTGAGGCAACCCCTTGCATAACTTAGCCATGCGCCTAGTGTCATTGTCCTCACATGATTTTTTGGGTATTATTTTGAAGGAGGGGCAGGGGGATCAATGTATTCCATTTTAAAATACGGCTCTAACATAAAAAGAAGGAGAAAATGTGACGTGCTTTGAATATTTTCCAGATTCATTATACCCCATTTATACTTGAACAACAGTTATTGTTCAAAACATGACATGTTCGCAGGCTAACGATCCTCTCTCATTGCTACGCTAACAAACTTGCTAACAATGCAACTTCTCCATTTCACCTCAACTGAAAATTGTCAACAAATCAGAAGCTATGAGATGGATTTTTTTTTTTTTTTTGGCCAGACATTCATCAGCCTGAGGTGACACCCTAATCACTTTGGCAATTGGGGATTTTCTTTCCTCGCGCCATGAGGTTCACATTTGTGGCTTTCGATAGAAAAGATCGTTGGATCGATCAGTGACATTTGGTAAACATTCAACGAGGACATTTTATTACTTTGGTGACAGCTGAACTTTTAACTTTGGTCCTTCGTCATCGTTGAAATATAAACTTAAACTGTAGGTCTGAACAAATAAAATAAGCTTGTGAATACTGTACACACAATGAATAGCTGACATGTTACAAAATAATTTGTGTCACTAGTGAGCAAAACCTCATTAAAAAGCTACCTGATAAGGTTATAACATAACCAAACTTTGCCCGTGTCAGTAAAATGTAGCTAGCTAAAATGTAGCTAGCCATCTCATTTGGAACTGCTAAAAAAACTTTAGCAAGATTGTTGTTACTCTTACTTGTGACGCAACTATGCCTAACCTAAGACGGTAGTAATGAACACACTGTAGCGAGCTCTGCTGCTTTACAAGCGAAACTGTTCCTTTTTGTAATACCCAAGACATGGTAGTTGGCACTTTTCGTACGACTTTGGCAAGCTAATTGGTGTCTATCTAGTTTAGTGCATGACAAAATAATTTGTCTTAAGCATGAAAGCAAAACGAATCAGGAGTCAGCAAAAGTTAGAGAGCGAGTTATAAATGCTTAGAGCTACTCAGCAAAGGTTAGCAAGCTAGTCAATGTGCCAAGTACCGAGTTGATTTCGTTCAATTTCCCAATACAGTGTAGTTTGCTTTTTGCACATGTAAACACAATTTTAACCAATCGTTTTTTAGGCTAACTCCTTATATATCATATTTGATTGAAAGGTTTTGAAAATAATTGAAAAAATAACAGTGAATAGATTCCCCGTAATCATTGAAACACTCTGGATTTTTATGTCCGGCGGCTTTAACCTTGAATCCCTACTGTCTTTGATATTAAATATCAATGATAAATAAATGCAAACGTGATCCCTCAACAGCAAGGAAAAGGTACACAAGTCATTCACAACATTCAAAATGCACAAATAGCGCAGTGACGCACAATTTAATGTGCTATAGCAGCTATGTTTTGACAGTAAAAAGGGTTGTTCTACTAAGAAGTGGCCTTGCCTGCGTAAGAGTTTTGCTCGTTGTGTGTGTATGTGTGTGACGTGTGTGTTAATGACGTGAGGCAGTAACCATAGCAACAGCTGCCATGCCATTGCTGTGGCTTCCCGCTACCCACTGGTAGCCAGAGCAGTTAAGGCACTACTGGAGTGAGTCATGATAAGCAAAATTGATTATCCTCAATTCCCTGAGAGTGAGCTACACGGATTTAATGAAAGCTATTTCCTTGATGGTTTGCTTATTTTTAGGGTAAGGCGTCACAAACGTTGAACTCACGTCTTTGTTTCACTGCGATTTGAATCGTCAAAGTGAACCATCCGTGCCGTAGTCGATGCGAGTGACAAAGCATATAGCATTTATTTGCGGCATGGCAAAATTATTGTCGTCCTGACGACAGCGCTGCTTGCTTTGGTCATGAACAGGAACTCGTAAATGGGTGGGGTGGGGGGGGTGTCATATTAAAGGGGGCCTGATGCAATGAATTATTATTATTATTTTATTTTTGGAGGGGTGGCTAATGGAAATTAGAATTGAATAAATGATTAAAGCAATTTGTTTAAAAAATTAATAAATCAAAAAGCCTAAAAATATCTACACGACCATGACAATAGTATTTGGACAGGTCACCGGTGAAAAATAAAATAACATGAGCAGTTGTATCCACCTTTGCAGTTTTGTTGGACAGAGGGATAGATATGTAAAAAAAGATATATTCAGGTAAAGATACAAATAATTGAAGTTAAAAAATGATAACGTAAAAAAAAAACCCGAAGCAAAAATAATAATACTAGACCAGATTTATGGATATTAACCCAAGCCTTTCCCGCAACTTTAGAAGCATAACTTGTCCAACTTGGCTTACAAATGCTGAATTATTTAATCATAGAGCAGAATGATTTTGAAAAATAATCAAATTGTGTCACCCCCCTTGTCCGTCACATATACATATATACATATATATATATATATATATATATATATATATATATATATATATATATATATATATATATATATATATATATATATATATATATATATATATATATATATATATATATATATATATATATTACAACAAGAATCCAAACAGGTCAGGAAAAGCCACTCAATAAATAAATACGTTATATCGATCTATGAAATGAAGCAGGTTTTTATTTTGCATTCTCTTACATTGTGATGTTGATTTGAATTCAATTAACAGTTCATGATCATAAATAATGATTGAGGACTGCATTGCCTGCTGTTCCTTTTGTGTCAGACACGTGATTTGAGACCCTGTCTCTCGTCCGTGAGTTGAAAAGGCCCTTGAGACATATTTGTAATTGTTCTCCTCAAGTGTACGAAACTGATTTGACAACGGAAAACCTCAGCGGTCTCCACCTTGTAGCGAAACCTTGCTCGTACACGCAGTAAATTGCTAGGCCTGGCCTTATCGCCACATGGAAGCAATATCCAAACATGCACAAACCCGCATCTTGAATCCATTTTCTCGAGAATCTTCCACATTATTCCACATCTTACCTTGCCCATGCCGTGTGCAGCTGTGCGCGAGCGTACAGGTGTTATCCAGCCATGCGATCCCCTGGCCTCCCGGCTGTCCGACGTGCCGAAGTCTGTTTGAAAGGCAACGAGAGACAGCGTTGGTCAGCCAAGTCAAAGTCAAGGCCAACAACAGCTGCTCTTGTGTTTGATCTGGAATCAGAACGTGACAGCACATCATAACCACGTCCAATCAGGCTCTCTGGAACGGTGTAAAAGTCAAAGGAGGAAAAATATAAAAACAGAGAAATGCATCTTGGCCGATTGTGTTCTGGGAGATTGCTGAATGAGGGACTTCACAAGTGTACGTACGTTTTATTGGTGCACCAAAGCCAATGGAAGTCGGGACTGAATGTGCGAGCGCTTGAGAAGAAAATCAAATAAGAATACGGCACAAAAATGATGCCCAAATCGGGGCCCCTCATCCCGGCCGGACACCTTGAGATTATTTTTATCAGTCATGGAACCCAATTTGGTCACACACCACAAGAGACCTGTTATTTCTCCTAAGCCAATCAGCAAAGAAAGCTTAAAAAAACAGTTATATTCCTCTGAAAAAGTATTATAATCAAAATGTTTTTGTAAAGGGTTACATGGATATCTTTCCTCTTTTTACTGCAAATAAATATAAAATAAATCATGCTCCTGCTTTTGGATGTTACAAACAAGAAACAAAATGTTACAGTATTTCATTTGCATATATATATATATATATATATATATATACACACACACACACACAACATAAATACATTTAGACTTAAATCATAATTTTGTCACCAGCAAGTTAAAAAAAAGAGAGACAAACTTTTTTGAAAATTATGAAATATAGATTCAATTGCGTCTCATAAAATCAGCTCAAAAAGTAATAAGAAAAGTAAAAATATTACAGTTTAAAGTATAAATTATAAAATACAGGTCAAGATTTGTTTAATGTCTTCTTGCAGTTTACAATGTTAAGTAGCCCGAAACGCAGCTGTTTCAAACAGGCATTTGTAATTGTATGCGTCTCATGGGAGGAAATTACAGCGAAAAATAATAATTATAACAATAAACTAATAAATAAATGTAGTTGAGGAAGAATATTTAAAAAAAATGTTTCAAAACTTTTCTCATGGCTCTTCTTTTCTTTTTTGGCCCACATATAAGTGCAGAATAGGTGGAAGAAAAAAAAATACATTAATAATTTTAATTTAAAAAAAACAAAAACTAAACAACCATTCATACATATAAAAAGTGTGCGAAGGTAGCGTTATCTCAAAGTCAGATTTGTTTTTCATATTAAAAAAGAAATCAAATAAAATCACAATGTGACCAAGCAGTGAAAACATTACACACACACACACACACACACACACACACACACACACACACGACGTTGCGCAGCCAATATAACGCTAATCTTTGTGAAGTCTCGATTTAGCATCTTCACTTCCTCCAAAATGAAGCGCTGTCAGTGATAAGTTACACTTGTGGCCCGCTGCTCCATGGAATGTAATGTGGCATAAATCATCCGGTGGCTGCTCATTTACTTTTGGCTTTTAATTAGCCCTATAAGTGCGTGTGCATGTGTGTGTGAGTGTGTGTGTGTGTGTGGAGAAGGGGGGGCTTGGGGGGGGGGGCCCACAGAGTGCACCCACAGGGCAAAGACACTTGCACACTGCAACACTACCGCAAAGAAGCAAAAAGTCAGTTTTGGAACAAAAAGTCAACTATGTCATCTTTTAACTTTGAACATTGAATTTATTTGCCATTTCGCTCCCCAACTCTGTGTCATGCCATCTTTGTAAATTATTTTATTGTAATTTTTTTGAGGGGCGCCATTGTTTGTTTGTTGGCAGGACTATGCAGAAACGACTTTCCATGACATTTTGCTGGAAGGGCGGGGCAAGGGCCAAGGCAGAAATATTATTTTTCCAAGAAACATTTTTTTTCCTGCCGCTGTGTCGGATTATTTTTTGTTTTTTTGTCATTTAAATTTCTCAAGTAATTTTGGTGGTGGTAGGACTTACATTCAGGACATTCTTCGACAGATCCTCGAAAAAACCTCAGAGGCTACTTCACCATCCTAAAGAAAAAGCACATAGGTGGGCCGGTGGACAGACAGACAGACAGACAAAGAAATACATGCAGCACTCTACTGGTAAATTCCCATTCCAGATGAAAGATTAAAAAAAATGGAAGCAGCAATCCATTATTGTAAATTTCCATAGTACAGTGCATATGATTGGATGAAATCATGATTCAAATATTAATGCAACTTCATTAGTAGCTAGAGAGCCGTTAACAATATCTTGACATTTGTTGATAGAAGTCGATTTATATACGTCTAACAAACCACGCAGATTCATTTTATCGATTTGATCACAAGCAGCAATCTGTCAAGTTTGCCACACAAATCTGCAATGACAGTATGTTGTATTTACGACGACACTTAGCTCACATATTTGCAATTCACCACAAGACAATATTTCCCCTGAAGCGATGTTTGCGAGTCAGACGAAGTGAAACTCGTCACAAAGACGGCACACCGCAACAGGCGACGGCCAAAAGGTCGTGACCCCAGGTGGAACGAGTGCGAAACGACGTAAAAGTCGACCAAAAGTGTCACTTCTAGAGAAGAACCCGATATGCTGGGCCCCGTGTGTCTTCCCCATTGCTCGCCACTTCCTCGTCTGCGAGGGAAGTGGGCCGGTGCCAAGGTCAAGTGTTTGACAGCCGAACTCGCCACATTCCCACAAGCTCAGCGACGGCCGACGTGACTCTCGCCATGGCGGCTGACCACAGGGCGCGCGGCGTGCGTCACGACGAATACTGTACATTTGGACAGATTTGGTGTGTGACTCGGATCGTTTCGCTGAAAATAACACAAGTGAGCAAAAAGCGTAACATAAATAAATAAATAAATCGTACTCACTCAATACATTACAACCAACGCTCCAGTATTGTTACTGCGATTTATCATGTAGTAAAAGAAAAAAAAAAAGAAAGACAAATACATTCTTTTATTTACCGGTAGTTGTTTTATCTGAAAAAAAACCTCAACAAATTTATTTTCTTACTTTGTTGTGAAGCGTCAGGTTGGCAGTGTTGCAGACTACAGACTCAAATATGCAACAGTGAAGTGGCCTTTTGAGGGTGACTCCTCTGTGACATCTGATTCACTTTCTTTGATATATAATTGTACACTATTGTTGTTTTTTTTCATGGTGGCATAGGATCAAAATGTTACGTTTAACTTCTTCCACTGTGCTGTTGAAAGCATGCATGGAAAATGAAATTTTTCCACAATATATATATTTAATATATATTCATTCATTTTCTGAACCCCTTTATCCTCACTAGGGGGGTGCTGAAGCCCATCCCAGCTGTCCTCGGGCAGTAGGTGGGGGACACCCTGATACGGCTGCCAGCCAATCGCAGGGCACACAGAAACGAGCAATCATCCATGCTCACACTCACACCTAGGGACAATTTTGAGTGTTCAATCAGCCTGCCATGCAGTGGAATGTGGGAGGAAACCGGAAGACCCAGAGAAAACCCATGCAGGCCAGAGGAGAACATGCAAACTCCACACAGGGAGGCCGGAGCGGGGATTGAACCCGGCACCTCTGCACTGTGAAGTCAACGTGCTAACAATTATATATATACTGTAGTGTCGCTGATGGTGACGTGATACACTCGCCTGACTTGTGTGTGGGCAGCGTGGCATCGGTTCCCACTCAGTGACGGTATGGATGTGGGTGTGAATGGTGACTTGTCTCTATATGTGACCTGTGATTGGCTGGCGACCGATTCAGGGTAGTCTGCCGTTTGTCTGAAGTCAGCTGGGATAGGCTCCAGCAACTCCCCACGCTACCCTCTGATAAGCCGTGTTGAAAAGGGGGAATAGATAGATAGATAGATAGATAGATAGATAGATAGATAGATAGATAGATAGATAGATAGATAGATAGATAGATAGATAGATAGATAGATAGATAGATAGATAGATAGATAGATAGATAGATAGATAGATAGATAGATAGATAGATAGATAGATAGATAGATAGATAGATAGATAGATAGATGTGTTTTTAATAATCGCCTGATTAATCGGTTAGCAGAATTTCACTGCCAAAAATCTGAATCAGCCTCGGCCTTAAAATAATCCATATCAGCTGGGCCCTACAAACTGCACACAGGAGGCCCTGGGATTCGGACCAAGAACCATTTGACTGCGAGGCAGAAATGATAACCATTAGGGAACCGCGCAACACCACGCGGCAGCCACGCTGCGTTTAGAACGCTATATTTTGCCACAAAAGTGCAATATTGACCACAGACGCACTGTATTTTGCCATATTTTCAAAGCAATTATGGTTTTGCGGTGAAATTATTTTCATAACAAAGCTTTTTTTTCTCCTCCATAAAAATACGGCCATTTTCGACAAAACCAATCACCTTTCGTTGAAAATCCCGCTAGACTGTTCTAATGACAGGCTGCACGCAGGGCAAGTGCCACCAGCTTGGAGCAGAATGACCGTTTCCAAAAAGCACAACCCGCAAATGCACCAAGTGCCCCCTCCCCCCCGTGGCCCCCCTCTGCGCGCGTCTCCTTGTGGAGCACACCGCCGCCAAATTGAAAAGGACACCAATGGGCGGCTTTTGAGTGTGTGTTGGCACATCGTGGGGAGAGGTTGACCAGAGCGAGATTACACAGGCGCGTGTGCGGCGCGGCGGTCGACGTGCTGCCTCTAAATCACTCCGGATGAGGCCCTGGCGTCGTGACCCGGGCGCGCTCACTCACTCACTCACTCACTGCAGGAATGTTTTGTGGAAACGTTCACAAGATAGTCATGCTGCTGGCAGCACACCTGCAATGTGAAGGGCTATCAAATATACACGCTGGCCCTTCTTTTATTTGTTGTTGTAGTTGTTATTTTTGCATTGTGCAGGAATATGTCACATTGCACTTGCGGACATTCAGCTGGTGTGAATGAGAAATGCTTGACAGTGGCTGTGAGCGTGAGGGAAAAGGGGAATGATGTTACTCACACTTTTCCTGGCAAAGGCATTCGACACCCACGCTTTTCAGGGATTAAAAAAAGGGTTTAACACCCACATTTCTTGGCAAAAGGGTTCAACACCCACACTTTGCAGAGAAAAATAAGGTTTAACACCCAAATGAGGGAAAAGGGGAATGTTACTCACACTTTTCCTGGCAAAGGCATTCGACACCCACGCTTTTCAGGGATTAAAAAAAGGGTTTAACACCCACATTTCTTGGCAAAAGGGTTCAACACCCACACTTTGCAGAGAAAAATAAGGTTTAACACCCAAATGAGGGAAAAGGGGAATGATGTTACTCACACTTTTCCTGGCAAAGGCATTCGACACCCACGCTTTTCAGGGATTAAAAAAAGGGTTTAACACCCACATTTCTTGGCAAAAGGGTTCAACACCCACACTTTGCAGAGAAAAATAAGGTTTAACACCCAAATGAGGGAAAAGGGGAATGATGTTACTCACACTTTTCCTGGCAAAGGCATTCCACACCCACGCTTTTCAGAGACTGAAAAAAGGTTTAACACCCACATTTTCTTAGCAAAAGGGTTCAACGCCCATGCTCTGCAGAGAAAAATAAGGTTTATCACCCAAATGTTCATGGCAAAACGGTTCAATACCCATACTATTCCCTCCAAAAGTGGACAACACCCACACTTTTCCTGGAAAAGCCATTCCACACCCATGCTTTTCAGAGATTAAAAAAAAAGGTTTAACACCCACATGTTCTTGGCTCAACACCCGTCCTTCCTATTTTTTCCCAAGAAAATCGTTCAATACCACTTTGTGTGCACACACACACACACACACACACACACACACACACACACACACACACACACACACACACACACACACACACACACACACACACACACACACACACACACACACTTTTGTTTGGACTGGAAGACGCTGACCCATTTGTACTTCCTGTGAATTATTCCAGTGACGGCATCGCGTGGAGGCACGACGACGTAACGCACAGCACAATTGGAAAGAGCGACACTGACATCTACTGGTGAATGAGTCACATTACATGCTGAAGAACAAAACATTTTTCATGCCTCTCTAATTGTTAATCAATACCCCATTTGGTGCAGTATAATATTTTTTTCCTACTAAAATTGGCTACTTTGTCGCACATGTATTTTTAAAAGCAGCTACTGTTTTACTACAACAACAACAAAAAGACTAGAATACTGTATTATATATATAGTATATCACATAATTATATTAGAGCTTCCATAATGTGCTTTTTAAATTGTTTTTAGCAAACACGGGCAATAAACGAATCTATACTACAACAATATCCGACTTATTATTGATCTATTTTTGTGTTATGGATGAGAATGCACTTCGATTAGAGTTTTTAACGCACTAACCACTTTTGACTTTCGCAGTCTTTTCAGCGTTCACTACGACAACTTGACAAAAGTGGGCGACCCCGAACAATTTTAAAATGACAAAAATGTTTTTACTTTGAAAATCAAACACTTCATGCTCATTTTAGATGCTCCTTGTTTGTGATTCATCGAATTATACTGCAGTAGTTAACCAATTAGCTGATTAAAAAAAAAAAAGGAAATGTTGAATTTACATTGACAATAACGCCTGTGTGGCAAATGTTGATATGATATTTGAGGACGATTATACTGCTGTTGGCCGAATTCCTTCTATGGGTGAAAACATATAAGATAAGGAAGTAGGAGGCGTGAAGCTGATCCTGGACTTGGCCTCTTCACACACGCACGCACGCACGCACGTCTTTCTGCATGTGTTCCTCTGTCAAGGTTATCCAGCTGGAGATGACACAAAGATGTGTGCGTGCGTGGGGGAGAGGGGAGGAGAGGAGCGGAGGAGAGGGGGTTTGGGGTGACTCATCTGGATGAGTCATGTGCATTTGTGTGTGGACAGCTCAGGGATGGATGTAAGGATGGAGGGTGGGAGGGATGAGGGGGTGGATAGATTTTACCTTTGGACCCCCCCTCTTGACCACATACAGTATGCAGATGTGTTACATCGTTACCACATACCTCGTTTGTTGCTCGGCTCCATCTCATGCCTTTTCTACGGGACTCCATTTCACTTGGTTATTATTGCCGCAGTCTTCGTTCGTAACCAGCAGGGGGTGCTCATCCATATTCAAGACATGCTTCCACAGGAGGGCTCACGAGAGTGTGAGGCGCGTCTCTGATTAAAAACGAAGAAAACAAATATCATACAGAACATCTGGAGACTTTGGAATTATGGCTATTAATATTGTGAAGATGTACCTCAAAAGTTGCTTGAAAAGCGAGTCATCAGCGTGGAGAGGATTTGCTCATTTTGGACATCCGTGTGGTCCAGTGGTGGGCGATGAGTTTGGGACCTAGGCCTTCAGTGGGTATTTAGTTTTACCCGATGCACCTCTTTATATCACCATCATGTCGCTAATTGATGTACAAAAACAGTCACATACACTTGAAATACTGCTGGGAGCGCTGGTTCCAAAAAAGAGATCTGAGCTGGTGCCCAGTGCACTGGGTTGAGAATGTTGATCCAACAGAGTTTTAAAAAAACGACCAACCCAGTGTTTTGGGTTATGAAATGTAATATTTAAAAAAAATGGAGTCAAATGAATAACCCACACAAAACATGCTAGGGGGGAATTATTTGACCCAATTTATAAGGGCTAAATCCATAACATTTTGGGTAATTTATTGAACCCAATGGTCTGGGCCCCCCTGGCAGGGGTGGGGGTGCTGTGATGCCCAGGAGGGGGGGGGGGGGGCATGTCAATCCAGGGAACTCGACTGTTATTTTTTTGGGTCTCACTCGAACAGTGTAATTGCAAACCTACTACAGTGGGTAGTGGCGATCTCGTTGTCAGAGTGGGAGCACTCACTCGAGGTGAAGGGTTTTTTTTTGGGGGGAGGGCAACAAACAAGCGCACAGACACACACACACACAGAGCGGTGAACACACCCTCAAGACACCATGAAAAATAGTTATTAGGGATAAAAAGAGATGTGGAGAGACATATATTTCTTCTTCGAGATCCTTTTTTTCTTTAACATAAATAAGGATACAATGTTTTGCACATCATTTTATAGACAAATCCTTGTGGTGGAGAGTTTAGGGCGCATTACATGTTTCCTTCTTCCTGTGGGGGGGGGGGTGGAAAAGAAAATAATTCAGGAGGAGTGGGTGAAATAATTTGGCAAAGAGTTGGTTCAAATGAATGAATCACCAAACAACCCAATTTGTTGGGTTTTTGTGCAAAACAAAACATTTTTTTTACACACTTCCTCTTCGCTGACAAGTTACTTAGTTCAACACCTGCTGCCCCGTCCCTCCAACCACCACACACACGCACATCATTGACAGCACAGTGGCCATTTAGTTTGGGTCGTGATGAGAGTGACGACATTGTCCAAATGCATCTGATATATCTTCCTCCTCATGAGTCAGACTTGAGTGGACTTGAGTATTCTACCTCCGTCCAACCTGTGCTCAACACGCCGTCTCGACGCCGATGCCGCTTCACGAGCATCCGGCTCTGCGGAGAGAAGAGAAAAGGTGGTGTGGTGTGACTCAAGCACTCAAAGCGGATGAAACTGTTTTCTGGTTGGGATCCAAAGTGATGTTGAGTTCACTCTGACATACTGTTGATTGTCCGCGCACATTTTGTACGTTGCATGTCAATTTCAGGTTTTTCTCTTCCTGACTTGAATAAGTGGATGATTAATGTTTAATCTCATGTTTTTACACGATCAACAACAAAATGTTGTGGCTGTTGAGGGTCAGCTCCAACGCCGAGCGGCTACACCACGAGGCGACATGGCCGCAGACGAAGGAATCCTGCTCCGTGTCGTTTGTGTGACGGTGACGCGGAGAGACGTGAGCCGTGAGGAAGGACGAGTGATGAAGCGGAATACTGATAAGTGGAGCGATGTGTGCCAATGCTGACTCCCTCTGAAAATGGGAGAGTAATGTGAGTCCTCATGCGAATAAAACAAACATTCCAGAAGACGGCAGATGTCTGTACCGCTGCATCTTTTCTTCAGTGCACAAGATGTCTATGGGAGGGTGTGTGTGTGTGTGTGTGTTTGGTGGTGATATCGAGAAATCTCGCCTGAGGGTGAAAAAAAAGACATATTTATTCATGAAAACCTTGTGAGGAGAAGGATGGTGGAATGCAACTTATGTTTTTTAATGCCATTTCCAATAATTTGTTATTCTCGACACATGGTGTTTTATAATTATTTCATTTTCCAAAATACAGATAGAAGAACTGAGCAGCACGACATTTGATTCCTCACATGGTTCGACTTCTCATGTTGGCCTCATTACTCTCTGTGTACCTGCTTATCACATTTTTTTTTCCAACGAGAGGAATTATGCCAGACCATTTCATGAGTAGTTGAAGCTCATAGAAATATTTGACAGCAGTGTGGTGTCGCAGTGTCCCAGGTGAGCTGCCGGAAGCGCTCATTAAAATATTGATTAAAGCCTATCAAGGTGATGCGTCTCAAAGGGAATATGTTAAAAAGATCGAAAGCCGAAAACTGGATCGTAAGCGGGGCCAGACTGATTCAATGGCTGGCTGATTTGATTGGCCAATATTAGCGACTGATTTGTTTCTTAAACACATCACAACACAAGACTAACATTCACCCCGCCACCCCCCAAAAAAAAATCGGATGAGGAAAAACAGGATTATGTGTAATATTCTGCCTGTAATTCATATCTTTATTGTTGGTAGTGTTAAGGCAACAAAAAAAGAAGTGCTTTCATTCATTGTATAATTTCTTTCATTATTCGGCAGGTCATTCGATCATCGGAATTTTATTCCGCCAAATAACAGAATTGGCGCAGGCCAGGAACAATCCAGCGCAGATGGTCGCGAACCACATACATGGCGTTTCGCATCCTTTCTTGAGCCAAGGCATGCATTTTACATGAGAAAAATGTCTTGGCCCACTAAGCTGCTTCGAGCTGTTGATCGCCACGCCCACTTGATCTTTACCGTCAAGCTAAACATCAAACTAAGAAAACTACTCATTTAGCCAAATCACTTTTTCTGCACAAAGGTCTGCTAGCTTTTCCTGACACATATCAGGGAACGACACAGACACGCTGGCGAAACTAGCATAGCTATTGCACTCACTGGAAATCTTTGAAAAACTTTTTTGAGGGGGGCGGGGTTGCTTTTAAAAGTGTTTTTTTTTTTTAATCGGTAAACCAACTGAAGATCGAAATTTTATCCAAATAACATTTTAATTTAGTCTTTAACTACCCTCCCACCCCCAGTTTTCCTGTATTTAATTAAGTGCAGTGTTAATGTTCAGACTGTATGTTACAATAACATTAAACATAGTTCTGCCTTTTTTTTTTTTTTTTAATGAACACTTAGGCCTACGTTCGTTTTGTAACGGCACCATTTTTGATACTCACACATTGGCTGCCAAGTGTAATCAAGTGCGCAAGTGTACCTAAAGTATACCCCCCCACCCTACACACACACACACCCATCACCCCCACCCCATCCTTGACATTCACCATGTGATGAACTGAGACGTTTAGCCACTCTTGTTCAGTCCAACTCCTCCACACTGTGAATCTTACCTTGTCGCTCGCCTTGCTGGCGCTCCAGGTGAATCATCAGTGACGCGTCCCTTTTTTTTTTTTTTATATACTCCTGCGACTTGCCTTTATGTTCCCTGACACGGACGGAACCAGCCATCAAAGGAACACCAACTCTGCAGAGACGACAAGAATGACATGTAAGAAACATTTTTTTTAACACCCATTCTTGTTTTCCTGTGTGTGTGCATGTGTATGTGATTGTTCATTACATTTCCAATAATTTGTTCCTCTCGACATGGTAAATTAACATTTTTCAATTTTGGGAAGTACAGATAGAAGCGTGCCTCATGGGTCAAATCATGTTTTTTTTAATCTGGGCCGTCAATATTTGTTGCAGGAATGGAGCCAATTTCCCCCTTGAGCATTGATTAATTAAAATTGTATTCCTTCCTCTTGTATTTATTTATCTCATTCAACAAATGATTCATTGATTTATTCAACATAACAAGGATACAATTAGCTATTACGGTATTCCTTTTGTGATACAACAAATTGTGAAAAATATATTCTAAAATCAGAATAGATTACAGTACGAAAATAATGTAATTTAAGCATATTATATATATATATATATATATATACATACATACAGATTTATACCAGTGAACCAGTTTTAATCCTGCATACAACCAATGTCACACATTTTATACATAGGTTAAGATTAATCTATGTGCATGTAATTAGTTGTATTGCGCATGTGGTACAGTGCAACAGTTTCTTGTTGCCGACGCATTCCTGTTCTATTGTTCTCACTCCATCTTTTTTCTTTGCCATTTGTGGTGCACTTGAAATAATGAAAAATAAATCCCAAAAGTACCACCACGATGACCAACAGCAACATTTTTATATAATCTGCATCTTAAAAAATGTGAACAGGATGTCATTAGATTGTGCAGGTGTATCTAATGGAGGGTGGGGGGCGCTGGAATGAATTGTGGGGAAACTGAAAGTGGGGTGAGAGAAGGAAAAGTGTGTGTGAGGCAATACTGTAATGATGTTTTGAGTGCGTCAAAGACAAAAATGGAAGATAAAACAGAACATTTTTTTGAAAGGTTGCCTTTTGAGGGTGTTAAGATGTGCTTCTATTTCCCCCAAAGGACACATTTCTGACGGCATGCCGCCGAAATGTCATGGATTGCACAACCAATTGAAATGTAGGTTTAATTATCATCTCCCATATTTGATCGTGATGTGGTTGTGAAGGAGTGTGTATTTCCTGCTTGGCTTCGACTGAAATCGCGTATAAAAATGTGGGTGTCACCCCTGCTTATAATAAGCTGTTATTATTTCCTGTCCAGACACGCCAAAGCATCCGTCCATTCGATCATAAACATATGAAATATGCTCACGCACATTTCAATGCATGACTCACAGCTCAATCCCAACAATGTATTCATTGAAAAAAAAAGCAGCACATTTTACTGACCCATGTGTGATAACCTAATGATGATATGAAGTATATTAGATTTTAAACGGCACGAAATATGAAACTCTCAACACAAATGAATCCAAAGTGTCTTGTTTTGTTTGTAGAATTATTCTGGATTATTTCACGTTCTACGTGCTTATGCCAAATTAATAATGCCAAATTAATAATCTTCACTTTTGATTGACACCGTCAAAGAGCTAGAATAATGTCTATTACAGCAGTCCCAGTTCAGAGTAAGGAGAATCCTTTCACAACAGCTGCAGGTGTAACAAACTATTTTCATATCTGTATAAAGATGTATAATATACAAAAATACATGCCGTATGGTGACATATATAAAGTATAAGATAGATGTATAATACATAAACAGTACAGGCATAAGTAGACCTACTGTATAGAAAAACAGATTTAGCAAATTATTGAATTACACCATTTATCTAAATAAAAATGTGTAAGACAAATACATGCAGCATATATATATATATATATATATATATATATATATATATATATATATATATATATATATATATGTACACACCCACCCACCCACACACACCCACACAATAAACCGGAACGTAACACTTCTAATATATCAATGAAAATGATGCATCACAATAAAAATAAAACTACCACAATCTACTTTACTATACTGTACTAATTTGGCAATGTTGTTTGTAACTAATTATTATATTAAAAACGTTTCATGACATGAAAGCTATTAAAAAAATAAATAAATAAATAACACAATTGATGAAAGCGAACTGGCTCTCAGAAGCAGGTGCACCCAATGCTGCGAACCGGCGAAGCGATTGGATAAAAATAGTTTTAGTTAGAATTGTGTGCGTGAGCACAGTGGCCTCTCGGGCTAAAATACACCCTCCCCACCACCCCCTTCAAATGCCCCCATTCACCCTCCCTCCTCCCTCTCCCAGTTTCCTCGATGACGTAGGAGTCCACGTCGGTCGTTGGCGGAGGTGATGCTTCTGAATGAATGAACACCCCCCGCTCCCCGCGAGCAGCCAACCCACCCCACACCCCTCCCTCCCCTCTCCCATCACTAGTACTACAAGAGCTCAGCCGCGGGACAGCCGGATGACACACGCAGGCAGCGAAAGAACGGAAGCGCGACGGTGAACAGTAAGCAACACCTCTTCTGTATTCTCATTTTGGAAGCAAGCGCCGCTCCATCACACGTGGACATCAAAAGGTAAGTCTCTGCCCGGATTCAACCACATTTTCATTTGAAATGGGGGGGAGCGAAGCGAGTGGTTCAAAATGCCAGCAATAAAATGATGTCCATATATTTTGGAATTACACAAACGCCCCCCACCCCCAGTACTATTTTATTTTGGCGTGCGCATCATAAAGGAGCTTTACGGTAGCGGAGGGGGGCTGAAAGTTACTGCAGTGTGAGTCACTTTGGCGCACATGGGCCGTCACAGCCGTGTGCGTGTGAACGCGCGTGCATGCTTACAAGGTAGTACGATCACGATTTATAGCTCATTAGTCTCAAAGTCAGTAGTGGAATAGCAATAAGGTGTGTGCGTGTGTGTGTGTTATATAATATATATATATATATATATATATATATATATATATTTTAATTGTTTTTTTTTATTTTAGTTTTTTTTCGTGTGACCCTGGTCAGTTTTATATCTATCATCTATATGTGTGTGTGTGTGTATATATATATATATATATATATATATATATATATATATATATATATATATATATATATATATATATATATATATATATATATATATAGAGAGAGAGAGAGAGAGAGAGAGAGAGAGAGAGAGAGAGAGAGATCGATGATCTTCCTTCCCTGTTTTTGTATCCTCTCACCCGCTTTTCTTTTTTTTTTCCATCTTTGGAAAAGTGTGTGCGTGGTTGGGCGGTGTGAAATGACATCGTGACGTGTTTGCGACGAAGTCAAGTTTGCGTCACTCCTGCGCACACGCACGCGCCAGCCAATCAGGCGGCAGCAGCGGTCCTCAAAGAGACAGTTCAGCGCACGTCGCACGGCTGACGTCCACGCTGACGGGCTCCCTGCGGCGGGAGCACCAAGGGGAGGAAGGGGTTGGGGCGGGGTTGGTTGGTGATGCAAAATCCCCAAGGTAACTCCTGGGGAAGAGTGCGACTGAGCAGAATGCGAATGAACACGGCGGGGGAGACCCACAGAGCGCAGAGCGTGCACGGCGAGAATGGAGGGAAGACGTGAGGATGACCGAGAAGCACTATCCGTGGTGCTGAAAAAGAATCGCTTGACAAATGTAACTCTCCCCGCCTCCACCATCTCTCTCACTCGGTTACAGTATCGACTGTCGGAATACAGTCATCCGTCCTCCACGTTTAAAAATAAGTCACTGGTCAGCCATCCAACTGTCCGTCCATTCAGCCTTCAAAAAAACTAATCCTTCAACTCAGCAAGTACATAGACAATAAACTGGACAACATACAGCTCTACATAAAACTTTACATCATATTACATTGCTCAATACAAGGTTCCTCATCAGATTAAAAAACAAAACAGTGCAACAATCACAGTACCCCTCACTAACTTTTCAAACGATATTGGAATGAATTGGGGGGGATTTTGTTATTTGCAAAGGTAGTGCAGACATTGGGAGGTGAAGAAAACTGCTGGGACTGTAATTCAGATTGTGGTATGCGTGGTGAGCAGATGCCGAAAAAACAGGAAGGGATCTTGCCAACCAGTGTTTTTTAAACATGGACCATATCGATATTTCTGTCTGTCTACCCATCTATCTTCCTATCTATACCTACATCTACATATATATTGTTGCATTATTGTATGTTAAATGTTCTGTAAAGTGTTTTGTTACAGCTGCAGCTGTTATGAAAGCGCTTATTAAATATATATCCATATATTCACTCACTCACTCTCTCACACGTTTCAATCCATTCAGTCAATCATCATCTGCCCAAAAACACATTACTATTGCAGCCTGCCATCCATCAAACAAAACACACTCATCCATCGGTCAGTCCACCAACCATCTAGTCACCAAAATACGCTCACCAATCTATCAATGTCAAAACACCCACATATTATTAATTATTCATCTGTCAAAATCTGAAGACCTAAACAAGTACTCTATAATCCACTAGGTGTAACTTTTGGTAGGGTGAAGCTGGGACCGCATCCACCGGGAGTCTCGGGTGCATCCCGAATCGGAAGTCATTTAAACTGACTTTAAATCGAGCAAATAGACTTCGTTTCAGGACCACGGACAGCGACCCAACCTCTGTTATTTCTATCAATTTGCGCATTCTGACAAACAACAACAACAAGGCTTGACAACTATATTACGGCCCGCAGTTGTTGCTCCCTACACACGTCCTAGAGGGGAGGAAGATAAAGGAAGAGGAGTAAGGGCCTGTCGACAAAAACACATCAGTCGAGAGCACTGACGTCAGTTGAGCTTGCATAAGCCGCCAAAGCCATGCCGCTCCCGGACGTCCACATCCTGTGTGTGACTCATGGATTATTGGCATCCAAATCAATCATATGTAAAAACAAAATGAAACTAAAAATACACACGGTGTCGTGCTTGTTGTTGTCGTCAGGCTGGCTACCTGGTGGTTGCTTACAAGCCAAGTTAGCCGCTCATCAAGTTCTCATCACTGTCCTCTCTCTCTCTATCCTTCTCCCTCACACACACCCTGCAGTCAAATGTCATCCCTTCTTGCATTGTGGTCAGTGCATCAACACCTTGGCTCTAGACTGCTTACTGCTAAAAGCCATCCCCAGTACAGTAACAGTCTACAGTCATGGCTACTGACGCCTGGCGAAAGCTCAGCGGGGAGGAGGAGGACGCCTGACAAGTTTTTTTTTTCTTTTCCTCCCCATCACCACCAGCGCCACGTCAGCCGCCGCAGCGACCAATGGCGCGCTCCAGCACCTCGTATCTCTCCTCTGTCTCCATGGCGACCGTGGCATTAGATTGTTACTGTAGCAACGACACCAGCGGTAACAGTCTACAGCCATGGTCGCTAGGGGGCAAAAAAAACAAGGTGGCACAGAAAAGTGGGGTGCAGTTATACTTCCTCTTCTAAAATAATTTGTGGTGGAGTTGTGTAAATGTTTGTTGAAGGGGAACAGCAGCGTATGTTCACATAAAAACATGTTTTATTATTGTGAATAAGAGGGGCCAGCTGAAATGGGATTTTTTTTTATTTTTATTTTTAGGCTGATATATGTATGTAGTTACACTGGTCAAAAAATGTGACTAATTTTTTTTTATTATGGGTGTCAGTAAACGTTTCTAAATGATTTTTCTGTGCTGCAGTGTGATTTGAAAAAATATAGATGGAAAAAATCTATATATTTTTTGTGTCAACAACAATGATATGAATTGCAGCCAGAAAATGCATTTTCAAGACTTTTTGTCCTTGAGTGTTTGTTGAACTTTCCAACAGAGAGGAACACAAACAAAAATACATCAACTGATGAATAGCCTTAGGCCACAAATGTATGGAATATATCAGCAACGTAATGAGTGGAACGACTGGCAAATCACGATGTATGCATGATGCCCTTTAACGTTAAATCACATTTCTTCAACGTTATTATTTTCTTTGTCACGCAGTGATGACTGGAAAATCCAAAGCCGACACCTTTCTCGTGTCTAAACATGCATTTGAAATATATGAGAGAGGTCAATTAAAGCCTCGCATGACTATCAACACATATTTGCATCTTAATGGGCATCTGAGAGGATGGAGCACGATGCAATTCAAACAGAATAAGATTCTGTCAGCTCTGAATGTCCTCTCGACTCCCTGCTCATACCAATTCAACAGCAGGTTTTGTTTCACGACCAAGTCATATTATATTGGCATTTAAAATCAGCCGATTAATCGGGCAAGCCCTAAAAAAATAAGCTCTCGTTTGACTACCTGAGTGGTTCAACTGGCTATCTGTGATATTGTCTCCTTTCAAAAATGAAATAAAAAGATTTATGCACATGACCTTGTTTCCTTCATTGTTGGCCTTTCAGCAGTAAATTCCGTGCCGCTTAATTATGGACTGATGATGATGATGATGGCAGCTAGGCCGGCAATCAAATTGAGCACCAGCAACAAGAACACACATTTATTAATTATTTATATTATTTCTATGTTCCTCTTGAAGCCCATCACGATCGTTAAGGCGTTGTACAAAAGATACGGTAGCAAGATGTGTTGAAAAAATTGGTTCTATATGTAGCTATTGTGTTTTTGAATTTTTTTTCAATGATGTAAGAAAATGGCACTTGTAGCAGCATTTTTAACCATGTCAGTGATATGGCATAACATAATGATAATACTCAATATGCTAAAAGGTCAGTACAGTTGCAACGCCTTCCAAAAATGTTGTTCACAGTTGTCCACTTGTGAACATTTGCAGGATGGCAGAGAAAACAATAGCTTGTTTGGGCATATAGTCCAATTATACAATACAATACAGTGGCTAGGTATTAGGTATGCTTTTCTTATATTCTTATTATTTGTATAATTATTCACTTTACCCTATTTTCCCGTTCCATCCTCCGTCTGCGACCTAGCTACCGTTCCGTCAGCTCCCCCTAAAAATAAATAAATAAATAAATAAAGCATCCGTGCATGACGCTGTGGGAGAGCGGCTAACTGCAGAATGAGACCCGTCACCAGAGCCCAGCCTTAAGGGGGCCACATACATGAAATGCATGGCGCCTTGCGCGACAACCGCAAGCATTATCAGACAACATTTATATGAGATATGCGAAGACGACGCAGCCACATTAATGTGGCAAAGTG
This sequence comes from Hippocampus mohnikei, assembly GCA_026261675.1. Lineage (NCBI taxonomy): Eukaryota > Metazoa > Chordata > Actinopteri > Syngnathiformes > Syngnathidae > Hippocampus > Hippocampus mohnikei. The sequence continues at coordinate 5,392,711 of JAKGUB010000346.1, read as the reverse complement.
AAGCAAATTGTGAATCTGCTTCCTGCTTGGAGATGTATCAGCATTTACACCCGAAGTCTACTTTTACTGTGCTAGGACATGTTATGAAACCAGTATCCAAACGATAATGGCGGAGCCATTCTGAAAGAGTGATTCAGCGTCATTCACTGTGCTTGCCTTGCAAAGCAACCTGTAATTTAGCAATTACCTTATTAAGCCGGTCCAGATTCAATGTATTTGATTGTGTGAGGAACTTCTTGGCTGGGCAATAAACTTGTTGCCCTCGTGAATGATAATTTACGCAAACTGACCTTAATTGGTTGCGGCTGAATCATCTGAAGAAGGTTGCTGTTTGACGCGCGTCCATCCACTCATCATCTACAAGGCCTCGGGGTGGAGCCGAACCCTCTGACATGACCGTAAGCTTGGCCAGCCATCACGCTCAAGTCTCTGATCTGTGAAAAGAAGCACCTGCAGCATTGCAGAAACTCGCCAGACACTCCATTAGCTCCAAATGAAACTTTCGGCTTTCATTGGACATCTGGAAAGGAATTGACAGCATAGTGCACAACAAAAACAACAAAAAAATTAACGTGTAATTTAATGAGGATAGCACACAATAGTCTTGTATTTTATATTAAAAAAACATACAGTAATGATACATTCTATTTAAATAGTTGAAAATAATTCAAGTTTTGTCACACCGCATAAATTGAACGACCATTGTTTTGTTCTTTCGAGTGTGACTAAACTGGTCACCCGTGGGCAGTAGAAGACAGACAAATGAAACATATCAACTCGTTTCAGCTCATCAGTACGGCACTAATAGTAATCGTTCTTTGCAGATGATAAAGAATGCATGACTGTGAGTACTGTTGTAGAGTACAGTATGTCTTGCTGCGCCATTCATGTTCACACCATAGCTTAAAACGGTACTCGCGCCGCAAAACAGATGCTATTTAGTGTTAGCGTGAAGCTGGAAGAATGAAAGGCTAAACCACATGGTTGATTGAAATACCAACATTGTAATTCTTTGTTTTATGTTTAATTTGACAAACAATCAACTGGGAGAGGTAAAATACAATTCACAGCCTTATACTCTATTTGCCAAAGTGCTAAAAAAACCTGGATCTGACGCAAAAAGTTTTCTCAAGCCAGTCACACAGCAAGCCAAGACATCCTCAAGCATGAGACGGCACCCCAGCTATACTTGCAGTAGGCAGCAGCAGCAACAGTGTCCATTACTCACCAATGAGTCACATTTCCTCCTCGCTCTCTTAGCGTTGTCGGTTCACCCCCCCCCCCCCTCTTCAGCCTTTTTAACAATGACTCAGCGGACGAAATTAACGCTCGTTCTAAATCAGCAATATTTTTCAGAATAACACCACTTGTTCCTGGAAGATCACAAGGGACGCAGGGGGGCTCTCGGTCCGACAAGCATCGAGGACAAGCTGAGCCCCTACTCAGAAGTAGTCGTTTCTTTCCACTTGAGAAACGTTTTAAGACTCTTATTCAAGTTCCATGCAATCACATCAAAACAATGGACACTAGACTTGCAATAAAGGAGAAGCGTGTGGCTGACCCAGGGTCACCGATTTCTCTGGTCTAGAATATTGATGACCCAACCAGCACACCTCTTCTTTTTTTTTGGGGTGTTAGCATCCTCATCTGTATTAACGTTACCATCGAGTGTTTTGGGAGGTCCGAAAATGTTTATTTCAAGACATGACACTATTTATGTGCTGACTTATTAGCATTTAGCATATCGTAAGTGGTTTAGTGTATTAATCCTTTGACCATAACTATACGTCGTTGAGAGGCATTTTTCTTTCATGAGTTGTACTTAACACATCAGTTAACAGCTTTCAAACACGTCTTTTTCACTGGTTTAGAGGCCTTCTTACTATGAAATAAAACGATTCAGTTTAAGTTGTTGTCGTTGTAAAACAAATGTATTAATTCCAGTGATAATTAAATCATGATAATTTTAGCTGTTAACCTATCCGGATTTAAACTGGATTAGCTACAGATTGTCATTAGATTGCCACATTGTTAAACTGTATTCCACATTCAAAAAAAAATAAATAAAAAATAGGGCAAATCGCACGGGAACAACATCGCCAAGGACGCTCATAAATGTCTGAAAAATACCTGTATTGTATTCACACCAGGCACTGATTGTCATTATTATTGTCACAACAACATCCGCGGGCATCGCGGCATCGATTCTTCTCCCCCAAACACAACATACCGGACGAAAACAGCAGAAACCAAACCGATGTCCTCTTTGTCAATTATATTGATACAGCGTACGCCTACACAAATTATATGGCGGAGCAATGTATGGAAATATTTGAACTTGTACAAAAGTTTCTCCAGCTCTAAAAATGTTTACCTCTCCGTGGATAACAAGAGATCAAAAGGGAGAGTCAAAGGCCTGAGTTCAATTTAAAAGAGGCGGTGTCACATTTAATTACTGAAGTAGGGGGAACGCGTAAACATTATGTTCCACCCATTGATAATGGAGGATAAAGTAAAAGAACACGTCAGGTATTTATTATTTCACAGCTTTTGTATACTTATAACGCAGTACATTAAGTACTTCCAAGTTGTTTACTGGCCCTGTTACGTATGTTCTCTCACTGCAGTTTGTCACCCACCTACAAAGTGTCTTGACAGTTTACACGCAATACAGTGAGTGAGTGTCTTTCAATGTATTCAAGTGGATGAATGAAAAGAGGCTGGAGCGCTTGATGAACGCACTTCCTCAGTCACGTGCAACTCCTGCAAAGTGGAACCAAAACATGTACTCAAATAAGTATTGCAACGACGAACAATAACAGCAAGCAAGTAACAAAAACAGGTAGGATGACTGTGCCTGACAAGGCCACTCCTCAGAGAGAGATGACTCACGTCGTTGAAGAACAAACTAAACTAAGAGCGACATCAAGTGGCCACCATTAGAAATGCAGTTTCTGCGGTAAACACGCCGGTGACGCAGTGTGTGGTTGTTGGATGTTTGACCTTGTGAACTTTGATCTAAAAGCGCCCCTTTTGTGATGGTCAGTCGCCATCAAAAAACAATCGGCTGACCCACTGTCGACAGAGCAGGTAAAAAGTCACTGACCACTAAAAGTTGGCATTAATACATACATACATAGGCCTTCTACAAATGTAGTTCAAGCAAATGATAACAATGTTTTTCACACGGGAAAATGAAAGTAATGACATGAGGATGTGACATAAGAAAGTAGGCTGATATTTTAGCTCGCTCCAGGACAGTCAGGCAAAACATAAGTCAGGAAGAAATAAAAGATGAGAAATCACGATAAGTCGATTTCAGAAAAAATGTCAGTGAGACCATAAATTCTATATGTAATTTCGAATACCTGGTTATTTCTCAACCTGTAAAACTATGAGTCCACTGATTCTTTTTTTCTCGCTTTGTTTGACTTTGTTGTGACCTTGAATTTTGACCTGTACAGACCTCTGAAAACAAAGAGGGGCCTTGAGATGCGAGTACCTTGACTAGAGCGAGACCATTTTTTTCCTACACACCGCCGACGATTACTACCAAGATTTTCGTTTTTAAATTGGCAGTTTTAATGCACAATTTTCTCATTAGTTATTCAGAAATTCTACATTTTTGTGAGTAGTGTATAAATCAAGAAACCAAACCAAACTTGTGTGACAGTGCATAAAATCCATAAATCTTTTCATCTTAGGAAAGTGCAACAGTTATTTTAAAGAAACGATACAGCTGTAACAGTAACTAAGCGTGGAATAGAAAAAGAAAAAAAAAACAATAGTTTGGAGCGTGTTCTTCATTTGACGTAATAAATTATAATAAGACGAAAACAAATTCCTGATTTAAAGGGAACATATGGAAAATTGACTTTTTATTAGCTTGTACACAAATTGTTGGGCTCGCCACCCACCGGCTTAAGCAAAGTCACACTTGCCATTGGCCCATTAACAAATGGGGCAGGAAGATCGGGTAATTTCAGCAAGACAAGGAAGAGGGTGAGAGAAGTGTACTATAATTCTTGTTTACTGAAGATATTTTGGCAGAACGATGTCACAGACATGTTTCTACAGTAAAAGACTTGGGAAGTGTTTGACATTAGGCCCTGAACAATTGGTCAAGTGGACGATTTATTCAGGAGATATTACCCAATTTAAAAGAGTCAAAGATCGTCTGATTTCATTTTAATTAGTTTTCATAATAATTTAAAAAAATACACATTACATGTGACAATTTAAGACTAAGATCATGACATTCATCAAATCCTCTTTTTGATCCCTTCAGAGATGCAGATAAATTAAAAATGAAAAAATTAAAAGGGCCGCACTCCCGTTTTGTTGCTGGATGCAAAAAAAAATGCAAAATACAAAAAAACAAACACACAACCCCCCCCCAACATGGAGGTCTTGGTGGGGCTGATTATTTCTTTTTTTGCTGCTGTGTATCTGCCCATAGGCTGGCTCAACGTGAAACACATGACAAGAAGGATGGATGTGTTGCCAAGGAGACGTCACGATAGAAAGAAGTGTTGGAAATTTTTGGTGAATAACACCGAAGCCCCACCCATGAGGTAGGTTGGGGTGTGGGGGGCTGAGGGAGCTTTTCCGCAGCAACATTTGTGTTCTGACATATTTATTTATTTATCGACAGAAGACTCCATCAATAAATAATGAGAACGGAGAGCAGTCATGACTGATGGATATTCTTGCTCCGGTCTTATATCTGGTCAAAAAAACAACAACAAAAAACCTGCTGCCAATCACTCAAAATAGAATTTTTTTTTCATTTATTGTGTTGTAAATGAAAGCAAAAACGACAGTATTGTCAAGACGGATTTATTTGGCAGAGAGCTCTTGCAGTGTTAATTAAATAAATAAAGTGCTCCAACCCGTCGTGTGGATCCCACAAGGGAGCTGCGCGTCAAGCACGCTGCGTACTACGGCGTTGAAATCAAGGTCAAATGGTTTGCATCCAACCAAAGTCGCAATGACACTCTAGGTCATTGTTTCACTTTCTTTTTCTCCATGACATTCGCAACATATAGCGGTCAAAAAAAACAAACCCCGGTCAGCTTCACCAAGGGAATGTGACTCATGAACGCGCATGAGTACAGTACTTATAAGCCTTTATCACAAGCGCGTGCTCGAAATGTTGCAATGTGTGGAGGAGTACAATGTGACTTGCTGTAAGAAGTGAGGGATTCATTCTGGCAGGTTGGCTGGCTTAAGTGGAAATATACCCACTTTCTCCCATTCTAGTCTTCAGAAGTATCGCTTTGTCATTCCCCTTGGCAGCTGCAGGGGGCGCACTGCGCCTGGATACACTGCTTGTTGGCTGTCTGGAGAACAGCAGCTGCAGGGCGGACCTAAAATAATAAATCACATGAAATCAAGATGGAATCTCAGCTATTTACACAAATGAGGAGATTTGTGCGGCCTATGGAAATGGAGGTCATGCAGCAAGCGCCGCTAGGTGTCAGTATGGCCACACGCATATGAAGATATCCCGCGTGCGCTCTTCCTCACCTGGGCTTGTGCTCGAGGGGGCCGAGCAGGCTGGTTGACCGGGTGGTTGGGGGTCCACGGCCCCAGGCTCTGATTGGAGTAGAAATCCATGGGGTAGACCTCCTTCCAGGTTGTCTCCTGGAGGGCCACTGCTGCCTGAGGGAAGGATAGGGAGAGGAAATCAAATCAATGAGAGATGAAGAGGTTTGGGATTTTTACTGTTTCTTGCCCGCATAGAGTGAATTTGGAAGTGTTTCTACGTGCGGGTAAGCAGAGAGATTAACACTACAAACGAGACAGGTGTCAAAATAGTGAGTTTGGAACAGGTGAGTGTCATCGTGTTTGCTGTCTGCGACTGCATGGCACACATAACACAGCAGCTGTTGGAGGAGCTGTGTTGCCCTTTTTCTTGTTTTATGTTGTTTACATTTGATTGACTGGGAAAGAAAAGAGGAAAATTAATTTGAATTTCTTTTGTGATTAACATTTGAAATTCACCGTTTACCTTTCTGGATTTGGCAAATGACTCACTTCTCTTGACAGCAAGCAGCAGTTCCGCAGATAACATTTGTAAATAGCATTAAAAAAAAAACGGCACCAAGCTGTTTTTTGCCACTATCGAGTTAAGATTACTGTCAAACTAAGCATACAACAAAAAGTATGACACTTTGTGCGTTCTTAAAACAACTATCGGTCGATGGATAGCCTGAGGAAAATCGGCTAAACATCAAGCTAGCACACAATCCAAAACACTGTTGACATGCTAATGGTTAGCATTGAGAATCAAGGTTTTAGAAGCAACGGATGTTTGAAGAAACGGTGGAGCGACATATCTAAGCACTAGAGGCTGTACTTGTATCTGAAATCCGCGACTGCTGTTCGTTTACCCCCGATTCCCGTATCACTTCAGGTGAGTGACTTTTGCCGAAAAACACATCATGGTCTGAAAAAATGAAACATCCCAATTTCATTATTATGGGAAATGAAGTACACTTTAATAGTTCTTTATCCGCACCATATATTTTCCAAACCGCTTTACCAATACCGATATTCACTTTTTATGAGGCGCTAACAGCAACGCAATTTAAGATCCGCTTGTTTTAAACTAGCTGCTAGCTAACGCGAAGATAACCTTGTATTTTCGGCTTTATTTTTCTTGGTGTATGTCTGAATGATTGTATTATACTGCCCCTTGGTGGCCAAGGCATGCGCACCACAAGGTGCAGCACAATTAATTTTGACTGCAGCATTAACCCCTTCATTCACCATGTAACCTCATAACCTGTCCACTGTAGTAACGGCTGTCCCAACATATTCAGAAAATAAAGATTTGAATTTCAGCTGCTGATGAATTTGTGCTGTGTTTTTCCACAATATTTCCCTGTCAACATTTTATTAAAGCTCCTGAAATATGAGTTACACGATTGTCATCGGACAGCGACAACATGAAGGTGAATAATCCAGTGCTGAGCTAAAAGAGGTTTGTTTGGCCTCGGGCGGAGGTCTTCTCTCTATCAGGTGCCATTTTCATGTCAAAGCAGGAGCTTGAATTATTAGAACAATAGCAAGGTCACTCCACTAAACAGACTCAAATCGGTAAAAATCCAAGTGACGGGAGCAAACTCAAAGGATGAGTTTTTCACCATCTCCTGTTTTGGCTCGACTGTCTTCTTCCGTGTACTTATTTTGGCGCATTGCCTCTCCAACCTCTCCTCCGCTCTGCGCATGCTAGCTTGCGCCGCTAATCCCCACTCCGACAAGAGAGCCGAGTGCGTCTTATTGACTATAAATATAACATGAGAGGCCCTGAAAATAAGTATCCCCCGCCCCAGCAGCCCCCCCCCCCTTCCCCGGGCACACTCCGCCCTCTCGGCTCCTTTCCCTCCCGCCGCTGTCATCTTCTTTCTAAATGCCACAGCACACGTAAAAGCACTCAGTGGCGAGAGACCATGTGGGGATACGTTCCTAACGCAAATGCAGCTCAATCGATTTGAATGCAGATGTTATAAAAAAAAGTGGCTGCCAAGGAGAGCAAAGTAGGCTCCCACACAAAAAGGGCCTTTTCCTATTCAAGGCAGCGAGTCCCGTTAGAGACATTTCACAAGGATGTCTGAATGAATTCATAGCTCACATTACCAAACCGCAGCCACAGAAGCCAAAGTCATCACAATCCACCGTATTCTAATTAGTTATTTATTTATATTGGTGGGATGGGGGCGGGGTGTTGTTTGTCTGCTACCTCAGCAGCAGCTGGTTTTGAAATGGATCTTTTTGAGGACTTGCTCTCTGTTTGACAGCAAGGAGGGGCAGTGGCTGTGCCATCCAGCAGCCTGCAGGGGGGGCTGCTCCTCCGCCCGTCCGCATGTTGCCGCAAGGCTCCCACTGAAGTAATTCAGCGCCATTGAAAAAACACTTTAGCCACCCATAACAACCTAGGCGCCAAAATGGCACAAATTGGCATCCAACAGCGTTGCCGCGCAACCTGTGTGTGCATTTAAAGAGCCACAGGCGGACGGACAAGTGGACGGCAAGAGTGAGTGGGTCATTTTTACCTCATAGGGAGACAGCAGCGGTTTGGAGAAGGCTGAACCCCAATCGATGGACAGTCGTGGACACGCAATTTGTACCCACCTGCAGGAGAGAAGGCACATGAATTCCCACAAATCAAGCCGAGAGAATCTCACTGTCAAAGTGTTTGGATGATGACAATGGATTTGAAATGAAACAATGAGGCCATTCAAGTGTTGTCTTTCAGCTCCAATTAGGGCCAGAACAACAAGCAGTGAGGAGCCCCTCCTGTTATCCTCCAAAGAATCGCATTTTTGCCAGAATTTCCTTTGTTTTTCTTTTAATTCATATTTGTAGTTGAGTTTTCGAAGGCGAACAAATGCTTTGAAATCAATAAATAATCGTTTTTACTCATGCTGATTCCAATTGGACTTCAGATCGGCAGGTATTTTGCATTTTTTGCAAAATCAGTGATTGGTTGAAATGTAATAATTTGCCGATCGATCGATCAAGAATGTTATTGATCGGATCCGCAAAATAAAACAGTAAAAAATCTCTCGTTTTCTCCGGGGACATTCTGTGCTGCCATCGTTAATAATCCAAGGTTTCTTATCATATGCAGTCGGATTAAAAAAAAAAAAGGCAATATTTTTAATTAATTTGTTTTTTTTTGTTTTTGGGAGGTTTGGGGTTTCTATGTATTGAATATTGAAAAGCATTTTTGTGAGAAATTTTGTCCTGAGGTGATTAAAAGTCTACATATTGATCAGCTCAGGAGAGTTTTGACCACCATTATGATGGAGGCAACATTGTCATTGCCCACATACTTCTGAATCTGAGCATAAAACCAGTGTTTTTCTAACTTTTTTTGAGCCAAGGCACACTTCTTTCATTGGAAAAATCTCGCGGCACACCACGAGCTGAAAATGTGAAAAAAAACCCCCGCTTATTTGAATAATTAACGTGTTATATTGTTACTATAACCGTTTTTAGCATTGAGGAATGACATAACAGCTTGAATTGGAATCAAATGAACACAAAGAAAAAAAGTATTTTCTCATCTTTCATATTTATTGTTTCACCGTCGTCCTGCATTCATGCTTCACAAATTCGCTTGTTTCTCGTCTAAACACAAGGCAATTGGCTAGCTGTTGCTGCTCCCTAGCGGTATGAGAGGGTACTACACGATTACTTTGTGGGCGATAGACTGCACAGGCATACAAATTGGATAATTTCCCGCGGCACACCTGACAATGTCTTGCGGCACACTGGTGTGCCGCGGCACAGGGGTTGAAAAACACTGCATAAAACAACCAGAGTCACTAGTCCCCAAGATCCTATGGTGCGGCGGGGAGGGGGGGCACATGTGCGTCCACTCTCACACGTAGGAACCGTACAGCTTCCTGCTTCCACCTGATCTCAGGCATCTGTTGAAGAGATGTGTCCTGATTCGCAAACAGCCGCGCTACACCGTGTGACTGCAGAAGCAGCCACGGGATGACTGATGCTGGGGTAGGCGAGAGGTTAGGGGTATTCGAGGACCCCCCCCAAAAAGCAATGATAGGAAAGAGAAGGAAATGGTAGGTGTGTGTGAATTAAAACCCCAAAAAAAAGAAAGAAAGAAAGAAGCACCATTCAAGTCTCCATGGAGGTAGCCTACATAGCTGGCAGACAGAGCGGTGGGAGGGAGTAAAGGAGGACTGCTGGGTGGGGTCTGTGTATGAAAGAGATGAGAAAGACACAGATAGCGGAGGGAGGAAGAGCAATAAAGATGGAGCAGATGGAGACGAGGGCGGTGGGGCACAAGGCAAGGCGAAGCCGGAGCAGCAAGATTGTCTGTGAGAAAAGTGTTTACTCTTGAAAATGCATGAGGGGAGCATGAAGGGGGGAGAGGGGGGGTTCAAACAGCTGGAGGGAAGAAAAATGAATAATACAGAGGAGGAGGGTTGGGGGGGGGATAATGGAAGCCGCAGCAAAGGGATGGTGCGGGTTAGCTTTGGCAGATCAATCCTATCGACGGCTCCGTTGTTACTGCCTAATTCCAATGATGGCGCTCCAGTTATGGATGAGCAACGATGAAGAGACGCGTGTCAAGGCCAAGGAGAGAAGGCTAGCTGTACAGCGACGCTTAAAGAGGCAACGACGGAGCAAGAGGAAGGAAGGGTGGTGGGGAATAAAAGCCTAATCGCCCGAATGTCACTATTGCCCATCTGTCTGTTCCCCTCCTATGCCAACTTTGGCAAAGTTTCTGAGCGGCTGAATTGATTGCACGGTTGACTCCCACTCGCACAGAAATATTCCGCCCGCCCTCTGGGCAAACGCGTGGCGCTTTCTAATTTTCAAATCCTGCGACCCCCCCCCCCCCCCCCCTCGCTCTAAACGTCTCTCTCACCCGCAGAGTGAATTCTTTTCCATCCCTCGTAATTTGAGAGCTAGCTGAGTCAGACACACTTGAAGCAATCTCCTCACGGCTGCCGTGTGTGTGTGTGCACAACCAAGTGAGATGGCGAATTGGAAACGAGACCTTGAAGTCCATCGGTTGAGGCTAATCACTTGCATTTATGTGTTTATGTAACATGCTCCAACTATGGCGCTACAAACCCCGTCATCTTCAAGGCAGTTTAAGCGTGGTTGAGAGCAGAACGGTAGTTAAACAGCAACGCGAAACTCACAGTCCATTGGGAAAGCAAGAAGAAGATGTAAGACGAAAGTGAGATGAAGCAACAAACTCGAGGTTATTTAAAAAGGAAAAAAATAAAAAAAAAGACTGCAGGGCACCTTATTGTCGAAAATGTATCTATTCATGGAACTGCGGTGGGCACTTCGAATGAGAATTGGCCTGCAATTGGCGGATGACTGGTCTTGTACTTGCCAGTGAGCCTCAAGGCAATATGGATGACCGGATGCCATTTCATGCTTGGCAAATGACTCAGAATTTCACAAAATGTTTCAAATTGAACAAAAACTAAAAATAAAAACAGGGCAAAACAAAGCAAACGGGTATCTTCTGATCTCGAAGTATTCATTTCATAAACAGAGACTTTCGGGCATGTGTTATAGGTAAGATTAGCTGGCGATCGACTTTCACAATGACTTCTTGTATTTCGCCATAAATTCAAGTGTTACTATTTGATCTCGCAAGCAGATTGATTGCATTGTTTTTACATGGAGGAAATGTATAAAAATGATTTAATTCCGGCGGAAATTTGTAATTGGAGTGCTGACGTTTGCAACTCGCATTTGCTGTAAAGTTCAAAGTCGGAATGGTTTGAATCAGTCAACAATTGTGGAAGTTAGAAGTAACCAAAAATGTTTTAACGTTTGGCTTTTATTTTGAATTTTTCAAAAACTTTGGGTCTCTTCCTGTTCATGTTGGGACGCACTGGCCGTATCTCAGTTTGGAGAAGGCAGAGTATGGTCTTGTGAACTCGCCAAGTACCCTCTTCCAAAAACGGTACGCAAAAACGTTCTTCCTCAGAATGAGAGTCTCATAAATTGGAACGATTGTGTATTTCTTACTCGCCCCCCCCCCGACGTATTTCTGTGATATCAGCATGACATTTTTTCCAAGCAAAGCATCTTTGTTTTAAGCTCGCTGACAAAGAGAAAATAGGGGTATTCCATGGGTTTTTGATTTATTTGCAATTGGAGCAGTACTTGGGCACCGACTGACGATGAGCTCACAAGGACGTAAGAATGGACAAAAAAAATGAAATAAAATAAAAAATGGAAATTTCGGATTGATTTTGGAGCACTTTCTGGTCATTTTGGGGGAATGTTGGCTCCTGTTCTGTTCATTTTGTAGATTCTAAATTGCAGATTGTATTCACAGTCTGCTACCTCAAAAAATGGCAACACCTGCCGCAACACCTTAAAAAAATAAAATAAAAATATAAAAGCGTGGTGAGTTTTGAGGCAGCTATGTTTACTTGTTTTAAGAAATCTTGCTTGAATGTTTTGTTGATTTTGGGGCGGGGTGCAGGCATAGAGTACAGAAATGTGGTTAAATGGCGACCCTAATTCATTCAGGCCTGAATGTGAATGGTTTGTGCCCTGCGATTAACTGGGGACTCGTCAAGAATGAATCAATCCCACTTCTCGTCCAGTGTCAGGAAAAGTTTAAGACAGACAGATGGATAGAAGCTTTTTCAAGAGACCCCAAAATAACTCACTCTCTTTCTCCTAATTACAGTCGTGAAAGGGGACAGGAGAAAAGTGAGCATTGGGCTCATCTCGAAGGCAAATTTATATGGACGCGTTTGAAAAGAAATTCGAAAACAAATGTTATACTGTGAGACAATCTGTCACATGAGCACGAAACCTAACCGGAGACGTCACAACATTTCGTGCTGCTGAAGCCATGAGCGGTACTCAGCGCCTTGCTTCATTCCTGACGCGCCGCTGAAGCAATTAGGCCTTCGACACTCGAAAGAGGGAAAAACATGTTCACAGAAACAGCCGTTTAATTGGGCTGTTGTGAAAAAAAACTCAAATGGGAAAGATTCAATGCCGCAATGCACCGTGGGTGGTATGGCGACGGGTCTAGTCTAGATAAGCGTGTGTGGCGAGGAGATCCGTGTACAATAGTACAAAGGCTGCTTGAGGAGAGTCTCATTACACACTTAAGAGAATAAGATAATGGGGGGGGGGGGGGGGGCTTTTTAGATGGCGACGTGGGTGTCTAAAGGCAGAGAAAGCCTGAAACGGGGCTCTGCGCTCGATTGAAAATTATCTCTCGTGCTTGCATCCCTCCCGCAATACGACACGGCGGATTCGGCACATCGCCTGGTTGGCTTGTTGCGTCCATTGTAGCTCGACCTCAAACAGAAGAATTCATAGGGGGGCTTTTCAGGGGTGGCGGGAGCAGCTGAACAATTTGCAGTTGCGTGAATCAGATAAGCCCAAAATAAATGCGGGCGGTTCGTCTGATAAATCACGGATGCAATTATGAAACAGTGCCCGTCGCTCGCTTTTGAAAAGACACTTTCATATTCAGTTCCTTCAAGTGGGCTCGATGAAGGAATGAACGAGCACAGTCGAAACATCTGGACATCTTTCAAACCTGAAACCTGTTGTGACAGGCGCTCGAAGGAAGTATTTCGGCTCATACTTTTTTTTTTTTAATTCGATTATTCTTCAGAGACCATTTCTGAGCATATCATTTTTGAAGGAAAAGTACACCCATTAGTACTTTTTTAAAAATGAATGAATCAAACATGGATCAAAGTGGAACCCCAAGTCACTTTGGACAATTCTATGCTTCAGATAGTGGGAACAGTGTGGGGAAATCCTTTGCTGTTCCAAATGCACAAAGCAAGGAACTCTGCATTACTGACCTCTGATTCTCACAAATGGACAGAAAAAAAAATCTCCACCACTCAGAGAATGTCTTCTCAGATGAGTGGAGAGTCAACATGTTCTTCCATTTTCAGAAAGTAATGGCCAGGTGTCCCGATACTTTTGCCCATATGTGCTGTCACCTTATGCAGGTCTGAAGAGAAGACGTTTGGATTATCCCCAAAGGTCACACTTGACATGTTATTGAAAGAAAAGTCATTGTGTCGATAATGAGGTTTTGCGGACGGGCGAGCCGGCCCTGACTTGCGTTACTTGAACATTGCTCTCAAATAAGATGGCCGAACAACAAAAAGAAAAAGCTCTTTCACCGCGTTTCAAGCTCCGGCCCCGTTCAACTCCTTCCGCATTGCTCCATGTCTCAGTCTAGCTCAACCCGGCCGTCCTTCTCTCACCAACTCCTTTCTCGCTTATCACAACTCTCATTGCTGCGCCGGAGGGCTGAACAATTAATCAAATTCAAATCGGCACTGTAATGAAGATGAAAGCCATTTTCCAAATTTCCAAGGCTGCGATTTGGGGAAGGAAAAGGGCTTGATTTAAGGTCGGTCGGCATACAGGTAGAAAAAATAATAATTGCATATTAAATGTCAATCATAATATCAAGGGGGAAAAACAAATATCACAATGATATAATTTCTCTAAATTGTTCAGACGTACTATAAAAAATAGAGAGCGAAGCGAAAGAGAGACCCGAGTTTAAGGATCATGGGAGCCCAAGCGAGACTTGAACACTTGCACGCCTCGAGTGCCCACTGACCTCCGTCCTTCAAATCTGGAAATCACCGGCAACTTTTCGGAGGGGTTTTATGATTATAATAGCAAGACTGCGGCGTTCAGTGGCGTAGTTTATCACACTGGGATTATGGGCGGCGTGTTTTATCGACCGACTCTAGATCCCCTACATGCATCAAACATTCCCAGTCTGCATTGCATCAAAATGAATTCTTGTTTATTTAAGTAATCCTTTCCGACCAAACAAATACAAGACGGGTAATAAACATATCGCCCTTGATATGCTTTGCCCTGTTTTGCTGATAAAACTGAACAACATGTCACTGCCACAACGGGGAAAGCACTAACGCTCCATGAATGCCGCTTGCATTCAAGAAGACGGAGCTCATTTGTTATATCGTTACAGCGAGCCATTAATGACGCCCACCCGCCTTCGACTACACACACATTTCAATCATAATAGCTGATTCCATAATGGCTCGCCAAGACGCCATTCTTCTGAAAAATGTCGCTCAATGTACATTGCCTGGACAACCGCTGGTCTCCGAAAAAATCCTAAGAGGTCCATGAGTTCATTTTCTTTTGTCCTTCACTTCCTTTTTTTTTTTGCCCCCTCCCCGACCCCATCTTTAATTCTCACTGCTTTTGTTTTGTTACATCACTCGATGACATATTCAGTTGACTTGAGAGCCACTGATTTGGTGGCAGGTAACTCAACTCACTTCACAATAAGCAGCAGTTCGGCAGATAACAATATTCTTGGGGAGGAAAAAAGAGGCCTTGAAGCGGTTTATTGCCACTCTGATCTGAAGGTTGCTGTCAAACTAAATAAAAATAAAGAAAATAACACACTGTGCATTTAAAACAATTACATAGCCTCCATAAGCTGAATGCGAACATACAATGGGAAAGACTAAATGGCACACGGGCCAACAATTTGCATCTGTCATTCTTTCAGCAACAAATATCTGAACACAAACGGTGTAGCAACACATGTACACATAATAAATCAGTAATCAGAAGCATAGATCCTTTCTCTTTTCACAACTTATAATGCTGCCATACTGAGAAGCCGAGAGAAGAGGTGATCCACCAGTACAGTACATCCGGATATCTGTCTTATAATAATATATAACTGCTTCTGGTCAAATAGGGGACGTCTCAAAGGCACCTTATGGTGATATTGATAAGAGCAGTGAACGAAGGTAGGCAATGAGAGCAACTGACCAGCATCTCCTTCAAGGCTGTGATCAAGCAGTGCCCTACTTTTGGTAGCATGTTAGTTTACGTGCGTGGGCATCTCATTACTCACGCGTCAACATCAGGCAGCAGATCCAACTTGCTGGGGAAAATCTCGGACAAAAGAACTCGAGTAAAGCTCCTGCCCAGCGACTGCAGCCTTGATTCCAGGTGCTACAGAGAGAACAGAGTTAGGAGTGCGCCGAATCTGTCATCCTCGTATCAAAACATGATTTTCTCACTGGGTTGCCACAACAAGCCAACTTATTTGCAGCCAACCAATATAAAGACACTTCAACCAAGCACAGGTTTTTGTTCAAAGGCCTTGCCAGTTGGACTCATTTTCTGTCAGGCACAATCCAGAGATGCAAGCTCCGCACAAAGCTCGGCTCAAGTTGGATTCCTCAAAATTTAAAAGGCACACCTTTGTCTTGTCCAAAGTAAGCAACTGTACCGAATTCAGCAACAGTACCTAAGTGGGGTGGCCCAGAGCAAAAGGTGGAAAGGTTCCACAATCAATTGATCTTTCGATGCTAATATATACGAAGAACAAGTGTTGGAAGTACATCGATGCCGAGAAGATATTTAAAACTCCCATACATGTTAGATTAGTGAGACTGTGTTTCTGTCCATGAGAATAACTTGAATTCAAGAAGGAAAAAAAAAAGATATATCAGCCCATACTTAAAACATTATCTGGCACCTCACTTCTTAATCTCGACAGATCAATATGGCAGAGAAGTTCAGCCTTTGTAAATCCTCCTTCAATCCTCCTCCTCGTTAATGCTACAGACTACCGCCATATGTCTTTGAACGTATACTGATGACATTTATATGGGCCTCACGTAATAGATTAGCATATGCTCTTAAGCAAATCATACGGTGGGTGCCAAGCCTGGTCTTGGGAGTATCTCAACCATGAAGGTTCCAGATACCATCAAGTCATGCAAAGCTTGATCATGGGAGCGTCATTTAAAGGGGGTATTAGAGCAGAGAGACACGGAAAACACGCGGGCGAGAAATCCTGACGATCAGTTGACAACGACTGACCTGCATGAAATCTTCGCATATATATTGAATCAGAATATGCCGACATAACATTTTGCACAAATGTTTTGGTTTTTTTTAATGTGTTTTTTTACTGTTAATAATGAACTGAAGAGGATAAAATGTCTTTCATATTCATGGTTCATTTGCCTTTATTTTAGCATATGATCACAACTGATTAACTTATTGCTTGTGTATGTTAAATATATATATATATATATATATATATATATATATATATATATATATATATATATATATATATTTTTTTTTTTTTTTTTTTAAAAGAGGAGTTTGAAAAAAAAATTCCAAATTAAATCTGACATTATCCATCCATTTTCCGATCCGCTTATGCTCACAAGGGTCGCGGCGCGTGCTGGAGCCCATCCCAGCTGTCCTCGGGCAGTAGGTGGGGGACACCCTGAACTGGCCGCCAGCCAATCGCAGGGCACACAGACGAAAAAACATACACGCTCACACTCACACCTCGATGGACAATTTAAAGTGTTCCATTAACCTGCCACGCATGTTTTTGGAATGTGGGAGGAAACCGGAGTACCCGGAGAAAAACCCACGCAGGCACGTGGAGAACATGCAAACTCCACAAAGGAAGGCCGGAGCAGGAATCGAACCCTTCACCTCTGCACTGTGAGGCCGACACGCTAACCATCTCGACCACCGGGTCGCCCCATCCAGTAGTAATTATTTTTTCCTTTATGTGTCATCCAATGTTTAAAAATAACGGTGACTTTTCTAGTATGAAGATTTGCCGTTGCTGGAAACTTGCCTGACTAAAAATGTCAAATTGAAAAATATTGCAGACTGTTGCACGGCAGGCCTAAGGACAAAAACACTGCTGAAACGAAAACACACACAGACACCCACGCGCACACTCACCTCCAGAACTTTTGGGTTTCCCTGACGGCCCAGCGTGCCCAAAATGAGCCCCCATCTCTGGGCTGAGCGAGCCTTGTTGATGGCCTCAAGCCTCAGGGCACGCATGGCCTTGTGGTCGTAGTACTCCCTGGAAAAGACTTTACTGTAGGGGTCGTACCTGCACACAGAAAAATAACACATACGCTCTCCTAATCGTCATCGTCACAAGCAATCTAAGGGACTATTGTTCGGGTATCTATCACAAGGACCGAAATGCAAAACGAGATTAAAAAATCCAATCATGAAAACACATCAAGTGTGACAGCAGTTGGTGTCAACTCGAGCTACTTCAGAGTATCTAATCTGCTTTACTTGGATCCAGGGACGTCGCGCGCCGTTGAGATTAGAATCGTGTTTGTGGTTGAGACCGGTGAGCTGTGCAGCTGTGCATATACCGACAACATTATTTCACTTTGCATATCAACAACAGGTCATCAAAACCATATTTGCGCCTCATCCTGCGTTATCAGGACACGGCACTAAAGCAAGCGATCACAGTTTTGAGTGATACTGTCAGAGAAATCAATTCACCGATATGTTTATAACAGCGGTTTTGGAATAGGGAATACTGCATAGTTTGATGATCATCTTAAAATGATGAAAAAGCACACAAATTGAACAGGACTTGTGCCTGGTTCACGTTGAAGTACCTGCTTTTACTCCTTTTGACTACTATATATTTCATTTTTCAAATATTTTCATCAGACATATGACACACAGGGTTATAAGACGCATTGTATGTTAAAACATTTTTTCTAATTGTACCGTGTGTTGATTTGAGAGACGTAGCAGTATTACGCGAGGTTGAGACCGGACACCAAATTATGCCGCGCGTCTCACTTACTTTTTGTTTAGCAGTGAAACGGGAAAAAAAAAAACAGTGGGTGTTATGACTTTGGCTAATGCTACATGCTATCATGGTAGACAGTTAAACAGCTGTAAGCAAGTCAGCATACTCAACCATTATCCAAACTTTTTTTTGTTCGGCCCCAGTAATTGTTGGAAGCTGGCTGTGTCGTTTATTTCATGGCGGTCATGCCACCAGAAAAGCTCAGCTTGCTCTGGGTCTATGCAGCGACTGCAGCATTCGCCTATCAGGACTATATTTCCCATTATTCTTAGACCAGGAAGCAGTTCTCATTTCAGTATGACGAAAACAAACACATGCTAGCGATATTCGACATGGATGAGAATGCTACAATAAGAGAAATTAATTTGAATTAAAGATGAAAAACTGAAACACCGATATCTACACTTAAGTGGCCCGGATTACACAGTCGATTTCTGAGAAAATTAAAGGAGTTAATGTGGCCCTCATGGTAAAAAAATAAATAAATAAATAAACAGTAACAGCAACACATTATTCCTAAATTCAAGCTTGAAGAACACACACGGATCATTTACCCTACCTGTAGGCAGGCAAATCTGGATTTGCGATCATGATAGACTCCAGGTGAAATCTTCCATCTCCCAAATAGCTAAAGAAACAAAAAGATCACTCTTTAGAGAAATGACGAGAGAAAATCAGGAGAAAGCAATTTGTGCAAATGTAAATTCAATCAGCAATTTCAATCTATCGCTCCCTTCCCCGTAGGCCACCTTGTAACAGAAGTCTTAAGACCCAGCAGTTTTCGGGCCCTGAGGCTAACGTGGAGGATCAGCCCAGCTCCGCTGTTTGGGGAACATGACCCCCAACGATTGGAGCATGCTGTTTACAGAGAATGCAAGGCCTTTCAATTAACCCTTGGCCTTCTACTGGGGATTCAGCAGACTCCGAGCGTAGGCAGTGTGTACAAACAGAAAGAACAGCGAGGCATGGAGGTGCTTGACAACACTAGGCAAGGCACATCTATTTATATACCACAGTTCTCTCCAGAGAAACCAGGAACTGCTTCACTTAGCATATAGAAATGGCAATATAAAAAAAAAAAAAAGTAGTAAAAACAAAAACAACAAACGCAAAGCCCCAGAAGAAAATGCTAATTACACGACGGAAGTGCAGAGGGGGGATGTTGCTAACCCGAGAGCTTTCTTTCCTTTGACATACTGACATGGGTTTCAGTTATTGCCTCCCTAGAGTTGGAGGAGTTGGTCCACTCTGTCCATGGGTTGACATTTATTTATGCGCCCACAAACTGTAGAGTGGTCAAAGAATATGTTTGGAGGAAGCATTTGTGAAGGCAGAGTTTCACAATGCAACAGGGTTTGGACAAGGATTGAACACTGAGAAAGACCAATGCTCCCTCTCATGACTGTACACTGTGTAAAGCATTATTATTATTATTATTATCTGGCAAAGTGCATTTCATGTACAATTCCCTGATGGCACTCACAAAGAATGGCAACCTAGACGGCATTTTAAAATGGTACGCGTGAGCTACGATAGTGAACAGGCTGCAAAAGTGTGTTGCATGCATCTGCGTCAGGTCTGCCACTAAGGTAGGCAGTGATATCCTTTTCACAGGCTCAAAAACTCTTGTGCCTACTTTATTTTTCAGTTTCATTTATCTTAGGGGCCGTTATGGCCGATGCTCATCATGGCATGCGTGTGTACCTGCGCGGTAACGGGTCTATCGCGGGAGGTGGGAGGTTGGTTGATTGAAAAATAGATCTTCAGTCAAAAAAGTTTGGGCACTGCTGGTGTACAGGTGCAATTACGCTCAGTAATTGTTAAATATTTATAGCTCCCGGTAAAGAGCTGTTGATACTTTTCCGGGTACTCTACATGGAAACATGTTTCGCCAAGATATATATATTTTTGAGTGTGTGTGTGTGTGCCTGTGTGTGTGTGTGTGTGTGCGTGCGTGCGTTACATCACATAGACGATTGTACTCCTGCGGTCTCTCTGTTGCACCACTTTGCTTGAAAGGATTCAAGGCCATTCCATGATTAGACTGTGAACAATAAGACAGCCGCACTTGTGCGGCGAAGTCCTCATGTCTCGCTCGCTTTCAAAGGCTGCTTTTTGGAAAACCTCGCTCTCCCGATCACAGCCCCACCATCAATAATGAATTCTTCTTATTAAGTGTGCTCTTAGTATAACATTAGTCGCTGTTATGTTATGCAACAGTCCCAACCTTTGCATGCACATATGCATACAGTAGTGGTCCATTAGCAGCGAGAGTATGAGCAAAGGAGTGCAAGTGAATTCAGCAATTATACATTAATTTTAGAGCAAGGATAGTAACAGAAAAATAACGCACAATAACGCACAGATCGACATTCTACAAATAGGGGCTGAAATTGACCAAATTAATAATTGATCTAAAACAAACATACTGCAATAAAGAAGGAAAATCAGTCACTGATTCATTTCTGTGGTCAAACCAAATTTTGCAGGTGTGAGCGTGAACAGAAAGAGAGCGAGGCAGTGGGAACGTTCGAGACAACAGAGTGCACCAAATCTCAGACAAAGCAATCGATTCTCCGTCTCATCACAGCCCGACACACATCAAAGCAAAGGCCCATTGGATTAGTAGGTGAAGAGAACTTTTTTTTTCCCCCTCGCACGCCCAAAGACACGTGGGCAAGCACATCCTGACGCACATGCGCTTCGACGCACACCTTTGTAGCTAACCCCCCGTGGAGCCTGGCTTATGCATATAGAGCCAAGCTCAGCCCGGTCCCATCAATTTTATGTTATGCTCCGGGATGTTTTAAAATCACATTGGGCTGACAAGTGATGCACCTTGCCATTATTTCATCTGAGAGAATGACCTGTGATATGGCTGGGCGGCAAACAGCACTGGGGAAGGGGATGTGTCCATGCACACAGTGAACTGCTGGCTCCAAAAGTGAAAATGCTTTCTTTGTTTTTATGGATGCTTGCTTCTCTACCCACCCAGCACACTGGGCTCTGCTCTGGAGCTAAAGGCTAATGCTAAGATGGGCAATATGGCTGAGCAATAAGCCCTGAAGCAACAGATATTTGAAACAAACAATCCAGCAACACATGTAGAAAGACAATAGAATGTAGACCAGTGGTTCTTAGAGGTACCCAGTTAATATGCACATTCACCGAACCCGTCATTCGTGATAAATAAATATATATATGTGTTTTTACAAATTCAAGCTATTACAAAACGCATTGATTCAAAACAGAAAAAGGTTGATACAATTTCAAGGGATACGTTTTTTTTTTAATTGAACGACGTACTATCATGACAGTCATACGTTGACAAGAAGCGAAATAAATTTCTCGCAGCACTGATTCGACAAGCAATGTCATGTGATCATCTGCAGCCACTGATGGCCAAGCGGGCGCGTCATAACTAATTGACATGTTGAGTTGGGTGTGTCTTAACCTCCGTGGCAGAGGCTCAGTCGAACTCCTGAGACCGATTCACCGAACCCCTGGGGTTCGGTCGAACCCAGGTTAAGAACCACTGCTGTAGACGTTCTCAGCCATACACTGTGCGTTATTTTCACAACCATACGGCGCACCATAACAAAAGGCATCGTGCCAATTACGGGTGCTATTTCTGTATTTAACACATACACAAGACAGATTGTATTACTAGACCCAGACATGGTAAAACGTACGCTAGCATAAAAAAAACACGGTAGCACGCATGCACACGAGCATATGTTTTTATGGACGTATTTAACAATGTACTCATATTGTTTTTTTTTCATCAATCCTCATCCTCAAATGTATCAAAGTCGTAATCTTCGTTATTCGAAATGGACAGCTGGGCAAGTTGTCCAAATGAAATGGCCTTTCACCTCTCTCCAGGTGGCCAAGGCGTACATACCACGTTGAGCAGCGCAACGTGCATTGATTGAATGACAAAGTGTGACAAAAACAGTTGACTTTGTTTTAATTCTATATAATTATGTCATCAATTTATATTTTCGTGAGGTATGATATGCTATAAAAGTGCGGTCATCATTGTAACAAAAGTCAGACTTGCCATTGGCCAGCCAGTATGCAAGGCAAAAACTCAATTTCTTGACAAAAGCAAGTCAAAAACATGTTATTAAGACTTAAAACTGTTTTAAATTGTGGGGAGGGGGAAAAAAAATAAAATTACAAAAACGTCACGTATCCTTGTGGTCGTTGAAGGTCATTTATTACCAGGAATTTAAAAAAAAAAGAAAATTTGAAAATTTGATGTGGGCTGCAACAGTGCAGCCCACATCAAATTTTATTTTAAGCTTTGCCTGCTTTTGGCCGCTCATAAAATAGGCTTGCTATGACTGCTGTGATGTCATGCTGATTATTCCTCGGCTAACAAGGCCATGTCCATGGTGACGAGTGTAAGGGGAGTGTAGGAGAGGAATGCTATCTTTGGTTATCCAGATATATATGCTGACGGACGGGGGCGAAAAGAATGTGGAGGCGAAACCAGATTTCTTACATTATGGCGTTGACGTTGCGGTCCAAGCGAGGAGAGGTGCAGCCCAAAATTTCTCCGGGTGAGAGAGGTCGACACTGTGGCACCAGCACGTCGTACTCTGGCTTGAGGGCTGCACTCACAGCCTGTGTAGCACAAAGAAAAGACAGATGAGAGCATTCCCACAAAAAAAAAACAACAACAACAACAAAAAACAGTGATGTTTTTCTTTTGCTCGGCCTCTAACCTCGCACCACTCCGCTGGGAACATTTGCAAGGCTGAACATTTTCATCTCTCAATGTCCTTGCACAATAATGTTGGACTACGTGACGCCATCGCTTTTTCATTAGCGTGCACATTCCCGTTTAATGCTGCGCTTGGTTTTATGCGATGACATATTCATCAAGTCACCACGCTTGCAGGCATTTTTCATATTCCTTCGCACACGCCGGCGGGCTTTTATCATTGTTCATCGAAGCCCCTGATTGCCTTGTTTTGTGCACATATTTTGTCAGGTTTTTGCAGTTGACACTCGCCCTCCCCACAAACATTTTCCTCTTTGTGTTCCATACACGAGAAAGAGAGAAAAAAAATAGAGCAAGCGGCAGAGTGAAGGCAAAAGCGGGCAAGGTGGGATATTTATGCAAATTATACAGGGGTATGAATGTCGGGATTAAAATAGGGCAGTGATGCAAAAGGCAGAGAAAGAGGTCAGAAAAAAATTGCACTGGAGTTGTGATCCCAAAGCCATCCTCTCTCGGTCATGAACAACTTCGCTGCTCTCCGTCACAGGGCTGTCAACTTGATTTGAAACGCGACTGCGTCACGGAATAAATCGCCTCTTCTCAGGCGCTTCGACTGTATATTAATTGAGGCAACGTGAGGGGAGATCCAAATTAGCTCCAGCGCGTGGAGGATGACGGATGAATTGAACGATTACAAGCGAATTGAAGGCAGTCAACAGGGAGTGAGGGTGAACTCTGAGCTTCTGCCGCCCATTCTGCGGGACCTCTTTGGCAGCCTACACAGCGCGAGTTGGAGGCGAAGTTCATGCGGTGCAGCTAAATACACATGCGGGCGCTTTCAAATATATGAAGGGAAAAAAAAAGGACATACATGGCAGAGCCTAGTTTAAGATTAACAGCAATTACGTTAGCAGCAACCTTGAGCGTTTGTTCGAAGCATTAAAGCTGAATTTTAGAACCAAGGTGAATAAAGCTAAATACATTTTAGAGCTTATGCCAGCAAGGCGGTAAGCGGGTTTCATAGTTCACGCCAGCCTTCATATCCAAAATAACTTCTAATAAGATATTAGCAAACGCACATATGAACTGAACTTGCCGCTTTTTCATGACAAAAATAATTAAAAATCACAATATTTATGAGTATTATGAATTAAATGGAAAACGTACTGATTGCATCATTGGTTTCTACCTACTTTTACTAGTTTTAGTAGAAACTCATACATAGGGCAGGAGACTTTATAAAAAAAGACTGAAAAAGTGCAGCACTACACTGACTATTTTTGGTGAGAAGTGCTTTCCTACTCGTATTCCCCTCAAGGTGCTCCTGTAACATGCTGCTCACAGGAAGAATGGCGTCAAGTCAGAATCACCGGCATTCACCCATTGAAGATTGAGCACCTTCTCACTTTTCTATACACCTCACATTGCGTACCAAATACCCGTCATTTGTTTTGAAAAAAAAATACTCCGTTTTGATTTTAATTGGTAATTTCTTTTTCCAAGTGCTTTTGCAAAATCCAAATTCTTTCTGTGGGTTTTTCTTCCCCGAACAAAGGGGTTACCAACAATTTTCTCCCAAGATGAGAGAAACCCTCGAGGCCCAATCCTGCCTAGATGGGCTGCTGCAGAAATCAAGAATTCCGAGCTGGCTTGTGCCTTTCAGTATAAAGAGGTTTAGCCCAGGGACTTGGGCACCGGCAGTGTGTTATTAAATTACCTTTTCCATTTAAACAAACCTGTTGATGTTTAATTGTTAAGAGCCTTGTTGGAATAAAATGTCTTCCCAGGATAAAGATTTCATTGTGCAAAACACACACGCTTATTAGCCTCAAGACGCTTCATTAGTTTGATCTTTGAAGCTGAGCATATATAGTCCATTCGCATTCTACCTGACACCGCGAGTTAACCGACTGTGATGGAAAGTCAAAGTGAAGCACTGAAGTGCTAAAGCCGCGACCTGACTTGCATACGCCGTATATTCCGGGTGTTGTTGATAAATGTAGACCCGGGAGGTGTCGGTGAGGGGCGTTTCAAACTGTTGCTGACTGCCAAAAGCAATCAAGCCGGCGACGTTTTGGCCAGTTATGCTAAACGGTACACAAACAAAGGAAAATGTCTTTTGTGTGCCCTGAGCTGTGCTGAAAACTAAAAGAACAGGCACCCGACACACACACAACGTAAAACATGTTCGGGATACATTTTCAGAATGAAGCGAAAACGCACCACCGTCGACCGCCGCTATTGGTGCATAAAGGGGAACGTGAAAAAAATTGCATATAAATGACGCCCATGGACATGCGTTTTGGGAAAAAAATTTCAACCATTCAATATACAATGTGAACTGTGAATAAGGAGGGGTTTACTGGATAACCTTAACAGGTAAACTTAATTTGACCTCAAAACTTATTCATAAACATGTCCAGTGGTTTCGTGTTTTGGCACAATTCACTGTCCTTTAACAAGGAGTTGAACTGCAAAATACTCAAAAGGTGACTGACCCATGAAATAACAATGGCCATACATATTCTACTTCAAGATGGCGCCGCAAAAGTGGCTGCCTTTACAGCAGCTCCTATCTATACTTTTTGTTCTTCTACTTTCTTCCTTTCATAACTTTGCTGCTGTAAATTGGGAATTTCTCCTTTGTGAGACGACTAAAGATTTTCTTATTCTTTATTCTTATTCAACTTGAGTTGGTGTTTTAATTCACACGGACGAACTCTTAGAGAGTGACAGTGTTATCAGCGGGTTGATATTGAGAGACCGGAAGAATGACAGAAAGGCAAAGAAGTGAACGTCCGCGAAAATATACATAACCATCTGTTGTCAATTTCTTCAGTTCATCTGTCAAGGTTAGAGTGCATATTAGCGCCATCATGAAATTTCACTTGAAAGCTAAATGTGCATTTCCAGAAAAGGGCTCTGCGTTTAGGGGGAAAAAAAATAAGCCAGCCAACAAAACTTCAAACTTGGCAGAAATTCCTCTGATCAGCACCTGTCAATCATGCCTTGTTCCTGCCGCACTAAAAGACTTGAAATCATCCCCGTTGCTAAGGAGTGTAGTTCAAATCTAAATCTGGCTTGAAGCAGGCTTTTTTTGCGGTCTATGCCAAGCTGTAAAAGAGTGACGCGGCTACTATTCAGAACAGAAACGGACTTTAAGAACGACACTGCACAATCCGGTGGAGGACTGAAACCCTTGTCACATGCCCGTCCCCAGCATGAAGCCAATCCACTTGCCAGTGGAGGCATACTAAACAGGAAGCGACTCAAATCCTCCCGCAACAGAAGCTGCATGTGATGCCATGCCAGTGCTCCATCATCACCTGCAGTGCAGCCACAAACTGAATGGTGCTGACGAGCGCCAGCGACTGTCCGGGAGGGAAGTTGAACTTAACCGTGTCCAGGAAGTGCGCGTTGTCCATCTGGATGTCCACAAACACGTAGAGCATCTTAATTCCCGCCGTGGCGTCGATGGGGACTGCGGAGACCAAGAGAAAAGAAACGCGGGTAAATAATTCAAGCGGCTGTGTCAGGTGAGGCCGTGGCACATGCACTATTGATGGCGCCTCAAAACATGAGAGCTTGGCACATGTTCATGAGTACATAGGCGCGCCCCTGCGATGTAGATGAACATCGCTCTGTGCCGTGTCAAACCGATGCAAGGGGCTTTATTATTTAGCTAAGGCAGAGATGCACATGTGATTAAAATTGATGTCATTAATTTCACAAGCCATTTGGGAAGCGGTCGTGCCTTTGAGGAGCTACATTAAAAATGCTCTTGGATGACTTGAACGCCGGACAAAGGAGGCCGGAGTCCAAGAAAACGGGAGGGGGAACATTATCGTCATCAGCACCGATCATCGCAATTAGTCTTGCTTGTGGGCCACAATGAATTTGCAGATGCGGAGCCAAGAGGCGTTTTGCTGTTACGACAGAGCCAACGGCCCATTATGTTGCATGTTGTATGAGTTGGTATTTAATGGCCCAGATTAGCGTAATGCGGGAGAGGGATGAGAACAAACTGTGAGAAAGGGGAAAGAAGACACGAAAGGGTTGTTGAGATATGGATCGCGACATGAGGACCGAAAGCAGCTGCGTTGGAAGCGAGGAAGGAGAAATTCTTACAAAAGAGGGTTTCTTACAAAATTGTTTCAGGGATGGTGAGTCGTGTCCACATGAAGGACGACAAGAGTTATAAAGCAAGCGAGCGCGTCTGAAGGTTGTCAGTTACTTGGCCACAGAGGTGATTTAGGACATGCGATTGGAGCGGGAAAAGTGATGGAATGGGAATTGGGATATCTTGCACGAACATCGCAGGACTTTCATATATCATGAGGGGGAAGGGGAGGGTGATTGGAGAACTTGAGTCGCATCGACAATGGAGCTTGAGGCAGCTGTCAATTGTTTATGGGCACTCTCAAAAGGTAAAGGGCAAACAATCGATTTGCGCTGAAATGAGGATGGCAACCGGCTTCTAAGACGTTACAATTAGAGACGCGGTCAATGGGATGGTAAGAACTCACTGACCTTATGACTGCGGTTATTGGGCCTGTAAAATGTGCCCGTTAACGTTAATTACTTTCTGGGATTGACCAAACGCCTCACCTTCAACTTGTCGTTTTTTTTTTTTTTAATACCGACCTCATCAGACAATTTTCAAGTTTAACTCAGTTAATTCTATGGCCATTGACATATGTTGCTTCTTAATCAGTGTTTGCCATACCAGATTACTTGTAGTCTATCAATTGCAAATTGTGGTGAGAGGATTATTGATGACTCGGATCTAGAAGCATCCATCTATCCATCCATTTTCTATAGCGCTTCTCCTCATCAGGCTGACCTTGGACTTTGGTGAAAACGTGGACCAGACCCTGGCTTTGTGTTCTTGGAACATGTGAAGTAAAACGGGTACACTCGGGGGTTATGACTGCCACGTCAAAGGACGTTCGAATTTCTCCATTGTGAGACAAATAAAGGTTTTCTTCTTTTTCTTCGAAAAGGGTCAACAGCAACTCAATGTGACTCCGAATGCTGACAACTGACAAGGACAACAAAGACGAAAGTAAATCATCCAAACAACTGAAAGTGAGAGAGTCATGCACGAGCGATGAATGACCAAAAGACAAGGAAAACAGCGGTCACAAAAGCACCCCGAGGTGGAGCAAAACCTTTTTTAAGCCAAACTTGATTGCACTGTGGAGGCCATTGAGAGTATGAGGAAGGAGATACGCGAGACTGGAGGACATCAAGTGAGGAAACAATTCGACAAAGTGTGCAAAAAACGACAACAATCTCGGACACTGTATTGCTTGACCTGCAAAAAATTACTGGTATTATGCATCTATCCATTTTCCGATCCGCTTATGCTCACAAGGGTCCCGGGGCGTGCTGGAGCCGATCCCAGCTGTCTTTGGGCAGTAGATGAGGGGCACCCTGAACTGGTTGCCAGGCAATCGCAGGGCACACATAAACGATCAACCATTCGTGCTCACACTCACACCTTGGGACAATTGAGAGTGTTCCATGAACATGTCATGCATGTTTTTTGTAACGTGAGTGGAAACCAGAGTACAGTCATACCTCGGTTTTCGACCATAATCCGTTCCAGAAGGCTGTTCGAAAACCGAAACTACGGTCTTTTAAAAAAAAGAAATCTTTCTTGAACACGTCTGCTCACAATGGAACACTACACGAGGAAGCGTCACTTCCTCGTGCAAGGAAGGCATCCGTTTTGCTCTGGTTGTCTGCCTTTACTCGATCTTCTTTTTAAATAACTCCCAAATGAACTCGTAATTTTGTTTCTTGGAACAGAGAGAAATTCAAAAAGTTAAACAGGTTTGGAGGAGGTTACCCTAATTGTTTATGAACTTGAACCAAATAGAGAAATTCTTCATAGTCATTCGTCACGCTAAACGAAACAGACAGCTTGCGGCGGTTGCACGTTGGACTCTGGTATGGAGAGGTGAACAGGCGCTGAACAGTCACACAACTGTTCATTGAAGAATTTGAATCTGAATGACAAATGGAGAGAGATAAAACCGTCAGGTTAATGCGCCTCACCGACTTACAAGTCAACAATTTTCTAATTACCTCATATTTACCACCTGATTGTGACTTTCTTTTGACCTGAAGCCATGTCATTGTTGATCCCCCGCCCCAAAAAATGCTTGACTCAGCCGTGTGGCATTTCTACCATAAATGGTTTGTTGATGAAATTTGTAAGCTAGGAAGGCAGAGGGCAATACACATTTTTAGAAGTCAACGCCGACTTCTGTATGTATCACGTGGGAGGTTTTCAAAGCCTTTTATGAGAAGACAGATAATTAATTTTAAGTCAAAGAAACATGGCGAGAAGAGATGACGATTGAAAATAAACATAAATAAATGCTCTACAATTTTTTTTATGATGAGGGGAAGAATCACAAAAACGGAAACAATCCGTAACTGTAAGAGCAAAGAACGAAACATTTTCTGCGCCAAGTGCCACTGCCAGTCTATTAAGACTACATTCTGATCAACAAGTTCAAGAGATACTTTACTAATTTGGCCATTTTCAGCAATAAAAAGTGAATATTTTGTCTCAAATGAATTTGATAACTTCATTTAACACATTTGATGTCATTTTCAGTCGACAGCAAGAGGCAAAATGCGGTTTTTAAAGGTGTTCATTGGACATGAAAGATGAAGGCTGATATTCGTGTAGACTCTCTGGTGTAAGACTCTTTCTGTGTGCTGTTTGTTTATGTTGGGGGGTTATTTATTTTTTGGTCTTTAGTAGGATAAAAATAATTCAGCGTTGAAATGTTCAGTGGTGGTTAAAAAAATAAATTGTACACGGCAACTAGAAACAAATAATTGTGTTGTTTCTCTAGAATCCTTCAAAACATTTGAATGCCCAACCTTCCCGTAAATAGTTTTTGTCATTCCAAAGAATGAACATTTTTGCGTTGTTTTCTCTTGAATGCATCTTGCTAAATTTGGTATTAGTTTTAGTTTGACAAGGACAAGTTGATTGGATTTATACTAGCTTCTCTTTGTGTTATTTCATATTGAGCATTGATTAAAAAAGGATGTGTCGTACGGATACAACAAATTCCATTTTGAGTTGTTTTTTTTTTTTTTAAGAATCTGAGTCTATAGCTGGAGGAGCTTCATGATGACAAACCACAAACGGCGACAGCAACAGACAAAAAGAAGAAACACCAGCGAGAACATGAAAGCGGAAGACCGTTCCTCTGTGAGGCGCAGCGGCTCCTTTTATCTCTCACAGGTGTCTGACACGAGATGCATGTGACGTCCTCATGGTTGCGTGGTGGGAAAGGTCAAGGCAAAATAAAAACACGATTCGTCACATGAATACGCACTGGCTTTCGTCAAGGTGGACGGAAAGGCCAAGCGGACATCCAAATCACAGAACAAACGACCTCGCCGGAAGCAGAGGGAGCAATTTTGCAATGGCACAGCCTGAGCTTTGAACTAAATCCCCGTCGAAAGCGATACCATTGCAATTACAGACAATGCGCAATGTTGATGGACTCCTTTTCCAAAAGACTGAGTGACTTGAGTCAATCCAAGCACCATGCCACTAGATCTTTTCAACAGAGCGGTAAAGGTTTCAGGTTTGAGAAATAGCTTGTATTTGGTGCAGTGTCTTTATAAGGGTGTATTCACTTTCTATACCAAGTGAAGCAAACAATATCAAACGCCCAACCAATGAATTATTTGCTGTGGATGCTCTCCCATCTTAAATGTAAACATATACCTGCATCAGTAAGGCATCTTCTCACGAATGGAGCGGATTAAAATTCCGCAGACTATCTCTGGTATTTGGGAGAGGCAGCAACGATCGATTTGGGCTTCCTAACTTTTCCGGTAAAAGACAGCGAGCTGCGCGGAGGGTGAAGGTCCGAGAGAAGGCGGAGGACACCTCTAATGTATGTTTCTCATTGATCCGCTGGGTCAATGCCATGTCTTGGCTCCAAAAGGTCCGATGTGCCTGCCGTACTGGAGCAGCAGATATCCTCGGACCAATGTTATGTTCCTGTCGATCGATACGTCTTTCGGTCAGCACCCAGCTTTCGTGTGGGTCGTGCCATTTGAGTGACAGTGATGGATGGGCGTTGTAACATTTTGATGAATTCTGTGACTTTGATTGCTGATTAATGTGTGTTGGGAAGCAATAGCAGCAAAACGGAATGCTGGCTTTTGTTTTGTATTCCTCACCCAGCTGCTAGGTAGCTGTGGATGTTGAGCAAAATGGGCTACATTTACCCAAGGTTCGGTTAATTACTTTTGACCCGACATATTGAGTTGATTATTGTAGTTTGGGGCTTAAGCTGGTTGCCATTAAGGATATTTTTTGTGATTGAGATGTGCAAAATTGGCAAAGGTGTCTCTATGAAATTGTCTAAGTCACCTGCTTACGTTACAATTCAATGGATTTTTATGAAACATTTTCACAACAGCTGCAGCTGTAACAAAGCAATTTACAGAACATAAAATAACAGAATACAGTAATATAACATAACACATAAGAGATGGAGAGTCATGCAATCGCAACCCTAACACGTCTGCTACAAGCTCAATTTGAAAGTAAACAAGAAGCTCTAGCGTCTATTGATGAAAAAAAAGAGATTGGTTCACTTCTCCTGTCCCATGTAAATCCGCTTCAATTCCAAGCGCC
The DNA here is from genome assembly GCA_026261675.1 of Hippocampus mohnikei. NCBI lineage: Eukaryota > Metazoa > Chordata > Actinopteri > Syngnathiformes > Syngnathidae > Hippocampus > Hippocampus mohnikei. The sequence goes on along the minus strand of JAKGUB010000346.1, from coordinate 5,361,115 downwards.
TACTCTCAGGTCCAAATACGCATTCGCACTCCACATCAACGTTCCTCTCTTCTCATCGGCTCCACAAGCCATCCATCCAACCGCACCAACGCAGACTATCCGACAGTGCCGACATCTCAGCTGAACAAAACGGGGCTGTGAAAAATGCTGACCATTACGAATGCAAAAAAACACAAGCGCCCTGTTACTGTCAAGCGGCAAGAGTCAAGAAGCGCCGACATTCATCCCCCAAAATATTAGCACACCACGGTATACGCGTGCTGCCGGAGAAGGCGCATCCATCAAGGACAGACTCTTCTCCCTCGACGAATGTCGTGGATAAAACGCTGAAAAACAGTCCACAATTGATCCACACGAAGGCCAACAAACACAAGATGACGAAACAAAAGAGGAAAAAAAAACCCTACAAAAAAGCAGATAAGAACTCTCGCAGGCGGCTGACAACTATGGCGCCATTTTGAGAAGTTAATACAAAGGGGAAAAAGTCGCTGAAATATATGCTGATTTTAGTGTGTATTCTTTGATAATGTCTCCTAAGGTGATGGAAAAGCTGGTTTGCAGAGTGGGATGAATGTTTCACTTTGGGAAGGGGGTCGTTTCAGTGCCTTGTCTAGTTCTCGGGGTGTGCAAATCCTCATGAGCAGGTAGAGTGGTACAGATGATCCTCTCAGCATTCCTAACTGTCTGCAGCAGTCTGCTGTGATCGTGAACCCAGGACTGATTCAATAGGGCCGTTCACACGGGCAGATTTATTTCGGACTTACTGCGCAACTGCTCCTCTCGAGGGTTCATACGTGCAACTTTGTTCCGGCTTAGTGCCCGAAAACAGCTTGTTCCGGAGCAAATTTAAACCACCTCAGGAGGTGGTTTAAAATTTGCTCGGAACAAATGCTCGCTTCTTGAAGCAGTACCAAAGCAAATGTGCACGTATGAACGCGAACTGGGTTAAATTTGCTCCAGAGCAAATGCTCGCTATGGGAGTGGCCTCGCCACGCGTCAGAGGAGTCCATCCGGTACTTGCCAACATGCATCCTGGGTATTTTGCGCTTCAAAACATGGCGGGTCTTTTCTCTCTCTCCTGTGGTGTCTGATTATCGACCACATCGTTGATTTCTCCGGAGAAGAAGCCATTTTGTCACAAAGAAGGAGGGGAAATGGTACTTCCTTTTCCCCGCCTTCTTCTTTCTTTACGCATGCGCATGTTTTACTTCCGCATTCCTGTCGTTTTGTTCCGCAACAGGAACTGCCCGTGTGAAACCAAGTGGAGCTGTCCCGATCTGTTCTCGTGCTGTTGCGCTCAGCGGCTTTGTACGTGTGAACGCTCCACAAAATTTGTTCCAGTGCAAATTTATATCGCAACAAAATACTCCGGAGCAGCGCCGAAATAAATCTGCCCGTGTGAACAGGGCTAATGACTTGCAGAGAACTGTCTCAACAGCTTAGGCCGTACTTCGTCAGCAGCTGCAGAACATACATCCCCCTGCTGGATCTTTTCGAGGGTGGAGTTGATTTTCACCTCCCACTTCAGATCCTGAGAGACAGGACTGCCGAAATTGTCTCTTTCATGCAGCATTCTTTTTCTTGCAAGATACCGTTGCATCTTTTGTCTAATTGTTTGGCCTTTTCACCTTTCCTGAAGAAGCTCTCCAAAGATGGCTGTTTTGAACTCAACTTTATCAAGTGACTGACACAACCTGTTGGACTTGTGTGGAGTGGCACAGGCAGATTCACCTGATTTCCGAAGACACATGGACCCTTGCCAGTCACTGCCCGGTAGTTGGGGACCATTAAACGGTGGCACAATTCCCACGAGGAAAGAAGCATTCCACAAAACAGGAGCTCAGAACTTTCAGAAAGAGAGTCCCATCACATTTATTCAAACATATAAACACAGGCAAGACAAAAGACTCACCAAGACAACTATGGCCATAGTGCACCATGAAGTCGGCTCCCAAGGCTCGTGCGGTAAAGTCGTCCAGGCAGCACGCCCCGTACGTTACATCTCCCATCACGATGGTATCCGCCTCTGTGAACCTGCCGCAAACGCACACGTGAACACTAATTAGTCCAGCCCTGCAGAACCTACGCACCCCCGACTTGTGCCTGTCAACTGCAAATTGATTCTCGCGGCATGTGATAAGGAGGGAGTTGAATAAGATCAATTGCCGTTGACTTATGACGCGACATCAATGACCAATTTGCAGCATATCTGGAGCATTTTTCGAGCAGGCGTTGGCATGTGTGAGACACTGTGTCAACTGGTTAGAATCCACAAGTCCACTACATCAAGAGAGGCTCTTAGGTCGTATCACAATTTATTAAGATCCTGCTCATCCATTGGAGTTCCAATCAATAAAGTGCTTCCTCAAATTAAGGTTCAACTTGGATGTACTGGATAAAAGCACTGGAACTAAAACTGAGGCGCTGTTCATTCAGTCAAATGATTAGAAGGTTGACCATTAGTTACTTGTTACATTATATTTAAAATGATTAGTCTGTGAAGACAAATTACAGCCATGTATAACTCATAAATGTTTCATTTGGAGTGACTAACAATCAGTTGATTTATTGCCATTTTTCTGTATATTGTTTGATTCACTTATTGGAAGCTAGTTATACAAGGAAAAGGTAAAGTGTTCAGATTTTCACGGTTTTACGGTGTTTGATTTCATTTTCTGCTTACTGTTAAGAATGTTAAAAAAAAACACAAGTGAGCGACATCAGGGTTAGACATTAACGGCGGCCCAATGGCCCTGTGATATTGTCGGGTCACCCGAAGTTCAGCGATGCTGGCCCGACTGGCCAGGCATTTATGCACTGAATGCTTGTGTGCATGTTGGCTAACTGAGTCTATACGCTTCATTAGTTCATCCACAAGTAGGCTTACAAAACCAGTTTTACACTTTGTTAAGTATTGTTTCCAATGAGGGCCAATGCTACTTCTGGCATCAGCATGACAACTCTGCCCATGATGGCCCGACAGGGCCAGTCAAGTTCAATGTTTTACGATGGCACCAATTCATTTTTTCCTTGTTTCTATTATTTCCTTCCTATGCTCATTATTTTTTTTTACCTATCCCACCTAATCGTGTCTGACCTGGGATGATCCACTGCACTGATCACGGCACCATGGCAAGAAAACAGACACACTGTCTTTAAGCACGACAGAGTAAGCTCAGCTCTGTGGAAGAAACGGATGACTCGTATTCTCCTCCTGCCATTTTACAACGCAATGAAATCCCGACACTAAAGAAACAAGACACATGGCGTGTACACGTAAGCAATTTAGTTTGTAATGGATTCTAAACGAATATATTGATGGCATGAACCAACAAAACATGTTGCAGGAAAGCGAATACTAAACACCATCGCATTCACCAGGACAATAAATTAGTCGGAAAGGATGCTTTAGAGTTTGTGCTAATCACGTGTCAGATCTTTGGCGACACGGAACAAAACATGATGCCATTATACAACTACCTAGGGACTTACAGAAGATCTGTTAAGCACAAATAATCCATCCCACTACAGATAAACAACAACATGCTTCCATTTCTCTTGATAGGCAAATTAAATGCTAAGACAAACCGTAAAGGTTAACCCTTGTGCAGTATCTGTCCCAAATTTGGACATTTTTGGACAGTCAGACAGTTGTACACAGAGCCAGAGTGTGAAAAATAACCCTACGAAGCTGAAATTTCCATAGGATGTCAAAAGGGGTCAAAGTTCAAAATGACAGCAAGCTGGACATTTTTGAACATTGCAGTTGGTATATATGACATTGTAACAAATTTGGAATACCTTGATAGTAGAAATCCCAAATTTGGCATATTGACGCCCATTATAAATTCAAATTTCCAATAGACTGTAAAACTGGTGTTTTATCGCGCATTTTTCTCAATTTCTGCACAAATCACATCACCGCGCTCACCAATACTATCAAAGCTTGAGAATTGTGGTAGTGAGTTTTTACCTCATTCTCCACGAGATGGCGCTTTAGCCTAAGATATCATCTTCGTGCCGACTCTTTACGCCATTGAGAGTACTTCCAGTTCGTCATTTTCATTCGAATAAACGGTGTAGTTTGTTGCGAGAGGTCTATTTGCATCTATGTGTGTGGATATGATCGTTTGTGCACGCCACATAGAACAGTACTGAGCAAAGACATCGAAGCAGTATTTTTCCGCCATTTTGTGCACATTTGAATGTGAGGTCGTGACGCGTCTCTTGCAGAGACGTCACCCAGACAGACTCAACTTCCTGGTGTCACCTCTTAAGATGTCCCACCCGCGTATGTTGCACATAAATTACATTGGTTTGCACGCACGCCATACACGCACGCAAAACAATGTAATGCAGTTTGTAGAGCATTGCTAGATGGGTGTTTTTGGAAAATCAGGTGTTATTTTTTGAAAATCGACTTTTGAATTGGTCAAACTGTTATGCAATGCACGCCCCGGCCGTGTGGGCTCGTAATGAACGTGACGCGCTGCGCGCGCTCACGTGAACGCCGCTCAGCACAGGCGAAACAGCCACGTTTTAGGAGTGTACTTACGGCCATTTGAAATGATGGGCTCATCAGTCTTTTTTTCGTCTTCACGCCAGTAGATCGCGACGCCCAATGTGCATTTGTGCACGGGCATGCCCAGTGCCCTGATTGATTGGCATGATTGGCTTGTTTGAGGGTGCAGCACGCGCAAACTCAACGCGTCCACGATAGTTACTGGCTGGACGTTGTTTTGAAAATCAAGTGTTATTTTTGAGAATCGAGTTTTACATTTATCGAAAGTGGTTCGAAGATGAATGAATGAATGAGTTTTACATTTGTTTATGCACGTAAACACACCAACACTGCAACTGCAGCTGCAGAAAGTGGACATGCGAGAAAAAGAAAGCAATACGTATAGCTTTTGCGAAAAAACACTTCGTGCTTCGAATTATTGTGGCAGATGTGGAAAGGCCAATCCGCCACAAACACACTACAACCATTTGTTCTGATTGTAAAAAAAAAAAAAGTTTTGTGTTTGTTTTTCGTTTTGTTATCAAGTTTGCATATTAGTTGCTGGTTGTTTTGTTTGTTTGCTATAAAGTATGTTACTTCAACATTTTTCATAGTTTTTGTGACTTTTATACTTTTTCAAGGTTCTAAATACCATGTACAACATTTTTTCACTCTGATAACTATATAAACGCTATACACAATATTGGACACATAGAGTTAGAGTTACTTATATAGAGTCATAACCCAATACTCATTTTGTTATTCAAGAAAAAAGTAATGCAAACTATATATGTATGGCTAGATCTAATGCCACTGAACATTTTGAAAGTGAAAAAATTCAAAAGTGAAAAAGTTGTCACACCTCAAAGCGCAACCCAATTTGGGACAAATATGTTTGATGTCACATTTTTTGAAATGGCCATTACAGAAAAAAACAGGCATGAAATACAATTCTGTTCCTGCGGTTTGGTGACATATTCAAGGCTCTATTTATGTCATATGCAAGATTTGGACTGGGTGGGTTTTTTATTTACATATGCAGCATAGTGACTATGTGATTGACACACTCCTGCTGCTGCGGCTCATAGAGGGCGCCAAATATAAATAAATAAATAAATAATTATATGTATGTCTTGGCCTGATGCCACTGAACATTTTGAAAGTTGAAAGTGAAAAAAAATTCAAAAGTGAAAAAAGTTGTCACACCTCAAAGCGCAACCCAATTTGGGACAAATATGTTTGATGTCACATTTTTTTAAAAATGGCCATTACAGAAAAAAACAGGCATGAAATACAATTCTGTTCCTGCGGTTTGGTGACATATTCAAGGCTCTATTTATGTCATATGCAAGATTTGGACTGGGTGGGTTTTTTATTTACATATGCAGCATAGTGACTGTGTGATTGACACACTCCTGCTGCTGCGGCTCATAGAGGGCGCCAAATATAAATAAATAAATAAATAATGATATGTATGTCTTGGCCTGATGCCACTGAACATTTTGAAAATTGAAAGTGAAAAAATTCAAAAGTGAAAAAGTTGTCACACCTCAAAGCGCAACCCAATTTGGGACAAATATGTTTGATGTCACATGTTTTTAAAAATGGCCATTACAGAAAAAACAGGCATGAAATACAATTCTGTTCCTGCGGTTTGGTGACATATTCAAGGCTCTATTTATGTCATATGCAAGATTTGGACTGGGTGGGTTTTTATTTACATATGCAGCATAGTGACTGTGTGATTGACAGACTCCTGCTGCTGTGGCTCATAGAGGGTGCCAAATATAAATAAATAAATAAATAATGATATGTATGTCTTGGCCTGATGCCACTGAACATTTTGAAAGTTGAAAGTGAAAAAATTCAAAAGTGAAAAAGTTGTCGTAAAATGAATTAAAGTCTGAGAGGAAGCGGCAGGGGAGCGGAAGCAACCCTGAGGCCTTGTGAGGGAGGTAGATGAGGGGGTGGCTGTAAATGGAGGTCCCGCTAGTTGTCAGGCATTTCCGGCTTTATTCTGACAGATTTAGGTAACACAGAAAGGTAGACGCGGGATGGGACAAGGTGCCGAAGGGAACGAAGGCAAAGCGATAAACAGACGGGGCTGCACAGCGAACACTCTACAGATACCGTACGGAGTCTTGATAATCAGCCTCCAGCTGGCCAATCTTTCACAACCGTATCCGTTTGGTGTGTTTATCCCGGGTTCTGCTCCTCACAAGGGGCTTCAGTCAAAGCTTCTATTTAGCGTACCCTCTCTCGCTCTCTCTGATGTAATCTGGTTTGCAGCCTCCCGGGGCTCCTCCTCATCATCCCAGAGTTTCCGCTGCCTATTTTCAGCGTCCCTTCTCCCCCCTAATGGCTGCTCTCAAGTCAAAGGCGGGTGCAGCTGAGCCCTGCAACAAACACGCGGCGCGACTCATCTGGAGAATAAATATTTGCCTACAAAACCGGAATCACTTACCCTCTCTATCGTCAAGGTTTTGTCTCCGTTGTGTGCATCAAGCCTACCGCGGGGGATAATTACACTTGCCAAACATTCTCATTCGCGGCTAACTATTGTTCTGACATCTGACTTATGGCATGAGCAAGCGCCACAATAAAAGTGCTCAAATAGCGGCCGGCCATTTAACAGACATCCAGTTATTTGACGAGTGTGTCATGCGCTGAAGAAAAATACGCCTCCGCCAAACACATGCGGAAGAAAAAATGGTTAGTATGTACTCTCGCCTACAAAAGTACTGGAAGGGCAAGGTTGATTCCTTTGTTTTTTTTCCTGGATGCAGAAGGAATTTGGATTCACAAGTCCAGCTTTTATTTCATGCTAATTACATGCAGAGTGTTAAACACCTCAGGATAGAGCACCGTTTGTTTGAAGCCACCCACTTAACAAGTGAGCAAAACTATTGCAAAGGACATTATTTAATTAACTTAAAATAAAAATAACGTTTTATATTTGGGGGCGTAACCATTACTTGCAAAAGTTGCATGAAACCTTGTGACCCACTGAATGCTTTTCCGGGCCTTTATTACAGCCTCTGTCAGATCGGTTTCAGTTTGTTTGTTTCTAAGGGTTTCTCCCCTGACTCTCCTCTTCAATAGGTGTAATGCATGCTCTATTGCAGAGGTGGCCAACCCGAGGCTCTTTCACTGGTTGAATGCGGCTTCCGGGCTTTTACATGACCGTTGAAAATGTGTGTCTGTGTGTTTCGGTTTCGTTCATATGAGAGGCTTCGTTCTGGCTGTTGCTCATCGTGGCATGCATGCGGGCGTGCGTGCAAATGTGAGCAAGTGCATGGTTGGCGCACGCGTGCAGTGCATGCGAGCCTGTGTATATGCTTGCACATGCGCGATCGAGTCGATCGCGGGTGGTTGGTCGCTTCAATCGTCGATCTTCGGTCAAAAAAGTTTGCCCTATCTGGCAAGCTGACCCAAGTAGTAACCGCTGCAGCTGGTATGCAGACAGTGCCTACTTTGAATGGCAATAACGGAATACAGGGTTTGTTTTTTTCTTTAAATCTGGCTGAGCAGAGGTCTGTGTGTGTGTGTGTGTGTGTGTGTGTGTAAGGGATGGGGTTATGTTTTTGTGTGCCCATGTGTATGAAGTGGCTCTTTGCAGTAACATAGTAAAAAAAAAAAAAAATCTGGCTCTTATTCTCTTATTGGTTGGCCACCCTTGCTATATTGGGTAAAGATCCGGTGATTGACGTGGCTGGTCTAAGACCTTCCCCACCTTTCTCTCCCGTTGATGAAGTCTTGTGAGAAGTGTTGGCCGTGTGTTTTGGGTTTTGGGTCACTGTCCTGTTACATGATGACGTTTCTGCCAATTAGTTAGGTTTTCTGAAAACTGCCAGACAAAACGTTTTTCTCGACTTCAGAATTCATTCTGCTGCTGCCATCATTAGTTACTTGACAGTACGACATGACACTACCGACAATAGGCTATTGGTAAAATGTAGCAACACTGTCTGACACAGCACGACCAATGACACAGCACGAGCAATAGAGGGTTCACTATCTTGCTCAAGGACACATCGATCCAATTTCAGAAGGTAAAGATTGCCCCCACGACCTTCAGATTGGGAGTCGACAACGCTACCACCTCAGCAACGCAGCCCGCCGGTCACAATACTCATTTTTTGTTTTTCAAGTCGCATTGAATACGAATGGTAAGATACCAGCAAACAACTAATAGTACTCTCTCTATTCCATTATCGAGCAGTAGCTGAGGCAGTTGGCATTCTCGCCATTTGTGGAAATACAGTTTGCCCTCGATTAATAAAGCAAACGCAATGATAATCCACCGCAGCACAAGCAGAACAACGCACGATGCGATGGGGAATGTATCTAATCAGCCATCATTTTGCCTGATATCCCATTCTCACTTTACCTCAGTTGGCGCCGCCTATCTCGACATTAGCATAGCCGGTATACTCCACTGTCATGATAATAAACGCTATGAATTCGATTATGGGGCTGATACAAGACACGCAATGCCACACGGACATGGCAGGGTAATTAGGGAGCTGCGCCTGGTCCCGCATCCCAACGGGACGGAGGCGAGGAGATGGAGCAAAAGACTGCGAGGGAACGGAATGGAAAGAGCATCGGTGTTAATCAAATCCCCCTCATAATACGTCTCATACAGGAAACACTGCATGATAGTCTTTAAATGTATAAGGAACAAATTAGATGAAAACGTCATCATCGTTTCCTTATCTCTGATGTCAGAAACCTTCGAGTTTATTGTATGGTTTTACTCATTTGCGAGCCAACCGAAATGTCATTTAGATCTAATTAAGATGTCAGAGGAGCTTGAGAACTGCTTAACAGCTCCTCTTAATTAAGTCTTGAGCGCAAGTCTCGATACGAATGAGAAACTACCGAGCGATTCGAATCTTTGTAAGAAACTCATTTGCCACAAAAACACACGTCTCAAACAAGACGAGTGTATTTCATGGAGGCATATGCGCTCCCACGCACAAAGGGTTTAGTGCGAGCAGATTGTACCGTCCTCCTGTTCGAGCAACAGTTCAAGAAATTAAGAGGGTTGGCAAAAATAGCCTCTGGCATTATTATTTTAGCGTGGCGGGAGATGTACTGGAAGCAGGCTAAAGACTTTGGATTGGCATTGTGTTGCACTGGCGAAGAGAAAACCAAACACCTGGGTCCATCCTGGGGGAGCCCAAAGTACTCTCACCAATAACATCTAACACCTGGCAATACAACAAGAGATGCAAATACCTTCCTTTGAAATCCCATTAAGACATGCAGGCAGAGCATCAACATTATGAATGCTCATTCGCACACATCCGACCTGGACGTTATCAAAAGGCAAATATTTCCGCTGGGAGGGCGGGGGAAGAGAGCCCTAAGGGGAGGACTGACATCATCCGTGAACGTGCAAAGTTTTTTTTGAGTCACGATTGTCTTCACGGTCGACTTTAATTGAATCCCACTGGAAACACGATGCCTAAGATGGACATTTGTGTTAATAGGAGTGATTCACCTGCGCAGATGCTTCATTTATCACATGCGGCAATGACATGACGTCATCTTTAGTAGACGCTAGCAGGTGACATGGGAGTGGATTTTTTGAAGACAACTCCCACTCCTGTCCTGTTCCCATTCAGAGTGACTCTTACTACTGTACTGCTCCTGTTTTGGAGGTCAGTTACATGAAAAATGGCTGCACATCTGTCCACGCCCCCCCACCCCTACTTGACAATACAGTACTGCTCCCGTGAACTTTTTATCCTTTACCATCCCAATCCTGTGATGAACCCTTTCAGGGACAGCGGTTACTACAGTGGACAGCTTATCATGTTATCAGGTTACAGGATGCATGAAAGGGTTAAAGGTTAAGTTGACTCCCATCCCGTCGGGATTTTGAAAAATGATTCAGCTGATCAGTTATCGGAAATTTAACCTACCTAACATGGGAATTGGCATCGGCCTCAAACTACAACCACAATGATAAATATATTGCTGGATGAATACCTCTGACATTGTGAATCAAAACATTGTCAAGGGAGAGTCTTTGAAACAGTTCTTGTACTGGAGCGCACTCCTTAAATTGAGAGCAGTGCAACACATTTCTAATTAGGAGACATTACAGTATAGTTAGTATATGACCTTTGAAGTAAGGCTTCTATATAGATCCCTTCACAACAACCTCATGTCGTTTTAGCAGCAACAAAATATTTGCTCAGCGCATTAACAAATGAGAGTCGAAGGCACTTTTTGTTATCTTAGCAAGTTCTCCCAGTGGCTGTGCGACTTTCTTCCAGGAGCTCCCCTGTACTCCAAACAAATGCAAATTGCAGGACGGTAAATGTTGGAAAATTGGAAATCCATCAGCCTTTCACACACTGCATGCTGGGATGGACTCCTGCATAAGTTATCCACATGCTCCAATCCATTGCTATAATGTGTTGCATCGACAAATCAACCAATTATGCTCCAAATAGCTTTGCACTCTTGTCAGCGGTTCTCAAAGTGGAGTACAAGTACCACTACAACCGATTTTACTTGTCGTGTAAATTATCCAAATGGTGAATTAACACTTGAAAGATTACGGCTCAAAAGTCATGAGGACCTAAGTTGAACGTAGGGCTGAGTAATGACGAAAAAAAAATCACGATTATTTATAATGGTTGATCTCAAAGTAATATTCTACGCCTTTTCATTTCCGCACATTGAACATTTTATTCTTGAACATTCCATTTTTTGGGGTCAAGACCAAAATGACCGAAACATCAAATATTGTCCAATTCGAGCCTCTTGCATTTTCATTCGATCACATCCACATCTCTGATGTATTGCATTGTTGCACATATTTTATCTGTGAATAAGCATTTTCCTAACATTTTATTATACTTATTTCAGCTTAATTTTGTTGTTCTGTTTACATTTTCACAAGTTTTGGGACTTCCTGGGCTAACACGGACAAGACTTGGAAATATGGATTGTTATGACAAAAAAAAAAAATCATTGGATCCTTGAAAACTCACCATTTAATGTCATAATATATATTGACAAAACAACATAATGCACATAAATAATAATGCACTAAAATAATAGCATTTTTTTTTCAACAATACCTGCTTTCTGCTGTGTGCATGATGACTTCTTAGGGGCGGTGTGGTACCATACATGCATGTGGCATGCATGGAGTAAACGTTTCTGTTGGGTCTAAAAGGCCTGGCCGACCCGGGCAAAGAACAGGCAGCACACCGAGATAAAGTTTTAGACTGCTGCAGCAGGGAAGAACAAGGAGGGCACGATGTTCCAGTGCCTCGGCTCACAAGATCTCCTGTCGGTTCGCCGCTGCAGAGTGCATTTATTTTGTGTAGAGCATGCGCAGTCAAAACAATGGAAAGGTACTGGTGTGATGTGGTGTGTGGGTGCGTGTTTTGGCTGCGATGGAATGTGTGTGGCAGATAGTGTGTGAGGAAAGTTTTATGTGAACACAGAAAAGCAAGGTCAAGTAATACAATAGGGTGTTGAGAAATACACACAAATATAAGAGCTTACTTTACATTTCCCCCTGTTGTGGATTTCGAAAACATCAGTGAAAACAATTCCTTGGATTCAAGTTAACACATCATAAATCGAAAACAACAGGGTTGTTTTTCAGGAGTGGCGAAAACCCTCCAATAGGGAAAAATTCCACTCCTCCCACCCCGCTTGGGGTCGAGAACCTTGTGTCTGAAAAACAGGAATAGGGTCAAATTTAATAGTAGTAAAACACACAAGCAGATGAATAACGTAATGGATCGTTTTCACAGATCGCTCAAAAATAATCAACCTAAATAAAGAAAATGTTCATGAGAAGTTTAAAAGAAAAAGAATGATAAAAAAGCAAAATAGGCTCACACAAAGCCTATACAACGAAACTCCCTACACGGTGGTTACCTGAAGAGGCCCTACCCGTAACCTTAGGTAACAGGCAGCTCGCCGGCTGCGGCGTAAGCAGGGGCCCGCCTGGCCTTACCCGCTCGGACTCTTCGTGTTGTCAGTAAGTGTGTGCAATGAGGGTCCCTTGGGGCTTAGGGTGTTTGTCCATGTGTGACTAGACAACGCTGTCTAAGTCAGAGTCCTCATCAATGTCCGAACCGTCCGGTTGTGTATGCAAATTACAAGTGATATATCAGAAAAACACTCCCTTCTTCACATGTCACACCTCTGGACGGCCCAATTGGGTCGCCCCTCAGACAAAGCATTCTCCTGGTACTCGCACCAACCTCCAGACATGTGTACATTCCAAGTTATAAGATAACAGGCACCAGTGTGTCTACTCATGATGTGGTCAGGTACCATCTGCTCCGGTCTCTCAATCTCTCTGACTCTATGCTTCCATTGTGTACAAGTTGTGAGAACATACCGTTCGAGGTCAATCAAGCATATACAGTACTGAAATTAACCTTGAAAACATGATAAGATTAAGTTCGTCTTTCTCCATCAGTTTCACATTAATCCTTTCAAGGACAGCGGTTACTACAGTGGACAACGCATCATGTTATTAGATTACAGGGTACATGAAAGGGTTAAGATAAGAGGAGAAGATGTGATTGAGCTTCAACAATAGAATTAGTTTTTTACAGATTAGTAAGAATCTATGCCTTTTAGTATTGGCTTTCTGTATGCGTTCCTATCGTGTTTATATGTAAATATTCATTATTTGGAGGAACAGCACCCGCGGTAAATCCATGCTAATTTTCCAGTAGCATGTCAATGGGATTTTACATTGAGGTTAGCATTAGCATTGGTGATTGTTCTTAAATGAATCATGCATGGCTTGTATTCAAATATACAATGTGGGTTATTCTTTTTGTCATTCATTTAATTTTACAGTCAACTCTAACTGGGGTGTCAAAGTGGTCCAATTTCGAGTTCAGGCTAGCATTCTGAGTCGCGTCAAAAACTATGCCTTTGCCGTTATGCATCTGTCAAGTGTTGACAGAGGATAAATAGGGTCACTTCATTTTATTTTTATGGAACTGTTTGACTTTGCATGCACTGTTTTATGATGAGACACTTCGCAACTGGAGACATTTAACTCACTTATTTCCTATGCATGGAAAAATTTACAAGAGGTTCCCCTGTATTTTGTTGTATTAGCATAATCAGGCAAGAAGGACTCGTTTCGAACAGTAACCATGTGCTTGTTGCAACCATCTCAGTGGTCAGTAAAGGGAGGGTTTCTGTCCCGGTTGGGCTGCCGGTGAGTTTTTTTTTAATTTTTAATGAGAAGACAAAAAGGGGGGGGGGGGGGGTTGAAAAAGCAGAGATGGAGGCTGCTCGCCTCGGAAGCAACAAGACAAGCAGGCCAGTGAGGTGCGAAGAGGTGCAACAGCAGCACTGCTCTTGGCACAGTTGTCAACGGTACTTTGCCGACAGCTGACAGCTCAAATAAGCATGTGCGCAGCATTTGCATAGTCACGAGCAAACCACCCCCCCTTGGCTCATTTTTTTAGTCCATTACATTCCAGGCATCAGTAACCATCAGTCGATGCAGTGTCCTCGATTGGGCTTTTGGCACCAGACCCTAGCAGAAAAGAATGGGGAACACGGTCGAGGCACCGTCATTTCCCTTTTGTAAAAGGTAGTTAGCGTGGGAGAGCAGGCTGGGAGAAAACATGTCGATATCATCGTACCGAATGTCCTCAACTTACTTGATGTTCTGTCTGACGTCCAACCGAACAAATAAAAGACCTCTCAGTCAAAAGATGCCGGGCAGGAGAGTGAATATTTGAGGGAATGCAACATAGTGGAACTTCCAAAGTCAAACTAAATCTATTCTTTGATGCTATCTGAGAGAGAGAGAGAGAGAGAGAGAGAGAGAGAGAGAGAGAGAGAGAGAGAGAGAGAGAGAGAGAGAGAGAGAGATAAAGCGCTAACTTTGAAGATTAACTCAAATTCTTGAAGGCGTTCAAAAAATTAACACAATTAACTCAAGTTTTATTTACTTTCTGTGGCCTCTGCTCATGTGTGCGGCCAAACTTAGAGGAGTAACTGGTACAAACATGGACAAACACGGACTAGAGGTACTTTTAACCCGCTTGGCGCTTGTTGGATAAATGCAAAGTCATTTGCGCACTTTGCAAAGCCAATTTTGTCTTTGTTGCTATCACCGCCGAGGAAAATACCCGCTCAAGTTTCCTACAACACTGCTGGATGATGGCGCTCATCTGCAGAACGAAACATATCAGCAAGACGTTTTGAGAATTCTTTCAGTGAGAAGGATTTCAGAAACATGCCGGTAAAGCGGAGTCAATCTGGATCGTTCAGTTGAATGTTTGTATTTTACAGGAAAAGAATTGTCTTCAAGAATCAAAGACAGTAATTGGAACAGTCGCTGAATCGATTTGTACTTTTAGTTGATGCATTGATTCCAAGATTTGACGCTTGTAAATATTTGTTAGAAGCTTTGTTTAAAAATAAATAAATAAAAACTCAGGAGAAAACTGTGATGAATCACAATTCATTATGAGAAATTGTCCAATTAATTGTTTTAAAATTGTTAGTCGCTGAGCACAAACATGGCAATTTTAAGTGTTGTTTAAAGTTGAGTTTTGGTGGTGGGATTAATACATTTGAAAATGAATGAATGAATAACGGTGTTTATTCACCGTGATTGCAATATCAAAATTAGTTCATTGTGATCATGATTGTTTCCATTCTCGTTCAGCCCTACGGTACAGGAAAACATTCTGTCCATACAGCTTCACTTGATATCAACGTATTCTTCTGGATGCTACTTGGACACACTTATGAAGGGGGCTAATCCAAGCGGCGCATGACACGGCCGTAAAAAAAAGTTCACTTTCACCTCATCCATCTGCTTGACACGACGCTCAATAACTAAAACAAATGACGTGATTTCATTTGAAATTCGCTAACACATTTCCACGGCCATCGGAATGGCACTGTTAAGACCGACATCTCAGCCCATTTTGCCGTTATCGTGCAGCCGTGCCGCATTGTGATACTATCGCTATCGAGGGACACGTACGGTGATATTGGGCGTTTGAGTTTGATTTCCGCACTTAGTGACAAGGGAGCAGTCATTCGGGAAAGAACAGATGCTGATGGAGCTTAAACAGTCACAGCAAAAAAAAAAAGGGGGTGGGGGGATATTTTGGCGAGGATGACAATGATGGATTTGTTAAACGAGCAAAGCTGCTATTTACACTCTGCTTCCTGCGAGCGACACATGGAAAATTTGCGCTCCCCTGTCAAGCGATACTTTCACTTTGATTTTATCGTTGCCCCGAGAGTGACGGCGTACGTCTTGCAGAGTATTTAGATATGTAAAATGTGAAACACGTCTCACAAGAGTCACTGATCATCTGCCAGGAATGTTGCATGTTCAGAGAGGGGCGCAACGCGAGGCGGCGAGTGCCAAATAACGCTTAGACAGATGTTTTTTGGTAATACCATGTGATAATCCTTTCACTCTCCAAAATACAAGATGATTATTGATCGTTTTGGTGAGTGTACGCTATCTGCCGTGACATTTGTCCAACCGGCTTTTAACAACATCCATCCATCCATTTTCTGATCTGTTTGCTTTCACGTGGTGAAAGGGTCGTGGGGGGTGCTGGAGCCTAACCCAGCTGTCATCGGGCAGTAGGCGGGGGACACCCTGAACGGGTTGCCAGCCAATCGCAGTGCACACACAGACAAACAACCATCCGCGCTCACACTCGCATGTAGGGACAATTTAGAGTGGTCAATCAGCCTTCCATGCATGTTTTTGGAATGTGGGAGGAAACCGGAGTACCCGGAGAAAACCCACGCAGTCCCGGGGAGAACATGCAAACTCCACACAGGGAGGCCAGAGCCGAAATTGAACCGATACCTCTGCACTGTGAAGTCGATGCGCTAACCACTGGACCACCACGGAGCACAAATTGCGCAGCAAAAGATCCTGAAAGGGTGCTGAACAAAACAAGGGAGTGAAAAAGCAACCGTTATCTGCCAGCACAGATTGATACTGTGAAAGCTCAGGGAAGAACCCGGGAAAGATAAGACCAGATGAGATCATCTGGAAAAGGAACCAAAAGGGAAGGAAAAGGTAAAAAGCATTCGTGATGTCATGCCATGAAAAGAACCCAAGCTGGTTTGAACCATGACTTCATTTCACCGTCGTAATCGCCCTGCGAGGGGAAGACCTAACTCTAAAGTAGCCCGCTTTGTGACACCACTTGTTGTAAAACAAGGGTCTTCTTTAGAGGTTTGCTGACCTGATGACTTGTATAGTGAATAATTCGAGTGATGATTGGTCAACAGTTCTCAGAAACATAAACACAAGAAATTGTTTGTTTTGTTTTTCATACTCTAACATATTTAGGAAATTTCAATACATTCCAATGGGTTAAAACTGATTTGATATCCAAGTGAACTGAGTTGCAGAACGGATTACATTCAACGCACCACTGGATTTGGAATTCATCACGCTCAACCGAGGCGACGCGTAAATCCTAAAACTACTGTTGGCCACTCAATGGCAACCATTGAGAAGACGCACTTGTGTGAACACATGAAAAGAATGTCCTTGCATCTCTGCGTTGATGCTCTGACAATGTTATTTTTCAAGCGGAGTGCTTCACTGCCATTTAAGCCACGCTCCTCGAGACATGAAGGATGACATGGAGCGCTAATGATTATGAAAGCTCTTTCTGGTTGCAATTGATGAGGCCACATCCATCTAATTCCTCTTTTGCTCATCCCCAAGGCCGATACCCATCATCTGTCACTCTGCTCGTTTAAATCATTTTGGCCTCTGCCGCTTCCGTTTTTTGGGGGGGTTTTCTCTTCTTATGCTGCTTGTCACAATTTCCCTGGGCTGCCGTCCATCATTTCATCTCTCATTTAATGTGTCTTAATGAAGTTGTCCTTTATTTACGGCCTAATGGTATGCTCCGCTAGGCTCTCTCCCTTTTTCACTCAATAGCAAGCGTCCAGTGTGAAAAAAATCAATTGCGACTCTCGGTTTTCCTGAGCAATAAAAATAGTGAGTTGTGTTTTTGTGTCCTCCCCAAACTTGCCAGCAGAATTGCAGTGACAGGATGTTTTCAAAGCATATGCTGAATTCCGCTACATTTTACAGGCCGTGAAAATGGTTTCTCATCTATCCACAATCACAAGGACGTGTGGGACAGCGCTACACAAGCAGAAGCGATCAAGGCCACGACGAGCGGTGGGTGGTGTAGGAAGGGGAGAGAGAGCGCTGTGTAACCTTCAGCACTGAGCACTACTTATCGAGAAGAGAGGAAAATGTGTTTATACGATTGCCTCATAAATGAGGATTCAATCTTCTAACCCAGATGCCATCTTCACGAGTGGAATAAGCAACCGAACTGCTGCCGACACCTGCGTGCGCTCATTACTATTGCCACTTTTCATTTGGAAGCCAAGGGGAACACGATGAGAAGAAACAAACACAATCATCGCGCTTTCTTATATGTCTTTGTCCATGTTAAACAGGAAGTATGATTTCTCCCCCTCCGCGCGTATCTCTGTATGGAATGAATCTACTTTCATGGCATGACAGCTCGGGTAATTTCCATGTGTGAGCTGTCAAGAAGGTAGTGTATTCTACCGCGTCAGAAACAATTGGATTTTCAAGTCTGTTCGGACATCATGTCCTCCCAGATGAGATGTGATTTGAACTGAGCGAGTACCTTGAGCGATTTTGTACATGAGTCTCTGTGGGATAGAGGTGTCGCTGTTTCACTTTACACCCCACTGTCCTGTTACCACACTATAACATCGATTTCACCTTATTTAAAAAAATAAAAAAGAAACGCTGTCATTTTTGGGAGGTAGGCATGGTGAGTTACGGCAAACGAAAAAGCAATTTTGGGAGATGATGTTTAACAAAGCATCAAGTGCTTTATTCCCAGCATTATGTTGTCAGAGTTTTTAAAAAGTCATGGATGTGGAAATTAGAAAATCCATCCATCCATTTTCTGATCCGCTTTATCCTCACAACGGTCACGGGGCGTGCTGGAGCCCCTTCCCAGCTGTCTTCAGGCAGTCGGCGGGGGACACCCTGAACTTGTTGCCAGCCAATCACAGGGCACACACAGACGAACAACCATCGGCGCTCACACTCACACCTCGGGGACAATTTAGAGTGTTCCATTAACCTGCCACACATATTTTTGGAAATGTGGGAGGAAACCGGAGCACCCGGAGAAAACCCACGCTGGCACGGGGAGAACATGCAAACTCCACACAGCAAGGCCAGAGCCAAAATTGAACTCTGCACAGTGAGGCTGACGCGCTAACCAGTCGACCACAGGGCCACCCCAATAAGAAAATGTCACTCGAAAATACTTGAGGGTGAAGCTACGTGACCAGACAGCAAATAGGTCCCAAAGAATAGAATTTAAACACCTTGAAAGTAATTCTCTCTTGGGTTTGGGAAAATTGAGGCAAATGTACAGCAATCTTTTGTCATTTCTCCTGATTAGGGTCATGGACCCTATTCGAGACAATTTGAGCAGCTGACAGGAACAACCTGGGGGTTGGGCTGACTGCGAGTCAGTCACAGCATGGAATATATAAAAGTATTTTTCATTAGGGATAAACATTTGAGCAAATTTCTTTGGTCAGTGAAACAGAAACACGGGTGATCGAATTATCAACTGTCATTTAGTGCAGTCTCACTTTTAATAGTGATTGAATCAATCTCTATCATATTGGTTTGCAAGCCAGAATGAGGGTGGCAACACCGCCTCCTCTGGTTGAATCCTGGTAGTGCACTCCATTTTGCTTCAATTACTTTGACTTGATTCATCAACAATCAATTAATTACAATCGACAGACTTGTTCTTAGTTACACAGTTGACACTTTTTCTTCCTGATATTTATTAGCTCAGTCATCGTACCAAAACATTTTTTTTCGGTCAATGACTTTTGGAATTGGGCAGATTTTTAGTAACAACTAGGAATGTCACAAAACATGACTTTATTCGGAAAATAGTTTTTGATTTAAAAGATGCAAGTATAACAAATTGAACTGAAACGATCCAATTCAAAATACATGTATTGAATCATCTTTTATTGGAGAGAGATGTCTGAGAAGGAAATGTCATATTTATAGCCCTGACAAGTTCATTCAAATGTATGCAAAACGATAGCAAAAAAAACTCCCTCTGAAACCGAGCCATAGCGTATTGAATCAAATCGTAATTCCACTGAGTCAAACCAAATCAAATTGTCACTTTCAGACCGAACCATCCTTGAATCATTTCGCACATAACGAAATCCGTATTGAATCACCAGTGGTAACAACACACCAGGGGTGAGTCTGCAAGTTGTCTGCAGACCTACCCTGATTGGGAGCGTTCGTAATCCAGTCTTCTTTGTGGAAAACTGCAACTCAACCGTGGCAACGAGTGAGCGAGTGACATTTTTGATACCTATCAACATCACCCCCCGCCATACCCACTCTTAAAATTATGGACAAAAATGCTGATTTTATGCCTGCCACATGGCCATTTTTTTTTCCGTCTGTGATTTCTGGTGACAGCCAGCATGAAAGGGGATGCTTCGGCAATATGAAAGGCATTTGTTGAAAGCTCCAACAAGTCCGCCTTCCTAATGGCAGTCTTGACATTTAACCTGGGAGGCTGTATGCTACGGCTGCCGCTCCCTCAGAAAGGATTCTAGCAGCTGTCCAGAATACAGATGGACCTATTTTGATGGAGAGAGACGACGATGACGAAGGACCCACAGATGCCTTGTGGCTGTGTGGGCAGCCTGTATCTTGATTTACCAACACATTGCCTCTGACAGGTCTGTTACTTTGAGCCATCCAGTGCCCAAGTTTGACAGCCCTCTAGACTTGTACATGATGGAGAGAGACAAAATAGAACAGGTAGAGTGTGTCGGTGGGGCCGTGGAGCCTTTTGATGGGGGGGCTCAGAAATATCACTCAGTAGTTCACCTTGCTCGCCAGTTCAGTCCTGACAGCTTTGTGTTTTGACACATTCCTTTCATGTTTGCCGCCGCACTCTTAAAAATGTTACGTTCCAACAAAGCTTGGGTTGAACTGCAATCATAACGTATATCCATACGTATCATATTGCTGAAGCCTTCAAAAACGTGACTTTTTTTTTATTGCTTATTCTGTCATTATATAGTACCTTGCACAATATTCAGACTATAATCAACAATCGAATATTAGTGACATAATGGCACAAGGGGAAGCTAAAGCCTGGCCAATTTTGTCTTTTTCTCTTACAAAAGGGAATATGGCTGAAACTACTTATTTACATTGTAGTCAAATACCCCCCCCCCCTCAAAAAAAGCGAAAAAAGTGTTATAGACAATTGTTATTGAAATCATTCTTCCCTACTTTAAAAACTAAAAAAAAAACATTCAACAAATACTTGCAGCACATCTTATTTTAATTTGTTTTGCAGCTTTTTGCGAGATAAACTTACAGACATCTCTTTAATCATAATGAGACTTCAGGATTACAAAGAGTTTTTGTATGAAGTGAGAACGAGATTGTGTTTTTGCTCAAAATATTCTTGGCATAAGTAATTTCATAATCAAGTAAGTCGTTTAACTTCATCATGTTTGATTTTAGAAAGAGCGGATCTGTATGAGCATGATAAGTCTTATTCAAAATAGAACTCTACACAATAAGACAAATGGGGAAATAAAATCAAGGACTAAGAAAATGATATTGAAGGCTTTATGATTCAAATGTATCCTGACTTACATACTATTGCCATTGTTTTGGAATTTTTACCTTTTTTGTAGTTGCTATGTTGTTCGTTAATTTGCTAAATGTTAATTTATCATCTTTAATTCCAAGGAACTTGTTCAATATTAATGTTGCCCCTTTTTTGCATCATATTCTTTCTGATTCAGCAATCTTAGGAGACAATTTATATACACCAAGCAATGACTTAAGATTTTTCTAACTCTTGTCCAATTTAACACAAAAATTCATTTACATTTTTTGTCACCCAAAGCAGATTTGTATGATCTACAAAAATGACAGATTTGAAAAAATATTTGTAACCCTGCAAATTTCATTAATGTCTAATACAAACAGTTTAGGAACAATATCTGACCCTTGTGGTACACCACAGCTAACCTTTCAAAACTGACTCATTTTTACACATTGCTTTCGATTTTTTCCAAATCGCTTTCTAGTCACGAATAGGCAGCACCCCGCTCATTACATTGTCTTCAAACCTTGAAGGTTTCATCCAATAATTCAGGAATCACCCTGTCCTAACCCTCAATGGGGACACGCACTAATCATCTGAACATTTGAGGCTCTGAAAACATAGTAGGCGAATCAGCCGTTTTGTTAGTGCACCTGACATGACAAATGGAAAACAAGGTCTGGGCCAAGTCCGAGCAACAAAAGAGTCAATGTTATTTTCGTGTAGCGCTGAAAAGATGACCAGCTTTTCCACAGAATTGCATTTTTTCTTTCTGCAGTATTTTGCACTCGACCGCTTTTCTTGGCACTTGTATGTCACTGACACTCAAGTATCACATCCCATAAGGCAATACCTGTACAGAGTGAGAATGGGTTCATGACCGCCGGGATACAGTAACAAAGCTGCCGGGAGGGTGTGCGCGCGTGTGCATTTTAACAACTTGCGTGTCAGTTGAGAAAGATTGAGTCTGAGCGGGTGATGAAAAGACGAAGATTTCTCGGTCAAATACAAAAACTGTAGCAAATCTATAGCCTCGAGTCAATGCGCGTTGCTTTTGGCCACTATTTACAATTATTATGGAGATTTGATGTGACTCTATCAGCTCAGACTCTTTTGCATTTTAAACACTATTTATAATGGAGCTTAGCAATGGTTACAAATTGCAAATGCCTGAAATGTTGCTGAAGATTGAAAGGCAGGGCTGGAGGACATTTCTGTGTGGGCTTAGTTACACGTCTATCCTTTTCCAAGAACCTTTTTTTCCTCTCTTCCTACTCTTGTTTCTATTTTAATTTTTTTTTTTTTTTAATGGTGGGTCCTTTTTGACACTATTTTTGCGGACAAAAAGGAGCTTATAGCCTTCTGACATCACACAGGTGACAAATGTGTGGGAGATAGCTACTAATTGATACATGCGTGATTCCATTTGTAATTCTAAAGGTGATTCATCCTAAAATGTAGTAAATGAGAAATCAGTTCACCTGAACAGAATCTACTGTTACGAGCAGCATAATCAATTAACAGGAAGTGTTGATTGTGTGAGATTGAGTCTTGATTAATCACAGCCTGAAGCAATTGAGGCGACATGGGAGTTAGCAGGTCCCATGCCTGCGTGGGCTTTTTCCCGGTACTACGGTTTCCTCACCACATCCCAAAGACGTGCATGGTAGGTTGATTCCCTGCAATTAGCTGGCAACCAGTTCAGGGTGTCCCCCGCCTACTGCCCAAAGACAGCTGGGAAAAGTTCCAGCACGCCAGTGACACTCGTGGGGATTAGCGGCTCGGATAAGCAGCTCGGATAATGGATGGATGGCTGGATGCATGGATGAAATAACTCAGGCAAAATGAAGCAACAAAAGAGGACGGTGATTTACGAGTTTCCAGCGATACAATTGAGGCTATGAGCGCACAATCAACTCATTTGCGCAGTTGCGTAGTTAACGTCACCGTGAAGCACAAGTCGGCGCTGGAGTTCAGAACATTCAGATTTAAAAAGAAATCACCAGTCCCAAGAAGATAACATAAAAGGGTGATTTTAAGTATTCACCATAGTCAATAATGGACATTCAATCAAATGCCTGTATCTAGTTTAGACCATTATCTATCATTCACTATCATGAAATTCATAGTTTTTTGGTGACATCAATGGACATGTTTGGATAGGTTGTTACAAATGAATAGATCTGGGAACTGCCAATCTGTCAAAGGAAAGAATCCTCCCCTTGCTCACAACCGCTTTTCACTTTTTAAAAACCCTTGGGATTGTGTGCTCAATTTGTTGATGTGTGATGTGTCTGGCTTGAAGCAAACCTTGGATTAAGTTCCAGGCAGATATCGATGTAGCATCCAAAGGATTTTACGCCAGGAAAAAAAAAATGATCACCATTAAATGCCATGGTCGTCCCCAGGGTTTGGACATTGCATTCATGCGGCTTGCTCACTGCAGCTCGCCTCGCTGTCACCCGAGCGGCAGCACAAGGATGTTCATAGAGGTATCTTTCAAAGCTACAACGAGACAGCCGTCACCATCAAAAGCAATAAAACACATGGTGCGGTGACAGCGCATGAATCACTGCCTGTCTGCACAGGCTATCGTTTAGCCGGAAAGCTTTTTTGTATACATCTGTGACTCGCTGACAATGTCAAGATCAACAAACGAAAGAGTGACAAGCAAGAGAAAATCAGATATAGGGTGTTTGCGTGGCAATAAATCAACTTTTGCTATTCACTTTACTCTGACAAGATTAGTTAGACTCCAATCGATCATGGGAGTTTAGTGAATATTCGATGCGCGTCTGTCCGATTTAAGGCAAGAGACAGAAATCAGCCACCAACAGCAAAACAACTGACACGGCAAGTGGAATAACACTCGCACTCCATCAGCGACGTTTGCACTATCAAGAAATCAGATGAAATCTCCTGGCAGAAGAGATAGAGAGGGTTCATCTTCACATCTATTGTGTGTTTTACAAAGTCAGTGTATCAACTACAGCTGCCAGCTTATTCTCAGTAGGAATTAGCTGACCATTCCACAGAAGCTCCTTACTCGGAGGTGCGGCTTAGCCCTTTTTATTTCCACACTGGCTACTGTGGGCCTCTGCTGGGTTGATATTAGACGTAAGAGTCGAGCTTGTCAGCTAATAAGATGGGTGACACAAGATCAACTGCCTGCCGGGCCAAAGCCCAAAGGTTACATTGCGGCCTCGGTCTACACCAGGGGTGTCAAACGTACAAGACAATTTGGCTAGGTATAAAAATGAGTGCGGCCGACTGAATAAGTGGCCGCATCAAATGGCCGATGTTAATTGTACACAGTGGCAGCCTACAAGCTTCTGGTTTCCGTTTATTCTAAGCTACACGGATGCTTTTTGGAGGGAAATAACTTTCAAATCGTCTTAGCCTGGCTTTTTGTAATAGGTTTATTTTATTTTACAGCTCCGATCTGGTGCTTTTCAAGGTGGAAAGGACTTCCGAAGGAGTGACTTTGAAAGACAAAGTAATAGTTCGCTGAGGTCATCGAAAGTGGATCAATACACTAGCTTTCTTTAGCATTAGCATCGAGCTTTGGCGCCACTCAGGTCAAGCAAAAGCCTTACCAATAGGCGGGGGTCGCAATCTGGGTCTGTACCGGACAAATACAAAATATGTATTTTATGAACAAATGGAAAGGAAGTAATAAAACATTGACATTAATTGCATGTAATTAAAGATGCTAAATTGGTACAAATAAGGGAACAGAACGGCTTTTTTTTTTATCAATTTATTTACAGTTACCGGTACTTTGGTTGGAATAGAGACCAGGCTGGCCCGGAAATAACAAAAATCTGCGTAATATTGACGCCCATTGTTTTTAAGTTGTATACCGTGATTTTACTGGTTCTGCCCACTTAGCAATAGATTTTCTTTCACGTGGCCCATGAGCTAAAATGAGTTTGATGCCCCTGGTCTACACATGACCTCAGCATCCATTAATAGGCTGATAGGTTGCCAATAAAGGATGGTGAAATATGCCTTGTGGGACCCCTTTCACACTGAAAACTTTGTTAGGTTTCTCAGGGGGTTTTGCCTGTGCAGTTACCTCAGCCTAGCCACAAGGTGGAAACAAATGGAAAACAGGGTCTGGGCCAACGATGGTCAACCAGTCAGTGGCCACACATTTTAGAGTGTATAGTTTCATCGTGTAGATGTATTGCAGCTGCCAATTTGTCCGGAGTAGGAATAAGCTGACCATCCCACAGAAGCTCCTTACTCTGAGGGCAGCTTAGCCCTATTTATCTTAACTGGCTGCTGTGGACGTCTGCCCCATTGATAAGTAGAGCTCGCCAGTGCATAAAATGGGTGACAAAAGAGAGCCTGCCGTGGTCCAGGCACTACCTTGCCATCCGGGAGCAGTCAGAGGTTGACAATCACGGAATGTCGAAATATGCCAAGCGGCAGCATTTTGGGCGGCTGCTTGTGGAATCCCTTGACCCAACCAATTAGTTTGCGACAAATGAACATCGGTTAGAGAAAATTAGACTCTGAGATCACCTGGCGTTTTTGTCATTTTGAGGCAAATGACCACCACAACAATCATTGTATTCACCGACAAGATTCCATCGCGGGAAATCGTGACCTAACAAACTTTTTGAAGACAAACTTTTGACGGGATGTACCTAATTTCCAAGCATTTGGCATTGAAACAATTCTGATTTGGTATTGCTGTTTTCCAACCTGGCTGCGTGAGATCTAATATCCACTGAGCCCTAAAAGTCCATTGAAGCACTGGCCATTATATCCCCTATCTGGTCCATCTTATAAACAGTTTAGTATTGACTTCACATCTATAAATGGAACCCACTCTGGGTGTTGCATGACAGAATGCATTTTCTTAAAGGGGACACTGAGCAGGCCGCCTTCCTGGGAAGCGTCGGCAGACAGAAGACCTCGGGGACAACAAGGAAAAAAGGACAACCGAGCAGTTTTTGTCTGTATATTCAATCGTGGGCCCCAGGTGAGTGTTTTTACAGAACGGGTACCTCTTTTGACAACTATTTTCATTTAGCGCAATGTAGGCCAAAACACAGGGTAACAGAGAAGACAAACTGTTATGCATTTAGGACATCAATATGGAGGCGACTCACAGTGAAGGAAGGAAAAAATTAAAAATTCGTGCTGTCCCAGTGATGGAGTGCTGGTATGCAACACAAGGGCGCGCACAGACTGAAACGAGATGTAATTAACAAGAAAAATATCTTCTCTGTTCCTCGAGTATTAGTGTGTGATGTGAACACCGTCCCAGAACGGCATAATCATTTTGTACAGAAGCCCGCATTGAGTCAGAAGCAGAGAATCACGATAATGCCCTCGCTCGACTAATGAGCGCCGAGCGGCCCGCCACGGTTAAAGTTCGAACGCCAGCGGCTTGACTTTTGCTCTTTCCGCTGACTGGCAGGGGCTCTGCTATCAAAAAAGCCATCTAAATACGAAATTTCCCCAGCTGCAGCATACCTCTCAATGATGTCTGCGATGACACAGGCAAATAACTGCAGGCCCTCCGGAAGCTGCAGAGCCACTGGAATGAGAAGAGGCACACAGAAAAAAAAATGATGTACTTGTGTTTTGAGGGATGGCAGGCTGATAGCAAATAATCGTCAGGCAGCAAAGCTATTCATAGGCCAGTGTGCACCGCTGGCAAAGAATAATGACATTTCAGGGCAGTTTCCCTTCTGCCACACTTGCAATGTTGGTTTATTTTACAGGCTGATGGGCTGTTGGAAATATAGCGTGAACCAACAGCCTTAGTTTCATCTCAAGGCTTCTCCCCCGTCACTCGGTGCCTGATGGTGTGGAGCACCACCTATGCTTTTTAGGCATCCTTCCAATCATCATCACTCACGTTTTATTCACATCCCCGGGCTGGACTTGGTCTTTCACTCACCAGCAAATATAGGCCACATTGTTTTTCTCCGATGCAGCCAACAAGGCTCAAAGCAAACGTAAAATATGGATGCACTGATTGACAAACCACTGATGGTCCTACTGATGTTTTCACATGTTTACAAATGAGGGCCATCCAATCTCCCGATACAGCATGCCAGAATGAGAGCAACCAATAATGAAAAACAAATTTTCCCGGTTTCATGTTAGCGTCAAGAAACAAATTTTAATAAAGCGCCAAACCAACTTGGCCGTCATCATCCGCTGCACCCTGACAGCAGGCAGTGACGTGCTGCCCTCTTCGCATGCATACTAATTTAAGGAAAGATTACAACAAATGATGACGGGGTGAATATTCTGCAACATTTTCTCATGTAAATGCGGGGGCCAGTGATGCATGAAAGGGGCGCTACTTCTAAAAGCCAGTTGGCACCTTGAGGAGAAATACTTTAAAGCAGGTTAAGCTTTTAATAAACATGATTTCTATGAAGCTCTCAGTGTCATTAGTTGGCCAAACTTCCAATAATGACTGTGGAAACTGAATTTGACCAAAATTAAATAACCTCAAAAGTGAAACCACAGTCACGCGACAGGGAGCGACTAAAAGTCCACTGGTGTGTCCTGCATTTGGGGGGCATTTTTTGTGTATGATGTCGCCCCAGCAGTCCGACTGGACACACAGTGGCAAACGTTACAACTGGAAATTGTACTTTTTGATGAACTTGGAAAGCGGCAAAGATTACTCTCATCCTGGCTGATAGGTTCAATAAAACTTAAGTTACGACAGGATTAACAAAAGAAGGTAATAAACGTTGCAACGCCCAGATGTTTAACTTCCTTTTTGACAATTGCAAGAAAAAGCATTTGAAAATGTGATTTTGAAAATGCTTTAAGCATCTTATTCTTAGGTATTTTTTAACATTCATTTAAACTTTGCTATTATTTAAACGCATTTACACTTGGGGCTGGTATCATTTCTGTTGGTAGCTTATTTTCACCTGCGTGCAGCATAACAGCGCAATACTGCTTCACCATGTTTACTTTGAATTCTGATCTCCACTAATTTATTCAAGACTGAGGACCTCAGAAGTCTATTGGCTCTATACTCCATTATTATTTCTTTAATGTGCCCAGGACCAAAACCATTCAGTGATTTATAAAACAAATACAACAAATTACCCCAATTGACAATGTAGTAAAAGTCAATTTGTGTGTGTCTGCCACTGCTGGGCATACTTGTATTTTTGTATTTTAAAGAGCGTTTCTGCTGATATGTTTGCAGTTTTACCCCCTTACAATCAATATACTTGTGGACAAGAAAGAAGTTCACAGAGATTTAGTGCTGGGGTATATCCAAGATATCAGCATTTACTGAGGGGACAACGACTTTGAGGAAGAAAAGATAAACGTTTACATGAGGACAGCAAATGGACAGCAAAAAGGCTCCGACCGGACAATATCTTCTGCCTCACATGCTTCAGCGAGGTCAAAGGCTTCCTCCACCGAGGCTGCAGCCGCCAAAGCCTGTGCAAAAGCATGTCTGTCTTAGGCAGAAAAAGAAATGGCGCTTAATGTAGAAAAAACACTACTTGAAGCCAAGATGGATATGCTCTCACTGCAGCAGGAAGCAGCAGTGGCTCAGGCCGAAGCAGATGTCTTGGAAGCTGCTATTGATGGCAGTGTTCAAAGCAGCACCTATCTCAACCTCCAACAGTTATTTGAACCTCCAGTCAACACATTGGAGCGCACAAAAGAATACGTGGCCAAGCAGGTTGAAACACCGCCCCCAACAGCCACTGATATGGAATGAAACACAGCGATATGAATCACAAGGTGTCCAGTCCAGTCAACGCCGACATCTCGAGACAGGGTACAGTGAACCTCGAGATGGCTTTGTTTCCACACCATGTGAAAGCAAAACACTTCTGCAGTCACTCGACCCTGCTGCCACCCACCCATATTGAAACAACATGCAAGACAGTCATCAAGCTTACAAATCAAGCTACAGCTCTCATCATCTGCCATCCAGCCATACACCGAATCCGCCTATCCCTGACCAAGCCAAAGTTTGCAAGATATTTAGCAAGTCGAGAGCTAGTCTCAACAAGCCTAATAAAGTTTAATGATCAGCCATGGAGTTATAGGGCATGGAAACAGTCCTTTGTGAACGACATCAAACATGATGTCCAGTGAGGAGATGGATTTGTTGATGGTGTGGCTTGGGAAGGAGTCAGCTGAGCACGCCAAACACATCAGGACTGTTCATGTCAATTTCTCAGACAGGGGACTAAAAAGAATATGAGATAGACTGGAAACCTGTTACGGTGCACCTGAAATGGTGGAAGACTACTTGTTTGAACGAATTAATAGTTTCCCCAAAATCTCCAGCAGAGATTATTTAAAGCTCCAACAGCTGAGTGGCTTCCTCAAAGAATTGAAGGCAGCCAAAGCAGATAGAGCAGACAAAGTCCAGGCCTTGAGTTGTCGTTCCTCTCAAAGACGCTATTTTGAAAGAAGGCTCGTGATGAGAGAGATTTTTTTTTTTACTTTATGCAAAAGAGGTTTCAAAGTAATCATGCTTAAATAACACCCCCGCTCACATTTAACAAAGAAAAGTGCTACTTACTGTCCTTTGGTGTCTACATTCCAAGGAAACGGAGAAACATCCGTGTGGTGTTTTACACCAGCATCACTTAATGATCTCCTACTAAGTGGACCTGACCTCAAAACCACCCTTGTTTTTGTATTCCCCATACTTCACAAGGAAGTTGTACCCAAGACAGTAGACAGTGGGCAAATATGCCACCATTTCCACGTGAGAGAAAACCACAACTGTCTCAAGTTTCTGTGGTTCCAGGATAAACACCCATTTGGACACATTATATATCCAGAAAGTGGGTCCATAAGTCTCTGGGAACTGTGACTTCGCCTCACGGGTCATTTGTTGTCGAAGACAGTCAGAGAAGAAAGCTGAGGTTGACGTCAAGCAGTTTGCCAACTGTGACTTTGATCCAGATGACAGTTTAAATTCACTCCCCTCAGTTGCGGCAACAGTAGTGCTGCTTAAGAGGACAAAAGACGAGCTGTGCTTACAGAAGTCACCAAATCATTAAATGTGTCCAGTTTCATCCACACCCTCATCAATACCTGCCTTATTACAGGCCAAGTCAAACTGATCTATTCTGAGGAACCAATTGGATCAGTGCATTCAATTAGCTCAAGATTGAAGATCGACAACACATCCGTGGAAAAGTTCCTGTTCGATAAAGATCGCCGAAGGATTTTCAATATTCCTCAAGCAATCTCACATGGGTGGGCCAAGGAATTGGTGTACCCGGGTGGTTACTTGATGGAACCTCAGTGATGACCCTTAAGAGACTCTTCAAACCGATTGGCTGAGGCGGTGGCTGTCAGCAAAGCACGGCCTCCGATTCCAACGTGCGCCAACCGAGACGATCTTCAAATACCCTCGCCAGTAACACACCCCACTCTAAAGGTCAGTCCCTCAACTGATGCCATCTGTAACCGGGTCAAAGACTTCAAAACAAGCAGACGTAGAAAGTCCAGCATTTGGCTGAAACCTTTTGGGACAGATAAGACAAGCAGCACTTCTCCACACTTCAGCCGCAATGGAAGATACTGCCTGCCAAGTTCAGTCCTTCTCAAGGAGGACCAACTGAACAGAAATGATGAGCCTTTAAGACCACTTACACATCCATATCGTATGTGGTGGAGTTTGCAAGGTGAATATCAAAGTCTCAAAAAAGAAAGGCTTTCCTGTGGCCAGTCACAGATGATCCTGCTTAAGGGGCCAGAGAGGCCATAGTATCCTTTCCTTTTGGACAGTTCGGTAGCAGATCTTGATTTGCACCATTGTAATCTGTTATGTTTAGTAAAGATAACACTTCTCGTTGGGACTGCACGGAATCAAAATGTGCGAGCGCATCAGAGACAGTTTTAGCTTTTTGTTTGTACTGTAACCTGACATCCTTGAACAGTGGTACCTTGACTTGCAAATGCCCGAATATATATTTTCCAATTTAGGCAGCGCTCAGTCGATTGCTCTCTGTTTTGTGATTGCAAATTCTGAAATTGCATTTGTGGAATATCAACTAAGATGAGAAATCCTCCCGTTAGTATCCATCTCAGGGGGCGCCATTTTGCCACTTGCTGTCGAGTGTAAATGACACCTGCTTGCACCTGTTTTCCGAGTATGGTCGTGTCACTTTTGCAAGCTGAGCCATGATTGAAGGTTACCTGAGCCCCGAGCAACTGTGATATCATTTTCAGTCGGCAGCAAGTAGCTAAATGGCCGCCCCCTGAGATGGGTGAAAACGGGTGGATTTTGCTGCTTAATTCCTATTCCACAAACACAATATTATGCAGGAAATAGTGTGCAGAGGAGTTTAGGCTTCCCCTTGGGTAAAACAAATTTTTAATAATGTTGGCGCTTTTGTCGGGGACTCAAACAGGTATTTCTAGTTATTTTTAAATGGAAACTTGATTTCTGATCAGAGTGATTTGAGTTATGGGCATGAACTACATCAA
The DNA here is from genome assembly GCA_026261675.1 of Hippocampus mohnikei. Classification (NCBI taxonomy): domain Eukaryota; kingdom Metazoa; phylum Chordata; class Actinopteri; order Syngnathiformes; family Syngnathidae; genus Hippocampus; species Hippocampus mohnikei. The sequence continues at coordinate 5,329,444 of JAKGUB010000346.1, read as the reverse complement.
CTTGTAAGTCAAGGTACCAGTGTACATGGTCATGGTTTGTTAGCGCTGATTGTTTTATTCACAGTTTAAGTCCATTGTCCAACAAAATATCTCAATTGAGCAACCACTACGAGGGAACTTGGTTTTACTTATATGACCCTGTAAAGGGACACAAAAAATGTTTTATAAATTTGACCCAACACAGAAGAGTATCATTAAGAACCATACCATGTATGAATCAATAGAAAAAATATACTACTAATAAAATCAAGCATATAAAATACGGCTCCAGTATCATGAAAAATAGAGATGGCCTTCCAGCTTTATGACAGTGCAGGCATGTGCACCAAAGGGCGCGTATTATATCGTGGTGGAAGACCGACTCATGCCAGCGGGCGGAGTGCATCACTGGGCCCCGTTTTAGCCACATACACCAATTCCAACAACAGAGAAGGCGAAAAAGAGTAACGCTTTATCTCAACGATTAAATAAAGTGTTCTTATGTTTACACGTTTTCAGCGCTGATCGTCAAACATATTTAATGCATTTACAGACAAGTTACGAAAATGGCTTTAGAGGGTTTTCAAATGATTACATTAGATAGGCAAAGACAAACTCTGGTCAATTGTGGAATATGTTTAAAAACAATATGACAATGATTTTTTTTTCCCAAGGAACTTGAACATTTACTGTTTGTTTTTCCATTCATTACTACACACTGGATGTGTTAACAATAATAATAATAATTATTATTATTATTATAAATTATGGTGGCCCAATGATCGACTGGTTTGCGCATCGGCCTCACAATGCAGAGGTGCAGGGTTCGATCCTGGCTCCAGCCTTTCTGTGTGGAGTTTGCATGTTCTCCCCATGCCTGCGTGGGTTTTCTCCAGGTACTCCGGTGTCCTCCCACATTCCAAAAACATGCAGGTTAACAACTCTCAAGTGTCCCTGCGTGTGAGTGTGAGCGCGGATGGTTTTTCGTTTGTGTGCCCTGCGATTGGGTGGCGACCAATTCAGGGTGTCCCCCGCCTACTGCCCGAAGACAGCTGGGATCGGATCGGCTCCAGCACGCCCCGCGACCCTTGTGAGGATAAGCGGATCAGAAAATGGCTGGACGGATAAATAATAAATGAGACCAAAAACAGACTAGCCTGTGATTTAGAGCTAACATTATGCACTGTGTAACAAAGCTGAATTGAAAGCATGCTGTCTAAATTTATTCACAGCAGGATTTGGGATTGTTTGAGGAGTGATCGTGTATATATTTGTTCTGTGGAACTGTGTGATGTCAGGGAGCGTATGTTGGCTTTCAGATGGATACAATGGATGATACACGTTAGTGAGGACTGAAACATGAAGTAATGACTTGCTTGAGTTACACTACAAAATGGCATTTCCAAAGGTGATGCAAAGAAAAGATTTTTCCATCACCTGTGTTTACCGCCGCTTGCTGAGTCCATCAGAATCAGAATCATCTTTATTGGCCAAATATGTAGAACACACAAGGAAATTGTCTCCGGCACTATAGTCTACACTAGTATTATCAATAACAAGCAACTACGATAAACGCAAATACTTGAAAATGGTGACAGCCACTGCAGTGTGTGTGGCGTTGCCAAAGTCTGAACATTTTTACAAGACTCTGGCAGAGGCAGCATTAAACACTAAAAGCGTAAGATGGAGTGATAGATGGCGTGATAGAACCGAGCTGAAAGCAGGGGTGAGAGCGCACTGTACTGCCGAAAAGGTTTCAGGGTCACAGGTAGACAGTGAGAGACAGGTCATTACATGAGAAAGGGCGGTTTTATTAGTGGAGAAAAGTTTCCCAACACACCCTCGCCACAGCTGACAGAGGTAAAGACCATCTATTTGCTGCCTCCAACAAAAAGGTGAAGGGGATGCTGGAGGTGAATGAATGCGGGTTTCGTCAGTTTTGCAAGACTCCAATTATGTTTCAAATTCCAAATATTTCCTCTTGGAATGTGTTTAGTATGATCATTCTGAAAAATCACAGTCAATAACGCCCGTGGAGAATAGGCCGCCCGAAATCACCCTAAACACCTTTTTTTCTCTCTGTACTTGTATATAATACGGTCCCCCGTTGTTGGTATCTTTTATTATCAGAGTGAATAATAGGAACAAATCACGATTCCAATTATACCAGTTAAAAAAAAAAAAATATTATGCTCTTTTACCATACCTATGATAACGGTCGTTTAAAGTATTTTTTTTAATCACGTTTTTGAAAATCATGTTCTTATACAGAAGGTTTTATTGTCAGCTTGTTTAATTCTTTGCTTTTGAAACTCACTCTCTAACCGCTTTGAAAAGTACTTTGAATTACAGTACGTGAAACACTTTGAGTTACGTTGTGGACGAAGTGCGCTATATCAGAGATTCACATTTATTTATTTTACTGCCTCGGAACTGATAAACATCATAATGTGACTTTTTTTTTTAACAAAGCCCCATGTATAATAGCTGCCGTCAAATTGGGATTTTATTTTTTTTCCGTGCAACAAAAATGAATGTTTTGGGGGGCCTGAGGGTTGAGAAATGTGCGAATCTTGGTTAAAGGGGAACTTAATGTAAACATTATTTTTGCAGGCATGTTCTACGTGCCAGGGCAGGCGGCTGGCATTCTGGCATTTAGTATATTAGCAGACTTTTGAGCACAACTACAGTGACATGACAGTTTAAGTTAAATTAGCCCATCAAACCATCATGTCATCAACCCGTAGTTATGCTAGTAGTCATCGTATCACACACGGTACATCTGCGACGCGATCTTCTGGGTTTGGGCAAGTGTCGATCGCACTGAGATGCTGCAGCTGTGATACCAAATTCGAACAACAGCAGAGGCGAGTATTTGCCAAAAAGAGGCCATATTCTGCGTCAAATCGCTCCTCTTGCTTGAATTAATTGATGGGCAACACAGTAACGCTGTTATGACATTTTTACTGTTCATACTGCATGAGATCCTGCAATTGCCATTCTGCTTATGCAACCCATGGTGCAAACCTAAGTAGCTCTAACTGCATCCCTGAAGAAAAAAATAATATGGAAGTGCAAATAAGACACTAGGTTACATTCTCGAACAATACATTTTATTGAATAGAATCTAATTAACATCACAGCATTGTGAGTCATTAAAAAAACAGGGGGAAAAAAATTATCAATAAAACCCATGAACGCACTGTGCTTGATTCTATAATTTCTCCGACATGCATGACGAAATGAACATCACACAGAGAAAATTAACAGTGCGCACAAATGCGACATGCCAAATGCAAATCGAGATTCAAAACTTGCCTACGTTTAAGAGGCTGGAAAATCTTAATGAAATCCGCAAAACAGCCTCAGGGGGGTTTTGTTCCCTACATTAAAATGGCATTGGAAACATTTTGAGAAGAAAACAATCTCATCATCGCAGCTACTCTTTCCCGCCATGCTTTGCCCAATGGTGCATAAAAGTAAATGCATCACAGAAAGAAAATGGAAGCAACTAAAAAGGGACCAAAAAATAAATAAATAAAAAAACAACTCAACATCACGCTGCTTGTTGTGTTTTAGCCCTAGGAGTGATTTAAGAGCAGACTGTCAAGCGCGCTTATCATTTGGCTGCCTCAGTAGCATGAGGACCTTGGAAAACAAAGCAAGTCCCACAGCGTTCCACAAGTCTCCCTGGGAAACACGGCAAGCTTTCAAGGATGCCGAGACACTTCAGGGCCGCTTCCGCTTGTTGCCATCTCCATCCACATCTTGATTAGTTCTTTGTTTTTCTGTGACTGCCTGATTTGATAGTCATATTTATTTATTTTTTCAGGCTGTGTGACTGATGGAAAACATTTGATGTTTCGCATGCATAAAAGCACAATTCCATTTTGGGTCACTCAACCCTGAAACCATTTTAGACCCATATTGTTAGCAAACACACAAATGTTAATATTACCACATCCAAATAAAACCGTGACCTGTTCGAGATGCCAAATCCAAGACGGCAACAATGATAGATATCCGTAACGCGGTGGTCACGATATAACCATCTTCCACTAAAATGGAAAGGTCGGACGGTTTCTTTGATAGAACGTCAAGATATTCGGAGACACTCTGTGCCTTGGAAACCTGTGGAGATGCAAATAGCTATTACAGGCCATACTGGAGAAAAAAAATAATCTCAAATAGTTAATTCCTCCCTCCTCGTTCAAGCTGCAATATCGCCTCTACAGTGATCCTTCGCTATACTGTATTGAGCTTCATTCATCGCGGCTTCATGACATGGCTGTTTTTTTTTACAAAGTACTGTATTCCGAAAAAAATGTCAAGTGGCTCAGAGGTTTTGTGCATGGCTATATGCAGGATTGGTTCCAGGCGCCGACATCAACGAATGACAGCACGAGTGTATTTATCCTGTGAGCTTATTGGCTAGATGCCTCGCCCAGCACCTTCCCTTGTGTCTCATCACATGGTTGACTGATCAGTCTCATCATGTGGTGCAGGACATGTATGATGACTGGAAGACAGTGGTGAGGTGTGCTGTAGGTGTGACGGAGGAATTCAAGGTGGAGGTGGGACTTCATCAGGGGTCAGCTCTAAGCCCCTTTTTATTCACTATGGTGATGGGCAGGCTGACAGACGAGGTTAGACAGAAATCTCCATGGACTACGATGTTTGCAGATGACATTGTGATCTGTAGTGAAAGCAGGGAAAAGGTGGAGGAGAAACTAGAGGGGTGGAGGTTCGCACTGGAAAGGAGAGGGATGAAGGTCAGTCGCAGTAAGACGGAGTACATGTGTGTGAATGAGAGGGACCCGAGTACAAGAGTGAGGTTCCAGGGAGAAGGGATCAAGAAGGTGGATGATTTCAAGTACTTGGGGTTAACTGTCCAGGGCAATGGAGTGTGAGGAAAAGAGGTGAAGGTCCGTGTGCAGGCAGGTTGGAACGGCTGTGTCATGTGTGATGTGTGATAGAAGAGTTTCAGCTAAGATGAAAGGAAAGGTGTATAAAACTGCGGTGAGACCTGCCATGCTGTTTGGACTGGAGACAGTGCCACTGAAGAAAAGATGGGAGGCAGAGCTGGAGGTAGCAGAGTGGAAGTGACCAAGGTTGGATAGGATCAGGAATGAGTACATCAGAGGGACAACTCATGTTAGAGGATTTGGAAAGAAAGTTAGAGAGGCCAGACTGAGATGTTTTGGACATGTCCAGATGAGAGAAAGTGAATATATTGGGAGAATGATGCTGAGTCTTGAACTGCCAGGCAGGAGGCTGAGAGGAAGACCAAAGAGGAGATTTAGGGATGCCGTAAAAGAGGACATGAAGGTAGCTGGTGTGAGAAGAGGATGCACTAAACAGGGTTGGATGGAGGCAACTGATTCGCTGTGGCGACGCCTGAGGGGAAAAGCCGAAGGGAAAAGAAGAAGAATCCATCGTTTAAAGCCACTGTTAAACTTCAAATTGTCCAAATCCTCCAATTTTAGCCCCTAATAAATAGCGTCTGGTTTCTGTTGCTCCCCATGAAAGCATTACCTTTTGTGTTTCAACAAAGAACCACATTTGCAAACACCTGGTTTTACTTTGGAGGGGAAATGGTTTGCAGGTTATGGATCAAACCAGTAACTTAATTATCATCCATTTATGGAAGAAATAGTCAGCTGGGGACTGAGATGGCAAAGGGCGGGGAGCTTAATTCTGTCGTTGGTGAACCATGTTTACAATTTCCGGGATGAGAGCAATCTTAATAAACATGGAATTTATTTTAAGGCTTTTAACCCACCTTCACAACCCACCAATAATTAGGGAGGAAACTGTGTGAGCACTGCCATTGACGGGCAAACAGTCCAAGGTTTTCCCTGCCTCTCACCTACATGCAGCTGGGATAGGCTCGAAAAGCAACCAGAAAGTTGAAAATGAAAAACCTACACTCTCTGTCAGAGGTGATTAAGTCAGAGACATTGAGAAGAAAGTGTGCTTCACATCCTTGATTTTAACCTACTGATGTTTATTTATACACTTGTTTGGAATCCAAAATAAAAGTCACTTGTTTTTGGCCACGTGAAAAGAACAGTGTGATGTTTTTTTTTTTTTGTGTGTGTGTGTGTGTGTGTGTGTGTGTGTGTGTGTGTGTGTGTGTGTGTGTGTGTGTGTGTGTGTGTGTGTGAATGCCAAGTCTGCCAGAGGAACAGATGGACGTTAAGAGGAACAGGAGGAGACAGAGGTGATAAAACGCCTTGCTTCACATCGGGAAGTTGAAGTTTGATTAAAAGAGAAAAAAACGCACAGAGCAAAAACGAAAGGGGTCGCAGTTGTTTGAAAGCTACTGCATTGATTCCAACTTCCTCCCAAATCCTCAAACATGCACATAGGATGCATTGAAAAAAAAATTAAGCATAGGAATTTTCCATAGGTTTGGAATGGCAATTTCAACATCAGCAAATGTTCACCGTACAATCTGTGATTTGTCGCACCAACAAGCATGTAAAAGGTTGAGGTGAGCTCACCTCTTGTTGCCTTGGCTTGTCTCACTCGCCACACGGTCTTGGGGATTTCAAAGTTGTAGTTTGCAGGTAAGGCTTTCATGGCTTCCCGCAACTCAGGATCCTGCAGTATTTCATCTGGAATCTGATTGGCCACTCGCCGAGGTCCTCGAACTGAAGAACGTTTCATTTCAAAAAGAGTCAGTCAGTCCGGCACACAGAAAGCCAACAGAAAGTGTCTTGCTTGTCCTGAATAAAACAGTTGTTCTCAAGAGTTATTGTTAATTGCCTGCGTGTTTAACTGACTTCAGAAAGATGTGTAGCAATACGAGACTGAATAACTCGATAGCTCAGTGTACTTAAAATAAAAAAAAAGATACTTTATTGATTCCCCGAGGTAATCTTGGTGTGCAGTAGCCACAATTGCAGCCACACTAAAAGGATAACACGTACCCAAGTATACATACATAGGTAGAAAAGATTTCTCGTCAAAGCACGCGCGCGTGCGTGTATATTATATACAAAGCAAGACAACTGAGACAGGATGTACTTTTGCCCTTCGGGTAAATGCATCAGCAGATACACCAAGCTAAGTGCCACGAACTCGGGTAGCAAAAAAAAATGTAAATGGAACATCCCTAAACACGTTAGTGCATTTTCTCCATGTTTTGAAACCAGAGTGCGACATTTAGGCGCGCTCCTAAATTTGACGAATTTCCTTTTTATTAATGTTTCCGATATTATTTTCAAGCGCTTAGCAGTCTATATTCTCATCTTTTAAAAAAAGCAACTGTTATTCACAATTACCTCCCGGCAATTGATTTTCGACACGCGAGTGGAACGTTTACAACGTTATGTCTCACTTTTTGCGTAAACTCCACAGTCTGCATAGGAGACACTTCAAAATACCTCACACATATATACGTCATTGGCATCAATAATCTCCGAAGAAAAACGTTGCAATTACCTGCTGCGGGCTTTTTGACAGGAACAAGCTGCTTGTCACACGAGGGCGCCGCCATGTTTTCTTCTCATTCAAAACAGGAAACATGAGCCAGGCCAGAGAAGTCGATCACAGAACATGGATTTGGACTGCTGGAGCACATAGAAGTAGACAGACAATCGGATTACCCGGTAACTAACCAAAGGTTACACTATTGTATCAACATTGGATAATTAATTTTACTGTGGATTTATACAAAATAAAACAGATATTGCTTTTAATAACTAACCATTCCCATATTTCAAATCCGATCGATTTGGAGAAAGTTTTCTTGTCATTTAGTGCTATGACACCTCAGTGTCTTATTGTCGCTCATCTGAAGTTTAAATATAGTTTTGCGCCACGCATGATTGGGTTTCTCTGCTGATGTATCTGTTTGGCGCTCCGGTGAGAGAGGCTGCGTCCGGAGGAGGAGAAGGGGATGAGGAGAAGGAGGATGAGGAGGAAGGAGGAGGAGGAGGAGGTGAAGGCGTCACAACATCACTTTCTCCCTTCTTGAGCACAAGTGCGTGCTGCACGGATGCGCAGACTTCTGCAGACAGGCAACGTCTAACTGTTGTCAGAGTGTGTCTTTAAACATGTTATTTTAAGGACGCATCCATGTAATTGGTTGCTTTTACTCGAATAATTAATGATTTCGTGCTTGGCGGAGATGCGGCTGTAGCGACTCTGACTGGCCGAAAGGAGGATTGATTTGATTTATTTTTAGTGATTTTGGGAGAAGCATTCAGTCACCGAACCTCTTCACGAGAGCGTCGTGTCCGACGGAAGGAATTGCTGCGCGTGGGTCCGTTTCGCGGATGATCCTCAACCAATACTGAACTCTGTGGAGAATATTAATAACACCTGCACAACGGGAAGGGCAGTTAAGTGACACTAAGATTGTTTTTTTTGTAAGAGTGGGGTCTACGGATCAACTTTCGCAAGTCTGGAATATTTGGATCGATGATTTCCAGAGGACGGAGGAACAAATTCATTTAGATCGGCAACATGTTCAAGAGGGGTGAGTGGTACTGAACTTTTATTGTGCATGTTTGAATATTTCATGGATATCTCCTGACTCACACGTGCAGGCACGCAGTCGATGCGTCTTAATTTTGCAAGTGATGCTGTCCCGCCTGCCTGGCTGGTACTGAGTGCAATATTCATACGTGTGTATGCGCGGCAATGTGCTTGTTGTAACACAGCAGATGCCGCACTGCAGTTTATATGACTTGTCCCCGGGTCACAAGGCTGAAGAATTGTTTTTATGGCGATTATTATTGTTGGACTTGATGCTCCACAAGGTTATTCACCCCGGGCCACACACGAAATGATGGGTCAAGACTTCTTTTCACCTCATATGCGACCAAGCTCTGTCCAAAATACTTTAATATCAAGTTTCTGTCGGGAGGGAAAATTCACCTTGAATTGTTTATGTTTTGGCAAGGGCTTGGGTGAGTCACTTAATGGGCTTGTCTGCAGAAGATGAATGGCAGCAGCAAGACATTAATACTCATACGTCCTCTCGTCTATCTATCGGTCACTTGAATCCATGTTGCTGCTGAACAATAATTAAGGGGGGTGAAATCAAAGTAGACGCAAGTAGTCCCTGATGAGGTTCCCACAGACCCCCCACTTGAAGAACCATTGCACAAGTACGGGCCACTGTCTGTGCTGTGATGACGACCTAATCAAAGAATTCCAACATAAAACTGCATTTGTGATTCAGCTGCAGCAACAGGAATTCTTGAGATTTCATTGAGGCCATGCCAAATAGCTTCCATTTAATAACATTTCAATTTATTGTTTTACCTTCTTGTTGTAATTTTAATAACCAGGGGCAAAGCCATATACAGAATGTCCGTGGCCTTACCGTGTCGTTTCAAGCTGAAAAGCAGCCAACTCAATTCTCATTTTCAAAACATAAGCACGGTTTGGTGGCATGTTTGTGAAAGAAGAAGCCTCGTTTATGTGAGATGACCCACACCGGGCATGTGATTTAGCACAACAACAAATATGGCTGATGGCCAAAACATGTTGACTAGCATGAGGGTACATTGAAGTCAATAGTGGGTATACGCTTACAAAAAAATAAAATATATATTTTTTCAAGTATTTTTTAACACAGTAGTGTAATGCCAAATACTTGACTCAGAGTGGATAGTGGCCAAATGTATCTTCACACATAGGATTGTCTTGCAAAGCAGGCTGTAATAGATTTTGATAACTCACCATTTACAACACATGTCGTAACCTGCTGACGGCACTGTGACACTAAGCTAATCTTTACCGCTCGTCTTAAAACACAATTTTTAGTCATTGGATTTAGACTCAGGGCGAGACTCTGTCTTATTTTAGTATTTTGTAGTGTTATACTGTTTTTATGTTCTGAATTTATTTTTTTCAGTCCTGTCTTTTTTTGTTGTCTGACTCCTTTTTACTCCACATCCAGCACTTTGTATGAAGCGGCGGTTGTTCAAAAGTGTTCTATAAAGTTGAGCTGAGAACATCCTAATTGAAAGCATTGCAATGGCAAGGTGCCGTTCGGAGTCGTCTCGGTGTCATGTTGCATCGTGAACAGCAGTATCAAGATCATTCTTCAAATACAGGTTGATCCAGAAAATAGTGTGGACAGAAGCGTTTGGAACTGTATTCACGGTCTGTCACACGCTATGCCCCCTTCTTTCATACGGACCACCCATGGACTTTTTTTGCAGATGGAATATTGCTCATGCGTCTGCCAAGACATGAATCTAAATGTTCTTTCGATTAATGTTGTTTAAAACAGCAGTCCAATATTTCTGAGTGAATTCTGACAAAGCAATGTTGAAAGAAAAAAATATTTGGGGTGTTTTGGGGAACTGGACATTTCCGGCTTCCCGAATCCATCCCATTTCTTTTGAACTTGAGCTCATCACAAGCAACACCCGCACAGAAATTATCTTTTGAATGACACCAGCCACAGAATTGACAACTAGCCCGCCACGTCGGGTGAATTATGCAAAGACGAGTCTAAGGAGTCATTATAAATGCTCATTATAGCATTGCCACAAACAGCACATCTACTGGTGGCCTTCTACACACAGCGGCTTCTCTTTTCTCCGCCGCAGGTCATGCTGGCACTGGAACACTGTATAGATAGATACCACTGCTCACTGCTTTTAGTCTGCTTTGTCAGACCCAATCTGTTTTCGGCGCACGAGCGCGCATGTGTGTGTGCCTCAGGGGCAGCGAGAGAAACAGCCTGTTTTCCTTTGCCATCACATCGATTATTGTGGTTCCAAGAGTGGAGATGAAACACACGGCGGTGACGAGTGCTTATAACCGGAACAGCTTGGAAGGGGAGGACCATTGTTGAAAAAGTGCCTTCTGACAACTCAGTGCAAGAAGTGATGCCATATCATTTAAAAGCAAGCGTCAAAAGGTTCTGAATGGTGTGCTCCAACTGACGTTGCAGCACAATGGATATTTATGAACGTGCTCGTTGGAGTTTAAGGGGCAAGCAGGCCTGCATATCCTGCTTGCGTGTGTCATACTAATGGACATACTGGTAAAAAGCTATTAGGAGGCCTTCAACATGCCACACAACAGTTATTAATTTCCCATTTGACTGGCTGGAGTTGGAATCAGGGGTTGTGGAAAACGCGTCGTATTGTAAGGCTGAAATATTAACCTATTCAAATCGACATTGCAATGCAGTAGAAAGAATGCAATTTTCAAAATGCAAAGGGTGCAATTTGTGGGAAATAAATGACCTCATTTCAGCTGGTCAGGGGGCTTTATTATACAGTGTGTACACACACACACACACGTATATATATATATATATATATATATATAGAGAGAGAGAGAGAGAGACTGTCCAGGATGAAACATCCAAGCTCCATGAATACATCAAGGAGAAGGCTCCAACGGATGATGTACTCAGAGAATGTCTCAGACAATGGGGAACAGAGGATGAGGTGCTGGAAGAGGGACCATCATGGGAGGACAAGTCCCTACACGGGATGTACCACCGGACCATAAGTGAAGTGGCTGATCTCAAGAAGTCCTATCAGTGGCTAGAGAGGGCTGGCCTGAAGGACAGCACAGAGGCACTCATCCTGGCTGCTCAGGAGCAGGCCCTGAGCACCAGAGCCATTGAGGCCCAGATATACCACACCAGACAAGACCCAAGGTGTAGGTTGTGCAAAGAGGCACCGAGACGATCCAACACATAACTGCAGGGTGTAAAATGCTGGCAGGAAAGCCTACATGGAACGCCATAACCAGGTGGCTGGCATAGTCTACCGAAACATCTGTGCCGAGTATGGACTGGAAACCCCAAGGTCAAAATGGGAAACACCTCCCAAGGTGGTGGAGAATGACCGAGCGAAGATCCTGTGGGACTTCAGATCCAGACTGACAAGATGGTAATGGCGAACCAACCGGATATCGTGATCATTGATAAAGGGCAGAAGAAAGCCGTTGTAGTGGATGTAGCGGTCCCAAGTGATGGAAACATCAGACAGAAGGAACACGAGAAACTCGAGAAATACCAAGGGCTCAGAGAGGAGCTGGAGAGAGCCTGGAAGGTAAAGGTGACAGTCGTGCCTGTGGTGGTCGGAGCACTCGGGGCAGTGACCTCCAAATTAGATGAGTGGTTGCAACAGATCCCGGAACAACATCAGACATCTCAGTCCAGAAATGTGCAGTGCTGGGAACAGCAAGGATACTGCGCAGAACCCTCAAGCTTCCTGGCCTCTGGTAGAGGACCCGAGCTGAATGGGGACGGACACCACCCGAGGGGTGAGATGAGGATTTTTTTTTTTATATACGTGTGTGTGTGTGTACACCTGACCAGCTGAAATATATATATATATATATATATATATATATATATATATATATATATATATATATATATATATATATATATATATATGTGTGTGTACACACTGTATAATAAAGCCCCTGATCAGCTGAAATGAGGTCATATATATATATATATATATATATATATATATATATATATATATATATATATATATATATATATATATATATATATATATATATATATAGAGAGAGAGAGAGAGAGAGATCTTAGGGGTGTAACTAAAACCGATTTGAATCAGAAAATCGCCTTAGAATTAAGAGGCGAGTGCATTGAATCAAACTAAATCGCATCGTTCCACTTTTAAAATATATTGAGATAGATATGAAATCATCTTTTTGGGGACGGATGTGTCAAATATACATTACTGACAAGTTCAATCAAATATTTGTAAAATGACAGTAACAGTCAATGCATCTCACCTTCTCGAAATGAGCCGTACCACATCCAATCAAATTGTAACGTCGGTGAGTCCATCCGAATCGAATCGTTCTACTTTCAAATTGGACAGTTCTTGAATAATTTTGCACCCCACGTATTGAATCATCTTGTACTGATTAATTTAGTTTTTGTGTTTGTAAAAATATAGGGTATATACAGTACATGTTTGGGAAGAGGACCTTGAAAAAATAATAATCGCATATTAAATCGCAATGACAATATTTCGAGATTTTTTTTTTCTTTTAAAAAATCGTTCATCCCTCATGTCAAGTGCTGTTTCTGGACGCAGGAGGGGGGAAAAGCTTCCCGCTTAATTCACTACAAATTAATTTGAGGGTGATATTTCACTCGTCTGCCAAAAAAAAAAAAAAAAAAAACGCAAGCATACCGCAGCATGCCTTGAGTCGGCGGCCAGGCAGAGATGTGTCAGCTTTGGCAGGAACATCGAACAAGTTGTCTGGTGAATTTGAATGACTTTGCACCTAGAATAACACATCGCAGCCGAGGGAGCTTGGCTAATGCATGAGGGCCCAGCACTGGTTGTGACGCATCCGCCATTCACAAACACACGCCGTGTACATTGGAGGGAAAAACCTAAAAGGTCTTGTATGATTCATACATGATGGCAGTGCTCAGAGTGACTTTTCATGGCAGCCGCTTTTAGCTAATAATGACGCTCAATCAAGTGAAAAAGTCAATTTTTGGTTTCACATGACATCTGACTGCCCGCTGTTTTGTTTTTTGTTTGTTTTTTTTAAGTGAAGGGGGCGTTTGTGCAGGTGGATCCTTGCTGTGATAAGTAGGGGCTTTGTACGCTACACTGGAGCCTTTGACACTGGTCAGCCTGCTCTGTCCCCCCCTACAAAGAGCAGCACCTGAATCCGACCTCCAGATTCAGAACCAAAGCAAGAACAACCTGTAGTTAGCTGACCATGCTCGAGGGCATTAATGTGATCTGTTCACAAATCCTACCATGACACTAAGCAGAAAGGGGAGGAAAACACTGTTGTTTCTGAAACGGAATTATCTTTCTTTTCTACAATCTTATGAGGCGTAGAAAAAAAAAAGTAGTGTGTTTCCGGTAACCCGACCGACCGAGAATTTCTACCCCGAACAAAAAAGGTCTCGAAGGATTCCAACCAGCGGGGCCACGGGACAGGCGGCTCGCCAGGCAGGGCGAGGAACGGAGGAAGAGGCGAGAGTGGAAGCTCCATCTTCGTTGCCATTGTTGTGTTTAATAAAACGCGGGGAGTCTGTGCTCACTGCCGTTTATTGTCAGTAGTCACCTTTTCATATGAACACTTTTACGGCCGTGACGTCACGCCGTCGTAAACTGACCCTGTGGCTGTGGTTATAACATGCCACAAATAATAATAATAATACATTTCATTTATAAGCGCCTTTCAAAACACTCAAGGACACTTTACAATCAAAACAAGAACAATAAAACCACAGACAAAATTATAAATAATAAAAGGAAAGATGAATTTAGGGCGTTCACATCGGTGCAAACTCTCGCGATATTCACGTTGAGCGTGCGCGTGGTTTGCCCTGTCGTCTGTCAACAACATTGAATTGTGGCGGCGGCCACGATCTCCGACAACACTTTAAACCGCGTTTTGTGTGTCGCAGTCGCATGCTCACACCATAATCTTAAGAAAATAGCATCCAATCGAAAAGATTCAGCGAACTATTTGACGAACACCACGGGCCGTCTAGGACGCGGGACGCAGAGGTAACGAGACACCCAGCCGGGGGGTACCCAACTCTCTCGCCGCCTTTGGCGGCGAACGGGGGTTTCGATAATAGTAAAAATGTCTCCTTGTTTTATGTTTTATGGGTATTTTGTTTACATTTTTGATGGGGGGCAAAAAAAAAGATTAAACAAAAATGTTGTCCGACCTACCGACCCTATGCTGAAATTTCATGTTACCGGAAACACACTACTTATTTTTCTACGCCTGACGAGAAATTCTGTTTCTGTATATTTTGGGTGGATTTACATATCGAGGTTTATGATTAGTTGTAGTGGTGGTAGTCTCCATTACTCATACATGCTAGTTTTTTTTTTCACTCCTACACCCCCCCACACACTTTTTTTCTTTATATCAAAAGTTATTTTTAGTACATGGCACAGCAACATTTTATGACAAATTGTGTCAAAATCCATGTCCATTTTTTACACTTTACTTTATCACACAGTATTTTCAGAAGGAATCCAAAGTACAACATCCATGGGGGAGAAAAACATTGCAGTGGCATATTCTACTTCTCTCACATTCTTTCTTGTTGATGTTGCTCCTTCTTTCAAAAGCCAAAGAAAAAGTAAAACACACAAAATGTTCATTCTTGGACGTTCCCTCATTTGAGGTCTCGTGAGGTTTCTGAACTCCAATTTTTAGTGTAGCTTTTGTGTATTTTCCCAAAATAGTTGAATCCCGATTCCTGCGACTTTAAGGCCTTTTGACCTCAGAGGTTCCACTGTGCAAATGTACTTTTCAGACTATAAGTGTGCACTATATACAGTATCCACCTTCTAACAAGGTCATAGACGGGTTTGCAAGCATGCAAGCATGAACATCAGCCTAACTCCATCAGGTCCTTGTTCACTACCACACACATTCCACTTAAAAGCACCGATCCGTAAAGAAAGCACATGAGATGAGCTGACAGCAGCGGAATGTACCAGACGTCCAGCATATGTACAGCACCACGGAGTCGCGCATTGCAATTCCTCCGACGTATTCTGTCGGAATAATGGATGCAAGGTTAGTGAGGGCTTTCTTTCATTGCAAATGTCTTGTAAGAACGGGTCGATAAAAACCTTGCCCAAGTCCAACCATTCTGAACGTCATCACCATTGTGTGGCGAATACCTCCATCTAGCATAAGTACTGTCGGCATCATCGTTTTGTTCAAGGAATCCACCGCTATTCCATATACAGTGTAACCTTGAAAGATGAACACAATCCATTTTTTGATAGTCGACATCTGATTTTGGAAATAAGGCTGCACAAGGATTCAAATCGATAACGACCTGCACCTGCAGTCGTAGGATGACAGTTTCAAATCACAAAAGGCTGGTAGAATATCTACCGATCTAGCTAGCTAGCTAGCCAGCTACCTGTATAACTAGCTAGCTGTCTAGCTGGAGTTATCTATCCATCCATCCATATATTAGAGATGTGACGATTAATCACTTTGTTAACAATCAAATTAATTGATCCCACTTTGGGTAATCGTTGAATAGTTTAGATAGCTTTCTTGTTTTAAAATCGGCCAAATGCTCTAATGCGTCCCTATGAAAACGGACTAGCCCTGAATCAAAATTAAACATTGAATTTGACTGGAAAAGAATGATCAACATTTTTGCCAATTTTCAAACTTGTTACGGACCAAACCGGGAACTGAATAACGGTCATAATGAATTTACATCAGTTTTAAATTATGTCATATTTTTTAATTAAAACATGTTTTTTTTCAATATGACTATTGATTAATCGATCAAAATAAGCAACAGATTAATTGATTATCAAAATAAACATTACTTGTAGCTCTAATATGTACATTGTATTTATTTATCAATGTCAACCTTGGTTTAATGACAGGACTCGCGCATCTTAGCAGGAGTGGCGCAAAGCCGAACCTAAGTGGAAAAAAGACAACCTGCACGTCTTTCATCAAATCTGGAAAGATTTTCGGGAGATTTTTTTTTGTAAATGTATAATAAATAAGCAGTGCAGCATGACACGCTGAAAGGCATATACAGTAATAGGAAATATATGAAAATTACAGCTGTCATCACCATTCCGCGATGGGTAAACATTACGGTCATGTAGCTGGCCTTCTGACTTTGCTAGCTAAGCTTAGTTGCACAGGGTTAGCATTTTGGTTAGTATACTAACAACAGCATGCCGTTATTTTGATTTGGGTTGAAAGACCCCTACCCCGGTAGAAGTTTGGGGCCAGCGCCTCCTCACTCCCAACTTTTAAGAGTTCCTTTCGTCTTCCTTCATGGTACAGATATGACTCACAGGCGTCAAGTATTTACGATAACACGGTAAAAGATGGCGGTCGTAAAAACAGCAGGTATGCGCTCATTAACAAAGGACAAACAGCCGTTCCCGGAGAAGCGAGACGCGGGCCCCGAGCAGGCGAGTGATTAAGTACGATGACATGAATTTGCACGAGAGCAATAAACGCCCATCTGTCATTTAACTATGTTGCAACCTCCCAGCCGCTGTTGAGGCCCAACGAGCCTTCTATTTAAGGAGAATAGATTCCCAGCTTGTCTAATCCTCTCAGTGTCACTCTGTGTCAACTCGCCATTGTGTTTCGGACCAGTGACAGAGGCATCGCAAGAGGAGGATAATGTAGAGACCCGAGCAAAAATATAAACCCCAAAAGCAATATCCTGAAGCTGTCTATAAGCCGCCTGAAAAATGAGAAGTAAATCAGTATGGGGTGGGGTTGAAGTTTGGGGCCTTGTTACATAATATATCCGTTTAAAAAGATTAAGCTAATCAAAACACCCCCAAAAAAGAAAAAAAGACAACTGGGGGGAAGGGAATGTTTTCTTTTTATAACAACAAAGCAATGCAAAATTGTCACCAAATGAATGTATTGGTAGTCTGAAGAGCTCACCTGGAGCGGATGGCGTCAAAAGCAATCTACTGAAGAGGATCTCCAATAATTGCATGTCTGACATTTACTCATGCTCGAGAAAAAAGAAAAAAAAACATTGCTCTTGCTTACAGATAATGCACTGCGAGGCATGGCCACGCATCTCAAACATTACATTTGCACGATAAGAGATTCAAGAGCAAATCACATTGGCTTAGTGACAAGTGGAACCTTGAAGGTTGAAGCAAAATCTTTCCAGTGATGCTGGTCCACCTGCGGGGAGTTTGGTTGTTTCCCACGGAAAATGATGGAAATAGAAATGTTCCTGGTTCAAACTGCCACACTGATAAAACCTTCATGAACTGCACTGGCCTTTTTTAATGAATGTTGTAATATTCTCAATAGGATAGCCATATAAAAATGCGTTAATAAGAGTCATTTACCTTCTGGGTAGGAGCCATTTCCGCTAAGTGGAAATACATTTCGGACATTAACATGGGCAATTATGAATATTTTATGGGGGTGGGGTCAATTACTCGCGTGTTTTGCTCTTCATCCTTTTCCCCTGCCAATAGTTTGGGTGTACAGTACTGTATATGTGGACAAATAAAGCATTTCTGATGCGTGTGTCCCTTTTTTCACGATTCTTTATCAGAATCTTCTTGCCACCTCCATCCTCCATTGGTGTGGAAATAACATGCAAAGCAGTCATTAGTGGATGATAATGAGATGGGACCGATAAACAACCGATGAGCCCTGTTTCTTTTTTAAAATTCTTATTCATGAATTTCTCATGAAATGACTAATTGGAGTTTAAAGGTGATTTTCAATGGCGTAGATGGGAAGGGACGAGGAGTGGGCGCTCAAAGGAGACCATCTAGCGGTTGACAGCAATCCCAGGTGTTCTCCCGTTATTCTGACAGCCCCCACCTGCCACTCCTTCCCCTTTCCTGAGCCTTTGTCCACTGAGACGTTGTCTTTTGTGTGCTGAGCAAAGCAATTCAGCTGCACCAGCACCTGGACATCTGCCCTTTTGCCATTGAAACTTAGCGTGTCCTCAAGGCCGAGCCGTGACGCTCCGGGGAGAAGGCGATGCGAGGCACGGGCATCCACGCTGCTCCTAAATTCCGCTTGTTTATCTGCCATTCCATTAATCCTGCACTCCATCCACGTCTGATTCAGAAGAACTCATTCCGACGGTGGCTAATTTGCTCCCGAGAGTGCGTACGGATTTACGGAGAATTCTGAAGTGAAAGTTTTCAACCGGCCAGGAAATTAAAACATGTTGTTGGAGACGTGATGAGGGGAAAACATCAACTAACGTTCATCTCGGAAGTTGATCTCACTTCACACCATATTATCTCAAGTGTTTGAAATACACTCCGAGGACTGCGGAGGTTCTGTGAGGATCCTTTTTGAATTGAAATGCCCTTCCGTGAATGGCGGGTGAAGTGGGAGACACCGTTCAACAGTCAAGAGCAATAGTGTTTGAAAATAAAAATATATACCGGTACCATCTTACCGTATTTTCCGGACTATAAGTCGCACTGGAGTATAAGTCGCATTTTGAGGGGAAATTTATGTGATAAAATCCAATCCCAAGCTCACATAACATATTAAGACTTATTCAGATAACTATCGCATAAAGTACATGCTGACAAGTTTACCAAACCGTCAGTGTCTCTCCAAATCACTAAATCCAATGAAATCTTCATCCTCTGTGTCTGTTTGAAACAAGTCTGCCAACTCTGGAGGTAGAAGATGTGGCGCTTCCCTATTCTACATCGTTTACGTCAATCATTGTCGACTTATCACACAGGCCTAGAGCGCCCCCTTGCATTTTAGTGTAAAAATAACATGTGAAATGATATAATAATGTGTTAATAATTTCACACATAAATCGCACCAGAGTATAAATCGCACCCCCGGCCAAACTATGAAAAAAACTGTGATTTATAATCCGAAAAATACGGTAATATAATTTCAAATACATCTTCGTTTATTTCATCTAACCTTCATTTATTCAGGGGAGGCGATAGAGAATAAATTGTCATTTGCAACGCCGACGTGGCGGCAGGCAAGAGGCAACAAAGCCAAATAAAAACAAATAGTACACATACCTATAGACAACTAACTGTGCAGTGTGACACAGTTACGCAACACATCACATCATAGCAGATTGTGTACATTATTCCTCCATAACATTTTAACACTGAAATTCCGATGAATGAGGTGAGTTTTGTTTTTAATTGCAGAGTGTTTCGGTCATTAGTCAATTTGTTATTTCATCTAATCAATTCGTTATTTCAGAAGTGTGTAGCCCTTCGCACTAATCAGTAGCTATAAGTAGCACTCAGCTTCTAAAAGGTTGTTAAAGGAATCGCACGAAAGAAAAAGCAGCGGTGGGGTTTTCAACAAATGACAGAGGATAGGTTCCTGTAGGTGCAATTTGTCCATGCAGTTTGGCTTGAATAAGAAACTGCTTGCATTCGTTTCCATTAAGAAAAGTGACCACTGAAGAAGAAGGTGCTTTTGAACATTGCATGCAGCCATAATGAGCCACTCAGCAAATGATAAGATGGATGAAGAGAAGGAGCGTGAACACGCTTTCAGTGCAACAGATCTGGAACAAAGACGGTCACGTAAGCTAACTGAGAAAGGAACAGAAGAAAAATTACAACGATGCATTGCATTAAGAAGACAAAGATTGAAAGATATGTCAAATAGAATGAATGTGATGCAAGCTTTGATGAAGGATGTGCAAAACGTTCAGATGGTGCAAGATGGAATGGAAAATGACTTTGTTTGTTTATTAGAGGAATTTAAGCGTCTTAATGAAGAAATAATGAACCTCTTACCTGAAGATGAACAAACATATGACCAACAAAACTGGTTTGAACCCAAAATGGCACCCATCAGAGACTTTATAAAAGCAACAAAAGCATGGATAGCGGCTACACACATGACCTATAAGACAGAGGATGGTCAAGAGGATTATCAGCGGAAAGAAGACGTGCAAATACAAAAGGAATTTGCATCTGATAATGAAATCCATGATGACGTTCAACCAGATGATAGTGCATCACAGACTGGCGTCTCCGATGCTAAATATGCCTACCTGCATGGGTCACAAGTCAGCAGCTCCTCACTATGTTCTCGAGTCTCATCGACACTTGTTCGACAAGAAGCAGAGCATGCAGCATTGCTGGAGCAGCGCTGCAGCAATGAAGAAAAGGCAGCAACTAGAGCAAGAGGAACTTGAGTTGCAACAATTTGAATTGCGTCGAAGCATCGAAATCAAAGCTAAAGAGAAGAACTTGACATTGAGACTGCGTTGGCGAAAGTAGCGCAAAATTAAAGGTGCTCAACAAGTACGAGAGGTCAGAAGATGGATCAAGTAGCCAGCGAGGGTCAAGGAGAAGATTTAGCATGAAACAGGAAGTAACTCATGCTTTACCACCTGAACCAGACAATGTGAACCCTTACATACAACCGCAGCTACCGCACACCCAAGCACCACAAGTACCTCTACGAGACTATAACCCTCAGCCCAACATCTTCGGAGATGACAACTTGCTGAAGGTCCTGCAAAAACAGAATGTAATCACAGAGCTGCTAGTAAAGCAGCAGAAGCAATCACAGTTACCAACTAAGGACATCCCATTGTTCAGTGGCGACGTATTACAATACAAGTCCTTCATTCGAGCATTCGAACACTCAATAGAGCAGAAGACTGACAACGATCAAGACAAATTGTACTTCTTGGAGCAATTTACAAGTGGCGAACCTCAAGAGTTGGTCCGCAGCTGCGTCCATATGCATCCTAGCCATGGCTACAAAGAAGCAAAGAAACTGCTACTCAGGCACTATGGAGACGAACTACGAATTGCCAGTGCGTACATTGAAAAGGCACTAAAATGGCCACCGATCAAGTCAGAAGATGGAAAGGCACTAAATGCCTATGCAATGTTTCTAATTGGATGTCGCAATGCAATGGAAGACATAGAGTCACTGGAAGAAATGGACAACCCCACCAACTTGCGAACTACATTGTCCAAGTTGCCCTTCAAACTTAAAGAACATTGGCGTGCTGAAGCTTACAACATCAAGGAGAGCGAGGCAGAAGAGCAAGGTTTGCCGACTTGGTGAAATACATAGAGCGTCAAGCAAAAATTGCGACAGACCCCTCTTTGGTGACATCCCAGACAGTCGCCCCAATGCCTTTGTAAAAATAGCAATGAAAGACCCCCTGAAAAAGGGAAAACGCGGGAGCTTCAGAACGAATGTTTCCACAGGAAAGACCAAAGAAAAGAATGAGAAGTTAAGCGAACCCAGATAAAGAGGAAGCGCCTTTGACAAGCCATGTATATACTGTCAGCAAACTCACACTCTTGCCACATGCAACAAGATCAAGAATCAGCCATACAAAGACCGTGTGGAGTTTTTGAAAACGAAAGGCTTGTGCTTCGGATGCTTGGCTATGGGTCATATTAGTAAGTTCTGCAAGAAAAGAACAGAGTGTAAGGAATGTACTTTAAAACACCCAGACATCCTACACAAAGTTAAAGAAGAAGATTTGGCCTCCACGAAAACAATGATGCTCAAGAAGACTCAAGCACTCAAGTTACAGTTGAACGAGAGGCTGCTTGCCTCATCGGGCCGGAGAAAGTGATTGCGTGCTGCCAATAATACCAGTAAAAATTAAATTGAGGAATAACGACAAGCACATAGAAACATATGCTTTTATGGATCCAGGAAGCACAGCAACATTCATCACAGAAGCCCTGCGCAAAAACTAAACGTTAAAGGAAACCAACCCAAATACTCTTGAGCACCTTGAGTCAAGATGCATCGGAAGGACCAAAGTGCACAAATAGTTATGTGATATCAGACTTGGAGGTATGTGGCCTGGAAGAAAACAGATTCATTGAGCTACCCAAGGCGTACACCCATGGTAGTATACCAGTGCATAATGAAAACATCCCCAAGCAATCAGAAATTCGGAAGTGGCCCTATCTTCACGAAGTGCGAGTGCCAGAAATAAAAGCAGATGTTGGCTTACTTATTGGAGCAAATTGCCCAAGAGCAATGGAGCCATGGCACGTTATAAACAGTCGAAACGGAGGACCCTATGCGGTGAAGACTGCTGTTGGATGGGTCGTGAATGGTCTCCTAAGAAAAGAACCACAAGGTGATGACAACAAACATCACAATTCAGTGAATAGAATCACAGTGATGGAAATCAAAACACTACTAGTACAACAGTGCAGCACTGATTTTCCAGAGTGTAACTACGATGACTGCCTGAGAAGTGTCGCTACCGAAGACGAAGCCGTGACACTAATTAAAGACCTTCGCATCTTGCGTGCTAAAGGAGGATTTACATCGACTAAATGGACAAGTCATAACAGAAAGATCCTTATGTCAATACCCGAAGAACACGGAGGTCAAACGAAAAATATGGATCTCAGCTATGAAACTCTGTCAGTGGAGAGAGCACTTGGTATACAGTGGGACACAGAAACAGATACCATTGTCTACAGTATCAAATTGCCAGACAAACCAATGACAAGAAGAGGAATCTTGGCAGTCGTTAATTCAATCTATGACCCCCTTGGTTTGCTGGCTCCAGTCATTTTGCCCGCTAAACTCCTGACGAAAGAGCTGTGTAAGGAGCAACATGAATGGGATGAAACCATCAGTGGCGGGCACGCAGAGGTTTGGAGTGGATGGAGGGATGTTGCACACCTCTCCAACTTCCAAGTGAACAGGTGCGTGGGGCCTGCAGGTTTTGGACATGCAGTTTCAGCACAGCTGCACCACTTTTCAGATGTTACAGAGTACGCCTATGGTACAGCATCCTATCTGCTGCTGCAGAACAAGCAAGGACAGAAATGTTGTTCGCTTGCGGTGGGCAAGTCAGGAGTGGCCTCACTCAAACAGGTCACTATCCCCAGATTAGACTTAACTGCCGCAGTGGGCGCCATAAAGATAGACAAGATTCTTTGCCAAGAAATCCAAGTTCCATTACAGCCATCTACCTTCTGGACTGACAGCACTACGGTGCTCAGATACATAGATAACGATAGTTCCCGTTTCAAGACCTTCGTGGCAAACAGAATAAATGTCATCAGAGAAGCCACCAAACCTTCTCAGTGGAAGTATGTAAAAAACAAAGAAAACCCAGCGGATCTATCAAGCAGAAGAACGAAAGCCAGAAACTTGACACAATCACAAACATGGATTGACGTACCAACCTTCCTACTCAAAGACGAATGCGACTGGCCTGCACAACCCATGCAAAGAGAAGAAAAACTGCAAGACGATCCTGAGGTGAAGAACGTGGCAACAGTTATCAACGTGATCAACGTGGAAGATATAGCAGAAACAATGCAGAAACTTATCGACCAGTATTCGGAATGGCAGAGACTAAAAAGAGCTGTAGCCTGGATGTTAAAATCAAGAAAGACTTTGCAACAACTCAAAGACGAAATAACAGCGTTGTCAGCGTATGTGAACCATAATGAAAAGAATCCTGAACAGCATAAAGCAAAATTGAAAAACGACATGAAGAAATACAGAACAAAAAGAAAAAGATGGAAACAAGTTCAATACTTGGCGGACCTATTCTGGACTCGGTGGACTCGTGAGCACCTCGTGTTCCTCCAAGAGCGGCAAAAGTGGTCGACACCCTCAGGACTCAAGCGGAATGGTACAGAGTCAAGATACGGACCAAGACAAGACATTGGAGAGACCAGTAAACAAACTTTGCTTGCTGGAAGAAGCAGTTCAAGAAGAAAAGACTTCATAAGACCCCCAAATTTGGGATTTTCAAGAGACTTTAAGTTACTCCTTTTGTAAATAGTGATTTTGTAATTTGAAGTTTAGTTGAGAAGTTAGTAATTGCTTAGTCCTCCTGCCTAACCAATTAGGGGCCGGATTATGTAGGTGCCAATTTGACATTGGCCGAAATTTGTGTGTTAATTGATACAGTGATATTGATACGTTCAATTGGCATATTTCCTAATTGAGGAGAAATACTCGCCATTGTTATTTCAAGCTGTTTTTTCATGCATCTTTAAGTGTTTCTTTTACAGAACTATTTGTTGTGACGTCACGCGACTGGCGAATGAAGACAGGTGGAGAGGGAGTCGGAGACAGACAGACAGAGAGATGAGGCCAGCTCAAGAGTAGAAGCGATACAGTTTTTTGACCATATCAACATATCAACATATCAACATATCAACATATCAACATATCAACATATCAATTAGACAAATTGAAGAGAACCTTTTTTGTATACTTTATTTTTTAATAAACAGAAAATACGAAGAAGCCATTGGTTTGTTGTTTGCGTTCAAGACTCGTCGTTAGACTGGCCTCAAAAGGTGCACCGGAATAGCACCGACATTTTCCAAAAGAAAGAAGCAAAGGTAAATTAGTAAATAGCAAATTGTGACTAGGGGGATTGCTGTGTACTGAATTAGCACAGATTTAAACGCAGGTAGGAATATTGAATTTTGCCCATGACTCGCACTTTTATGTGGCAAAATACAAATGTATGGGTAATATTTGAATACCTTTTTATTCGTCTTTATGCTCCTCAATGGGCCATATTCTGAACAATCAATGATTTGCCTAATCTGAGAAAAATAAATAAATTAAAACTGTCAGTCCTGTCAATGGTAGTGCACATTCGAAAGTGTTTACCAACTACTACACATGGCGAGCTTCTTTTCCCACCACAGCTCCATCTGCTGGCTCCCAATGCCAGATGGCAACAACCAAAAGCGGAAAGGTATTTACTTGACCTGTGCTTTTATCAAACGTCAGTCAAAACCTTCTCGCTTTTCACATGCGGCGTGAGTAATCTTCACCTATCTGCTATAGGAGGCCTCCTCGCAGTGAAAGTGGGCCTGCCAGCTCACACTTTAATGAGCCAACCTGCTGTCATCATGTCAACCGGGCTCCTCGCCTCTGTCGCATTTTCTCCACACGTATCTCTCACGGGTCACGCTGATGATTAGCAACAATCACTTTCTCAGTAATTACCCAACCCGCGTGGGAAAAGTCCTGTTCTGATTGGTTAATATGTGCTCCAACGTATACAATTTGGACCAGTCTCAAAATGTCACTCTGTGAGTTAAGCCGTAAGCATATGTTCGCCCCCTGGTGGTCGGCTAACTACTGGTTGAGAAAATGCTTGCAGATGAAGCCGAGCCTGCGTTTTCAAGGGACAGCGTGTCAAAATCTGTTGAGTTTCTATTTCAAAAACCCAGTATTAGTTTTAATAATGTGCAAAAAAAAATATTAGATCACGCCAAGTTTTTTTAAAATGTAATTGTAGGTGAAATAATACTCACATACAGTATATTACATCCCCTGCTGAAGGCTGCCATGTTTCGCCGCCATCTTTCTGCTACGGACAGCCAAAGGAGACAAACTTCTAAAACACGATAACTACAGCGTGTACGTGTAACATATGCCATGAATATATTCCGTAAGGTAATAGTGGAAGTTGTTTGAGATCTCATTGTTTTTGCACTTCTGCTGAAGAAACCGGCGGTAAGCTTTCGACATTTGGTCACTGTGAGGCACCGTAGTGAAGCACGTACATTCGTTGTTACATTCTATTAATTCACCGCTAGGTGGCACTGACGTCGTCACACTGTACCTTTCAATGTAAATATCACAGACAATAGTCAATTTCATTGTGGCAGCTGAAATTTATGATCACAATTAAAATGTTATTGTGCAGTTCAGTCCCAACACACCCTCTATGAGAAATAAGCACACACTTATGGGGGTTTTCCCTCATCTCTCACATTTTAGAAATGTGTGTCGAATCAGACTGAGAAGTGGAGTGGGTGACTATTATGTAAAAATGCAGAACCCGCAGACAGATGGTGATGCAGTAATTACAGAGTACAGGCCAAGATCTTTTCCCCAGTCACACAGTTCTTATGTGCAAATCCCACTCAATTGTCTTAGTTGGCTCTGAAAGCCACTTATTTACGGCAGCAGAAGCATGTTTAGACCTTATTACGGCTTGTATAAGGCGGATAAGAATGTGGATAAGTGGAATTAGCAGTTTTTAATTTATCCGCCGTTGTTTTCAGGCCACCTTTGTGAAATTGGAATCGGTTTATGGCATACAGCAGATATACAGGTTACATCTTTCCTGCACTCGCTTCCCATGTATTCCAGTGCTACGATGACTAAAGTCATTGAGCAGCACCAACCCCTCCCCTAACACGCGCTGCCCCCGCATGTAGCCTCTACTTAAGTCAATGAGTCGTTGCATCTTAAACACTTCCTGATGCGCAATGTGTCGTTTTGCCCGCCAGAGATAACCGTGCTAATTGATCAACAACATGGTGGCCTCGTTGGTTTAATAAGATGTACTGTGAGGGAACAATGTCCAAAAAATGTTTTGCTGCATCGCTCGCTTCCTGGCTGTTGCAGCGGGGAGATCCTGTTCTTCAATACCGGAGCAGAGCACATCGTGAGGAGTAGCGAAGCTGGCAGCTGCTTGTTTTACATTCCATCCACCTTCACGCTGCAGGGATTCAACGCTTGCATCCCAATGACAGGCTTCCCCTCCCACCTTGCTCAGCTTAAAAGCCTTGCATCCACGCTCGCAAAGTACTTTGAAAAGTGCGGCGGTACCTCGAAAAGGTCAAACACGCACATTTGTTTAACTTTGGAATAAGTCTTTCGCCAGAAAATTTGAGCTCCGGGGTCGCAAGGAAGCCATTGTGAAAACTTTATTAACAATCCAGGCAGTGCTTTAAGCAGCATTCCTAGCTCTTTCCATTATGTGCCTCCACCAGTCGAAACACAGCTTTCCGATTAATATCGCATTTGCGGAAAATGAATTCAGGAGCAAAATCCACCCATTTTTTTATCCATCTCAGGGGGCGGCCGTTTTGCCACTTTCTGTCGACTCAAAATGACATCACAGTTGCTCACGACCAATCACAGCTCACTTCTTTTCTGAAGCTGAGCCATGATTGGTTGTTACCGAGCGAGTGAAAAATTGCGCTGCATAATATCTCCCCTGCCCGCCTTGATTTGAGATATTTTTTAATGGTTTTTTTTCCAATCTATGTGTGCAGCCTTATCAGCGTTATGGTAGACATTTTAGTCAAGAAATTTAGTGGAGTAAAAGCGACAGATGCCGTCGAGTCTCCTTCATCCAAGTGCC
The DNA here is from genome assembly GCA_026261675.1 of Hippocampus mohnikei. Lineage (NCBI taxonomy): Eukaryota > Metazoa > Chordata > Actinopteri > Syngnathiformes > Syngnathidae > Hippocampus > Hippocampus mohnikei. Next base: position 5,301,852 of record JAKGUB010000346.1, on the reverse strand, counting down.
GAAATAGTTCGATTTAAATAGCGAGCAAAAAGGGAAAGCTCAGAGCTGTTTTCATTCGAGAGAGATTTCCATTTGCTTTGCTGTGGCGAGGAACCTTGAAGAGAAAGCCGTATCTTGCCTTGCCTGCAGTACACGAAAACGAGAGAGGAGGGCGGGTGAAAGCACCCAGTGAATAGGTCAGCGGAAGCGCATATGCCGCGCATTGTAGCCGCTTCCTCTCAAGGCCTCAATCTAGCGCATTTGAATTCCTGCAGGAGGAAGGCTGGGCAGAAGACAAGGACTGCCCAATCACAGCATGCATGTGCACCCCTTCATGTCAATAGTTTTGATCAAGAGGGGAAATAGCAGATGTCGCCCAAAGCCGGATCTCCCGTAGACCAATAAACAGTACAAACTGGCGGATTGACTTGCTATGGATAAAACTAACTCTCCTTTTTCACAATGAAGCACAATATGGATGTTTTTACTTTTTTGGGGGGTATGATAAATTTCTGATGACTGATTAATCAACCGATTCATTAAAAAAAAAAAAAAAAGATCATGAATAACTATTTTGGGCCACTTAACATTAACACTTACAATAATAAAGCGATTAATTATAGGCTAAATTAGTATTTGAATGTTTTAGAGTACTTTGCCCTTTGGTATTTATTCCATATTACAATAGAGAGGAAAACTGGCAAAAAATTGGCCTTTTTTTTGGGGCCGTTTATTTTAGTGTTTGAATGTGTTAATATACATATGGGGGGGATTGAAAGAGTTAATATCAGCTGATTAATCAGTCAAGCTCATTGATGCTACTTCTATGACTACAATATGTTCTATGGTCTCTTTTCTCCCCCACTTTATACCTTTTTTTGACCCTGCCGAAAAGAGAATGCGATAATTGAGCCCTTTGGGTGACATTAGTGTTAGATTGGTCCTTGAAGGACATGATAGCATTCCCACCATATGGCCAGTTGTGAGAAAGCTGCAGAAATCATTTAGGAATATTACGACGACCACTGTCCTCATTTAAAAGAAAATGTTTAGTGCCTTGCAGAGTTACGCAAAAAGGGAGACAGAAGACTTCATCATTGTAACACGCAGTTACAGTATGAGCCCAAAGAGAGGGAGTGCGTCAAAGGACAAAATATGTCAGGGCTCTAATGGACGTAATGGAAGAAAGGTTTTTTGTTTTGTTTTTTTCCATGTTTTTGCGTTGGTTTCACGGCCACTCTCGCCAACCTGACACAAAGAGGTTGCAGCTGAGAGTCATTTGGCATTGTCTACTCTGGATCAAGATGGTCAGGCGGAGCTCCGCCCACTCCCATCAGCCAGCCAGGTGACAACATAAAAGGCCAAAATGAAATGGAAGCATTGCTTTCATATAAAATGTTACGTTTTACAGAGAAAATGCTATTTTTCACACTTTGTGAGGAAGTATTGTTTTTATTTTTTGACCTTTTTCATATCAGTCATTCGAGGTGCAACGATTAATTGACAACTAATCATTTGCTTTTGTGTTGGAAAGCAATAATTAATATTTTTGCCCATTGTCTCAAATGTTCCAGAGATTCAATATTCAAACCACGAACTGAATAATAATTCATTTATAACTGTGCAATTTCCCCACTGTTAATTTGAACGAATGTCCTGGTTTTGAACAAAGGGATTGTTCGCCGGTCTTTGGCATTTTGCATTGTCTGTTAGCATTAAGCTAGCGGACATTCAAAGTGATGCTGTCGTTTTCAAAACAAAATCTGTAATTGCCTTTCTTTTTGTATTCAGTCTGACTGCAAGTGACAATAAACCGCTTGCAGCTTCCTTTCAAACCGCTAATAACCGATAATCGGTCTCTCTCCTCTCCCTT